>NC_061159.1:18994533-19209533 GCF_022113875.1 Hydra vulgaris | reverse complement strand
ATTAAACACGGTAATCAACTTATCAAGCAGAGTGAGCATAAACTAAAAAAGGTGATTTACTACTTCACACTTATAGATATAATATAATTTTTCGATATAATATACTTCACACTTATAGATATAATATAGGTCTAAGCAGGTGTGCTTAGATTTATATGTTTTTGGCGGACGTGTATTTCAGGTACCCCTTTAGTTAGTCCGTAAAAAACGAGTCACGTTTTCCGCATAACATTTATTGAAAATTAAACTCTAAACTTGAACACAAAAATAAAGTTTATTTTATTGAAAGCCATATCCAAACCAAATCCTAAGCCAAACCTAAACCAAACCCGGAGCCTAATCCTAAGTTTCAGGGTTGGAGTTTGGTTAGGGTATGGTTTTCAACAAAACTTGTTTCGTATAAGCGTTTTTTACGGACTTATTAAAAGGGGGTGCCTGAAATACACGTCCGCCCTATTTTTTTAATTTGTTGTGTATATCAAACGATAGAGAATTTAAAACTCTAAATAGTGGTATAAATAGTTCCATACTGCAAAAAATTGGACGTGCATTTCCCTTTTATACCAACAATATAACTATAGACACACACGTTCACACACACACACACATTTTTTTACTATGTTTCATAAAAACTTTTCTAAGTTTGACATTTTTGCTGATGCTGCATATACTGTAATGCATTTTTTATTATTTATAGTGTACCACAAAGAACACCTAAATCAGAATAAATAGGTTGTTTCAAGACTAACTCATTGTTATGAACTACTACAAAATCGGATATATAGATTTTCAATTCAAAATCTGAAAATCTATTTGCATCCATTACTAATAACACATTTAAAAAAACCATATCTATATCACAATCTGCACATATAATTGATATTTTTTTTTTATTAGATATTTTAAGTATCCTCCAATAGGTATGAGGATTCATAAAGTAATAAACAAAAAAAGTAAAAACTGCATGAGTTAGTCATGCACGTCTAAATTTCTTGGCAGAAAACACTAGACTCAGTGGGCACCGGACTAAAATAAGACGTCTTTTGAACGTTCAAAAGACGTCCAAAACGTTCAAAAGACTTTCAAAAGACATCCAAAACGTGTATAAGAGGTTTAAAAGACGTATTATTTAGGTCCATGCTCACTGGGGAGAGACCGTTAATTATTTGTTTGTGACATTTGATATGTACCTCTGTTGAGTGTTTTTTCGAATATTATGCTATTGTTAATAGTTTAGACTATTTTTGTTGCTCTATTTTTTTTTTTTTTGGTAAAGAAATCTCAATAACGTTTACAATTACAATTTAAAGTTTTGTTGTTTTTTATTTTTAAAATGTATTTAAGTGATAATTTAATAAAATTTAACTAGAAATTAACTAATCTAGAAAGATCTATATCATGAGCTAAAATGTTTTACTGATAAGCTGTTCTGTGTTGAATTATATAAAAAATAACTATTTTTATAGCCACAAGTTAACAAAAACGTCTATTCGAACGTTGAGAAACTTTGTTAGAAACTAAAAAATCAGATGATAGCAGATTTGTTTATAATTTTAATAAGTTTACATTTAATGATATTTTTTATTTTTAAATTTGTGTTAATGGTATAGTTTGTAAAATTCTATAAAATATTGGCGCCTACTGTTTTTTGAATAAAACTATCCGGACTAATGTAATTTTTTGGATTAGTCAGGAATCATTCCGGATGAACCGAAAAAAATACAGTCAACTGTTTTTTTTATAAAAATGGATATTTTTATTTTAAATATAGAAATATAAACAAAAATTCGATGTCTTGTGAAAAAATCATCTCCATAAGTTGGATGCTTCTTTATTTATATTTCCTCGTTTTGCATTAGAGCAACGCAGTTGCTGACCCATTCTTTTGATAAATTGCTAAACTTTGTCGTAGCATAAAACTGTTATAATTTGCGTCAAACCTTTGAGGTGGCAATAAACACCAACATCTAATGGCAGCAGAGTGTGTAACTAATAAGCTGGCAAGTAAAAAATAAGTTATTGTTTTTGATGCAACTAAGTACGATCTGAAAGGAAATATGATTCAAGTGTCCATCTACAATTAAAATAGATTTGTTTAATTTTAATAAAATTTAAATAATATAAACCCTATTTATTAAAGTAACAATTAGCATATTTCATTCAAGCCCATATTTTACTGTTTCTATTTTCAACTGATAATGTTACCATTTAATGATTTTACCATAGTAAAATCTTTAAATGATAAAAGGTTAATATTAAAACGTGTTTTAATTTTAAGCATTTGCGCATAATAAATGTCTGCAAATGCTTAAAATTAAAACATGTTTTAATTTTAATAATATAAACCCTATTTATTAAGCATATTTAAACACGTTTTAATTTTAAGCATTAGCAGACATTTACTTTGCGCATGCATAACTTTAAAAACAACAACAACTCCGTAGTTTTGAGGGTCGTCCATAAATTACGCAACGTTAAATTTCACTAATAAACAAAACAAAAAAGGTCAAAAGTTTTCTCTCGCAAAGCCTTAAGTTAAATAAAAAACCGAAACAACGCATTAAGTATAATAAAAATCGCTGCGTAAAAGAGCTTAAGATCTCCTACTTCTGTTTTTTGAATAAATTTAGCGTTAAGTAATTTATGGACGATCCCTAATGGTCTTTTAACATAATAAAAAGGTTATATCTTTGATATAAAGATGTATATACCAGATCACAATTTATAAATTGATAAAATGTAGCCAAGGAAAATATATTTCATTTGAAGCATTTAAATTTATTAATTTTTAAGAGATAAAATACGCGGGAATGTCGGAATTGATTTTATCCATACTAATAAACAGAATAATTAAGTGTTTATTACAATTTTTATGCTTTAAAGCTTTATATATTTAAAAAAAAGAAAGTTTTATCTTTATAATAAGATTAAAAAATTGGCGTCTGATTACTTGTTTAAGTGTAAAAACACTGTACATCAAATCTTACATTTTAGCAATAAAAAAACACGTAAAAATGACTGAGTCTCATGAAACAAAACTAAGAACATAATGCAGAATATGTTGGGTATATGTTATCAAAGCTATCATTTATATGATTTTACGAAGAGAATAGATGTGGAACTAAAGTGAAACTTTGTTGCTTTTCCGGCAAGAATATGCGGAGAAATTCTAGGAAATGGTAGAGTTTTTTTTATCCGAATCAATAAGAACCACCTAAATTTGCATCCTCAAAAATTTTTTTACAAAAGCTTTTCATATTAAGAAATATTGAAAAAAGTTTGAATATTAAACTAAAATTGAGACCTCGACCTAACAAAATATATAAAATAAATGTAAAATATATAAACTATATAATACAAAAAACTATAAAACTATGATAATAAACACAAAAAACTAAAATACAAAAACAACTAAAATAAACTAAATGTGTTTGCTTTAAAGTCCATAAAGGAGGAGAAAAAAAGAAAAAAGATAAGTGCTAAATATTTTTATTGAAAATATTCGAACTAAACGCACAATAATTAACTAACAACCTAAACTTTTATCTCAAATAACATTTAATCTTAAACTAGAAGATACAAACCACATCTTAAAACCTTATGTGAATATTTGTGTGTGTACTATTTGCTACGACACTATGCATAAACCAATTATTTTAAAAAACTGTCTTCATTCGTTCTGCGCACCATGTCAATTACCACTTATCATTGTCAAACTAATATCAAAAACAAAATGCTCTAAATGTTTCTTTTCAATTCCAAATGATGGGTTAATTTTGTCAACCAATTTAATTAAAAATTTGCAAGAAGTATACAAGCAAATTGATTGCATACTTCTTGCAAATTAGATTAAATTATTTAAAATCACACAACTGTTAGAACAAAAGAAACATCAAAAAAATTGTCAGGCAACTCCAACATCAATTTCAACAACATTATCATTATCGTCATCAACTTTAAAAATAAACCCTTTATATATATATTTGAACTGGATTCAGCAAGTGTTATACCAAGGAGTATCAAAAATGCTGTCCTACATATATGTATTTTGTATAAAGTAGTGTAAGCCCATCCCATTAACCCTCATAAACAAACTTTAATACACGGAGTGCCATAAAATATTTCAAAGGTATTGTTATCTTAATGAAATTTTTATACTTTTTATTTTGGATTTCTATTTATACTCGCCAATCTTTTAAAATTTAACTTTAGAATTTAACAAAATTATATGTAATTAGTTTTTAGCAGTGTTATTTTAATCCTGTCTAATTTACACTTTTAAGATCAAAGAGACTATTGGCAGATGTCTCTCTCTCCCTCTCGCTCTCTCTCTCTCTCTCTCTCTCTCTCTCTATATATATATATATATATATATATATATATATATATATATAGTATCGGACAAAACAAGTGCAACCAAATACAACAAGTACAATACAACAAGTGTTTCATTACATCAATACAGTCCACATCCAATCAAGACGTTGTGTTCCACAGAGCATTAATGTATCATCACAAGGTAAATGTAACACGGTAAGCCTTGAGAAGCGTGATTATTTTTTTTAATTTTTTTTATGACTTCAAGTGCAAAAATGGCTCCTGGCAGTCTTGGATTGAAACTTTGAAAGAAAATTATTGGCGATTACGTAAGTGAAATGTCACGAAAAAGTATTTGTGATAAATATTGCATGAAAAAATGGACCGTATCAAGGTTATGTTCCGAATATCGTTCTACAGGGAAGTTGGCAGCAGATAAAAAAGGTGGAAGACCGCGTTCCACCACTTCTAGAGAGGATTCTATGACCGTCAAGAAGGATCCCTGGATATCATCAGTCGAGATAAAAAAGCAATTAGAGCTGCCTGTGTCGGGCCGAACAATTAGACAAGGTGCTGTTGAAGCCGTATTGTTTTCTCGACGCCCTGCAAAGAAACCGCTGATTTCACTAAAGAACCAGTAGAAAAGACTCCTGTTTGCTACACCTCATATTGACTGAAATGTGCTGAAATGGCGAACTGTCCTGTTCAGTGATGAATCGAAGTTCAATAATTTTGGGAGCGATGGCATTTGCCGTGTACGTCGACGGGCCGGAAAACGCCTCAATTTACGTTACTGCTATAAGACCGTGAAGCATGGTAGAGGCAATGTAATGGTCTAGGGGTGTTTTCCTTTTAACGATCTAGGTCCAATACATCGAATCGATAGAATAATGGACCGTTTCATGTATAAAAATATCCTGAAAGATGTTATGTTACCTCATGCTGAATGGAATATGCCAATAAAATGGGTTTTTCAGCATGACAATGATTTTGTCATGCTGAAAAACCCATTGCAAAAGTAGTCAAGCAGTAGTTTCAAGACAACCACCTATCGGTGATGGATTGACCGCCTAAATCTCCGGATCTCAACCCTATCGAGAACCTGTGGGAAATTGTCAACCGCAGAATTAATCGTGAAGGTGTTCGTAATAAGGATCAACAGTTTGAACAAATCCAAAAGGCCTCGGCAGCGATTCCACAAAGTTTCATTGATCACTTGATCGAATTTATGCCTCGAAGATGTAAGGCTGTGATCGACAACAAAGGAATTTTCATGAAATATTGATAGCGAAATACAGCTTGGTCAACATTTTGCGGAGTTGCATTTGTTTTGTCCAGAAGGAAATTAACTTTTTTTAATACTTTTGATAAACTTATTAATGTTCGTGTACAAATAATGAACTTTGTGGTGAATAAAACTTGAAGAACGTTGTCTCTAAACAGTTACATAGTTATTTCTCTAAATTGAAAAAAAAGTTTTTGTCAGTATTTTTAAGCCTTCAAATTAAAAAAAAAACTTACCAATTTTAAAAAGCATTATATTATCATCAAAAAAAGTATTAACCTGTTTATGATTTTTGCTTTAAACGATTCACAAACTATTATAATTTCAAAATAAAAAATCAAGGTTGTGACTAAAACATTCACAACTTTAGAATATATACCATGATGTAAGCACAGATTAAATTTCGCAGGAAAAACAACAAAGTTTCACTTTAGTTCCACATCTAAAAATATTTAAATGAAACCTAAAAAACCTCGTTTAGAGCCGTACTATCTCCTGCTTACCTACCAATATTTAAGCAAAATATGATGCATGCGCATAATAAATGTCCATTACTAAACCACCGTGAGAAATAGCAAATTTTATTTAGAACAAAGATTTTAAAGAGACGTAAAGTATTATAGAATGAATGTGTTTTAGGTTCAGTTATAAAAAAATTTATTTTCAAAAAGTTTACGCACATTTTTCTAAATAAAAAAAAAAAATTATTACGCGACTGAAAAAAAATCAAAAGAAGTTGTTTATTTTTTATTAAAATTTTATATTATCTTATTGAGATAAAGATACTCTGCAACATGATTAAAGAAGCAT
Organism: Hydra vulgaris; assembly: GCF_022113875.1. Taxonomy (NCBI): domain Eukaryota; kingdom Metazoa; phylum Cnidaria; class Hydrozoa; order Anthoathecata; family Hydridae; genus Hydra; species Hydra vulgaris. The sequence continues at coordinate 19,203,121 of NC_061159.1, read as the reverse complement.
TTAGTGTTATTAAGTTCTACTTAATTACAAATACTTAATAAATTATCTTGACGCAACTATTCCCTAAATCCATTGCATTAGTTTTCAAAAAGTTAGCCCGTATTAAGCTTATACGATGGTACGATAACCGTTTAAATTTTTTTTCTCTTATAGATACTTTAAAGATCCGAGATAAACATCTGAGCTTCATGTTGGACTACTTTCTAAAAAGTGATATCATTTTTAAACTGAAAAAATCTATAATAGTATAAGCTTGGTTCTTATTTATATATTTATAATATATATATTTATATATTTATAATATATATATTTATATATTTATAATATATATATTTATATATTTATAATATATATATTTATGTATTTATAATATATATATTTATATATTTATAATATATATATTTATATATTTATAATATATATATTTATATATTTATAATATATATATTTATATATTTATAATATATATATATATATATATATATATATATATATATATTTATATATTTAAGGTTATTTATATATTTTACTAACTATTAAACTTCAAAGAAAGCATCCCCATCTTGTGTATATGACCTTCCCCATCTTGTGGATATGACCTTTGTCTTGATTCATTTTTTGTTATATATAAACTTTACATAACTTTTTTTTTGTTATATATAACTCTTTATTCACAACGTATAGTTATTTATTTTTTATTCACAACAAGCATTTATTAATTTTTTATTCACAATGAACTATACGAAGGCGGTATGAAATTTTCTATTATCTTATATATTATATTACTATAGCAAACTCTTCTAAACTAAAAATACTCTTTCTATTCACAAAAAAATATTGCTCGGACGAAACTATAATAAATCACAAATACTATATTAGGTATAAATAGTTTTCATTATTCACAATGAATTCTCAATACTATATAAGATGTATATAGTTTTCTTTAATCACCATGAGTTCTTCCTGTGTGCATATTGTTTTTTTTTTATTTGTAGTAAAATGTAGGCGGCTCTAGATTCTCTTTATTCGCAATGAACATTACTAAGGTGTATATAGTTTTCCTTATTTGCAATAAACTTTACCTTGGCGTATACGCTTGCAATAAAAGCACAAAAGATTCATCTTCTTTTGCACCGTCTATAAACTCTTTTAAGCTTAATTTTCCATCTGCATTTTTGTCTAGTTTATCAAACACTCTCTGAACATTTTCTTTTGACAGTCTTTTGTCGTCAAATAACCCAACCATACTTTTAACGGTATCAACTATACTTGTGAGCTCTTCTAGAGTTATGAAACCATTTCTATCAATATCATAGAGTTTGAATATCCACTCAAGCTTTTCTTCTATTGTGCCACGCGTTGTGACAGATAAAGAGGATATAAATTCGTGAAAATCTAAAAAACCGATACAGTAACCAAAAAGAAATCAACTTAGGGTTCAACTATAGCCTACAAGTTTGAGCTGTATTTTTTTTTTTTTTTTTTTTTTTGTTTTTCAAGTTAGCTTATAAAATAAAAATCGTATGACTAAAAAATTTTAATCTATAAATTTTAATCTTTATTTTTAAAAAAAATAAAATTTGTATATTTACCTATTTTTCCATCGCCATTATTATCGAACGTTCTGAAAACGTGCTCTGCGAATTTCTTTGCATCGGTAGATGCATAAAAGCTGACATAGAGTTCAATAAATTGTTCCCGGTTTAATGTTCCATTCGGACAATCAATTAAAAATCCACTATATCTCCTTTTTACTTCTTTAGCGTTAAAGTAAGTAGCATTTAACAACTGGTTAAGTTCGTCAGGAGGTAATTTACTGTTACTCTTTCCCATTTCAAATTACTTAATCTTTTAGAAATTAAATGATTTTGTAAATGATCTTATAAAACATTTATTAAAAGAAGACAAAAATATAAACTTTCAATATATAAGATAACATGGCACATTACAGTAAAAATAAATAGTAAAAAGTAAATACAACAAACATCACAACAAGCATGACTCGCAAAATAGCTATCGAACAATAAACATTATTTACATAACTAATATACACTTCTTTAGTTTATAGAACATTACTCTCTGTTAACTTTGACGTTTAATTATAAAATTAAGGAAAAATTAAGAAACAACATTTAAACATATATATATATATATATATATATATATATATATATATATATATATATATATATATATATATATATATATATATATATATATATATATATATATATATACACACATACATACATACATACATACATACATACATACATACATACATACATACATACATACATACATACATACATGTATAGATATATTAGTTAATTATTTATCTATTATTAAAAAAAGAAACTCAACTAAAATAAATAAATTTATAATAGCATAGCAATATCATAAATAAATTAAAGTGTGAGATAATAATAACTTAGAACTTAAAAATATGCGGTTAAAATTGCATCATTTTGAATTTTTATGATTACTTTATTGTTTATTTTACTTTTATTTTTTGATTACTTTACTGTTTTACTATTATTATTATTATTTTTATTATTATTATTATTATTATTATTATTACTATTATTATTATTATTATTAATTATAATTTCATTATTAAAATTTATAATTTATGATAAACTTTAAAGGAAACATTTAAAACTGGAAATATTTTATTCCTTTACCGTTTGTAAATCCATCTTGCATCAATTTCTATTTTATTTCATTTTTAAACTGATATATTGTGTTTTCTTTGTATTAACAATATCGGAAAACTAATTCCACAAAAAAAAAAAAAAAGGTTCACGAAATTGAATTGAGTATAACTCTACTTTTAAATTATAAACGGAAAAGTTACTCTTTGAAAATTTTATTGGCTATTTGTAATTAACATTAAATAACTAAAAATATTTTAAGAAACAATACTTTATTTTAAAACATTGGCGTTAATTTTTTATACACAGACCAATAATAAGAAAAAAAAAATTGTTAGAGTTTTTGTTCTTTGCTCGAACAAAATTTTTTAGTTAAGATCCAGTTTTTTGAAGGAGTTTTTTTTTTTTTTTTTTTTTGGTTTTATTGGATGTTACTGTTAAATTTTGCAGACATTTTGGTTGTGAGATATTTTATATGACTTTGAATGTTGAAATACATTAGGTGTTGTAATAATAGCCCCAAAAGGTCAAAATTTTGCATTGAATTACCTTGTAAACCAATAAATTTTTTTAAGTTAAACTATTGAATGGTCTTTGTCATATTGTTGCAAAAATAAAGTATTTATCTTGTTTAAAAACTTTTCATTTTTTATTGACGTTTCCATATTTTGTTTTAGTAAATCAATTTTTCAATTACTTCACATAAATAATATTTCACATAAATAATTTTAGTGAAATTGAATGTCCTTACTTTTTTTAAATGAGAATAATATTACTTGTAAGTAAGATAAGTATATGAGTAAACTTATCTTAAGATAATCTTAAGATAAATTTACTCATATCTAAATATTTTATTGTATATATGTTGCATATCTATATATGTTATTGTGTTGCTATTATATTTTAATGGGGATTAAATATACCCTGCACTAAAATTATCCACTATTGTATTATCCATAAGCAAAAAACCAAGCAGTTAAAATTTACAACAGCATACTCCTGATAAAGAGTTAATTTATCTTAACAACATTTATATATAATATTAGTTCACATTTGTAATACTTTTATAAGTTTTACTTAGTAATGTGCAGTTGTTTAAATAACTATTTTTTATTGTACAATATTAACACCTGATTTTAATGTTTATTAAAAGACTTATTTTAGTTTTACATTCAACTTTACTGAATATTGTGTCGTTGTAAAACTTTGTCGCAGTATCAGATGATTCTACAGTATAATCATATACTACGGTATAGTCAAATAAAGTTATACAACCGTATCCTTTGACATAATTAGTATGATTAGTACAATTAGTATAATCTTGTAATGCTTTATAAACTCAAAACCTTGTATAACTTTATACTTCAATAAAAAGTTGCATTATTAAAATTCAGTATCACCTTATTATGAATAATATATAAACTTTTTTTCTTATCGCCTGAGGTTAATTTGAACATTACTTTTACAGAAATTCAATAAAAATTATCTGATAATGTACAAGATGTGACGTAATGTTTTGATGTTTAGAGGCTCTAATCAATTTAGTTATGGTGGCCATAAAAATATTGATCCTCATTTGGAAAATGTTATACTATTTTCAATTTTTTTTTTGTAAAAGTGGTGTCCCTAAAAACTAACTATCCTGAAGAGTTTTCCTTATGGCTTGATAAACTAGATTTTTTTAAAATAACATTTGTGTTATACTTTTAGAAATACCGAGATTATCTTTCTTTAGAACGAAAAATATTTATGTTAGTGAAATCTACATTTATTATACATTCTTATTATATATATTAAATTACATGATATGCTTATATAATTCTAATAAATATGCTATCTCTATTATTTTATCTCTATTATATGATATAATTTATCTGTTGATTCTTTTATCTTTATTATTCTTTTGCACAATACTTTTTAAAATACACCCCTTTTAAGTAAATCAATATATTAAATAATAAAATTTACATAGTAATATCTTTGAGCAAAAATACAATTGGAGAACTTAAATTTCAAACAATAAAACAGTACTATACAATACTCAAAACGAGTATCGTATCATATTAAGACAGTATCGAGTATCGTATCGTATTGATACTGTATTTACAAGTAGCAAAAAAGTTTTTATGAGAAAAAAGATTTTAAAAAAACTTTTAGCAGTCTTAAATTTAAGGACATTTTTTTTATCAATCTTATATACATTATCAGATTTTCAAATAACGGTTATCCAAAAATATACTTAGTTTTCAATCATAAACCAACTTAAATTGTGAAACTTGTGAAAAAAAAATTGTGAAACAATTGTGAAACCACGACCTTAATCTGTTTCTTTTTTTCTTTTTTTTTTGGTTTACCGGTTTAAAATAAAACTAACGAACTTTTAATAAATGACATTGAATTCAACTTTTTGGAAGGCTTTTTAAAATATTCACGTTTTCTTTCATTATACAACAAACTTTGAATGACTGTTGTTTAACTTGTACGAATATTTCATTTAGAAACTTATGTTGTAATATTTAATGTAGTATTTTTTTAAACTATATTGTTATTTTATTTAATCATTATTAATTTTTTTGTTTTTTTTTATTTTATTACTATTATTTTTTTTAATTTATTTAGGCGTCCCAAGAAGTCCTTACGGTCTTATCACAGAACACAGCGGATGAGCATTTAATTGGAAGTCTAAAACTGAACATTTTTTTAAAGATATTTATAGTTTCAAACGGTATAAAAAAATAATAATAAAATCAACTTCACGAAAATAACTTGAAAGTAACTTATAAATCAAATAAATTTAAAAAGATAAAAATAGTAACAATCAAATATTCTAAGCTTTATCATTTCTCCTTTTATATATTTATACATAAATATTGTTCTTTTGAATACTGTTATGTGTTTAGTGTTATAAAAATGCATTTAGTTTTATAAAAAAAGTATTTAGTTTTATTTTACAGGGTTGGTGATCAGACTACATTTGATCTATTCTTGTTGAGTAAATATTATATATAATGAATGTAAATTTTCCTTATAGGCTAACTACGCACAGATGTTAAAATGTTCATAGAGATGTTAAGAATAAAGATAAGATGCTTTCCACTGTATTGCAGGTAGTATTTGTTTTTCCTGACGAAAAAAATCAAATATATAAATAATGATAATAAATACTTAAAAAAAAAAAAGAAAATATTTTGCAAAGCATCCTTATTTGATATAAGTATAAACATATATATGTTTGGAGTTCGCTCCATTACTGGAAGTTAGCTATCTCAAAGAACAAAAAATGCTGGATCCGCCCCTGGTTTCTAGAAATTTTAATTTTCAATAATCAAGTTCAATTTTGTTTGCTATCCGAATCCCTTGTCAAATATATGTAAGCTTTTTTAGAAATATCTCTTATAAATGCCATTGCTAAAGTTATTGCTAATATTTCATTTTCATTTATTTTTATACTCAATACTTCAATAGGATTTCTGTTTGAGTTATGTCATCATTATCAATCATTTGGTTTTTATTATTTTTATTTTAATTTTATTATTATTATTATTTTTTGTTTGTTTTTTAAGTGCCCCAAGAGAACCTAACAGTCTTGTCACAGAATACCGCGGATGAGTATTTGACTAGGAAGTTCACGCCTCCTACCTAACCGATGTCGCTTCTAAAGCAAGCACTCTAACAACTGCGCCACGGCCGCTTTATTTTGCTAATCATTTTTATTATAGTTTCTTAATTTGCTATACTTTTATTGTTGTTTTTGTCATCATTAATATTTGATTTTCATTATTTAATTAAACTACTGTTTAGGCGATACTGTCTATTCATTCATGTTGATTCATCCATTCTTAACAATCATTTTTTTTCACCTTTTTTTTTATTAGTTGTCATCTTAGTTATTATTTGTTATTATTTGTTATTATTTTATTGTTACTACTTGTACTTTGGTTTTGTTTGTTAAATTTTTTTATATTTGATTTTTAATTTGCAATGATTGAAAAAAAAGCTTAGTGGTTGATTTTTTAAAACCAAGTTAGACGAAGACAATAACTTTAAAATATTAGAAAAAAGTTTTATAATTCTATTAAAAAAACAAGATTTCAATAAGGTAGAACGAAAGTTAAAATGTCCTTTATTTTAATTTTATTCTTAAAAAGTTGAATTATTTATGTAATGTAAAATTATTGTATTTGTTGTAAACTAAGAGATTGTTGTTGAAGCATTGTTTTTTAAAGTTTTATTGTTGTTTTATTTTTACTAAAAAATAAACTCGCCAAATAAAGATGCCAGTTCGTAAATATGGTACTGGCATTTCGTGGTTAAAGGAAAGTAATGTTTAGAATTGAAATAATAGCTTAATGAATATAAGAGCTTTATAAGATATTTTTCCTAGATAAATTAATAATAATTTATAGATTATTAGTTTAGTTAATGTAAGTTAATTTTTTTTTAAAAGTTTAAATTAATTTTTCAAAACTGTTATATCTTAGAACATTTTAATGTGAAACGGATTTTTGAAACCTCTCCAATCAGAGAGCGCAGATGGCAAAAGGTGGAATTACATATCATAGCCTCACCCACCCTTTGAAATAGGTACTACACACTAGTGTTGTCATGGCTATAAACCTTGCCTCAGAAACGTAAGATCCGTGGTTCAAACCCCACCTCTGGGCAAGTTTTGCGACATCGGTTTTGAAGGAGGCATGAACTTCCCATTAAATGCTCTTCCACGGTGCTCTACGATAAGACCGTAAGGACTTCTTGGGGCACCTTAATCAACTTAAAAAAAAACAAAAACAGTTTAGTGTCCAGCACTAATACAAACCAAATTCTTGCTACCTAAACAAAAACTTTTTAAATTTAAAATACTTTATTGTTCAACTGAATAATTCAAAAAATAACAGAGTTTCTAATATTTGAAGTTAAATACGCTATTATAAAAAAGAGTGAAATGTAAAATTTTTAAAACAAATTTATTTTAAAGTGTTTAATAATTTTAAATTAAAGTGTTTAACAAATTTAAAAAAATCATTGTTTATTTTGTTTTCTTTTTTACGTGCTTGATTATTTATATAAACTTGAGGTACATCTTCTTCCTACCTCATATATATCTCCTTCCTCATATATATCTCTTTCCTGCCTCATATACATCTCCTTCCTGCCTCATTTATCCCTGCTTGCAGGTATAAAACGTTTTTTATTTATACTCTTTTGTTGTTATCCAACGACGTAAAGTAAATAATCAACAAAATGCTTAAAAAATAAAAAAGAGAGTATCTAAACCTTGTAAACAAATTCGCAAAATGCTCAAGTTTTATTCAAAAAAAAGTTGGTTTAAAATATTATTTTTAAAATTACTTTCATGTCAATTGGAGATATTTTTTAGAAGCAACTCTCTCGCATGACTCTCTCGCACGACTCTCTCGCACGACTCTTTAGATTCCTCAGCTGCTCTTCTAAAACAGATTGTGTTTTTATAGTAAACCAAACGATATATTATATATGAATATATATATATATATATATATATATATATATATATATATATATATATATATATATATATATATATATATATATATATATATATATACATATATATATATATATATATATATATATATATATATATATATATATATATATATATATATATATATAAATGTTTATAAAGTTTTATTTTATCAGATTTTACCTTCAAACATAACAATGGTGTTTAATAATTACCATTGGAATATTGCGTTGGCTTTGATATTGCCAGATTAACATACGAAGCAATGACTTTGTACGTAAAAAATTGAATATTAATATTCAATACTCCAACTTTTCATATAAAACTAATTAATAATAAAGTTACAAAAAATTGTTGCTTATTTACATTAGATAGATATAGATGTAGGAAAAAAGAGAGTTATCATTATTCTAATGGATTAATTTGTCTATTTTTGTTGTTGTTTAATTCTTTTAAATGACTACCAAGAATTTATTGAGAATCGTTTAAAAATATCCAAGAGTATAAGCGTAACGAGGTATTACATGTTCAGGCTATATTCCACAATAATTGACAGATAATATATATCTTCTACAATACATTTTTGCTATTTTTAATATGAAGTTTGAAACCAGTTCCTTAGCTATTTTTTTCTTTACTTAGGTATACTTTATAAAATTTTATACCGAATTTTTTTTATTGTTAAAAAAGCGCATATAAAATCATCATTAAATTACGGTATCCAAGTTTTATTTCCACTATTCTATGATTTAATTACGATACCGATACGAGATGTTTTGATACGATATCGGGTTAAATTTTATTTCCGCCCGTGACTCACAAACTTATAAAACTTGCATTTTTAAAATTGATTTTAATTTTTTTATTTTAAACTGTTTTTTTATAAATGGTATGCAATTATTTTAACTTTATTTTAATTGTATGTTTAAAAATAAAAAAATAAATTATCATTAATACTTACCATAGTGTAAAAAAATGTTGAATTTATCTGAAAAATATAGCTTGAAGCATAAACATAAATCAACAAAAATTATTTTAGAACGTTTTTGTTTTGTTTTTAATAAAGGAAAGCACTCATAACTTCTTGTTTTTTTACGTCGTTTCAATCTGTTTCATCTGCTTCTCTATAGGTATTAATAATTTAATGCATTTGTTAGGCTTGCTTATGAGCCTTTTTTTAGAGAAATTAAAATCGTTCTTTCAATTACGTAAATCAATCAAGTTAAAAAGAACTTCAGATCTTCCTCCGCGTTTTAATTTGCTTACTTTTCTGCAGAAAAATATTTACCCTCTTTCTATTTACGATTAAGCTAGCCTTTTTCTTATTTTTAGAATTTATCATAAAAAGGAAAGATAACCAAAGTGATCAAAAAACTCAGATGACTAAACTGAATTAAAAAATGATAAAATTATGCTCGACAAACTTTATTTAGTATTATGCAAATAAACCTTTTATATGTTTTTATTTCAAATACTATGTGACATAATTTTCTCACCGTAACATCGTCACGCTCATAATGTGTAAACTTTCGTGGCTTATATGTGTGTATTTCTTTAGTTTCATTATGACAAGAAGTCGATTAAAAATAATATATAAATTTATGTTTTATATATACCGTACCCCCTAATATTTATTTTGCTTTTGATCTAAAATAAACTCAATAAACAACATATTTAAAAATAAAAAACACCGTATACTTTTATTTGTAAAAATTTGAATACCTTATATATTTTTAGAAGTGAAACTTGATAAAGATAACATTATTGTTCAAAAAAATAGATTTTAAATAGATAGGACATTCGTCCAGATTATTTAATGAATGAGGAATGGTCGATGGCGTTCCACCACTTGATAATCTAGATTAAAAATAAAAATATAAATATTTGTTGCATTTGAAAGATTTAAAAAAATAAAATTTTTATTTCTTTTAAATTTACCAGATCCATTGTCTGTTGTCTTTCAGACCTGTTGTCTGCCAAACCTGTTGTCTGTCAGACCAGTTGCCTGTCAGCCCTGCTCTCTGTTAGACTTGTTCTCTGTGAAACTTTCGAATGAAAGCGTGCTATAAGTAGGTACATTGAGTTTGAACTTTCTAAATTTCTTTTATGCGCTTTCACTTAGAACCACTTCGACTTGAATTCTTTTCTTATGAAAATCAGTAATAGTTCAAAAATCAAAAACTTTCTTTATTCTCATCAATCATTACTAAAGTGTCAATACTTCAGTTATATATATATATATATATATATATATATATATATATATATATATATATATATATATATATATATATATATATATATATATATATACAGGGGCGGACTGGCCATGTGGAAGATGTGGACTATTCCACATGGGCCGTTGTTAAGTACTTTGTTTTTACGTATATGTATTCTAATAAATTTTTTCTGTTCGATATTTATTCATTAATGTATATATTTATAAATTAAGCATAACTTTGTAATTTACGTCTGTTATCTTTGCTGCTTTTCCTCATTTTTCGTTGGCCTACAGGGCCGTTAAAAATATTTTTCCACATCATAATAATTTGGCCAGTCCGCCCCTGTATATATATATATATATATATATATATATATATATATATATATATATATATATATATATATATATATATATATATATATATATATATATATATATATATATATATGAAATTTAATAATATTGCTTTTCATATTTTGTTTACTTTATATACTAGCTTATTATACTATTCGCTAGGAAATTCGCATAAAAAAATATGAGCAATAAGTAATAACAGTGTAAATATGTAAAAGTAATAACAGTGCAAATATGTAGTCCAATGACTTAGTTTTAGTTCAGTCTCTATCAAAGTGATTACTTAAAACATTGCCGACGCTACGAGGGAAGAAGAGAAAGGAGGAGGGTGGGTAGAGTTTGCTAGGGGCACAAGACTTTTTTTTAAATTTACGATTGTGCGGTTCGACATTAAAACATGTGTCGTCGGCCCTGGGAAATGCTGAAAACTTAAACACCATAACTTAAAATAATCTGAAAATATATTGTTGTGCATAAAGTAGTGGAAAATTATAAATTTAGAAAACAACAGTTTAAGAATAAAGTAATAAGAAATGAAAAGTTTCTAAAAACTTTCAAAAGCTAATGAAAATGATTTTTTAGCATTAAAATTTTGCTGTTTGTCAACCCAGCCTTTGGAAACCTCCCCTAATTAAACTTTTTTTTTCAAGATGGAGATTAATGTTTTTGATCCATTTCAGTCTTTCTATTTTTATTTTTTTTAAACAATTACAGTCTTTCTACTGTGTGCTATATTTGGATATTCAAAAGATCAGGCTTTTTTTTGTTCCCACCCCAACGAGGTGTGAGAATGATAATATTTTAGACTTTTTAATGAAACCCTATAGAGAGTAGGCAAAAATGTTATACCAGAAAAAATAAGTTAGAAAAAATGTTATATCAAAGAGTTATTTTGCAAAAATGCCTATCAAAGTCACCCCGTTTGATAGTTATATTTGACGTTTAACCGGCACCCACTTAACCCTGCTTAATAAATGTTTAATTTGGCCAATTTGATGTTGACGAAATTTACTGTTAATTTTATTTATTAGCTTAAAATTATATTTATATAATTATATTAATATAAAATTATAAAATTGTAGCTTAAAAATTGCAAAATAGTTATATTGTTTATGTATCCTATAACATAGTACATATGTTATAAGCACTGTACCATCCCCTATAACAACACAATATGAACACTGTACCAGGCCCTAAAACAGCAAACCTTACTTTACATTTAAGTTTTCTATTCTTTTCAGTTGCATGTTTCCAGAATATTTCTATTAATTTTTTACTTGTTATTAAAAAAACGCACGCATACACATTCCCGGAATTCTCCTTTTCTAATCCAATTTATTGTCATTTTAAAGAATATCTAATTTATTGCTTTTTCGTAGAAGAGTGAACATATACTTCAAATTTGTTCATTTAATTCAGCTATAAAAACAGTTATAAAACTTTTCATTTCATGAGTTCAACTAAGTACGTTTAATGCACAAATTTAGTGGCTTATAATTTATAAGCCTCGAGTACTATTAAATATTTAATATTTTCTTTGTTGTATTTAAAAGTAACGGTATGGTATTCGGTATATTAAAAAAACCATTCCGCCTTATCATTGTTATATATAGAGATTTATAAAAAGGTGACGGGATGGCATATATATATATATGTATATATATATATATATATATATATATATATATATATATATATATATATATATATATATATATATATATATATATATATATATATATGTATATATATATATATATATATATATATATATATATATATATATATATATATATATATATATATATATATATATATATATATATATATATATATATATATATATATATATATATATATATATATATATATATACAGTGACGCTCAAAAGTGAGTTGACAGGCGTATATTTTGTGGAAAACTGCTGTATCGCGATCAAAAACCAAAACGAAAAGCAAAATATTGCAAAATTCCCTTCGAGATACAGTTACTTTTTAAAAGTAATACAAAAATAGCAAAAAATATAAATAGATAAGTTAATATATCACGATTTATAAATTTGGCTAACTCCAAAAGTCTGTTGACAAGTGTTTTTTTACCTTTCACCGGAAAGTTAATGAAATAAGCAGGATAATGGCTTAATTAAGTTAAATAATATTTTAAATAAGCATTTTAAATGTCACTATTTGTTTTGAACAGCATATTGATGAAATATACTTTTTTAAGATAACACATCGTGAAACTTTGACTGATACCAGGATTGAAATTTATCGTTTAATTAAGGAGGAAGGAAAGTCATTGAGAGAAGTAGCAAAGATAGTGTTTGAGTGCGGAAGGTGTAAGGATGATCGTTAAGCAAATGAACCAGCAAAAAACAGCAGAAAACTCAAATAGATCAGGTCGACCAAGGAAGGCAACTGCAAGAGATGATAGATTGATCGTTAGAACATCGGTTGAAACGCCAAACATGAGTTCAATAGAACTTTAAAACGAATTAGATTTGGCAATTAGTCGTCAAACAATTAAAAGACGTCTCAATGATGTTGGATTATACGGTAGAGCGATGAGAAAAAAACAGTTTATCTTTATAAATAATTGAAGAAAAAGGCTGGCATTTGCTAAAATGCATATAAAGTTGCTACTCGAAGTCTGAAAATCTGTAATTTGGACAGACGAATACTTTTTTGGGGGAAGGGGGAGGGGCAACTAAATGTGAATGTTGTCATAAATGCCTAATAACCAAATGTAGAACTAATATTCAACTTTGGTTTTAGGTAAACAGAACTAATATTCAACTTTGGTTTTAGGTAAACGTCTTGCGGACGTCCAGACGTCCGTAAGACGTTTTATGATGCGTGCTCGCTTGGTCAGGATATAGGTTTATTATTATCTCAGTTATTATTATCTGATCAGGATTAGTTATGAACTATTTATACTGTTTTGAATTGTTTTTCATAAATAGTACCAAGTTCTGTGATAATGGGTTCTTTACCCTTTTTATTGTTTACAGTAAAAAGTTTTGAACTTTTAGACATTTGAAAGAACTCCATTAGTTTTTTTAGGTTAGAACTATTTAGTTTTTTAATTTTTATGTATTTTTTGTAAAAATTATTGATTGACGTTTGGTTTAACGGCTTTTCGGAAGTTTTTTCAAGCAAGTTTAAAGCAAATAATAATAAAAGAGGTTTGTTCCTTCATGAATCTAGTTTTACTCCATTTTCAAAAATAAAACAAAAAAGACTTCACGGTACACACAGATTTTTAATGTAAAGATAAATTTTTATTTGTCTTGTGTTCTCTAAAGAGCCGATGCTCCACCTTTAGTAATAGTAGTAATTGATAGTTCATTTTTAAAATCATCTAGAAGATTATGAATTATAAAGAGATATTGGTATTTAAGTGACAAATTAGAGAAATTGGTAATTAAGTGATCATTATATAAGTTTATAAAATTGAAACAATTCCACATGTATTTTGGAATGCTAAAATCCTCTATTATTTCAATAAAAATTTAATAATGGTGACTTTAAGTCCGACTGAAATCGATAGTGACAAGTGATCACTAATAATTAAATAGAAGGAAGGAATAATGATGCGTTTATAATAGAGCGTAGTTTTACTACTTTTATTGCGAGGTTCTTCATCTTTGTAACTAGACAAGATTGATCTTTTGATGTTTTTGTTTATTTGCCTGATTGAAATATATTGTTTTGAACATTTACAAGTTTTATTGTAGTTCAAGTTTTGATACTCAGTATTTGCATAGAACTGGTGGGTAATAAAAAATTAACAAAAAATTAGTATATTTAATTGATGTAAGTTTATTAATATTTTTTTTATTTAAGTTAATGATTATAGTGCTAGACTTAAAATTACGTAAAGTAAACTTTGTCGAAAGTTTTTATCTTCAAATATGCCGTTCGAAGCCATTTTATTAATTAAATTCTTTCTGGTTCACGTTTAATTATTATTATTCAAAACAGAAGGTTTGAATGTTTTATCTTTTTTTTGAATTATTTGCAAAGACGCTGTAAGATCTATTACATTTTTTTTCTTTAATCAAGATAATGGATATAACTGCCTAATTCTGTTTCCATGTACAGTTTAAGATTCGCCACCCGAGTAACAAACAATATTAGCGCAATATTGTTTACAGTATGCAAACTGTATAAAAAATATTGCGCCAAATTGTTTGCTACACGATGGTTTTTTCCCCCGAAATATTTGTTCCCAATAAAGTTTCCGATAACTATCTAAGGGTATAACTTTTAATCAAAGCGCAGGTTTAATATTTTGGACAAATCAAATAAAATTGGATTGTTGTCGCTTTTTAACTTTTTCAATTTCTGTTCAAAATTCGGCAGTTTAGTTTTATTGGTGGTACTGGTGGTCTGTTGCTTTTGGGATAAGACAATGTCATTCTACGACATATGCAAGCGTTTTATAATTATGCAGTTGGTTTTCGGCTTCAACTTTTGCAATCGGTTTTCCGCAGATGTCTGCAGTGAATTCAGAACTTTTTTATTTTTACATTGTGTATGATTTTCAAGTTGTGCATAATAATTGAAGAGCATTTTTCTAAAAAGGAGCAATGTCATGTACATGTTCAGCAGAAAAAAAGAATTCAATAACAGCATAAGCAAGCTTACAATATTCTTGAACCGATAAATAAAAACTATTTTTGGCAAAAGTTTACACAAGTAGAACAAAACTCATCAACCAATCAAATACCACTTTACTTTAAATACCACAGATTTTTCTGATAACAATACAAAAAGATGTTTACTGCATCAGCCTTAGTAATTTTAGTTATATTTTCAAGACAACGCAACAGGTTCACAGATTCTACTGTATTAAAGCTGAGAATTGTAGAAGGAAGTTTTATTTTGAATGTAAGTTTAAAACTCTTGATGCTTGAATAGAGAAATTATACATACCTAAACTGAAAAACTTTACTATACAGACCTGTACAGAAAAACTTTATTATAAAGATCTGGACAGAAAATCTTTATTATACAGACCTGTGCAGAGAAACTTTACTTTAATAAAATACTTGTTTAAAAGTCCCTGAAAACGAGAAATTAGGTTTAAAACTAGTACATGAAAATAATAAAATAATAGTTATAAAAAAAATTAAAGATTAAAAAATTAAAGATATTGAAAAACTTTGGCATCAATTTGGAATTTTTTTTTAGTAACAAATTAGATAAAAAAAAGTTTTACTGATTCTTTAAAAATACTTGGTAACAAGAGGCATTAAATTCTCTATTAACATACAAAATAGAAGGAACGTTTAGTTAAAATGGTAAATATCTCGCTCTTTTCATAGTTTATAAGACAACCAATCAGTCGTTAAATTGATAAAATTTTCAAAAAAATCTTTTTACGTGTTGCTCATGAATTTTATTTATGAGCAATATGTAAAAAGATTTTTACACTATTTAATTTATAATTTTTTAAAAGTTCCAAACTCATAGAATTCATGGGATTTAAAACTTCTGCAAGTATGAAAACATTTTAAGATGTTTGAAAACATCGTGCACGCTCGTATAAAAATAATATTTTATAAAGTCGATCAAGTTGTACATAGTTTTTAAGTCGATCTAGTCTTACAGAGTTTTGCAAAAGAAAAAACAAACACTTTCTTCTTTATTGAAAAAGAACATAGTAATAATTTTTTTAAAAAAATTTTCAGTAATAAAAGGTATTTTACAAAACTTAATCAAATAGTTTCTCACTTTCTGTACAAGTCTCTCTCTCTCATTTATACAATGGCTAACTATGAATTATTTTTAGCGTTGGAAAAGCTGAATAATATCAGTATGTTTAAACATATTAATATTATTCAACTATGTGTTATGCTGGAGGTCTTCGTGGAAGGTGTGGCAGCTTGTTTAATTTTTTGATTTTTTTCCCGTTTGTTTCTTTACTATGCGTTTGCAGATGAGTTTGCAGACTTCCACTTTGAGAAAAAGACTTTCGACACTGCCAACACTTATATGGTTTTTCACCTAAAATTTATGTAAAAATTTAAAAGATTTTTCACATACAATTAAAAATTTATGTATATATGTATGTATGTATGTATGTATGTATGTATGTACATATATATACATATATATACATATATATATATATATATATATATATATATATATATATATATATATATATATATATATATATATACGTTTAAAATACATATATACATACAATTAAAAATTTATGTATATATGTATGTATGTATGTAAATATATATATATATATATATATATATATATATATATATATATATATAAATAAATATATGTATAAATATATATATATATATATATATATATATATATATGTATATATATATATATATATATATATATATATATATATATATATATATATATATATACGTTTAAAATACATATATACATACAATTAAAAATTTATGTATATATGTATGTATGTATGTAAATATATATATATATATATATATATATATATATATATATATATATATATATATATAAATATATGTATAAATATATATATATATATATATATATATATATATATATATATATATATATATAAATACGTTTAAAATACATATATACATACAACTAAAAATTTATGTATATATGTATGTATGTATGTAAATATATATATATATATATATATATATATATATATATATATATATATATATATATAAATAAATATATGTATAAATATATATATATATATATATATATATATATATACATATATATATATACATACATACATACATACATACATACATACATATATACATAATGTGTGTATGTATATATATATATATATATATATATATATATATATATATATATATATATACATATATACATAATGTGTGTATGTGTATATATATATATATATATATATATATATATATATATATATATATATATATATATATATATATAATGAATATATATATATTCATGTACATACATACATATATATATATATATATACATATATATATATACATATATATCTTATACTGCTGAGTTAGGTGAGCATGATGATGTCATACTCACCTAATGTCAAATAGCCTGCTGCCGGGGGCTTCAGTACATACATCAACTGACAAATAGCCTGACTCGCCGTGGAGTGCTGCTACATCGACTGAGGGTTTGGTATGGGTCAGCAACATTTTCATTCATTATTCTTTGTTTTCCCTCATCGTTTTCTAAAAATGCTCACTTAATTTAGGCTAGCAAAAAAAGTGAGCAATTGCGCATATAAATATGCTATAGTAGATATATACATATATATATATATATATATATATATATATATATATATATATATATATATATATATATATATATATATATATATATATATATATATATATATATATATGTATATGTATATGTATATACAGCTTCCTGATGAAATTACTGATGGAGAAAAAAGTTGTTGGAGAAAAAAATTAGATAAGTGTTTTTACTAATTTATTATTGCTCTGTTCTTTAAGAACATTGAGCACCCAATTTGTAGAATACACTAACATAATTTACATCTATCTATATAGCAATAAAGTCTTAAATCATTTTTTTTTCGGAAAATGATAATTATTTTTAAAATATTTATAATACTTAGCTTTATTTTATACCCAACAAGACATAATTTTGAAAAACTTTTTTTTTCAACATTCGGGACCTGCTAAATATTCAAATACTTTTAAGTGGTTCTTGAATAGTTTGGTAAAAAAATTTTTTACATTGTATACAAAAATCAGAATGGGAAAAAGTTGAATTTAGGCAGTTTTAAAATTTTTTTACTGCATAGTGGACACTCCTCGTGTCATGCGTGTATTATCTATTATACGTATATTATTTACGTATATTACATGTGTATAAACGTATTATACACGTACATTATTCATCTTTATTATTATAAATCTAATCAGATTTGTAATACTTACTTATATATAATTTTTCTTGACTTTTAATTGTAAAATGAAATTAATAAAAGTAGTTGCACCAGAATTTAAAAAGTTATTGTAATTAATGGGAAAAGTTTCGATTATACAAAATGTTTTATGCGCTATTAAACACTATACAACAAGTTAATGCATAGTAACGTATGCTGTATGCAATTTAAAATTTATGCGATTTTAATGTTAGCAATCTTAAAATTTGAAAAATATAGGTCTTTTGCCTATAGAGAACACACTAAGTCTTTTTTAAATATATTTCCTTATAAATCATGAAATGATTTATAAGGAAATATATTTAAATTAGATTATTCATGAAATTTTTCTTATTCTTCCACCTCTTATCTTATATTTTCAATTTAATCGTGAGCAAGAAATAAAATGTTTAAGTTAAGAATAGTAGATCATTAAAAGAAGGTTCAAGAGAAGATGATGCGAAGAATACATAAGATAAAGAATAAAAGATGGTTAATAGAAATTGAACTTCATAAAAAAAGACGCTTTGATTTTTGAATTTCTTTTTTTTATTGCCTCCTCAATTGTGAGAGGATTTTTTAAAAATGCATAAACTTGGCCAAGACAAGATTTATATATTTGGCATAGTTGCTCTACAGTATGTGTACTAGGGTTATAACATTTATAAAAACTAATGCTCCTGTAGTTTTTTTTTGATAAACTTTTGTCTAAGAAAAATGAAATAAATGTCGTTTAAATATTTTTTTAGAAAAATTCACCCCAAAAACACAAAATACATTTTGAATATATTGTATATATTATGTAACAACGTCAACAAAACTCCAAACGTTCTAATCTGCATACAAATTTAATCACTGTTTCTTGCTTAGATTATATTAAAACTAGCATCATAAATAATAAATGATAGTTTAAATAAAATAAGCGTAACAAAAAAAAAAAAAAAATTGATTGAAATAAATTTTTATGTAACACATTTATCTTAACTTCTTTATTACTCTTACTTTGCACCATTTCGTAGCACTTAGTAGCACTTAGTAGCATTTTTTGAAACTTTATGTAACTTAAAAGAACTTTTAGGACCTTTCTTAGACTTTCAGCAGATGCTTACAGCTTTTTAAAACCTTTTTTTTTTTGATTACCCAAAAAAATGTTATTACTAAGCAAAAAAAAAAGGACGTCTGTACCAAAAATCTAGTTCCTTTCCAGTAATTACACGGAAAAAGAGTAATTTAAAAAGAGAAAAATTATCAGATATTTTAATTACATCCTTTTATGGTACAGGAAATATTTTTTCAAAAAAAAAAAAATTTATTCTAGTGTCTACAAGATTTTAAGAATTACCTTAAAAATAATTTCAGAATTTGAAGTATGATGTAGCGTGTTTAAAACCGCCCCAGCGGGCATTTGTTTTTAAAAATTTTTAATATGTATAAAAATATAAATCATACTATGTGATTTAACCGTAACATTATTTTCCGTCAACTAATTAGATGTCATTTTTTTCTGTGAGAGAAGTTTCATTAAAAATTGGTTTGGTTGGCGGCATTTTCATTGAAAAGCTTGCTCATGGTAAAAGAGTGTTTTCTGGTGTTTTTTTGTAAATAAATTGGTAAATTTAATTAGCAAAAAATGAAAAAACATCTAGTACTGTGTATGAAAATTTCATGTGACTCTCCAACTTTCTGGATTCATAGTACACAAAACTTTTTAAAAACGTTTGTTATTATTTGGCTATTTAATAAATAATTTTTGTTTTGCGGTTAAATAAATCTAAAATTGAATAGCCGCATATAATACCTTCAAATAATACTTTTTTGACTTTAAACCGCTTCACTCCATCAGTCACTGACATTCTAATGATTTTTAGTAATGAATACAATTCTATATATTGTTTCATTCATTTTATTCTTACTGTTGCAAACGCTAACACCTTGTTATTTTTAATTAATTTTTTTTTCTTACGCATACACCAATACATAGAATTTTTTTTGTCGAGCGACCTGCAGTGGCGGATTAAGACTTCTTGGGGCCCGGGGCTATTTTTGTTTTTGAAGGCCTCTTTATGGGCCAAAGCCTAAAGTGACTAAAAAAAAAAACAAAAAAGGTTTTCTAAAATTTTTGGGGGCCCCTAAATTTGCGGGGCCCGGGGCTATGGTCCCCCTAGCCCCCCTTGATCCGGCACTGGCGACCTGGCTACTATGCTACAAACCTGGCTAAACTAGCATTGCTCAGCCTATAGCTGATTCTTCAGTCAGATTTTTTTTTTGCGCTTTAGATGAAATTTTCTTTCAACGTGCAACGTGTCAAAAATCAAAACTTGGTTATTTAACGCTTTTTTCGCAAGTTTGAAGTACCACTCTACTACAAATTAAAATTTTTAATTACCCACATTATTACTTTTATAAAAAATATTATTTAAATAATGGTAAATTAGTTAATTTTAGTAAAATCGTGCACCATTTTTTGTTAATTACGCATCATTCTGAAGTTAATTAAACAAGTTTTTTTTAATCAGTCAGTAAAAAAAAACTAAAAAAAAGAAATTTTACTTAATAAATTTTTTAATATTTTATTGTGTTACAAATATTTTTTTCATTCATTTAGTTTCGGTAAATAAAAAGTGGTGAAAGGTTTGTGTGAATAAAAAGTGGTGAATTGTTTGGGTGAATGAAAAGTTTGAGTAATGAGGTGAAAATAAATTGTTTTATAAGTATCCCAATAAACATGAGATGTGTTTAAGATTTATACTATGTATTTATACATATTAAATTTTTTTTTAATGGAGTATTTTATTTATTGTATTTTTTGAACAATTGTATTTATTGGGATGTTGTTCTAGCAGAGCAAAGTCAACACGGTACGATCCCAGTGGACATAAAACGTTTAAAAAAAGTATTTAAGACGTTTATACATTAAATGCGAACATAGACGTCTAAAACACGCAATGTGCGTGATAGTGAGATATAAAAATATTA
This sequence comes from Hydra vulgaris, assembly GCF_022113875.1. NCBI lineage: Eukaryota > Metazoa > Cnidaria > Hydrozoa > Anthoathecata > Hydridae > Hydra > Hydra vulgaris. The sequence continues at coordinate 19,181,451 of NC_061159.1, read as the reverse complement.
TTATAACCATAATAATACTGAGATAGAAATGGAATATCTCTAAAATTCTACAATATTGCATAGTCCTCTTTTTTAAATAAAAAAAGTTGCATTTAAAATCTCGCTATAAAAGTGAAAAAATATATAAGAAAATAAAATAGGCTTTCTTATCGCCAAAGATGTTTGTGTTAATGTTGTCTAAAATTAGCATAAACTTAAAATACCTGTGTGTGTTCTCATATGTCTTTTGAGATCTGTCGATCGTGCAAACGCACGGGAACATTGTGTACAACGGTATGGTTTTTCTCCGGTATGGTTACGTATGTGTCTTTGAAGGTCTGTTGATCGCACAAAAGCTCGGTCACATTTGTCGCATTTATATGGTGACTCTCCTAAACAAAATAATAACTGTACAACTTGGTGTCTGTATATATACATATATATAATACATATATATAATATATATATATAATATATATATATATATATATATATATATATATATATATATATATATATATATATATATATATATATATATATATATATATATATATATATATATATATATATATGTATATATATATATATATATATATATATATATATATATATATATATATATATATATATATATATATATATATATGTATATATATATATATATATATATATATATATATATATATATATATATATATATATATATATATATAAATATATGTTGAAGAATAAAAAAGCATTATAATATGTTTTACACACCTGTATGACTTCTTATGTGTCTTCTTAAATAGCAAGGGTACTGAAACGCTTTTCCGCAATACCCACATTTCCATGTTCGACCAGTACTGTCTGGACATACATACTTTATATGTCGTTCTAAATAGCTTTTATATGTAAATATTTTACCGCACTTGTAACATGTGTAACTTTCGTCAGCTAAAATTTGAAAAACAATTTTTATGGATTTCTCCGAATAATACGCTAACATCTCATAAAAAAGATTGCACAAGTAGAAAAGAAATCACTATACGTATATTATTAGTAGGTATATAGTTCAAAGAATCTTTGGAATAAATTATCTGTACTAATTGCGCGGCATTTTCGAGTTATGTTAGTGTCTTATAAAAACGTGATGCGGCCGGTGAACTTGCTAAGGTTTTTGAAACCTTCAAAATGAACTAATAATATCTATTATTATAATCATAAATATATTTATTACAATTTCTATAAAATAAAAATTAAATCAGAGTAAAAAAAATTACCATTTCCGTTTGGTGGTTTGAATATTTTTGTTAAGTACCACCGGTAGAACTCTTTTTTACTCGCTGACTCCAACTCTCCGTGAAACTCAATGAATGCTTTAATTTCATTTTTATCTAGATCTGTTTCCACAGCAACCTCATCAAGCAGTATCTGGTTGTTTTCCAAAAATTGTCGAATATTCTTTGTTACTACCTCGTTTCCTTCACTGAAAAAAAGTATGGGTAGGGATTTTAGTTTCATTTTGAATGTTTTTACCTATTTTGCTTTCTCGTTATCATAAAATTGATATATTTTTCTACATTCCTTTTATAATTAAAACACATAGCACAATAAAAAAATTATTAACGAAAACGAAGAAATAATTTTTCTAATGGAAAATTTCAAATTGTTTAATAAAGATTTTCATTTTCATCATCAACAAAAAAAAGTTTTTACAGTGTTTGCAATACTACTACTTAAAGACATGAAATAAATTTTCAAGAAGTAGGTATTAACCTTAACATCTGGGTAAGCTTCTTTTCTATATTATTGCATGCTATTTCATTGTTAGTTTCTTCTTCGTTTTCTTCTGTATTTGTTAGTTCATCTTGCGGTGTTGCTTCATGCACCATTTCAAGGTAAGTTTTATTTGCTGGTTTATCTTCAATGATGCACGACGGTGACAATTTCAACGATGAAGCAACTTTTTCAGTTGCAATTTTTTTAAAAACATTTACTATTGATGTGGCAGCTTTCTCAATATCATCTGTTTCAAATTTTGAAAGTTCTTGAAAGGTATCACCGTATTTATAAGATGGACTTTCGTTTTTAATTTTCTCGTTTTTTGAATGATTTAGTTGTTTATTTTGCTCGCTTGTATCAAACCAGTATGATTTTTCAAGCTCGTAGTTCCATTGCCACGGTATAGATCGACTTAGAGCTAATAGACTTCTGGCATACTCTAGGTACTCAGTAGGATGGTTCAAACAAGATTGCGTTTCTTTGTCTGTGAAAATAAATAATATAAAACTATGCTATATGTGTAGTTTGTTTTTAATTATAAATCATCCAAGCTATGCTAAAACCGAATCTAAGATGTGCAGCGTAAGCAGGGTTTAATTAAAATAGGATCTAAAACTACGGCGAATTTACATTTATTGAACTAATTTATGTCACAAAGTACCAAAAGTACGGTGCACGTGTTAGAAATGTACAAACTAAACACGCTCTTTGATTAAATAAACAACATTAAAAATTAACTCACGAGATTCAGGTAGTTTTAGTTCTTCTTCCTCGTCATTTTTTCGAAAATAGTTTCTAACCAAAAAAGATCTTGGCATCATTTAAAAATTGAGAAAAAATCAAAAACGTTTTAAAATCTTTAATAAAAAATCCAATAAAAGAAGAGCTGCAACAAATATTTTCCCTGCACCCAGCTATAATGTTTCTGCACGCGCTACTGATTTCGTTCGAGCACAAAGCAAATGAACCTGTTTTAATAATACACAAACTGCTGGCTCCAGTGCACAAAGCTCGGCAAGATTTAAAAGATCGATGAGGTGTTTTGCAAAATCAAGTTTCTTGCAACATTCAAATTCTATTAAAACGGTCGCATATGATTGGTTATTCTCAATGATATTTTAACCGAAAGATTTTGTTTTTTTAAACCAAACAAGTTTGATTGGTTGGAAATTAGGGTTAAGTTTTTGATTGGCAAACTTTGATTATAAATACAGTTGTTTGTTGTTTTAGATAAAATTGCAACTTTAAAGCAAATGACTCTATATCTAAGATCATTTTCCGAATTCGACCTTTTTGAAAGCAGTTTTTCTATCTATAAAAGATATTAGAAAGATTTGAAAAAACCTTATTGCACGCATGAAAACAAAATGTTAATAAAAGACAAAACATGCAGAACTTATAAATTTGGGGTTTTATTAATTTTTTGCAAAGTTTTTTTTATTTTGAACTTTTATGCAGTATTCAAGTTGTCTGAACCTTGAAATTACTTTTATTTGTAACCTAATGATCGATACATCCTATATTATCTTCAACAATTTTTAAGCAAGTGTTATTGTTTTTTAATTAGCAATAAGGCAATAATAAATAATAATATTCATGATGAAGCAATAATAAATAATATCATTCATGATAAAGCAATGAAACAAAATAAAAAAGTTAACAATTTTTTAAAGAAAAAAAAATGACGTTTACTTTAAAAAACCAAATAAGATACCAGTAGAAGAGCTTTGAATGTGCAACTAAATTTTTTTTTTTTATGCTTGTTTTTTAATTCAGAAACAAGCAAAAAGAAAAAGATCATCAATTAAGTAAACAAATACGAAAACGTACGAATGAAAAATCAAATTTAATAGCTTATTAAAAGCTGTTAAATATACATTTAAGTAATACGCCCGTAAACGGATACAATGCAATGTTCAGATAAATCGTGAGGTTAGAATTATTTTGTTCTTTTTTTTTTAATTTTAAATCTCCACATTTTAAAAAGTTTGAGTTATTGATAGTGTTATGTACATCAAAATTATATTTTTCTACTATATTGAAACCAAAGTTATATTCAAAAAGTTTCGGAGAAAAAATAAGTTACAAAAATCTTTTTAGGTGTCGTCTCCTAAAGTTTTTATTTTTTAAATCGTTTTATGTCAAAACTCTAAAATGTGATAATTCTAACCTCGTGTAATGCATATTTTTTATTAAAAAAAAAAAAAATTAACGACTCGACAAAAATAGTTTAGAAATGTCCAGATTTTTTTTTTTAATTAAGCTTTAACACATTGTTTCCCAATGTACGATTCGACATAAAAAATGCAAAACTAGATTTAATTAGTGATGAACAAGTTCCTGCAATAGTTACCGCCTCATAGGATGCTTCTTTTAATGAGTCTGTTTGCTTTAGTCAATGGAGTAAAAAATTTTTGTCAATTAGGAAAAGTTTTTAAACATGTTTGTTAAACTTCTTAACATTTTCTGTAAATATTACTTTGATATCAACAAAGTCTTTCACAGTTCATCACTTAAAAAAGAGGTTCTTTCACAGTTCATCACTTAAAAAAGAGGTTCTTTCACAGTTCATCACTTAAAAAAGAGGTTCTTTCACAGTTTATCACTTAAAAAAGAGGTTCTTTCACAGCTCATCACCTAAAAAAGAGGTTCTTTCACAGTTCATCACTTAAAAAAGAGGTTCTTTCACAGTTCATCACTTAAAAAAGAGGTTCTTTCACAGCTCATCACTTAAAAAAGAGGTTCTTTCACAGCTCATCACTTAAAAAAAAGGCTCTTTCTATTTAAGTTGTGTGAAGTTAAAAGTTCAAACCCAACTGTAGTGAACTTTTGGCCGGTTTAAAATTCGTTCTCACAATTTATATAATAATAAAGAGCTGAAATTTAAAATAAATTACAATAAATTTTTTGTAAAACTTTGCAATTAAAACCTTGCAATCAAAACCTTGCAATTAAAACCTTGCAATTAAAAGTCATTTTAGCAATGTTTCTGTTTTCCAAATGAAAAGTTAAACACGTTTTAAGTTTTTCTCTCCAGCTGTCTCCAGAAATATGAATGTTTCGCTTTTGTTTCTTTATATTCTCATTAACATGTTAAATTATAACGTATAATTTTTATAAAAACTAGAAAACTGTTTTCTACTATCAAAAATAAAATCACTTTGGTTTTTGATGGTTGAAACTTATTTTTTATATAACTAACTAATGATTTAATTAAGGTGGAAATTTTGAAAACCAATGAAATATGAATCAGCCTTGAAATTATTTGCTACTGAAATAATCCGCAATTGAAAAGAAAATTGATAAATCATAATCTGCTCTGCCATATTTAGTGCACACTGACACTCGCACAACTTCACACTGACACTCGCACAACTTCACACTGACACTCGTACAACTTCACACTGACACTCGCACAACTTAAATAGAAAAAAAAGTTCTGATGAATAAGCTCATCAAAAACTCAGTTTTAAGTAAATTAAATACAATTAAACAATTCAAAATAATTCAAACAAAAAGTTTCGGAAAAATTATTCGAGGAGGTTTTTCAGCTTCATTCGTCGGTTAGCTATAAAAAAAAAAAATTACAGTTTAAAAAAAGTTTAAAAAAAGAAGACTTCTAAAAAAACTTCGAAAATATGTAAGCACGCCAGAAAGATAAAAAATACAGTAAATTTAAATTTTTTTTAAATTTACTGTATTTTTTATTTAATTAAGCTTTAACACATTGTTAAAGCTTAATTAAATAAAAAATACAGTAAACTCAAATCTCTAAGGGACCAAGGAAAACGGTTAGACTAAACGAATTTTATGCAAAGTAAAACAGTTGTTATTTTTTCAAAGAACTATAAAAAATAGTTTGAAATAACAAAAGTTCGAGTTCACCACTGTTCGACTTACGGGAATTAACTGTACTTTTAAAATATGCAAAAACACCAGAAAAATTTAAAATTTAAAATATAAAACACACCAAACACATAAAAAAAAGAACACCAGAAAAATGTTTTTAAAATATGCAAGGACTCCAGAAAAAAAAAAAAAAAACTAAAACAATTTTTTTTTTAACATTGTTAATTTAAATTGTTCAAAATAGAAATTTATTTACAAAAAAAAAATAATTACCTACTTATCTAGCTGGTAACTAATTTCCGGCGGCTTTTGTTACTATAAACAATCACATTAAAAAAATTCAACATGAAAATACAAAACTATTTTTTATTAAATGATATTTCTTATTATTTTTAATATATTTCTTAGCTGTTTTAAATTTATTATTTAAAATTTGTTATTTTTTTGTTACCTAAATCTTTTGGCTAAAATTACTAATGAAAAACTTTTACGTATTCTGGAAAAGAAATAAAACTTTAAGATAAAAACCTGGTGGCGCGGTTGTTCGACGGTGCTTTCGTGTGTGTTTAGCTTCTATAACAGAGTAAAAAAAGTTGGAGATTAATAAATAAATAGAAAAAACTGACTTAAAAATTATTTTGTAGTTATTCGACCAGCGATTATTCCTTATTCAAAAAATTCTTTAAGTTTATATGTATATATAATATATATATATATATATGTATATATATATATATATATTAGGGTGTCCCAAAAAAAAAAAATTTTTTTTTTCCTTTAGTTTTGTGTGTAGTTTTGTCCGTTAAAAGTGAAAATAAGAAGATTTTTGAAAAATTTTGAAGTTTGACCCCCCCGCCCTTCTTTTAAAGTTTTTACCCCCTCTGCCGCCCACTTTTTCAAAATTATTCACTTTTAAACTGATTTTAGGCTAAATATATAAATGTATTAAATATGTTTTGTATCAATATTGATCACTATTATAATTCTAAACTATGTATCATAGCTAATATTAGTAAACATAATTTGTTTCAATTCAACGATTCTCAAAAATTATTAAATATTATTATTCAATGCTTGAGATGAGAAAATTTTTTATGATGAATATTAATGTTACATACATTATTCAAATAATTTTATAATTTATAGCTACTTTTTTATCTATAGATATAATAGCATATATAAAAAATATTTGATCAGTTATGAGAAATAGTAAATTGAGGAAAAATGATGAGAAGTTTGATAATATTGTTGGTAAATTATTACCTACCCTTGAAGCAAAGATGTATAGTCAGCTACCAACAAATGGAGATGTTGTACGCCATTATCTTTATCTTACAAGATTTGAATTGAAATTAACTGGTAAAAAAGAAGTTGCATCTGTAGTTTGGGAAAAAGTTTATGTTTTTTGGAAAATGGCAGGAATTCCAATAAAACAGAAGAAAGATATTGTCAGAATGATACTACATCTGATTCATCTTAGAGAGAACTTGATTAAAAATGCAAAAAAAAAAAGTTATGCAGCTCAACTTCTGAGTTTTACTAATAAACTATCATTATTGTTTGATATTGCAGCATCAAATGCCGAAAATTTGATAAGAAAAGATACCTTGCGTAGTATCAATAGTCAGATCTCAGATATAGACTTTCTCTCAGATCAACGTCACTTAAAAAAGCAATTTTTGGGCCCATTAGACAAGAGTTATGCTATGAAAGTGAAAAGAATGGAGGAAAAAGAGAAAAATAAAATCAAGGCTATTGAAAAAGAGAAATCTAGAAAAGAAAACATAAAAGAAAAAAGCTTCAATGTATTGGCAGCATTTGATAATGAAGGCAAAACTCATAATAAAAATGAAGAAAGTACTATTGCTAGACAGAAAAAAAAAATCAAGATATTAGAAAACCCTAAAGTTTCCTTAATGGCTGATAGGTTGAATCTATCCAACAGAGAAAGATCTGGAATCATTTTAGCTGTAGCTGAAGCATTAGGTCACAATTTAGATGAAATATCTATCTCAAAAAGCACAGCGTACAGATCAGGTAATAAAATTCGACAGCAAGTTTCAAATGATCTTAAGAAAACATTCATTTCACCCATGTACTCTTCCATTCACTGGGATTCAAAGCTGGTATCTGAGGTCGATGGTAAAGTGGAACGTTTGGCTATTGTTGTAACAGGAAAACCAAGTGCACCTGAAGGGAAATTGTTGTGTGTATCCAGGATTCCTGATACAACTGGGCGAAGTCAGGCAACAGCTACCATAGATGCTGTAAAGACATGGAAACTGGAAAAAACACTTGTGGCAATGATTTTTGACACAACTCCATCAAATTCAGGTTGGATAAATGGTTCTGCAAAGTTAATTGAAGAACACTTTAACAAAAAGTTACTTTGGTGCGCCTGCCGACACCATATTTTTGAAAGAGTTTTGTCATCTGTTTACTTCAAAGTTTTTGGAGAATGCAGATCTCCAAATTATGAGCCATTTAGACACTTTAAAAATGAGGTATGGCCTAAGCTTTCATTAACTTCAGATACTACTTTTAGAAAAATAAAGATCGAAGAACCAGTATTAAAGACCAAAAAAGCAGAAGTAATAATTTTTTTGTCTGGTTTACTTAACCGGAAATCTCGAAAAATATTAAGAGATGATTATCGAGAATGTTGTCAACTTGCTTTGCAATTACTCAATCCAAAACAAATAAATATACAGTGGCACAAACCTGGAGCCTTCCATCATGCTAGATGGATGTGTACAATCTTGTACACATCAAAGATGTTTGCTTTTGCTGACCTGGCAGAGTATGAAGAAAGTTTTATAGAGAAATTGTCAAGGTTTTGTAAATTTACTTTACTATTTTATGTGAAAATATGGCTTACGTGCACAAGCACAGTCGATGCTCCATTTAATGACCTGGAATTCTACAAAGAAATGCTTATTTATAAAAAAATTGACAATGATGTTGCTGTTGCTGCCCTGGAAACATTTAATCGGCATCTTTGGTATTTAACTGAAGAAATGTCCCCTCTTTCATTATTTTCTGATAAGGTATCTGATCGAGATAAAACTAAAATGGCTAAAATAATTCTGAAAAATATAAAAGAAAACTGTGAACATGATATAGGCTTTCCACAATTTCCTCTTCTGAAGCAGAGTACTTGTTTGACTGATTTAATTGGACCAAAATCAAGTAACATTCTAAATTTATTCGGATATTCAAATGAGGATGGCGGTTGGTTGGTAGAATCCCCAAAGTTTTGGAAAACTAACACAAATTTTAATCACATGTTTGAGCATATCAAATCACTGAAATCTGTAAACGATACAGCAGAACGAGCTGTAAAACTAATTCAAGACTATGCAACATCTATTACAAAAGATGATGAGCAGAAAGAATTTCTTTTACGTGCAGTAGAACACCACCGAAAAGTTCTTCCTCACATAAATAAACAAGCAATTCAAAAACTTAATTTTTGAAAATATGCTTTAAAAAATCTCTTTTTTATTATACCTTTAAAATATTGTTATTTTGTTGTTATAATTTAAAAAAAATGAGATTTTGAACTTCTTAGTACTTATTCCCATTGTGCTTTAATATTGTTAACTTATACCAATCATTTCTATCCTTCTTTGTTTAATAATTGAGTATTTATCAAATTTTTTGTTTTAATTAAAAATTATAATTTATAAAATTCCTTATTTAGGCAGAAAAAAATCATACGACAAAGGTAATATTAGAAAGGATGGGGGGGGGGGGGGGGAGGGTCATAAACCAGGTGAAAATTTATTTTTAATAAATTTTCATTTTTATTTATTACAAAACTATTTGAAATTATAATAACAGTTAATTATATTGGATATAAATAATAGATATATAAAAGGAGTATATTAAGGATTGTTTTAGGGCAAAAACACATTAAAGGGGTTATGAGGGGGGAGGGGTCAAATATGAATTTTTTTTTGAAAATAACTATTGATTATGTTTTATCAAACAAAATTACACAAGAAAATTATATAAAATACGAACATAGTTGATTATCAAAAATAATTTTAGTCCTTTGTGTCATTTTTTTAGAAAAAAAACACAAAAAAAAGAGCGGCGGGGGGGTCAAATATGAAAATTTTTTGATTTTTTTTTTTTTTTTTGCTTTTAGTAAATAAAAATACATATGAAACTGTTTGAAAATCTAGAAATAGTTAAAAACTAAAAAAATTCATGTCATTTTGGGACACCCTAATATATATATATATATATATATATATATATATATATATATATATATATATATATATATATATATATATATATATATATATATATATATATTATATACATATATATATGTATATATATATATATATATATATATATATATATATATATATATATATATATATATATATATATATATAAATCTTTAAATCTTTTCCTCTAGGTATTACTAAAAAAATGAAAACCTACTTAAATTTGCAAAAGATTTGATTTTAACGCTGACCAAAAATGCCGATTACAATTTTTGGAATTGTAAATTTTTCAAAATACAGCCATTTTTCTAATTAATTTAAAACTAAGAAAATTTTCATTTATAATCAATTTTTAAGCCTTAATCGTAAGTAAAACGACTTAGTGTAAAACGGAAAATCAGAGGAAAATCGATTTATTTTTAAAATTAGAAAAAAATTGAAAAGAAAAAAAAAAAGGAAAATAGAAAAAAGCAGCAAAATTGGTATTTTTTAATTTTTTCTTTCTATCAGATTTAGAATCTATATTCAAAATTAATTAGCATTTTTACAAAAGGGAGGTAGCTCTTTTTTTTTTTTTAATTGAACTTTTTTTACATTTAAATTCTTTAATGAAAAAGGTACAAATCTAACTATGTTAGTATGAATAAAAAAATGTTGATCATCTTTCTTTACGATTCTAAAAATTCTTCACCTTATAATTATTAGTTGTTTTTTTTTCTCAAAACAATAGAAATGCGAGTTAGCTTCTTTTAGAAAAATGCTCTTCAATTCATATTAACACAAATAATTAAAAACTATTAGGTTATCAAAAACAAGGGACACTTTAGACACCTTACTATATTATTTTAATTATTTTATTTTATTTACTGTATATTTAATGACGGTATCTTATACTTTTTAAATCATAACATATTTCATTTTAAAATTATTTTTAAATATTATTGACTCTTCTGCAGTTAAACTATATTTATAAAACATGATTACTACCTTTGGTGCGTGGTTCCCACTTTCCGTGTTTTTTTCCATTTTCACTTGGAGCTGTAACTTACAGAGCAATAGAAAAATGTACATTAGTATAAAATGTATAGCTATGTATACATTTTAAGTTATCATTGCATATATATATATATATATATATATATATATATATATATATATATATATATATATATTATATATATATATATATATATATATATATATATATATATATATATATATATATATATATATATATATATATATATATATATATATATATATATGTTTATTACATTTGGATAACATACCATGCGTATTGGTGCCAGTTTTGTCTAAAAATAGAAACAAAATAATTAAATTATGGGGTTTCAGCTTTGACGTTGACAAATTGACGTTGTTTCAGCGTTAAAGCTACGTGATTTACGTCGGAGATTATTAAAGTTTGAGTTATAACTTACAATATAATTGTAGAGCTAAAACAAGATCCAATAGCGTCCGAATATTTGAAGACTTCCAGCCTTCTGCCCGTATTAAGTTGGGTTATGATACCAGAACTTTTTAAGAGGATCTAGAATTTACATATACTGCAACATATTCCGCTATTCTATGTTTTTTTTTCAAAAAAAAGTCTTTGATGATTATAATTAATTTGTTTATATGCTTTATACTTTCATTGTAAAATATCAACCGTATATTTTATATATATATTTTTTTCTTTTTTAGGTGCTCCAAGAATCTTTATGATCTTGTCACAGAGCACCTCAAAAAATAATTTCACTATGAAGTTCATGCCTCCTTCCTTACCGATGGCGCGAGATATGTAAAATACTCGCTTCAAATCCTGGATCTCTTGCTTCTAAAGCAATCGTTTTAACAACTGCGACACGGCCGTTTTTTAAAGGAAAAAAAAATTAAAAGTTACTTTGAAAATCATACAATAACAATTTCTGGTAATAAAAAAAATCTTCAGAATAAACTTAGACATCTGGGATTCACATGGGATACTAAACATTCAGTTTTTGCTTCACTCGGTTATTCAAATGTTGATGAAAAAATATCAAACTTTAGAGCTGTTGTTCAAACTCTTATTCAATCTAGAATCCGGTTTGCCCACCCCAGTTCTATTTTCTATATATATAAATCATTGGCAGTCCCCACCTTAACTTATGGTATGGAGCTATGTGAAAATAATCCTGGTCTGATGAAAAAGCTAGATATAATTGGAAGGAGTGCGCTAAAATCGTTTTTAAATGTTTCAAAACATAGTAAAAACTATATGAATTCGTTATTTAAAATCCAGGAAATTTCAAAAAGTGTTCAACAAAATAAGTTAAACTTGTTCCTTCGACTTCTTAATAACAAAACAACTGCAGACATTATCTTTTCACAACTGCAACACCCGTTATTTCAACATTCGTTTGTTAGTGATATTCAGGAACTATGCCATCTTCAGATATTAAATTTTCAAAACCTAATTCAAAATAAAAAGAAGGTAAAAATACCACTTTCTAAAAGTAAAATTCCTTCCGAAGTTGAACGAAACTTGAAGTATGCAATAGAGTGCTGGAATGCAAAAGAGCAAAGAGGAGTTTTCAAGCAAATTCTGGAAGAAAACTTTTTTAAGCAAAGTCATCCGAAACAACTTTCTTATTTTTTTCTTTTTACCTTGTAAATTGGGTGTTAAATAAATAAAATAATAATAATAATTATATAAAAAAAAAAACTTATAAAATTTTTTTTGAAAAAAAAACATTTTAAACTTTTATGCAGTAATTTTCGTGGCTGGACACATACGATAATATTAGGTAGCTTCTATGATTATAAAATTTATAAAAGTTAAAAGTAACTTAAAAAAGCGTTATATGGAAAAAAATCGGTACAAACTTTTATTAAACTTTTTAAGACTAAATTAAAGCCTTTTATGAATAAATATTTGTAGCTGGACACATACACCATAATTACGTTTTTTATAGCTGGACACATACACCATAATTACGTTTTTTATAGCTGGACACATACACCATAATTACGTAGCTTCTTCTCTTTTTTTGTGTGACTATTTAGGTGCTCCCAGAAGTCCTTGCTCTTATCAGAGAGCACCACAGAAGAGCTTTTAACAACACTACACAACTGAAGAGCTTTTAACAACGCACCACCGAAGAGCTTTTTTCACGCCTCCTCATTTACCAATGTCGTTTAATACGTTAGAGCCGGCATTGAACCTGGGACCTCTTGGTTTTTAGCCAGAACTCTAACCACTGCGTCTCGGCTGTCTTCTAACGATTATAAATTTGCAAAAATTATCATATATAAGTTATTAGCATTAAGATACTACATGTTTTTTTTAGTTTATGTTCTTTAAAAGAATAAAAACAACTAATTTAAATAATTTTTTTTAAGTATACATTTTAGCTTAATAATTTAACTTTACTTCATGTTTACATTTTACATGTTACATGTTTGTGCAATTACAAGTTTGTGCAATTTTTTGCGCTATTACGAGGCGGCAATTTTTAAACTTATTTTGAAACAAATGTTGTTTCAGATATTTAACAAAACTTAACAATGTATCGTTAGTTTCTTCTTTTTATCATTTTTCCTCTTCTTCTATTATGGAATAAACTTAAAATTTAAAAACTTAAACTTAAATATGTCACACAGATTTTATTACTGTTCTATTCACTTTTGTGTTTGTAACATTAAAAGAAACTCCACTTTTAAAAAATAATAATTTTATCTTTGTGATCATGAGCAAATGTTGCTACAAACAAAAGAGTCATTAAAAACATAGTCATCCATATAGAACTAAAGAATAAAATAAATTAGTTTATACCAAAATTATTATAATATTTAATAAATATAACAGACAAATATAAACAGATACATATATTTTTTAAGAAGAGTTTACAAAACTAAACTTGTTAATGAACTTGTTTTATCATAAAATAATATATTAAATAATATTTTAAGAAAATTAAGAATAGAAAAAAACTTGCTTCATTTTTACTTTTTTCTTTTCGTAAAACTTGCTGCGCTTCTTTTTTGTTGCGTTTCTTGTGAGCTTAAACCTATTTGCTTTGATGTTTTAGATCAGTATTTATATATTAAAAAATTTATAGACGTCATCATAAAACAAATTCCTAGTGAATTTTTTACGGAAGATCCACTTTTTGAAAAAAAACATACATATACCTGTTTTTAACAAGGTTCTTGCTTACACACTATACAATGATTTACTCACAACTGTTTATTAATGGTGGGTATTTCCTAAAATATTTAAAAAAGTCTGTTATATTTTTTATTATTATTTCTATTTTAACGTTAGACAAACACAAACTAGTAAAATTTTATCGTGTAAAAAAGGTTTCACAGTTATAGTAATATTTATAGGAAGTAAAATTTGTAACTCGGGAAATTTTAGTGCACTTATGTTAGAATAGATGCTCACAGTTACTGTAAGCAAGTTTTAAACTACTCTAATATAGTATATTAGAATGGTTTAGGATAGTTACAATTCGTATAAAGTAACTTAACACTCACGTGAACTCATGCTGTGGCAACAGTTGCTACAGCACAATAGTTGCCACTTAATAGTTGCTTCTGCACTCTTACTTACTTTCCGTATATTAAATATATATACGTGCAGTAAGTAAGAGTACAGTAGCAACTGTTAAGTGGCAACTATTGTGCTGTAGCAACTGTTGCCAATGCATTAGTGCACGTGAGTATAAAGTTACTTTATACGAATTGTGGACGTTAATCAAAATTTACACACTTTTATTTACCACAAATATATTTTTAACTCACAAATATATACATAATTAACATAAATATATTATTATCTAGCAAGAATATATTCTTGCAAGATAATCGTATATGCAAACAGTTTCATAATTTACTATTATTATTTAAACATTATTGTTTAGAATGTATATATTTTTAACTTACTTAAAAATATTTTTACCTGACATCAACATGTTTTTAACTCAGGTGACTTTTCTCAAACAATAATGTTTAAATAATAAAAATAAATTATAAAACTGTTTGCATTTGTTTTAAAATGGCGTTTTGAATAATCGGATTATATAGAGTTTGGTACGATTCAGCTAAATATTCCTGAAAGGTAGTGTGTGACTCATGTATTGCTATTTAGAGAGGTTACACAGCTGAAGTTACTCAGCGGATAATCAAAAACGTATATTTTAACGCTCAATGAAATCAAAACTAATTGTCGATGGATATTTAAAGTTTTTTGAAATATAAAAAAACTATAACCCTGCTGAACTAAATTTTAGTTTAATGAAATGTTATAGGATTGAGCAATATCTTTTTATAAATACTAGAACCACACCATTCAGGAAAATTTACTTAAGTGAAAATATTTAATTAGAAAATATGGCTGTTTATTAAACATTAGATAAATGTTTTCCATTGAAACTAAGAACTGCATTTTTCAAATACTTTTCATACATTTGATTACTTATTACTCATTTTTTAAACCAATCAATAACAAATTGGGTGTTTTGCCACTTAAAATAACCTTTTAAATAATGAATAATTTTGGATAAACTTTTTGTTTGTTGTCAGACACTTTAGGGCGTTCCTATGCTTCCTTTTAAAAAAAATAGCAAACAGCTTCATGTGTTTGTTCACTAATCTTTGAAGAAAGGACCTGCATTTTAAAATACGATTGTGTAACTTTACTTCACAGTGTCATTTCGTAATGTTTTACCGAGGTTGAATAATGATTTTTAAATAAAGATGCTTTGCAAAAAATTGCGTTGGACAAATAAGGTCTAATATTTTTGCCCTCTCCAACTGCCCAAAATATGAGGGTAACAAGTTGATAAAATATTATTTTTATTATTCCTAATAAAATTTATAATTATTGATAAATTTTAAATTTCGAACACATATCTTTTAGCGTTCAAAAATTATTACTATAAAAAGTTTGAAACCCCCTCAATTTGCGAAGTTTATAAACTTTATGTGGTCATTTTTGAACGCTTAAAAAAAATGCTGAATCCGCGCTTGGTTATAACAATATAAAACCTCCGTCCTCCCCATTATGAGTTGGTTGTAAATTTCACGTTGTCATAGCAACCACTAAAAAATTATTAAATGAAACTTAAATCTATCGATGAATATAAATTTTATTAAGAATAGTAAAAAAAAAATTTTATCAACTTGTTACTCTTATATTTTGGGCAGAGGGAGTTTCGTATAATACATTATTTAAAAGTATTGATAGTACTTTATCAATATTTTTGATAAAATACAACCTAATACTCATAAAAGTACTAGGTTGGTAAAAATCATTTGTATCAAAAACTAGAAACTTGTAAAAGTGCTTACTGCTGATTTTTAAAACCAATCTATAACAAACTTGTTGTCACTTAGAAACTACTTTTTAAATCATAATAATTTTAGATAAACTTTTGATATTATTTTTAAAGTGAAAAAAAACCCGGAAGATCCTTTTGGTTCCATTTTGTTTCAAACTTCACGGTGATTTAAAATGTTTTTATTTCCTCCCGAGATAAGAAACCCGGCTAAAATTACAAAGAAACTGTTTAGCTTTCTACTGTTACTGCTAAGTGGAGCTATTATTCATGATCAGGAGACAGCAGCAAATCAAACAGCTATGAAGATATTATAGATCCAGTTAGCAATTTTACAGATGCGAGAAGACGAGCAACATTAATTAGAAGCAATAATTAGAATGTCAGAAAATGGTTTTATTACGCCACACATCAAGTAGGGTCAATTTATCATTGCTTAGGAAAATGAGTCAGCAGCTTTTAATTATTTTTGAAATTTTCGACAAAGATATTTTTTGGAGCGTAGATTAAAAATATTATAAAATTCAGCATAGTTGACGACAGACAACTAGCAATTGTTTACGGCTCTTTAGGTACAAGCTTTTCGAAACTGAAGGCTATGTTCGCATATATCTTTTTAACTCTCGTAAATTTTTTTCCCCAAAATAAGAAGCAAAATGTCCACATTCTTGACGCTTATCTTGAAAAATTAAAAAAGAAAATGGGAGCTTATTCAAAGGAGCAAACACAGTACAATGAAAACAAGACGAGTGACTACATTTGGATACTGTATTTACAATACACTGGTAAATAAAAAAACCCCTTTGAACCCTCATGAGAAATATTTAGGTTTTTGTCAAATTATCTTTCAAGATTTTTTTTTTATCCAAACCGCACAGACAAAAATTAAAAAAAAAACTTATGCTATAAATTTTGTGCTAAATGTAGCTTTTCCATACAGAACAACTACTACATAAAACTCAGATAAAAAAAGATTGATAGATGAAATCCACAGAATTGGAAAAAGTAGAGTAAAATAAAAACGATGAGAAGGTTAAATTTAAAATTGAACAAGATTATTTTGTACAAAATAATTTTTCAGCAAAATATATTCTATATATAAAGAAATTGATCTATTTCTAAATTATCAAAAAATATATAAAATAAGCGCAAAATTTAAAATAAAAGGAAAATTTATCAAGTGAAAAACATATCAAGAAAAAAAAAATTTTAAACTCTTTTATTTTTATAAAACATATAAAATGCATACTCAGCGCAAAGCGTTCATAATAATACTAATAAGTTTATTTTTACGTAACACAATCGTTTCAGCGTTAAGCAAAGTTTAAATGTGTAAATGTAATTAATTGGTTCGTTACTTAAGAACGTGGGGAAAGACAAAAGCCGACGTTCTGAAGTTTTCTGGTGGTTGAAAAGCCTAAAAAAAAAAAGGACAAACTATAAATAAAACATGCAAATCTTAACCGACACTAGAATAGTGTTTTAAAATATAGTAAATGAAAAATTGGTTTACGCTTTCCAAACACTTTTAAGCAAAATATTACAACAATAACCCTATCACAAACACAACTCTTTTAAATTTTCAAATATACAACTTACAGGGCCGCCAATTTTAGACAGGTACTTTAGACGAAGATCGTGAGCTGATTTAGGTTTAATAGGAGAGGATGAGGTGCCAGGAGGAGGACATGAGTAATAATCTTCCAAAAGAGGTTTTGATTCAGATTTTTCTCTGTGTAAAATAGTAAAAAAGTAATTTTTAGATTTAGTTGTTTCAGCGACATTTAATGTTGAAAGTTAATATTAATATGATGTAAAACATAAAAAAAAACAGCAGCACTTTACTTTTTTTGCAATAAATCCATCTATATAGTTTAGATCGTCATCAGACGAAAAAATATAATTACAAAAATTATTAACCTAAAAACCGTTACAAAATTTAATATATTGAAAACCATAAAGAAGATCATACAAAGATGACGTTAATAAAAATTATCTTCTTATTTGATGACTTTTTTAAATAGCGTTCTTCAGCCAATCTCAAACTGTTGCCTTGTTCAATAGTACCGGGGATAACTTTAAGAGATTATTCTCTTGTAATTAATTAATTGTACAAATATACCAGAAAAAAATGCATTCAATGTACAAGGAGGGTAATATTAAATAAAATAAAAAAATGCATTGAATGCACACAGAGATTAAAAAATCCCTGGTACTATTGAATAGGGACAACAATTTGTGAATTGCCTCAAATAGTTGGAGACCACTATTTAAGTAAAATTAAAAAAACAAGAATTTGTATTTACGTCATCTTTGTATGGTCTTCTTTATGGTTTTCAATGTATTCGAACGGGTTTTATATTAATAAGAGGCTTTCTTCTACCCTATGTACAAAACATACGCAAATCATTATTAAAAACAACAAGACATACATTTTTCTCTCTGACAACTTTTTCCTAACCGATGCACTTCTGTTCAATGAACCATCTGAAACAAAAAAAACATATTAATAACAAAAAGATATTTTTTTAAAATAAAAATTATCTAAATAATAATACTGAACAACTTACCTTTTGCAAGATCCACAAGATACAATATTAAAGTCGATATTAAGGCCACTAGAAATAATATAAATAATAGTAAACACAAATATATAAACAATGCAACTAAAAACTATATTACTATACTTCAGTTTCAAATGTCACGTGTATGTCAAATATCATGCGCATGTCAAATGTCCTGTGCATGTTAAATAGAAAATCTATATTAGGCTGATAGCATATGAAGGAGTAAACTTCAACAAGTGTAACAAAATTACCACAAAGTAAAGCAAGGAAAAAAACTTCAAGAATTAAATATCCACTAGTATCAACAATTTGCCCAGCAATGATTGAAACCACTGCAAGACCCAAATTTTGAATAGACTGCATACTGAAAAAAAAGGAAAAACAAAAACAAAATCAAAACAATTTTATGGAAAATAATCATTGTTAATGTTAAATAACTTTTATATCACAAATAACTTATATTGTGAAAAGATTTTCGTAATTAATTGAAATTTTATATAAATATTAATTAAAGGAAAGAAATTTAGCAAATAAATATCATTTACTTACAATCCATAAGCAGTACCCAACTGATATTCTGGAACAACCATAGCAACTAAAGGCCACAAGGCGCAAGCCACCAAAGAATATCCAACCCCCATTATAGCCTGGAATATAATTATCAAGTTAAGATTATAATGGTATAAGATGAATTAAATTAATCTTATACCAATATATACATATATATATATATATATATATATATATATTTTATATATATATACATACATATATATACATACATACATACATATATATATATATATATATATATATATATATATATATATATATATATATATATATATATATATATATATATATATATATATATGTATATATATATATATATATATATATATATATATATATATATATATATATATGTATATATATATATATATATATATATATATATATATATATATATATATATATATATATATATGTATATATATATATATATATATATATATATATATATATATATATATATATATATATATATATATATATTACAGTGATATTCTTGTCCTTGAACCATTGTTTTACAATTTTTGACATATGTTTGAGGTCATTGTCCTGTTAAAAAATTGATTCCCATTCAGCATGTGGCAACATAACATCTTCCATTATATTTTTGTACACAAAGCAATCCATAATTCCATTAATTTTGTGAATAGGACCAGTTCCTAGTGATGAGAAACATCCCTAAACCATAACAGACATTCCATGCTTAACAATCTTCTTGGTATATTTAGTATTGTATCTGGTGTTCTTTGGTTTTTAGACTCGCTTTCAAAAAGGTTATATTTCGAATCGTCACTAAAAAGTATGTTTTTCCACTGGTCTACAGTCCATTTTTGGTGTGCTTTGGCAAACGCAAGTCTTAGCTTTCTATTTTTAAAAGCAGGTAGTGGTTACTTGGCAGAAAACAATTTTGCTCAGCTAGCTCTTCGTTGCACAGTGCAATCGGAGATTTTTAGTTCAAGTTTTTTGTTTAATTTTGTGGATGACAAAAATGAATCTTTTTTAAGCTCTCTAGCAATTCTTCGACTTAGTCTTTGTGATATTTGTTTAATACAAACAGTGTATTAAAGAGAGATCAAGATATTTTTGTACAACCAGATATGAAGCCAAAACACAAGTATGTGTAAACTAAGCTTTAAAAAGGGTTATTAAAAGCTTTTGAAAGTAGAGATTATAAAATGTGGAAAATTTTGTATACTACAGTCACACTAAGCGTGACTATAATATACCTATGTAATTATGAATTTGAGGCTCCAGTAAGGAGCTGTTGAAAATAGAAGAAATTTCAATGATTGAAAGAGTTTAACACAGAGCCATGAAAAGCGACTAGTTAAAAATGGGTTTAACAACTTTAAATCTTAGAAAAAAATGTGAAGAATTTATTAACTTATACAAAATAATAAAAATGTTTAGAAAAAGTCAATTTGTGTGTAAAGCCAATCTTTAGTTCAAATGCTAATTTGTAGGTCCATGTTCTTTAACTATAACACGACCAACTAGAACAAAATTTTTTAAACGCTGGGGATTTTAAAACTTCCTTGGTATTTTTTCAGATATAATAGCTAATAATCAAATAATCTATTCAGCTATTGTTATTTGTTAATAAGGCGTCTAAATAATATTAGGCAACACCATGAACACTAAACACGAAATAAATGTGAAAGATAAAATGTGATTTTTTTTTAGTGGTTGTATTAATATTAAAATTACATTAATACAACCAATTTTTTTTGTTTACACAATGTGGCAGTTTCAAAACTAAGTTTTAGTTTTCCTATTTAACTTCAAATTAATTTTGAAAATGGCAAAAGAAAAAGATGTTAGAGAAAAAATTATGTACAAATATTTAGAGAAAAAATTATGTACAAATATTTTAAAGATCTATAAGAATCTGCAAGGCAATAGCAAAAGAGTTGCATACACATACTACGCATACCTACACAGTTAGTCATGTTATTTAGCATTTTTTCTAGCAAAATTGATCAAATGCATGATAGAAAATTACTTAGAAAACCGATAATAAATTTTAAGATTAAACTTCTTAATGTAACTTCTTATGTATAACTAAAAATTCTTATAACATTTAATAAACTTTTAGTTGAGGTTTTCTGATCAAAAATTGAAAAAATAAAATAAAATAAACGGTTACTAATATCCAAACCGCTGATAAGTTAACTTTATTGTTAATAAACAGCGGTTCATGTTAAAGTTTTAAAATTTTATTAAAGTTATTTTAAACTATTTTTTTATAACTTAGTAAATATGTACAGTTTTTTAATTTATACATTTGCTCTCTTTTTTTTAATTTATATATTTATATAGTTTCTCTCTCTCCCTCTAACTATAAAAATAAAAACAAAATAAAAAAGATTTCACATTTTAAAATTAAAGAGGCTTAACACATTATTATCATCCTCACATATAGTATTTCACTGAATGTTTTTTGTGAAAAAGTTATTGTGATTTTATTTTTTCTATACATACGTTGATCATTTTTTTTGTTGAAACAGAAAAATTGTTACATTAAAGTCTAACATAGAATTAATATATTTGACATACCTATCTCCCTGTGATTTGTTGAAACTTTTTTACAGCCTTAAATTTAAAAAAACACTTGGAGAAATGTAACATAAATGTCATCTTTGTTAAAATGCTTATGTTACATGTTTACAGCCTTAAAATTTAAAAAACACCTGGAGAAATGTAACATAAATGTCATCTTTGTTAAAATGCTTATGTTACATGTTTACATAACCAATTAGACAAATCTGTGAATCTAACAATGTAAAGAGAAAAAAAAAATTATTAGATGTTATTAAATTCAGACTTTTTATTTAAGAATAAATAAAAAGGAGTGACAGTTCAAATAAATAATAAGGAGTGAGAATTCTAATACATAAAAGAGGTGAGAGTTCTAATGAGCTCAAAGTATGTGGAAAAAGTGTGCATATTAATTTTTTTTGCTCTAAGTGTAATTTCTAAATAAGTTACTTAGAATGGTCATTATTGAATAGACTTATTAACACTGGTATTTTACAGTCTTAAGTAATGCTGAGCAAAATTGTTTGTTTAATATTGCAGGACACGAAATTTCTAGCATTATTTGTTTTGACCCTATAGACTCTAAACAAATAATGATTCAATAACAAATAAACAGAGAAAATGCTGATTATACTAATTTTGTTAAAAACCAAGAGCTCAAAGTGGGAAGTTTATAAGAACTATATAAAGTAAATATAAATCTTTTTTATTTAGGAAAATAAAAAAATTCTTGTGAACTAAACAGCAAGAGTGTGACAATGCATTTAAAGTCTAATCATTTGGAGCTGTAATTAAAAATGTTTGTTACATAAGAAAAATGTTCCTATATTCTTTAATAAATATGTTACATCTGCTTAAAAGATTTGGGTCTCATATTAGTTTAACTGGAAATATTATCATTTTTAGTAGCTAATATTAAAGCATCAAATAACTGGAGACCACTTTTAAAAAAATAATTGATATATCAAAATAGTTTTCACCTTACATTTGTGATACTCTTATTTTATTTTATGTTTGACAACGTCCTGAGCTAATCAGACTGAAGTATCACATGAATAAATTAAAAATTAATTAGTACTTTGCTGTGCTTTATGTTATTCTATATTAAATAAAATTTAGTTAAAGAACAAATTTATAAAAAAATTGTAAAAAAAAATTCAAATAGTTTTGATTGTTATTCTGTCCACAAACCTGTGTACCAAGTCTGAAGAATTATTAGATCCTCACAGGAATAAATTAATTTCTTCAAATTTTTTTTAACTTTTATATTACTGCATTGAAATAACTATTTAGTCTTAACTTTGTGTTTTTATTACTTTCAGTTTTATAACGTGTGCAGGCATTACTAAACAATATGCAATATACGCTTTAAAACTTTTCAAAAGATTTTTTGGTTTTAAATATACTAAAATAAACAAAAACCTTTATTAAAAAGATAATTTAAATTTGTTTAATTAAAAAAAACTTATTAAACCCACTTATTAACAAGTTTTAAGACAAGTTTTAGTAGATCCACTATTTTTTTATGCTTTCTTGCTAGTTCTCAAACCTTTTTTTTTGAGTTAAGAATAAAAACTAAGAATTAACTAGTTTTGAGATCAGGACAAGTTTCAGTAGATCCATTATATTTTTTATGTTTTCTTGCTTGTTCTCAGACCTTCTTTTTTGAGTTAGGAATAAAAAAAGAATAATATAAGCAGACAACAGTGTAACACTCTATTCCAGTCTCAACTCCAATTAATCTAAATAATTTAGTATATAATTGCAAACAAGGCTGATATACAAAAATGACCTTTGCCATACTTACATATTTGGTATAAAACATAATATTGATTTTTTCATATGATTGGGACCATGGGAAATATATTTGTTTGAATATTTTATAAATACAAAATATTAAAACAAAAAGAAAAGATTAATTGTGTTACCATTGCAGCAAATGGTGATATAAATGTGAATGCAAGTATTCCATGAGCAGATAATGTGAGAAAAATTCCAAAAATTACTATAAAAAAAAAAAATTTAAATTAATTGTGTTAAAAATAAAAATTAAAAAACATTAAAAAACAAACAACTAAACAATTTAAAAATACAGCACTATGTTAACCTATGGGTTGTCAAAACCAGTTAACCTGTGTTAAACAAAAAGCACACTTGTCAGTGCATTATTGTAAAAAGTTAAGTCAATGACAAGTAAAAAATATTTGATTCACCAGACAAACAAAAAAGATAACAATTACAAAATATTTTAGCTGCCTTTTATAAATTTTTTAGCTGACCTTTAACAATAATAAGTTTAACAATAATAAGAAAATTAACAGCAATCAAATAAAAACTATGATATAATATCTATATACTAAGTTGTCAATAAAAACTACAATGATTTATATCTGATACACTACTATATATTAAGTTGTTAATAAATAATACTAACAGTTAAAGACATTGTAGCCAACTTTGTCAACATACAAGCCAAATACAGGAGAAGCAGCAGCTGATATAAGAAAAATAAGACTAAAAAAAGATAAAAAATTATAAAATCTTTGTAATAGTTTTTAGATAATAGAATTATGTAATAGTTTTATAAAATTTTATAATATATATTTTTAATTCTTTTATTTTTAATTTTAATATATAACTTTATAACATTTAAAATAACTGACAAACTGTTTTGATATTATTATTAAAGTTAAAGTAATTATGTCTAAATTAGGCCCAAAGTACAAACACAACACTACACAACACTACACTTGAAACACAAGCTATACCAAACTATAATGCGTTAAAAAATACTTTGAAATAAAGTAAAGTTTGTGAGACAACTAGAAAAGATTTAATGAAAACATCAATAATAAAATAGCTGCTTTTCAGAGACGATAGCTCTGATGACAAGGAAATTATGACTGATGTTATAACTGACGAAGCGAGAAGGAACAAAACTGAACTGAATTTAGCACAATAACTTGAACTTTTTATTGAATAATCTAAATTTTGAAATAAAACTTGGTCATTGGGAAATCAGATCAAATCTTGTTAAAAAAGAAATTTTTGAAGCCAGACAGGCAAGACCTAATTATTTAGAACTACTTTTAAAGCTCTTCAAACAATTACTTTGAGAACTTTTACTAGTTAATTTTTTAGATGACAAAACTTTAGATAAAAATGAAAAAAAAAACTATTAAGCCCAACATACGAGTAATGCCTTTCAAACTGTACATATAAAAAAACCCTGACAAGTATGACATGTATTTGTTCAAGCCAAATATCCTTTCTTCCTCATGGATCAATTTTAAAATAACTTGATATATGGATCATTTCTACTATTACACAAGCTGATCATTTGCATTTGTTCACACTGATAACACTTTTAGAATTACAATGAAGTTTTCCCAATAATGTTAAAAAATGGTTAACAAACTGAAGGTATAATAAATATTGAGTTTTTTTAGTTTGTAAAACAAACTTTGATTTCATGTAATTTTAAAAATATTATCATGCAATAAATGCAAAAATGACATGATAAAACTAACAATCTAAAATAAAGAATTAGTTTACATATCTATACATACAGAAAGGTTATTGGTTATTATAATAAAGAAATACAAGCTACAAGCTCCTCAAGAACAGAAACAATCAGAAAAGTGCAAAAAAGGAGAAAGAGGGGATAAAATGCAGAGGAAAAAGTGCAAAAAACTTATTTAAAAAAAAAATAAGTATAAAACAAGCTGCAAAAAGAAGAGTTCAAAAAATAAAAGAGAAGAGAAGAGTTAGAGAGAAAAAAATAATTTTTCTATATTGTATTCATTTAATTATTGGTTCATTTTTTATATAACTATTATAAAACTATAAAAATGTACCCCGCACCAAGTCATTGGTGCACCAGGTCCATTTTAAAAAGTTGGAATAAAAGCTTGTGAAATCTCTAGCACTGAATTGTTTTCACAAAATAATGCTGATTAATTTGCACTAATTAAGTTTGCTTAAACTTAAATCAATTCTTTTTTTAATATCAGATTAAATCAAATTACGAAAACTAAAATGTTAACACGATGTCCGCAAAAATTCTTTTGCCCTCAAGGTTCTTAATATTTGGAATAACTAACCATCTGACACCGTTAATGACAAAACATCAAGAGCTTTAAAATTAAAACTGTTTATCAACTTTGAAAATAAAGTTCCAGCTAAATAACTTTTGTTTTATAATTGTGGTATTATATATAGTATATATATTTTCTGCAATTTATCACTAAATAATTGCTAATATGCACTAATTAATTAAAAGTTATGTTATGAATAATGAAAGATTAGGAGATATATTTATATAGTAAATATATCTATATAGATGAATATAATTATATAGTAAATTTATTATCGTTATTAAATAAATCTTTAAACGATTGTTTACAACAAACATGTAAGAAATCTTACATGTTTATTAAAAACAGTTGTTTATTATAAAGACTATTGAAAATGTTTAGTAATTGCAAATGAAAAGCGTATCTGAATCCATGATTGCGTCAAACTCTTTAATATAAGTTTCATCATCAGAAGCTTTTGTTTGCTTTTTTTTTTTTTGGAAGAGGGTGATAAAATAGAGTTACCGATACTTCCTATTCGAAACCTTCCTTTAGTATCAATTTTCTCCATTTGGTCTTTTATATAGTAACATTTTCATTATAAACCACAGTCAAGTAATGTAAAGTTTAACTTCAAATAAATTACTTTCAATTTTCATAACTTTTTTACTACCAAAACAACTACAGTAAAATCTGCACATTTAAACAACCTGAGCATTTGATATTCCTGTCATCACAAGGAAGAGCTTCAAGCTTGCAGTTACATGCTAGCAATTCGAACAATTTTTATTTATTTATTTTTTTACAAACTTTTTGGTTAAAGGTTTAACCTTATTTCCATTCCAAGAAAAAAAGTTGTTTTAAAATTTTAACAGTTTCACAACCAAACTTTTTTTAGATAACAAAACTGAACTGCATCTGAACTAAATTTCTTTTAAACTTCGTAGTTTAAAAGAAAATCTTTGAATAATAGTATTTTTGTCTTTAATGCCATCTAAATTTCTCAATTTGTAGACAAAATCTTGCTACATCACCCTAAGTTTCTAGGTCTGTAATAGGAAGATCGGAAGGTCTTCCATCATATAAATTTCACTGCCTAGTTCTTCTTAAAGTAGGCATTTAGGTATTCTTGTGATAAATTTGGATTTTTTCACCAAAAATCATTTCTTAATATCCTAATATTATCTTAATGTTATCTGCCAATGTTATCTCTTTTGTCTTGAATTTTTTTGTAACTTTATTTTTCACTAAAAAAAAAATATATTTTTTTGACCAAGGCAAGTTGCAAGGTTAATACCTAAAACACATAGATGTACTAAAGAAAAAGGAAAATATCCTACTGAATTTAGATGTGATATTCTCAAAGTGATGAACCCATCGAGAAATTATAAATGTTTAAAGTATAAAAAAAAGTTATATACAAATCTTTATTTAAGCTATATATGTGTAAATTACTATATTATTTTAGGTAAAGAAAATGGAAAATTGCTAATAAACAATAGGAACAAATCATATTGTTAAACTATAATGTTCATTTCACCTGAAAAACATATTAATTTAAAATCTTATTCAAATTTGATTGTGATTTTAACATGATTCTTTTTTTTTAAAAAAGAATCTTAGGTCTGGGTTTTTTTGCTACAAACATATTTATATTTTAAAATACCGCAAAATTTATCATTTAAATTTTTTCGTCTTTTCATAATTCATAGACCTGACCATTTAATGGAAATATGCCGTAGTCAACAAAATATCATACAGACACTATAATATTTTACGTATTAGAGATATTTAATGCAGTTTAAAAATGTCATACCTGTTAACTGTAGTAGCATCACGTTCTATCATATCGTACTTTGCTTGAAAATATACTCTAAAAAATAAAAAACATGTTTAAGAAAATATTAAAATTCAAAAATCATCTTAATCATTTAATTATCATATTTATAACTCACTTCTCCAAATACTATTATTGTAGGCCAAAACATACAAGCACATAATTACCAAAAACACAAAATTAAAAAATATGACAACTTCAGTTATTTATTAATAGTTACTAAATATAAATATATATATATATATATATATATATATATATATATATATATATATATATATATATATATATATATATATATATATATATACATATATATATATATATATATATATATATATATATATATATATATATATATACATATATATATATATATATATATATATATATATATATATATATATATATATATATATATATATATATATATATATATATATATATATATATATATATATATATATATATATATATATATATATATATGCATATGCAGTGAAAAACCAAAAATTTATTTGGTGATTCCATCATTTATGGGGATATGGGGGAGGGGGTGGGGAAGGTCTTGCTAAACTGGTGATCTTGCTTAACTGGTGATCTTGCTAAACTGGTGCTACGACAATGAACTTTAAATATTAATTTGCTTTTGTTCACCTGGTTTAGTTTTACCTTAAGATAAGGAGTTGATTTAAAACAGCATTTTG
This sequence comes from Hydra vulgaris, assembly GCF_022113875.1. Taxonomy (NCBI): domain Eukaryota; kingdom Metazoa; phylum Cnidaria; class Hydrozoa; order Anthoathecata; family Hydridae; genus Hydra; species Hydra vulgaris. Next base: position 19,152,991 of record NC_061159.1, on the reverse strand, counting down.
TTGTAGAAAGCATATCTTTGAATACATTGTTTAGCAGTGATTGTGCTTTGTTGTAATAGAAAAACTATTTTATTTAACTTCTATGTAGTAAATATTTCTCTATTTGGAAATATTTATTAAAAACTGTTCATAGTATTTTAAACATTAAAATTATAACATTTAAAAATTATTTTAGTAATTTAAATAAATGTCTAAAATACTTTAAATAATTTTTAATTTAAAAAAAGCAAAGTAGAATTTTCAAAATTAAAATAATAGTACACTTATTGTTACAACATTTAAATAATAGTAATTACACTTATAAAATGCATCTTGTAGTCCAATAGTTATTTTCTATATATAATATAACATAATATATAGAAATTTTATTTCTATTTACATTTCTTTCTATTTTTATTTCTAATTTCTATTTTCTATATATAAAATAACATCTTATTTAGACAATAACTATTTGAATATAAAACATAAGCATTTAATAAGCGTATTTACTGTTATTTTAATTTTTATCTCAATTTAAATATTAGCAATTCTGTTCGTATAACTTTTACTAAAAATTAATAATTTTTACAGTGCACCTTTTTTGATTATTAAGTTTACCATAAAAGTAATTATGGTAAACTTAATAATCAAAAAAATATGTAATCAAAAAATCTGCGTACATTGAATATTTATTTAAAGTGTTTTTTCAATTTTTTTTTTTTTTAATTTTCAGTAAAGGTAACTAAGGATTTTTTTAAAACTTAAAGAGATTGAAGTTAGAAAATATAAAAACTATAAAAATAACTAAAACTTAGTAAAACTTTTATAAAGTTTATGTAATAGTTATTTTCATTAATTTTTATTAGGTTTATTCATTTTTATTATTATTAAAAGTCGAAAGAATAAAAAGAGAAACAAAACTATATATATATATATATATATACATATATATATATATATATATATATATATATATATACCTATATATATATATATATATATATATATATATATATATATATAAATATATATATATATATATATATATATATATATATATATATATGTGTGTATATATATATATATATATATATATATATATATATATATATATATATATATATATATATATATATATATATATATATATATATATATATATATATATATATATATATATATATATATATATATATATATATATATATATATATATATATGTATATATATATATATATATCATTATATATACATTTGTCAAATAAACACATTTTTAAATACATAATAAACCTTTACTTAATTAGGCTAATGCATTTTTTATAAACAATTAAATTATGAAAGTTAAATAAATTTAATGATACATGATATTTGTTACAGGATTGTGCAAATTGGATTACCCTGTACAACTAATACTCATAACACTACCCTATAGGATTGTACAACTAATACTCATAACACTACCCTATAGGATTGTACAACTAATACTCATAACACTACCCTATAGGATTGTACAACTAATACTCATAACACTACCCTATAGGATTGTACAACTAATACTCATAACACTACCCTATAGGATTGTACAACTAATACTCATAACACTACCCTATAGGATTGTACAACTAATACTCATAACACTACCCTATAGGATTGTACAACTAATACTCATAACACTACCCTATAGGATTGTACAACTAATACTCATAACACTACCCTATAGGATTGTACAACTAATACTCATAACACTACCCTATAGGATTGTACAACTAATACTCATAACACTACCCTATAGGATTGTACAACTAATACTCATAACACTACCCTATAGGATTGTACAACTAATACTCATAACACTACCCTATAGGATTGTACAACTAATACTCATAACACTACCCTATAGGATTGTACAACTAATACTCATAACACTACCCTATAGGATTGTACAACTAATACTCATAACACTACCCTATAGGATTGTACAACTAATACTCATAACACTACCCTATAGGATTGTACAACTAATACTCATAACACTACCCTATAGGATTGTACAACTAATACTCATAACACTACCCTATAGGATTGTACAACTAATACTCATAACACTACCCTATAGGATTGTACAACTAATACTCATAACACTACCCTATAGGATTGTACAACTAATACTCATAACACTACCCTATAGGATTGTACAACTAATACTCATAACACTACCCTATAGGATTGTACAACTAATACTCATAACACTACCCTATAGGATTGTACAACTAATACTCATAACACTACCCTATAGGATTGTACAACTAATACTCATAACACTACCCTATAGGATTGTACAACTAATACTCATAACACTACCCTATAGGATTGTACAACTAATACTCATAACAGAACCTTCCAATACCTGTATAAATTAATTGATCTCCAGTTGTTTTTTTTACAATACATATAGTACTAATGATAACTTTAAGTTCTCAAAATAACTTTAAGTTATTTAAAGATTATTGTAAAAATATTCTTATGAATTATTAATGAGATTTTAATATCTCACTTTTGCTTTTTAGCATTTCATTGTTGCTTTTAAATGTCTCTATGCTACAATGCAATGCCTACATTACTTTGAGATCACAACTCCAAAATATAATAATACTACTAAAAGGAAAGAGAAATGATTTTTTATATTTCACTTCTACGCTCTTTTAAAAGACGATAACAATTTAGCAATTAAATTTAAGTTTAATTTCTTATTAAATGACATTTTAATTTTCTAATTTCTAATCTATTTTTTTGCATTTATTTTATTTTATATAACAAAAATAAAATTTATAAAATAAAAGCATTAACAAAAAATCAACTTAAATATGTTTTCTTTGTACTATTAATAACAACCTCTCAAAGAAATTGCATATCTCAAAAACCTAAGATAAGCAACTAAGCTCTTATTAACAAAAAAAAGTTATTTTTATAAAATGTAAATATTTTTTGCTATAAAAATTCAATGTAAAAACATTTTTTTAAAAATAAAACATTTTTAAAAATAATAAAAATATAAAATTAATAAATTAGTAAAAATAAATAAACACAAAAAAATAAGTAGTAAACTTACAATCCCAAACTAATAAATGGAAAAACAGCAACATAATATGCGACACAAATTAGAAATATTAACCACACAGAAAGAGGAAAATCCTTAACATCAGTTAATCGAATCACCTCACCTTAAACAAAAAAACAAAATATTAAAAAAACATTAGTAAATATTAAACGATATTATAAATATTTAATAAATTATAGTTAAACAATGCAAAATAAAAAAATTAATACTTTATCCTTATAAAGATTTTTTTTTAATATATATATTACTTTATAATTTATAAAGAGTTTTAAGTTCTTGATCTAACGCTAAAAACAATTTTTATAAAAAGAATTTTAAAACTTGTGTTATTTAATTATATAGAACACATTTTGGTGAGAAGATTGTTTTCACAAATGTTGTTCAAAGTGCCACCCTAATGAAAATCTATCAATTTTTTTTTTTAAACTAAACCACTTTCAACAAGGCTCTAAGCAATCATTGTTAAGTTACTATAGTTACTAAAAAACAAATAAGTGTTAGAAAGCAAGAAAACAATTATCAGAAAACTTTAAAAAAATTTAGGTAGTATGAGTCAGGAAAACATGAAGATGAGAGACAGGTGTATGCATTAAAGTGCAAAGAAAAAACTAGATAAAATTTTTTAGGGCATGGCGGAACATACACAGAAAAAGGATACAACTTTGTTGGACGACAAGTTAAGCAAGTATGAGTTTTGTTTGATGAAACAAGTGATGATGCTCCTTTGAGCAGCAACCATGATAGTATTAGTAGAAAAGAGAAAGTGATGCAATCTTACCACAATTATAAGGCTCAATCTTGGCATATAAAACAGGTCTAACTACATTTACAATGGGTTTTTGGACAAAAAAAGAGCATTATTAGAAGAATGAGCCAAAATATAGATACAGGGACGCATAAGAGATTTGTTGAGGTAGAGTAAGATAATGGCTAGCCCAATAAAGAGTAACAACCTTAGCAGATGCTATCTTTGCAACTAATTGTTTCCATGGTTTCCATGAGAGGTCAGTAGTAAATGATAATCCAAAAAAACATTAGGAATAGGACTCAGTGAGAGGATCGCCATTCATTAATATAGGAATGTTGACAACATTGTGTTAGTTGTTTACAGTAAACAACTGAGTTTTGTTGGAGTTAAAATTCACAAACCAATGCAAGCCCCAAGCTGTTACAGAAGAGAGATCAGTTGAGTTGTCAGCAAATAAAACCACTTTAGATGTAAGATTGTCAGTATGATCATTAATGTGAATAAAAAAAAAACAGGAATCAAGATAGAACCTTGAAGTACCCCAGAGGTTTAGTAAGTGACCGGGGCCCCAGTTAAAAATAAGACTTTTTAAAAACACTCTAGTTTTATGGCTTTTATAAGTTTTCTAAAAGCGGTAAAACTAGAATAGTCACTATTCCTGGAAAAATATGCAATTTAGGATTGCATGCATTTTTAGAGTTTCTTTAGATGGGCAATATTTATATGTAGAAATTAGCAAGGTAAAAAAAGTTCAATTTTAACTTTATTAGCTTATCGATTAGCAAGATTTCTTTGAAAATATATGAATAATTAGCAAGATTTCTTTGAAAATATATCTTTCTCTATTTACACTTATTAATATCTTCACTTTAATGAAAGTTTTTTTAAATTAAAAACCACCATAATTAAATATGATTTGAAATTTTGGATTCTTCCGCAAACAAATTTGAATTAAAACTCAAGGAAAGTATGAATATATAGAGTGAAAAAAAAAACAGTATTTATAAACAAGTGAACCATGTAAAAATGACACTTACTCATAAACTTCAATAAAATAAAATAATGAAACAAAGTTAGTGTTTATTATTAAAAATTAAGGAAAATTAATTTGATTTTTATTTCTTGCAATTTTAGTTAATCCCCTACCTTCTAACCATAGTAGGCTTACTGACAATATGTAGCAATATGTAGGTAACATATTGTTACCAACCAAATTTATTGTTACTGACAATCCAGTGATAGAAGCCACAACCCTTGGAATTAGAAAAAATAAAAAATAATATCATTTTAGGTCTAAAATCAATTTTGAAATGTTCGAATAATCAACAAATGTGCAAAATTTTAGCATAAAATTAGCAGAAAAACAAATACAGAGTTTTGCCGACTTCTTTCAAACTCTTTTTTTCAAAAATTTGCAAGTTTTCCTTTTTTTATATTTTTTTAAATTACTAAAACCTTAATTAAAACAATTAAGGTTTTAGTATTTTTAAATTAAAAAACAATTGAAATTAATTAAAAGGTTTGTATTTTTTTTTTAACATCTTCACTTCCAACAAGGCTGCAAACAACCACTATTAGATTTGGAAGTTACTGGAATAGAAAAGATGAAGTTTATAGAGCAAGATAACGATTAACAGATGATTTAAAAGATTGCAAATTATATAAATCAGGAAAACAAGGCAAAGGGATAGGATAAGACTTAACTGAATCATGAGTAACAAGAGAATGAATTTTAGTGGATAGCACAAGTGATGCTAGCTCTTTAGAGCAGTGCTCATTATAGTATTTATAGAAAAGAAGAGAAGCAACATCAAAAGTAGGCCCAATTATGTTTACAATGCGTTTTTGCACCTTGTCTAAAAGAAAAAAGACATCATTCATAAATCTGCCCCAGATAAGGCAACAGAATTGCATACAAGGACGGATTTGAGATTTATAAAAATAAAGAATAGAATCTGGAGTGAGAAAGTGGCGAGCAAAATAAAAAGATGCAACTTTAGCAGATGCTAATTTTACAAATGATTTTATATATGGTTTCCAAGAAAGTTCGGAAGTAAGAGTTAATCCTATAATGTGAAGGGTAGATGACTCATCAAGTACCTCACCATTCATAAATATAGGAAGATCTAGATTATTGCGATAATGATTAGCTGAAAAAAATTTAGCTTTTTTAGTTAGAGTTAAAGTTCACCAGCCACTGAGAACTCCATGCTGTAGCAGAAGTGAGATCCTTTTCAAGTTCAAATGCTCCCTTTAAGTAATCAGAGAGTGTTAGCTTTTTATCAAGACAAAAATAAATGGTAGTATAATCAGCAAACACTCCACCTTAGATGTGAGAATTTCTGGGAGATTGTTAATGTAAATTTAAAAAAATATAGGGCCAAGGATAGAACCTTGAGGAACCCCTGTAGTTACAGGATATGAAGAAGAGTGCTGTCCATCGAGGAAAACTTTTATACTATGAATTCAAATTTATTTTGCCTTTTTGATTTAATTATTTTATTAGTAATTTAAAAAAATGTTTTTTTTTTTCCTTTTTCTTTTTTTCTTTTAATTATTTAACATAAAATTATTATGTTTGTTTTTTTGTTATTATTTTATTTAGAATTTAAATAAAATGTTTGACTGTTGTGTTTTTAAACTAAATTGTTCAGAATTTGAATAAAATGTTTGACTGTTGTGTTTTTAAACTAAATTGTTCAGAATTTAAATAAAATGTTTGACTGTTGTGTTTTTAAACTAAATTGTTCAGAATTTAAATAAAATGTTTGACTGTTTTGTTTTTCAACTAAATTGTTCAGAATTTAAATAAAATGTTTGACTGTTGTGTTTTCAAACTAAATTGTTCAGAATTTAAATAAAAAGCTTGTTTTGCTTTTTTTATAATGTTTAGATATTAAATAAAATGTTATTTTTGTTTTTATTATTTTGTTTAGAATATTATTTAAAACTTGTTTTTACTAATAATAATAATACTAATAATAATACTTTAATTATTTAGAATTAAAATAAAACATTTGTTTTTCCCTTTTATTTAATTTATTTAATTTAGGAAAATAAAATTAATTTAAAAATTCTGAGGTAGGCATTTTTTTTGCGAAACTCAGATGCTGTAAGGTCGGGATTGCCAAATCATGACCCTAATTCCAAGTGCTGTAGCCAGCTAGATACTTATTTATAAAAAAAATAATTTTGGCTGGCCGGCTTATCTTCCTTCTAATGTTACAAATAATTAATAACTAGATTTTTATTAAAAAATTCAAGATAAACTTGACATTAGTTTTTAAAAATTTTGGTACGTAAGAATATTGTAGTCAGAGTTGGGGTCAAATATGCTTTTGTATTTGAATTTGTATTTGGTAAAAATGGGCTATTTTGGTATACTTGTATTTCTATTGTATTTGATAAAATAATTTTTTAAATATTTTTATTTGTATTTGTATTTGATTAAAATGTATTTGCAGTTTTATAAACTAGATTAAAAAGTATTTATTTTATTTTATTTGGTAGACAGTCTTGTCTCAAAAAAATCTTTATATTTTTTCATAACCTAAATTACAAATATTTGTATTTGCATTTGGAAAATGCCAATTACATTTGTATTTGAATTTGTATTTGTAGTTGTATTGGATCAAACATATTTGCCTCCAACCCTGGTTGTAGTTAAGCAATTCAGTTTGTCAGTTTCAAAAACATTCACAAATGACAACAGTATTAAGTTAACAAAAATCACAAAAAAATGATTAATTAACATACAACATTAATTCTAAGATATTTTTTTATACCTGTTTTTGCATTTGATTTGTTCAATAATCTAGCTGCTCTTTTGTCAAAGTAAGCCATCACCAAAGCACTAATAAGAGATAGGATACAAAATACGCAACCTAGAGTAAACAAATTTGATTTAAAAAGATAACAACACATTTATATATATATATATATATATATATATATATATATATATATATATATATATATATATATATATATATATATATATATATATATATATATATTAGGATGGGTCGAAATGTAAAAAATATTAAATTGGAGATCCTGTACATGTCTAAAAAGTTGCGTTTTGATGTACTTGTTTAAAAAAACCTCACTTTTTATTTTATGGACAGTGTCTACAGGTCCCAACTCTGACTAGAAAGACTACATAAATACCCAATGTTAGTGTATTGCAATGTATTACAAATTAAAAAGAATGTAAACTGTAACGAATCAATGTTAAACAGCAACAATACAAAGTTGTTTAACCTAACTGTTAATAAAATCTTTCTTGCTGTCTATTTTTGGTATCTCTAATCTGGATTTCTTACTCTGTAACACCATGCCATGACAGGACTTTCTCCCATAAACTTTACAGCTCGCAGCGCTAACGTCTTTAATTGTTCTCTCTACTGCCTGTGAATAACATGGAACATCAGGCAGTAGTAAGTAGTATCGGATGCGTGTAAGTAAGTTGATCATTTGAAAGGTGTGATAGCATCGGAGGAGACGTAACATTACTCTGGTCCCAGTCAATCATGTTAATGAACGATGTTGCAGCCAGATTTAATGTTATATCCTTGTTATCAAAGACGCGAATCGGTATGTTACTTTTAGTCTGCTTCTCTCTGGCTCTTATTATTTGTTCTACTGAAAAACAACGAATTTCCATATCACTATCACTAAGTGCAGCTAACAGAATGTTTTCAGCATGCGCAAAGTAGCAGTTATTTTTGAGAACAGGACGAACCACAGCCTGATCTAATGCATCAAGTTCCTGAAACAACTGAACTATGTAAAAGAAGTTGTTAGCACCATTTTGGCAAGAAGAATTTGATTTGATTTTGAACCAAGAGGGTCCAGAAAAGTTCAAAATGAAATGCGTTACTTTTCTGAGAGGTTTAGATGCCACCTCTCTAGACATGTAGAGACGCAAAATCCTGTTGGCCTTGTCAACCACCGAGCATGACTTATATTTCCAGGTAAACTCTTCTCGAGGAAATGAATATCTGTAGAAGCCTGACGTCCACGCTGTACTGCTAGACATGCTTTCAAAAAGTACAGTTGGTCTGTGCTAAGATCCTTCTTGACAGCTTCATCACAATCAGTCACCTTACCAGTAAATGGCAAATAATTAACAACAGGCAATTCATTCGGATCATATTCTAGAGCTGAGCTAATTGTACCTGTCAATGTGGAAGGTCCTGTAGTTCGAGCAAAATCCACGCCTGCCAAAAACCTTTTAAGTGGCAGCTCATTACAGTGTAGAAGGCATACAAACCACTGTAATGGTCTACCTAAGTTCTCCTCCAATTTTCTTATGATTCCGTTGCTTTTACCTGTATTATTATTTGTGCCATCACATACAACACCTTGAATGCTTTCTACAAAGTCTGTCTCTATAATAACTGACATTAACTCCTTTGTTATATCAGCAGCTTTACTACTTTCAGAAACTACATGATCGATGTATATGTTTCCTGGATACGAGACAACACTATAGTGTTCTTCTTTTTTACTTCTTCTACAACCAAAACTCTCAACTAATGTGACGTCTTGTTTTCCATCAAAGCCTATACAGCACAATTCCTTATTGCTCTGCATATGTTCTTCAACCAGAGTATCTCTCCAGAAATTCTTTTGTCGACGTAGCTTTGAAGGATCAAGAATTGTTGCTGAAGACAACATACTGAGGTCTTTTAAAACAGCATTAACAATAAGACATGTATCTCTGTTGCTAATTTTGCATCGATCAACTGCTTTACATAATTCCTTGTACTTGTTTCTGTTCTGCACTGATACTGTCTCTTCCTCTGATGTATAATTACTTTCAGACATGTTACGCTCATCCTCATCAATATCTTCTTCAGTTTCATATTCAACCTCTTTTGACTGTGCTTCATCACACACTGATTTCATAAATTTGCGTTTTTGTCTCTTTTCCAGTGTTGCTGTTGTTTCTTTGTCTAACTCCACCAATTATCATATTTCTAACAGTTTTCTGGTCAACCCAGAAATCCCACTCTATCAATGGAATTTTATTTGGCAGTGGGCATGTGCATAAGTTCCTATCTTCCTATCCCAAATCAAAGCATTTGCAGGTACAAATGTCAAATAACTGCTTAAAAGAATTCAACTTCTCAGTGAACGTGTCTGATGTTCTTTTTGCATTGGAATATTTTTCAAGTGTATGTACTTTATCCATAAGTCTTCTAATCCTAATGATTGTGCTATTCACTTCTATTGTGGGAATACTTGCTTTTGAATAAAATTGAATATCTTTCTTGCAATATATATATATATATATATATATATATATATATATATATATATATATATATATATATATATATATATATATATATATATATATATATATATATATATATATATATATATATATATATATATATATATATATATATATATATATATATATATTTAGTTTGTCATCTAAATTTACAGTTTGTGGTAAAAGGCAGTTCTTAATGACTCTTTGTCTTTAAAGAAATTAAGTAAATGTTATTTCAAAACCACTAAATATAATTAAGGAAAAATTAAGGAAAATTAAGGAAAAATAAGGAAAAATTAAGGAAAAACGGCCCAAACCATAAAATCATGTAACCATAACAACCATAAAAATGTAATCATAAAACCAAAAAATTGTGTGGAATGTCATAAAACTTAACAAAAAATATTTTTCATTTTGCACAATACCTGCCATTAGTGTCCAACCAAGAATAACATACTGCTTATCTTCAGAATTAATATGTTTTTGTAAAAACATATATAATGGCGCCATGACATTCATGTTTACAGTACTACCCTGAACATATGAAAAATTAAAAATTATCTTGTGCCAAACCACTGAACATAATAATTTAATAAATATATCATATTAGAATATTTACAATACAGTATTAATAATTGAACAACAGTTATAAACATGTTTAAAAATATAATACTAGCAATCTAATTATTAAAAATCAAATCTTAAAATTCATTTACATTATTTCCTATTTATTACTATTTCTTTACAAACTTAACTTACAATTCTTGAAAAGCTAAGTTGTAATCCAAAAACCATGTTTAACTCACGCCCTTTGAACCAAGACACAGCATATGTATTTTGGGCTACAGCCAGAGATTCACCACCAATTCTTGTTAAAAATATTAAATGATTAAATACAAACATTAATGAGTGTAAACGTGTGTGTAAAAAGAAATAAAAAAATTTCAATTGTAAGAAAAACTGTAAATCATATATCATAGAACTGTAAATCATATATTATAAAAAAAAGATCTCCTAAAGTCGCTTAGTAAAGTATCAAAGTAACTGTTTTAAGCCAAAATTTTGCATTGTTCCCAAATTTTAGCACAGTAATATTTACAAATTTTGTAGGAAATACTTTAAAACAAATGTTAAAAAAGAAAGTTCTTTTTGCAGAAAATTTCTCATACACTACTATGAGTAATCATGCAGCCAACAGAAGAGTCCAACCCATTTTAATTATCTTGTTTAGCTAATGCATAGTTCAAAGCTTAATCAAGAGGAATATATGTTTCTTAAGAGAAATGTCTTTTTCAAGAAACCATTTTGGAAACACTTAAAACTTCAAGCAAAAATTTTGTATTAAATAAATGTGTGAAGTTTCTGGAAAAACAGTTGTTTCTGATTGGCTAATTGTTATGTAAAAATATGCAAAAAAAAAACCACTAAAAATACTTAATTTGTTATAAAAATATATTAATAAACAGTCATCAAACAACAGTGAATTAAATCCTTAATTACTGTAGAGAAACAGTTAAATCAAGTTACCTTGCAATCTAGACTTGAAAAATTAAATGTAATTTTCACAAAACCTTGTAAAAACATAGTCAGGCGTACTTTTGATATTTTGATACAACTTAGAGAGAATGTTTAAAGAGCTCTTATAAGTGGTGAATGTTTTATGTGTTTTAGTGTCAAGTTGTTTTAAAAACCATTGAAGCTTACTAAAGATAAAGAAAATACTTACTTTAGATTATTTATCTTATTAAATACCATGGAAGTCATTGAGATTATCTGTGAATAATAATGAAGATAATAATAGTAATAATAAAAATAATAATGAAGATAAAAGAGTAAATGAAAAGCTTAAAAGTAAAAAAATAAAAGACTCAAAAAGATTGCTCAGCGAAATCCAAAATTTTTTTTAAAATATCGTTCTTTAATGTGTTTATATAAGTGCGTTAGAGTTTTTTTCTGGGGGTTGAAGCAAAAGTTTTTAAAATTGAACTTAAGCCTATAAAATTTTTTTCTACTAAGTTATTATTAAACAAAATTCATAATACAAACAGAAATAAAAAATATGAACTCCATTTAATTTTATATTAAAACAAGATTCTTCTTTACCTTTCTATATTCTATTCTGTATTATATGATTGGAGTAAAGATAGAATAAATTATAAAGAAAGATAAAGACTTATTATGTAATAATAATAATAATAATAATAATAATAATAATAATAACAACAGTAATAAAAAAACATAAAATTTACGAAAACTATCATTCCTAATAAATATTTCAATACATACCCAAATACAAATCTTCCCATCAACATAAGCCAAAAATGATTAGTTAATGCACCAAGTGCAAAGATAACCTGTATTAAAGATAACCTGTGTTAATATCGACATTTGTATCAAAGATAACCTTTGTCAAAGATAATCTGTGTTAAAGGCACACTGTGTTAAAGATAACCTGTGTTAATAACAACATTTGTATCAAAGATAACCTGTGTTAATAACAACATTTGTATCAAAGATAACCTGTGTTAATGACAACATTTGTATCAAAGATAACTTACATTAAAGATACTTATATTAAAGATTTTTTATAAATAAACAGAAAAATTATAGTTTAATGATTAAATTTATTTAATTTTTTTTTTTTAATTGTGTTAAAAAATTATTAAAAACAATCTTTTTTAAAATTTTTATTTTTTAAATAAAAAAAAATTTAAAGATAAAGATGTGAATGTGAAGAATTAAAAACTTCATTAAATGCAAATATAAAACTATGAAACTGCTTTTAAAAATAATGAACATTAATCAATTTAACAAAAGTTATAATAAAAACCTTTTAACAATGTAGCAATGTAACATCTCATACAAACAATGTAGCATAGTCTACATTGATGTCAATTATTTAATGTATGTTTTTAATAAATTATAACTAATAGATTTTTTTTGTTAGCCAACAGATGTAATTAAAGGTCTATATTAATAACAAACATAAAGAAAGTTCCAAATCAAGTTTCAAAGTTAGGCATGGTTGGCGTTAACAACATAATTATTGTAGTATAACTATTCCAAGATTTCAGTTCTCAAACTTTTTCTAAGGCTTCTCATACAAGTTTTATTCTGCTTGCGTATAAATCACAAATTAATTTTTTATTTTAATTAAGGATTTTATTTGAGAATTTGATTGAATTGTTTCTGATATCTTTTGTTAACAAGAGGCTAAATTAAAGTCTACTAAGTTAACAAAATCCCAGTTGTAATTAAAGTTTTGCACAAACATATAGCTACTATCTTTTTATCTAGTTTTTAAAATTAAAATTTCCAGTTCTTTAATGGGTTTTATTCTTATCTAGCAAAAACCAGTCAAAAGCATTAGGTAGATTTCCAGACAGATATCTAGTACATTGTATTTTTTGATATATAACTTATCGCCTGCAAAGTATTTATTTGACTTGATGCTAATGCACATTTCAAACTATGGGGCAGGCGAGGTTTATAAATCACAATGAAGGCAACTTACCTAGGAAAGGGAAAATTTTTATATAAAACCCCTAGTTTAATTGTAGGTAAGTATGTGTAACTTTTATATTGTGGAAAATACTCTATAATGAAGAACAGCAAGTTGTAAAAATTAATTTTGAGATTAACATCTTTTTTTTTAAAGTTGCTGTGAAGATAAAATTTAATAATTTAATTAAAAAGATGATTGGTATATCAAGATAAGTAAGCTAGATGCAATTATGCAGTATAAATACATCTTTAAGTTTTCAAATTACGATTCTCATTTTACTTTCAAATTCAAATGTTTTATAAGAATATTTTGGAATCAATTTATTAAATTACCAATTACGAATATCTACAAATAATGAAAACCCCGTAAATAATTTATGCCAATAATTAACTTTTAAGGCCTAATAATCAATTAACTATTTACAAAAGATGCAATTTTTTAAAAGATCACAATAAAATTGGAGTTTCAATTTCATGAAATATGATGGCTACCTAGCTACAAATGTTTAACTTGAATTTTGAAATGTTTTACATAAAAATGAAAAACCATTAAATAAATAGTTTGCATTAAGGTAAACAAAAAAGTTAAGCTAGTTTAAGATTTTATGATTTTCAGTATTTTGGTCTTGGTCAGTATCAGTCTGTTATTTTGGTCATGCGACTGACAATGTATTCAATTTGTAATACTAAATGTTGGATATAACAGAAAGTTACTAAGGTTAAAGCAAACTCAAGGTAACTGATATTTTGTTCTGAATTCCTTTAGATATTATATTGGGTAAAATATCTTAACTAAAAGTAGAAGTATTGTTGTTAATGTTAATAAAAAAATTATTATTACTATTTTTATTGTTATAATTATTATTGTAATTATTATTATCATTATTTAAATTAACTTACATTGTTAATTTTAACTCAATGTTTTTTGCAAACTTTCATCTATTGAGTATAAACATTTTAACAAAATATAAAAGTTATTTAACATACCTGACCAAGAAATACAAATGAACTGAAAATAATTGCACCAAGCCTGAAAAATATTAAATAATTAAAAATAAAAAATATTAAATAAATAAAAATAATTGATTTTTTTGATTTATTTAAAAAACAATAACAAATAACTCACCTAATTCCAAACACTCTATCGATAAGGAAGCCACCAAAAAAGCAGAGAACAACATTTGGCCAAGAATATAATGAGTACAACAACATATAATTTGCAGTATTTAATTTCATATCCTTAATAAAAAGTTGAATCACAATTTTATTTAAATTTCAAAAATGCTAAACCAAAAATAAGCCTAAATTGTCTTTAATAAAAAGAATAAACTTCTTTCAGTTATTAAAAAAAAAAAACTATTTTATTTAATCTACGGGAAACATTTAAAAGAACAAAAATATTAATTTTATCACTTTATTTTACTTCAGTATTCAGCCTACGTAAAAATGGAATTTTAAGTCAATATAATACTTTTAAATTTATAAAATGTTCCACTGCTTGATTTCTACAAAAAAATTTTAATACTGAAAATTTTTTGAGAGTTTTCACTAATAAAACAAAATTTAAAAAATTCTTAATTATAAAACAAGCAAAACTAATTTACATCAAAACTTTGAAATACCTTTATTTTGAAAACAAATAGAAAATTGATTTTTTTTTTCAACTTGAAATATTAAAAATTGCAAAATTTTTTGTTTAAAAATTGTTATTTACAATCTTCTCAGCATTATAGCATTTGAAACACAACACTTGACAAATTTTCTGCATTATAGAGTTGACCTATAATTGATTGAAACACTTAACACTAATGATTATATGCTAAATGATTTTTAAAATTTGTAAAAACCATATAAAATTTTAAAAGCCAGTACAAAAATAAGGAACATTTTTTGCTATTTTTTTTATTGGCTCTCTCTTGAGAAAAAATCTTATTATTTTAAGAAATCAATGTAAAAAATGCTGTCTAAAATAAAATTTAAATGCTTTCAGTTCACCAAACCTTGTATTTTATCTTAGAAATTAGATTCTAGAAAATTTTGGAAAATCTTTAAGAGTCTCATTAATAAAGGTAAGTTCCATCTCTATTACATAGGTCTGACCTTATTACATCTTCCAAGAATAACAAGAGACAAGAGCTGTTTGCAAAGAACTTTTTCTTTACTTTGAATTCTAAATCTAAATCAGCTTCTTCTTGTCATTACAGAGAAAGAGGTTAAATAATTGTTAGACATCCAAATTACTTCAGCTTTCATTGCTAAATTTATTATAATTTTTAATTATTACTGCTTGTAGTCTTGACTATATTCAGACTGCACACATTACATAAATAAATGTACAAGGGTGTCTTTCAAAAGTGTTCTCCAGAACTCTCTTCGATACTCTCTAAACTATTTAATAAGTGCTTAACTATTAATATTAGATTTAAAAACTTGATAACAATTACAAATTGATAATAATTACAAACAATTACAATAAATAAATTATGAAATATATTGACTGAATCTTATATATTTTTTACATATATGTTCAGGATGCCAATATTGTATGCCATAGTAAAGCAAAGATAGATAGGCTTTTGCATTAACATTGCTAAATACTGACCTGGATTTTACTAGCTGTTAATTAATAATATATTTAATATAATATAAAAACTTTCAAACAAACTATAAACTTACTTTTTCAATATATTCTTGCAAAGCAGCAGGATTGTCAAAGCAAAAGTAACTACCTAGGTTACAATATAAAACAATAGTCACTGCCTAGTCTACAAAACTTTTCAGAATTTATTACATTAAATATTTAATTCAAGTAAAATTTATTATAAAACTATTAAAAGTATTTATTGTAATTAAACTTAGAACAATTGAAATTTTAGCAAACCCATTGCAACCAATTTTTTTTGAAAATTGGTTGGTTACAATGGTTACTAAAGGTTGGACAAAACATTTGCAACCAACATCAAACAATGCTAAAAAGTGTTCCTAATTTACATGTCTCAAAAACGAAACGAATTATTCTACCAAAGCAAACAGTTCAGGAGTCTGGAGTCATAGCATGCCATGAGCAATCAGCTGACAGGTGACAGCACACAGGTAGAATTTCGTCAATAAGTGCCTTGAAATATTGATAGCGAAATACAGCTTGGTCATTATTTTGTGGAGTTGCACTTGTTATGTCCAGAAGGAAATCAAGTTTTTTTAATACTTTTGATTAATTCATTAATTTTCGTGTACAAATAATGAACTTTGTGATAAATAAAACTTGAAGAACGTTGCACTTGTTTTGTTCGATACTGTGTGTGTGTGTGTGTGTGTGTGTGTGTGTGTGTGTGTGTGTGTGTATATATATATATATATATATATATATATATATATATATATATATATATATATATATATATATATATATATATAGAGAGAGAGAGAGAGAGAGTTTGAAGAAATGTTCTTAGTAGTTAATTTGATACCAAATTTGACAAAGAGCTATAAAAACTTTTACTACTTATAAAAAAATATTTTATACTTTCTTACTGTAATAGAAAATTTAAGATTCCACAATAAAAGTATTTATATAATTACAATTTTTTTTAGCAGAATATTTCATTGTACATTATATTTTTTTATTTTGTTCTAATTGAAACAAATTTATTTAATACATAATAACTCATCAGGGGCGGATGCAGGATTTTTTGAAGTTTGAGATAACTAACTTCCAGACATGAAGCGAACTCAAAACTTTTATATGTTTATAGTTATATCAAATAAGGATACTTTGCATAAAATTGAGATGATAGGAGCCTGGGAACAAAAAAGCCCCAAAATTTTTGCTACACCTGCCCCAAACGTGAGAGCAACAAGTTGATAAAATAATTTTTTTACTATTCTCAACTAAATCTATATTCATCAAGAATTTTTAAAATTCATACAATAATCTCTTAACGTTCAAAAGTTATAGCCACATAAAGTTTGAATCCCCCTCAATTTGAGGGGGTTACAAGTTTTATAAGACCATTATTATTGAACGCTAAAAGATTGTTTTACAAAATTAAAAATTTCTCGATGAATATAGATTTAGTTGAGAAAAGTAAAAAACTTATTTTATCAACTTGTTGCTCTCACGTTTGGGGCAGGTGTAGCAAAAATTTCGGGGCTTTTTTGTTCCCAGGCTCCTATCATCTCAATTTTTTGCAAAGTATCCATATTTGATATAACTATAAACATATAAAAGTTTCGAGTTCGCTCCATGTCTGGAAGTTAGTTATTTCAAACTTCAAAAAATCCTGTATCCGCCCCTGCTTATACATAATATAAAAACTATAATTTAGTGCGTAGTAATTTTATATTATGTATATATAATATAAATGATTAAACTAACTGATTTTTTTAAGAAACCAATCAGTTAATCCAATCTAATTAAAAACATTTGCTGTTCAACTGATGCTCTTTTTAATTTTTGTTATTGTAATAAGCCTACCTTTACAAAAGCATTGCAGTTTATTATGCAATTATTGGTTTATTTAGAAAATAACTATTTTGCGTATATCATCTAAAATACAACAATAATACTTTTCTTTTATAAACAACTTAGCAAACATGACCATATTGTTAATAATGCTATAGTCATATTAAACCAAGGATTTAAGGAAAAAAATCTCTCTGTTCTCTACATAGTAAAGAAAAATCGCTAATTCTATTATAACTGTAATAGTATTATATTATGCGAATAGAAATATTACATAACTATAACTGTATTATAGTTATGTCATATTTCTATTCACATTTATAATACTAAAATTCTGGTTTACTGAAAACAAAATTGTTGTAGTATAAAATAACTTATAAAGTTGACAAGTTCTTAGCCATTTTTATAGTATAATAGCCATTTGTATAGCACAATAAAAAAATCAGTGACTGTTATGCATAAAAAATAAACAACCACATTTTGTAAGGAAAGAACTTTTTTAATATTCCATGTAGTTGCATAAGAATAATAAAAAATTGACTTATAAAATAGAGAAGAAAAAAAAGTGGTTTATATGTATAAAACAATTATATATGTATCATAGTTTCCTGCCGAGGCAGGAAACTAGAGGTTTAGCTCTCGCTCTTGTGCACACTTCCCTAAAACGGTTTGCGATAATTCCTAAAATACCTGCATTCTATTACAGTAAGAAAATATAAAACATTTTTTATAAGCACAGGCCTTTGCATAAGAGGCATATAGTCACACCCCTTTTATGACTATGCATATGATTGCAAACCCATTGTAACCAAATGTTACTTAATTTTGACAACTTGGCCAAGGCTCTTTAAATGTTTTGACAATAAGCGCTTTTAAAAAATGCGCTGAAAAAAACATAGCAAACATAAATTTAAAAAAATCCATAAACTGAAAAGAGAATAAAACCTAAAAAAATAATAATACAAAAATTAAACTAAAAATATAAAAGTTTTAAAGAATAACAAAACATTTAGAAAAAAAAAAAAAATAGAAAAATTAAAACACTTATTATTTAATGTAAACTTAATTATAAATGAAAGTTAAAAAAAAAAATTCATTACAGCTCTATCAATCTTTATCAACCTTATCGCACTTTGCAAATGTGTAAAAAAAAAAGTTAAATAAAAAAATATTTAAATTTATTAGGCATCTTTGATATATTCAATAACTTATTAACTAGAATTTATTTGAAAATAAAATTATTTGAAAATAAAACTCCTTTATTTTGACATAAATCTCTGAAATTAGTTCACCAATAAATAAAGATATCAATGAATGCCTTTTATTACTTTTTATTTATTATTTATTTTTTATTTAAATTTTATAAGCGACGACTTTAAACAACTATTGTCTCTTTAATAAACTTTATTTAAGAATCATTTAAGTTAATACACTTGAAAATATTTTATTGAGTAGTAAAAAAAAAATCGTTTTAATAAAAGACAGCCGTTTGAATTAAATAACTTTGATCTTTACTAATGTTTTTATATTATTAAAACGCTTTTTTAAAAAGTAACAACTCACTGCTAATGATTTTTTAGATAAGGTATTAATATATTTTTCTTTAGTTTTTAAATAAAAAAATTACTGAATAAAGTTTATATACTCGAAATATAACAAATTTTTTTTTGCAAGAATGTAAGTTTAAAAAAATATATATATATATATATATATATATATATATATATATATATATATATATATATATATATAATTTTTTAAATAATTTTTTTTTCTTTAGTCTTTAAATAAAAAAAATATCAATTAAAGTTTACAAATTATATTACTAACTAATCAAATTAAATTACCAATTAAAGGAATAGTTTTGTTCATTATTTTTTGTTTTCATCTTCATTTTTTTTTTCATTTGCTTTCTGACATTTGCTTTCTGACAGAAGAAACGGTTTAATTATTTTTCTTTTGTTTACATTAATACAAAGAATTGTAAAGTTTTTTTCTGTTGTTGTTATCTTTTAAATGTGCGTATTTATAAAAAAATCGTTGAAAGTTGTTCCTTTATTTAAAAGGATTTTGCTTAGTCTATATAATAAAAAAAAAAAACATTACTTTTGTTCCAAAGCCAGCCGTCATTTTTGTGAAACACGTTTCCCCCCCTCCCTCCCCCTCAAAAAAAAAAAAACATTAAAAAAAGTTTCCTCATTAAGTTAAAACGTTTTTTTAAAAAATACCACTAATGCGCAATGATGCTTTTTATATATTTTTTATACTATACTATTTTTTATTTTTTAACCAATAATATAATTTTATATGGTGCAGTAACAAAGCAAACAGGAAACTACTAGTTTTACATTATAAAAACATTAGTAGAGATTCAAAGTTATTTTATTTCAAACGTAATAATAAATGTAATTTGAATAATCTTATTATTTATTATTTATTTTAGTTAAGTTTTGTTTTTGTTATTTTTATTTTTGTTTTAGTTATTTATTACTAAGCTATTTTTATTTTATTTTTCATTTTTTTAAGAAGATTTTTTTTAGAAGATTTTTTAAAGATATATATATATATATATATATATATATATATATATATATATATATATATATATATATATATTCCTGATATATATGTATGTATGTATATATATATATATATATATATATATATATATATATATATATATATATATACATATAAATATATATATATATATTTATATGTATTTATATATATATATATATATATATTTATGTATTCAACCCAATATTGATACCAGTATACTGATGAGGGTATCCCAAATAATCTGCCTAAACTTTTATTTATTGTAGATTCAAAACATAATTGTTATAAAGTTTTTTTTTTTAGGTAGTATCAAGTAAAGCATTAATACAACATTTTTATATTGGATAAATATTATGACTTTTTATAAAAAGATTCTTCCTTTAATCTCCTTTTGTCTGCTTTTTAGGAGAAAGAGATCACATCATCATATTACTATTTACTGCAGGGTTGGTACCCAAAAACCCAAATCCAAAAACCCAAGAGCAAAAACCTATCAAAAACCCAACTTAATAGGTTTTTGGTCTTAAATTTTATATTTGTAATTATTTTGTTCATAAATTAATTTCCATTCACACAGATTTGATGCTGCTCAAAAATTGTTTTAAAAATAAGAATTTCATGAATGAGAATTTTTTTTATTTGGACCAGTAATATTCAAACTTAAAGGCTTAAAACAAAGTTATTTAACAATTTAGTCATCAGTAATTGTGCATTTCGACCTTAATATATTTAAATTTGTACAAGCATTTTTGCTTTTTCTCTTCCTAAAAGATTCCTCATTTTGCTCCAAATAATGCTGAAGGATGAGAAAATGTTAGTCTTTTAATGGACTAGCTAGACTAATGTGCAACTGTCGTTATAATCCTGCAAAACTTGCAGGCAATTAGGAAAACTTTTCTTTATTTCTATAATTCTCCACCAATTTGTTCCTGATTTTGTGCTTTTTACACTATCATTAAATAAATATGTTGGGTAACAAATCTTTGTGATATATATATATACAGAGGCTATTCTAGACAGTTTTCGGAAGCGTCAACAGTATTTGGGCGCTTCTTTTAGTTTTTTTTTAAACATTAAATAATTAAATTTAATATCACATTTAAAAAAAGTTTGATATTAACAAATTTCTTTCTTTTCTCAACATTTGTATCAATGAATTAAAATATGTTAAATTTTTTTAAATGATTATTTCTTGAATTTCTAATTGTAGATTTGCAACTAAAAATGAATTTTATTTTTAAAAATTTAGCAAGTAACAAAAAAAAAATTACATTAATTAAATTACTCTATTTATTAAAAGTTTATTATTTTATTCAGGGATGCCATTATACCTAAGGACTCGGGGTTCAAAAAATGATTGTTCCTCTAACCTAAAAGTCTTAATTTTTTTCCTATTAGTATTCCATAAACTTATTTATATTTTTAGAGCTCCTGGATATCAAAAACTAGGATAAAGTAATCTTTTTGTGACTTTTAAATCCTTTTTTGTCCTTTTTTGGACTTCGCATCAGTTTATAAGCAATTTTATTGAGATTTTTTCCAAGCACAATTTATTAAAATTACATTTCGGCTTATATCATTTATTAAAAAATAATCCCTGTGCTTTAACTTGCTTTATAAAAAAAAGTTTAACTTATGTTTTGTACAAAATTTTGATGCAGCTATTTATTTAAAATTTAATTTTTAGTTATAAAAAGATGTTTGGGAAGAAAGACCGAAAAAAAAAATTGCAATAAAAATGAGCTAATTTTTTTTAAGAATAAATTAAATTTAAATACTAAACAATATTTAGTAACATTTTTAAATAAATCCGACAATTTTAAGTTAAACACAAGCATTCATTTTAATAAACTTATATTTTTTAAATCAAAATTAGACTATTTTTTTATCAGAATAAAATTATAAATTTTTATTAAATTAGTTTTAAATTAAATCATATACTTTTTATCAGAATTAAATTATATTATTATGATCTTTGCTTCAAGCTTAAAGTAATAGCATTTTCCAAGTAAAAAAATTGATCATTACAATAAAAAAAATAATAATAAAATAAAATATTTTATTTTATTTGAGTTTTTTTTCATTAGTAAATAACACTTATATCTAACATAATTTTTAATCAAACTTTTGTAACAAATACATTATATATATATATATATATATATATATATATATATATATATATATATATATATATATATATATATATATATATATATATATATAGGGTGACCTTTGTCAGGACAGCGCAGTGCTAAACTAATTAAAATTACTTTAAACCGGGACAATGGTCACATATATATATATATATATATATATATATATATATATATATATATATATATATATATATATATATATATATATATATATATATATATATATAATATTTCAGATATAAAGTTTTCTCAAGTGACTTTTTTAAATTGGTCTTATTTTATATGAAAGAACTTTAAAAAAATAAATTTGATGAATATTATTTTAACCAAAGTGCCAAAAATATGTACATATTATCAACTTTGTATTCAAAAAAAAGCTTTCCTTCAATAGTTAAAAAATGGGTCTTATTGAAAAGTTCATTTAATGAATTACCTCAAAATATGCATGTTATAAAAATATAAAACAAAACATTATTGACAAAATATTAAACATATTAAAACAGTTATTTTTAAAGTTAAAATTAAGGTCATAATAAAAAGTTTTAAAATATCCTAAAAGCTGTTATTATTGAGTTCTTAGGTATTTCTTGATACCAGAATTAATAATGCCGATGTATAAGAAATGTTTTACAAGTCGCTTACCAGTGCAACTCCTCTCAATAAAGACAAAATTACTGAACTCCAATTATTAGCTGAACAAAATAAATATGATCTAATTTTTATAACTGAAACTTGGTTCAATTCTACTTCTGCTCCATCAATCAATAACTATATGCTATTAAGAAAAGATAGAATTAGTTATGAAGGTGGTGTAGCAATTTATGTTCAAAATGATATAATGGCATGTGAACTAGACAACTCACAGCTAAATAAAAACTTTAAATGCAAAGAATCTGAACAACTTTGGGTTGAAATAAAGTTACCATCAGAAAAATTTCTAGTAGGTTGTATTTATCGCCCTGAGAGGAACTCATCAATTGCTTCAGTACAAATAAATGAAATAATTTGTGCTCTAGGTTACGCTAGATACTTAGTTGATACAAAAGTATATAATGGATTAATTGTGACAGAAGACTTGAACTTTCCAAGCATAACTTGGCAATCTGACTGGAGTATCACACCTGATAATGAAAATAGTCTTGAATACAGGTTCAACGATGCTCTCTGTAACAACCACCTTTACCAGCATGTCGAATGTCCAACTTTTATAAAAACTGATGGAAATCTAAGCAACACACTTGATCTAATTATATCAGAATCAAAAGATAGAATCAACAAAGTTTTAACAGGACCTTGTCTTGGTACAGCCTCTCAAGGCCAGCACAATTTAAGCGGTAGTAATCAAAATAGTTTTAACAGCAAAAAATTCCTTTATAAATATGGTAAATATGGTAAATATGATGAAATAAACACTTTTATAAATAACATAAATTGGCAAGCTAGATTTATGGTTCATGATGTTGAGGAATGTTATTCCAACCAAAAGTCTAACCTCTATAATGAAGCATGCCATAAGTTTATTCCAAAGGTATCAAAAAATACTGCCAAAAAAAGGCAACCCTGGATCACAAACAAGTTAATGAAGCTAATTAGACTAAAAAAAGAGCTCTGGTACAAAAATGCAAAGTCAAAGTGGAAAAATGCAGTGCACATCACAGAGTATGCAGCTGTCAAAAAGGAGGTCAAAAAAAATATACAATATACAATATACAATAAATTCAAAACTGAAAACTGTAAGACTATATAATTAATTCAAAACAAAAATGTCATAAAGTTTTTAAAAATCAGTATCAATCTACAAAAATGTTATACATAAGGTAAAGAAGTTATGCCATTAAAATGTACTATATCAATATTGAAGATATGCCATTAATATATGTTGTGCCATGCCTCTAAACCTGTGCAAGTCAGTTTACACTGGCAAAATAACACCCCTGTAAAAAAAATACTTTTAAAACAGCAAAATTTATTGTTTTTTATGTGGCATTGCAGGCTTTCACAGGAAGACATGCGATTTCATGTCTTTATATGACCACGCAAAAAAAAACGTTTTAACGATTTGACCACGGCATATTTTTTTAATTAGAAAACACGCTACAAAAATTTACCTAAACTTATCTGAAAAAAAAATTTTAAAAATAATAAATATTAACGAAAGAGAAAATAAAAAAAAAAATACTTAGTTAAAGCAAAAACACAAAAAAATAAATATATATATATAACGCAACTAAAACAAAACTCATCAAACTAAAATGCTTAGTCTATTTAATTTACGCATTAAAAAAACTTTTTCAATCTTTGTTTCAACATTTTTATACATTTTTTATTTGTTTAATATGTTCAAAAGTTAAATATTTCTCATAAAAAATACACAGTTATGTAAATAAAATACTTTTTTTAAATTAATTAGAAGTGTTTTTTTTTACTTCATTCAAAGCATTTCGATAATATAAAAGCATTTAAGATCAAACTTATTAAATTGTAACGGTTTTCTAAAACTTTTTTTTTAACAAAATTTTGTTTGTCTTTTTAAATGCATTAACTTAAATCATTCTTATATTTAAATTCGTTAAAGAGACTTTCGTAGTCGTAGAATGTTATCGTTTATAAAAACAAAACAATTTTTTATTTTTTAATAAGATTTATTTTAGAAATGAACACTTAAACAATTTATATGTTTTAAATTAAAAAAATATATACAACTTGTCAATTATATTTAAAAAACACAACTTTTTTTCAGTAAATTGTTACTTTATTTAAAATCTTTTCGCTAATATAAAAATATTTGTTAAGAAGTTTTGATGCAATTAATTTCACTTTTTTAGAATATTTTTTATTTAGCGCGTTTCTAAAATGTTTTTTGAATTAGCCGCGGTCAAACCATCATAGCAAAATGTAACTTGCGTGGTCATATAAAGACGTGAAATCGGAGGTCTTCCTGTGAAAGCCTGCATTGTATGTTTACTTACATAAACAAAAATTGTAAAAAACATCTAGAGCATTAAAAATAAAATATCGCTTTAATAAGAATTACGTAACTGCATTGAGGCATATTTGTTTAGACGCATCGATTTTTTTCTCTTTATCTTAATTTTTTTCTATGAATTGTCAACTGATATGCATGCAAGTTATTATCAAAATAATTGTTGTGTTGTGGGCTAATAAAAACCACAAAAGAATTTTTTCTATGTGTCTTTATTAACACGAGAGTATGTTTGATATACAAAAAGCACATTTTTTAATTGGAATATATCTATAGACCCAACCAGGTTAATAACAGTAATTATTGATTTTTAATTACTTTTACACAAATAAATTGATAAATTTTAGTGTAATTTGATCTTTTGCTCTGCCGGTATCATTTTTTTTATTGCATTTTACATAATGCCTAAAGGAAAGTATTTGACAGATGCTGAAAAAATACAAATTAATTTATATCGTGGCTCAGAAATCTCACCAGCACTTTCTATACAAGAAATAGCAAGAAAAATCGGAAGATCTGACCATGTTGCACGAAATTACATTGCAAAAGGTGACAATTACGGTGTAATAAAAGCAACAAAGCATTAACAAATTGGCAAATTAATCGAATTCGCTTCGAAGCAACCAAAAATAAATTGAATGCAACACAAATAAAAGATAAATTATTATTGCCTGTCACCAATAAACATGTTGCACATATTCTACGTACAAGACTAAACATAAAGTGGAAGAAACCACACCAAAAACCAATGTTAAAAAAACACCATAAAATTGCTAGATTACAGTTTGCTAAAAACCATATGCATTGGACTCATGAGTGGCAAAACTTTTAGATGAAAAAAAGTTCAATTTAGATGGTCCAGACTCTTACAGTTGTTATTGGCATGATCTAAGAGGAATAAAAAGCCCACAAACAAAACAAAATTATGGTGAAGGAAGTTTAATGGTTTAGGGTGGATTTTCTTATTCAGGAAAATTGACTTTGTGTTGTGGTTTACCTAAAATGATCTCGATAAAGTATACAGAAATGTTGGATGATTTTCTCATAACTTTTATGGATGAAAACATGGACGATAATGCCATATTTCAGCAAGATAATGCTGCAACTCACACATCTAGGCATTCTATGAAATGGTTTAAAGATCACAACATCCCGGTTTTTGAATGGCCAGCTTGTAGCCCGGACTTAAATCCAATTGAAAACGTGTGGGGAATGCTAGCAAGAAAAGTTTATGACGCTAAAGCAGCCAGACACCAATTTAAAACTGTTACTGAGTTAAAGTGTAAAGTCCTTGAAGCATGGTCCGAGTTGGATCAAACTACACTTCAACGACTAGTAGAGTCAATGAAAGGCAGAATTTTTTAAGGTGATCCAGTGTAATGGAGGACATATGCATTACTAGTTTCCATCTTTTAATGTCAAAAATATGACTGCGTCTATAGATATATTCCAATTAAAAAATTTACTTTTGTATATCAAACATACTCTCATGTTAATAAAGACAAATAGAAATTTTTTTTTGTGATTTTTATTAGCCCACAACACAACAATTATTTTGATAATAACTTACATGCATATCAGTTGACAATTCATAGAAAAAAAATAAGATAAAGAGAAAAAAATTGATGCGTCTAAACAAATATGCCTCAGTGTATACAATAAAAAAAATGTTAAAAAAAAAATTGTTTATTTAAATTTGAATTATGTAACATAAAAACAAAAAGTATTGAACTCATTTATTTAAATTTTAATTACAAAAGCCTTTGATTATAATTGCTTGCTTTCTTGCTTTAAACTATTTCTGTACAATTTTTAAACTTTTCAAATTAAAAAAAAAAGTTCACAAAGAAGAATAACAAATGAAAATTTTATATATGAAAATACTAAGAAACGCAAAAGAAAATAATATCTATAAAATAATCAATTGTTTTAAAAAAAAAATTTATATGCAATGTTTGTTTTAACAATTTTTCAATAAAACGTTAGAATGCTTGAGTAAATAAAAATCAGAAAAATGATTGTTGCTGCAATTGTTTCTCTGGTGTTTTTATGAAATGGTACAAAACATTACAGTGTAACTAACAAAACTATTACTAAAATCTAATCAATTACCATAATCATTTTATTCCCTTTATGAGCTTTTTATCTAAATATCAGAAGAGCCTGCAAAAATGCTGATAGCCCATGCAAGCACTATCTGCCAAGGCCTGATAATGAATTAATTTATAAATATTACAAATTTAACTTACCAAAACTTAGAAAACATATAAATATAAGCACAATAATTCTGTGGAATAAACTTTTTGGATTACAACATGGAATTGCATCACATCCTTTTATTTCTACTACATCTGACATATCACTTAAGGATTGAGGCCTCGGAGAAGTCATAATATTTTGATTTATCTAAAATAAAATTTAAAAAAATATATATATAATATATATATATATATATATATATATATATATATATATATATATATATATAATATATATATATATATATATATATATATATATATATATATATATATATATATATATATACATATATATTTATATATATATATATATATACATATATATATATATATATATATATATATATATATATATATATATATATATATATATATATATATATATATATATATATACATATATAGTATAATATTGCATAAATATATCATAAGCAGTTTTTTTAAATTTCTATTTTAATATATTTTCCTTCCTGGGGCCAAAAGTAGTCACTAAGAACTCTAACAAATTTTTTCTTTAACCTGTTTTTATAAGTTAAAAGAACAATATTGTTATGGTAGTAAATATAGCATAGTATAACATATATATAATAGACCTTATAACAAATTTAAAAGTTGTTAAAATATTTTTTACAAACAATAACTATTTTTTAAAATACAAATTTACTTCTAAATAAAATGATCTTCTCTAAAAATGATGCCACTGTTTGAGTTAAAAAACACTGTAAAAATAAAAGACTGTAAAAAAGCAAATGTTTAACGAAAAACTTAAAAAATTTATTAACTAAATTAATATATATGAGCAAATTTTTGTTTTATGTGCTGTTTTCAATATTATTAAAAAAATAATAACTTGCAATTGAAATGCGCATATTTTTATAGTTTTTTGTTGAGTAAAGACTTAATATAAAGTCTCAATAAAAACACTCATCTGAAGCAGGTGTTAACTGCACCTATCTACTGTCTTTTAGCAGGCCTTCTAAGCAAAAACTTTAGGTGTAAGTAAAAAATTTATGTTGACCAGCCTTAGATTACTTTATCAATAGAAGGCTAATGATAAAGTAATCTAAGGATAGATGTAAACCTGTGTCACATAGTTTCCTGTCTAGGATAATAAACACAAGATCTTTTTGACTATACTTATGAGTTTTTGCTTGCAGCTTCCGAAAGGAAGCTGCACGCAATTGGCTATGCAACTCTTTCTTTTATCTCCTAATGAGGTTACAGTATTAAATATATATATATTAAAGATTAAAGTTGTTTAGCTATTGAAAAGGTTTATTTAATTTACAAGGTGATTATGAATTATTAAGAAAATCAAATAAAAACATATCTTATTTGTGATTGTGCATACTTATTTTTCTTGGCCAAAATGGATAGAACACTTAATTAATCTGTAATCGCTAGATTATGATATATGAATAAAAACACAAAAAATACATTTTTTTGCAAATGTTCTATCCATTTTGGCCAAGACTATATATATATATATATATATATATATATATATATATATATATATATATATATATATATATATATATATATATATATATATATAAATATATAATAAACCTTGTTTGAGAGTGAGAGAGTTGTTATTTTTCAATATAGGAATGTCAACAATATTGTAATAGTTGTTAGCAGTATATAACTAGGTTTTGTTGGAGTTAAATCTACAAGCCACTGAGAGAGATCAGACTGAAAATTGATGAACACTTTTAAAAGACTATGATGGAAATGTTGTCTGAAACACAAGTCATAGAAGTTTAAAATTGAGATTTGAATTTAGTATCGGAAACCAAAGTGATTTGGAAGTCTAACAATGAGTTAATTGTAGGCAATTGCAATTGTTAAGGCAATTGCTGAGCTTAAAATTACTTAGCTGGAAATGAACTATTTGTATAGGTTTATTTTAGGGTTTTATAAGATTTTTAATTTGAGTAGATAAATTTTGTCCCCATATTTGGCAGCCATACCTTGGGAGGGAATTAAAAATGGCATGCCAAATACTGATAAATGTTTCACAGTTGATAAAATGTCTTATTTTGAAAGCATTCCATTAGCTTGACTTAATTTGCAGGATTTGTATGAACTTGTTGGTGAAACAAGAGATTTTCATCTAATATAATGCTCAAGTATTTATTTTTTTAATCTTTAAATTAAGAATTTTTGTAGATATGTTGTCTTGAGATTTAAAGATAACTATTTCAGACATCTTGGTATTTAAGGAAACTTTATTTGATTATAATCATTAGAAAAAACATTCATTTCGTTATGATTAAGATTTTTATTTAGTTTTTAAAGAGATTTACTACAATAAGATTGGTATCATCAGCAAAATGATATGTTTTGAAGGATTTGACATGTGTTCAGATCATTTATATAAGTGAGGAAGAGTAGAGGATCTAAGATTGAACTGTGTGGAACACCAATACATGTAAACCTAGTATTGGATAAAAATTTTCCAATCTTTACAAACTGAAAGAAATTGGAGAGAAATTTCTTGAATTCAAACTATCAAAGTTTTGTTAAAAAGAGTTATTAGGATCTAACATATGTAAATAAGAACTTTTTGATTTGCTTTTGTTTATCACATTTTTAAAGATTTCAAGATTTTTAAAAATCTCTGAAGCCTAGTTTTATCATTTTACAATCTAATGTCAAGGTATGGTCAGTAACAAGCTACAAATAAGGATATGAAAGCAAGTAATTAGGATTGTCTGTTGCATGCTGGGAAGTTTTCTGGGTGAAAAATTGCAATATCCACACACACACACACACACACACACACACACACACACACACACACACACACACACACACACACACACACGCACACACACACACGCACACACACAATTATTGTTATTAAGTTATAAATATCATTTATAATCAAATAACTATAAATACTGTTGATGTGCTATAACTATATATACTGATGATGTGCAACATTGGTAAGGAAAGAGGCATGAACCTCCTGTTAAGTTTAATCAGTAATATATATATATATATATATATATATATATATATATATATATATATATATATATATATATATATATATATACATACATATATATATATATATATATATATATATATATATATACATACATACTATATATATATATATATATATATATATATATATATATATATATATATTATTGTTATTAAGTTATAAATATCATTTATATATTTATAAATATCATTATATATATATATATATATATATATATATATATATATATATATATATATATATATATATATATATATATATATATATATATATACATATATATATATATATATATATATATATATATATATATATATATATATATATATATATATATATATATATATATATATATATATATATATATATATATATATATATATAAAGAAAGTTAAACTTTAAAATAATTTTTTTAATTTTGTATTATAATATTTTTAATTTTGTATTATATAATTTATAAGCTTTTTATAAGTTAATTACTATATAAGTTAATTACTTATTTGTATACACAAACTACAATATAATCATTATCATATTGATACTATGATTCATTATCATAATATATTATGATAATTTAGTTCAGTAATTATTATAAATACCAATTACGAAAATAAAAATAAATAAATTTTAGTATGTCGAAAACTATGTTTTTGAAAGCTATATTATAATGACCGTATAAATTTAAAATAATCTAAAAATCTCAAGAACCTTGATACACCTTCAGCTAAAATTAAACTTTAAAGTTTTATAAGCAGTATGGCAATTTTTTTTTTTTTTTTTTTTTTGTAATTTTGTAAGTCATGTGATTGACTTTTAAAATCAACAAATCGTAAATAATCTAAGGACATTATCAACCGTCCCCAATCGAGACGATCAATAAAATATGTAATCAATTAACTTGATGATGTCCTTAAAACGATAGATTCGTACCAAACGCAGAATGGTACTTTGGCAAAAGGCTTTATTACTTTAGTTTTAACTGCTCATAGTTAGGCTTTGAAAATGCAAACCCTTTTTTATGAATATTTTATTTTAAAGAACGAGGTGGTAGGACTGAAAGTCTTTGCTTACAGTATTTTGTCGAGAAAACAATCGATTTTAGAACGATAGATTGGTGCCGATTAATAATTAATCGGCAGCAATCTATGTCGCGCGAGCAGCTGTTCGAAAATATTCAACTCATACGGCACCCAATATCCTTACTTTTGAATCATTCCAAGTTGTTTCGAGCGTCTAAAAACTGTTAATTGATCGACTTCCAATGTTTCCGCAAACTCTTCCAGAGTATGGCATGGAAAACGTCGTTACACTCTAGCAGTTAAAATTGAACTGATGTTTGCAGCCTAGGGTTTTAGCTTTCAGGTAAAATTTATTTCAGGCCGATCAGATATTTACCTACCGAATTATGAGTCTCAAAAACTTTCAACATTTAAAGCAAAAAGAGCACGCGAAAAAAAAAATACATTAAAATCTCAGAACAACCCAAAACTTGTCAACAAATATACAACAAACGACTAAAAAATATTGATAGAGTTCGTTCTCTCAAAGATACTTTAGAGAGATTTATTGAAGCTTTTTCTAATATAGTTGATCTTTTGAACTCTCAATTGAAATCAATTTTTATTCCATCTTTAAATAAATTAAGTTTATTGATGCAATTTACCTCTCTTTTGACAAAACGTACCTTCCAACAGACTTATATTAAAATCAAGATCAATTGGAATAAAAAGACAAACAAAATAAACGGATATTAACTAATGTCTAAGAAGCTCTACTAAAGATCGTGATTTTGGAGTCATTTTAATGATGCATATCATCATCCAACGTTAATGGATGATGATATGCATCAACCCACCCACCAGAATCTGAAAATCCTAAAATACCTTGGGAATTAAGGCCCTTTTTTTGTGTTAAGGAGACGCAAATGTGGTACAAAATACAAAAAAAATTCCAATATTCCCTCCGCCTCCTCCCACACACGCATACCATCCGTCACTGAGTGGAGCGCGCATTTTTAAACAGTTGTTCTAAGTCTTTACAAGTTCTTGGTATTATAAGAAAAGACATTTCTTATAGAACTTTGTGACAATATAGATTTAGTTGATTTCAAGTTCTATAATAAGATTATAAGATTTACAAAAACTTTATACAACTTGAAAGCAATATTTTCATCACTTTCATTGAAGAAAATTAAATATTAATTAAATAATACTTAAATATGCAGTGTCTATCTCTTAATTTCAAATATAGCCTTCGTTAAATCTGTTCAACGCAAAGCAAAAAAATGAACTTCCAGCTTGAAATATCGAGACATCTTCAATATCGCAAAAGATTAAAAAGAACTAAAGACTAACTTAGGCTAAGGGGGAAGATGCAAAAGAGTAATGCTTCATTTCCCGCATTTTACCCATGTCCACAATAACAAATTGTGATATAACTTGCTCATTCACAAATATAATCGCAGCACTCATGCAATATTTGACCCGTTTTTGTGTCAACTGCAAAAAGATCATTAAACACATTGAAAAGAATAAAAGCACATAAAGGACAATGTTGGCGCAAAACATTTTGTCTTGACCTAATTGCTATTGATGCAGAAATTGCAGCTCAATTAAATTTAAAAAGGGTTATATACCATATCGGAGCTATGAAGATAAGAAAAAAATTTTAATAGATTTTTTAACTATACTACTACTTGTATTTTTCACTATTTCAAAAGAACAATTAACGATTCTAAAACTAAAATTTATTAAAGAAAAATCAACTAATTTTCTATTCAAAATCTAAAAGACTTACTGTAGGCAGTATATTGGGGTAAAGTATATAAAAAAAGCAACCTTAGAAACTCAAACTCCCATATAACATTTTTATAGATATTTTCTAAAACACTACATTAAACAATTTCCTATTGAAGAAAAAGAAACAAAACTTAAATATTTGAACTGCCCTTCTAATACTAATGGAATCAGTAAATCATCAAAAACAAAGCAAAACTTGACATCAAGTGTTTATAAAATATAATATAATATAATAGTGCTGTACACTTAAAGAGTGATGAGTCCAAACTACGTAGAGTTTGCAACTTTAACAGCTGTAACACACTAACATTCAAACATAATAAAAGTTAGTATTTAAAATGTTTATCCAATTTTTTTTTTGAACTGGTTGATACTGACTGCGTCTATTGTTTCTTGTTCAAGATTGTTCCAGTCGTTTACTACTCTATTTGTGAAAAAATTATGTTTTTTCATATTTTCTGTATATTGCCTTCTCAGTTTACTATTGTGACCTCTAGTTTTATATCTGTTATCTTGCATTTCGGGTTTTGTGTAAAAATTTATAATATCGTACCCTTTCAAATATTTGAACATTTGTATGAAATCACCCCTTCTTCTTCTGTTCTCCAACGATAGTAGATCCAACTTTTTTAACCTCTCTTCATAACTGTATCCTTTCAAAATTAATTCTAGAAGCTCTTTGTTGGACACACTCTAATTTATCTTTACCATACTGACGATAAGGATTCCAGATAGGAGCTGTGTATTCCAAATGTGGGCGTACTAAGGCTATAAACAAGAGTTTCATTGTTTTTTTGTCTAAATATTTAAAAGTGTGTTTGATCTGACCTAGCTTTTGATTTGCTTTATTTACTGCTTTATTTACATGGTGTTTCCATCTGAAATGTACACTCCTAAATCCTTTTCCATGCTTGTGTAGGCTAAAGCTGTATTATTCATTAAAACTTTGTGCTGGCTATTTCCTATTATCATAACCTTACATTTTTGCTGGTTGAATTTCATCAACCACTCATTCGACTATTCAATTAATAAGTCTATATCTTGTTGAAGTTCAATAACATCATTATCGTTTTTTATTGCTCTAAGGATTTTCATGTCGTCAGCAAATAGTTTACAGCTTGATTTTATTAATAATAGTGGTCCTAGCACTGATCCTTGTGGTACTCCACTCACAACCTCTTCCCATTCTGATTTATTATTTCCTATCACCGCTCTTTGAAGTCTGTTCTTTAAAAATCCCTGGCACCAGTCAAATAGTTTGATATAAAACCAAGAGCATTCAATTTTAACAATAATCTTTCGTGATCAACTGAATCAAACGCTTTGGCTAAGTCCAGAAACAAAACTATTACATCCAAACCATTATCAATTGAACATGTGATAATATCTAGAGATTCCAATAAGTTGGTTACATAACTTTTATTATTTACAAATTCATGTTGGTTTTTATTGATTAATTTATTTTCTACTAAACGTTTCATCATTTTATCTTTAATTATTTTTTCCATGACTTTACAAACTACAGATGTTAAAGATACAGGTCTATAATTGCATGGGTTCAACCTGTCACAATTTTTATACAGTGGGACGATATTTGCACACAACCATAATTTCGGAAGTTTACCCGTTTCAAATGATTTATTAAACAACAACGATATTGGTTTGGCTAAAGTAGATTTGCACTCTTTTAGAACTTTTGAATGAACTCTGTCCACTCCAGTTGCTTTATTAGTATTCAGTTTGTTTAAGTATTCTTCAACAACAGAGGCATTAAAATCTGGATTTCTACAGATTTTTTGTTTTTCTATATCTATTATTAGAGCAGATAAAGTTTGTGGTTTATTGAATACTGATGCAAAATACCCATTCAATGTATTTGCAATTACTTTTAAATCAGTTTCGATGCTACCATTTATTAATTGGATTGCTGTTATATTGTCTTTGACTTTACTTTTATTGTTAATATATGAATAAATCTTCTTGGGGTTAAACTTTGAATTTAAAGCAAAATCATATTCAAAATCTTTAATTCTTTGACTCACTTTTTTTTTTAAACAATTGTCTCTGAATTTCTGCCTTCGACATTCGAACCAAACAATTCTTTTTTCTTTTGACAGCGCTTAATTCAGAGATGTTTTGTGTTGATTTGAATGCTTCTCGGTTTTATGATTGGAATAAAGAGTTTACATCCTTCTTCATAAAGGCTTAACCATTTTTCGTAACATTTGTTTATTTCTAAACCTTTGAATTCATCGTCCCAGTTTAAGATTTTAAAATAATTATTTAATTTATCCCATTTCCCTTGATTAAAATTAAAATTTTCTTTTATAAGTACAATGTTGTCAATACACTCTTCATGACTGTAGTTAAATATAATAATGTGATGACCGTGATTAATACCTCCCAATGGTGGAAGGTGTACCAGTTTGTAAACTCAATTTTTATACTCAGCTATAATCAAATCCAGTACATTCGTTACATTCCAATGTTATTTTAAAACGTTGGCTTAATCACATTCTGATGCATGAAGCAATTGTTTAAACATTCTAAGAAAATTTTGGCTGGTGTATCAGTCTCACTAGTTAGTGTGCCATAGTAATCTTCTGTCCACTTGATTGTGCTGAAATTAAAATCCCCACAAATAAGGATTCCAGTATATTTATTTAATAAATTCATTTAATGAGCAAAATTAATAGACTTTGTGATGTTGATACAGTTACTTATGTTACTAATTCCGGTTCTGTAAATACTGCCACATAATACTTTTTCACTTCCTAATTTAATAACGCACCAAATCTGTTCTATATTAGGGTCATTTAAACATTTTTATATTACTTTTTTATTTTACATTTTTATTTTTTATTTTATACGCTTTTATATTGTTTTGTACATATATACAAACTCCTCCACCTCTACCAACGCCTCTGTCTCTTCTAAATAAGGTGTATCCATTGATATTAGTTACTGACTCATTGTTCCACCAAGTTTCACAAATCATAACTACATTAGCTCTGTTAGAGTTAATCACTTCAATACACGTCTTCACAGTTCCGATAATTTCGTGCGCGCGCATTTTTAAATAGTTTGTTATTGTTCATTGTGCGCAGAATCGCATGAAAGGAAGTAAATTAACAGATAAATTAAGAAAGCATCCTTGAAAGAAACAGTTGTTTACGTGAGTTTTCTAATAATATAGATATTTATTTAGCTTTATATGAGATGATTCAAAGTTTAGATTTTTATAAGTTTCTGTTTTAGAATTTTTTTGATCATGGATAAAATAAACTTAGAACGAATTCGTACGTGGAGTGAAAAAGCTCTTAAAGAGTATTTAATATTGAGGAATAAAGATGTTGATGGTGATTTTGAAACTTTGGTTTTCAGGTAAGAAAAAAACGTAAAA
The DNA here is from genome assembly GCF_022113875.1 of Hydra vulgaris. Classification (NCBI taxonomy): domain Eukaryota; kingdom Metazoa; phylum Cnidaria; class Hydrozoa; order Anthoathecata; family Hydridae; genus Hydra; species Hydra vulgaris. The sequence goes on along the minus strand of NC_061159.1, from coordinate 19,115,706 downwards.
ATAACATATATATATACGGGCCTACATCCAACATACATAAATACATACAATGTATGAATATATAATACATGCATAAATCCATATAATATATGCATTTATTTATACATATATGACATATGTATCATAATATATGATGCATCATAATATGATTCATATATGCATGTACTACATATTCATACATTGTAATTTTATACTATATTTTTTACTTTTAGTTTGTTCATAATTGTCTTTTACTAATATATACATATCCATGTATGTACATTTATACAACATATGTATGTATTATATATGATTCATATATTTTAATTTATACATAAAAAATTTTTAAACTTTTATTAGAGTGTTTTCTGCCATTGAAAATGAAACACCTATTGATAATTTATTGATAAACTAACTAAAATAAATGACTTTCTTCTGTAGTTTATTAGTACAAATCAAACTCTTTCATGCGATTCTGCGCACAATGAACAATAACAAACTATTTAAAAATGCGCGCGCACGAAATTATCGAAACTGTGAAGAGGTGTATTAGTTCGTCTAACTTATTGTTTAATGAAGTTGCGTTCATAAGCACGTTATTTCGCTGAGTTTTGATTTTATTAGGTACGCGGAAATAGCGATTTACGGAGCCGAATTTTATGCTAAAACTCTGTGACTCGTTTTTTTGACGTTTTTTTTAGGTAGCCTAAGGCAAACGTATTTTTGAGGAGTTTCTTTTTGGAAACAGTATATTTTTGGAAAATAGAAGAGTTAAGCTGGTTTTTTATGTTATTTTTACGTACGGTTGTCAACCATTTTTTGGAGCATTTGGCTCATCAAATAGATTGGTGTTTACTTGTCAAATTCTTGTTGAAGGACTCTTTATTCCGCTTTTTTGATTCTTTAAATAAGTTTTTACATGCATTTTCTTGGGTAGGTTCAAACGGTGGGGCGGGGCGGATCATTTTAACGGAACAAACGGCGGGGCGGACAATTTAACCGTTGCTACCATTTTATAATGTTATATTTCATTAAATAAAATAAAATATAAATGTAAAGTCATATAATGATAAAGTCATATAAATATAAACTCAAAATATAAAGTCATACTTTATTAAATAAAATAAAAAAAACCTTTTTTTATTTTTTTTTTATTTGATAAGTATTTTTTATAGATTCAGATATAGTTTAAGTTTATTAAAGAAACAATATTTAAAAGGTATTTGCAAATTATAATTTTAATAAACGAAGAAAAATATTATATAATTTTAAAACCATTTTTACAAAAAACAACGTGATCCGCCAATTTATATCAAGTGATCCGCCAAACTTTACAAAGTGATCCGCCTAATATTTCAATCGATTAAATCAAACTCTTAAAGTTTTAATAATTTTCCTACCAAAATACAACGTGATTCGCCATTTATCCGCCATTTATCCCCATTTATCCGCAATTTATATTTTTTTATATTATAAATTGGCGGATCACGTTGTTTTTTGGTTGAACAATCATTAAAACTTAAAAAGTTTGATATAAGCAGTCAAAATATTAGGCAGATCACTATATAAAGTTTGGCAGATCACTTGATATAAATTGGTGGATCACGTTGTTTTTTCGCAAAATAATCATTTAAATTTAAAGAGTTTGATATTAGCAATCAAAATATTAGGCGTATCACTATATAAAAGTTGGCGGATCACTTGATATAAGTGGCGGATCACGTTGTATTTTGGTAGGAAAATTATTAAAACTTTAAGAGTTTGATTTAATCGATCGAAATATTAGGCGGATCACTTTGTAAAGTTAGGCGGATCACTTTGTAAAGTTTGGCGGATCACTTGATATAAATTGGCGGATCACGATGTATTTTGGTAGAACAATCACTAAATCTTAAAGAGTTTGATATAAGCAATCAAAATATTAAGCTGACCACATCATAAAGTTTGGCGGATCACGTTGTAACAACGTGATCCGCCAAACTTTTTCGTAGTTTATTAAAATTATAATTTGCAAATACCTTTTAAATATTATTTCTTTAATGAACTTAAACTATATCTAAATCTATAAAAAATACTTATCAAATAAAAAAAAAATTAAAAAAGTTTTTTTTATTTTATTTAATTTATTATTTTATTTTATTATTATTATATTTAATTTATTATTTTATTTTTTTATGTCTTGCATTAGCAACGTTTAAATTATCCGCCCCGCCGTATATATATATATATATAAATATATATATATATATATATATATATATATATATATATATATATATATATATATATATATATATATATATATATATATATATTATATATATATATATATATATATATATATATATATATATATATATATATATATATATATGTATATATATATATGTATATATATGTATATATATATATATATATATATATATATATATATATATATATATATATATATATATATATATATGTATATATATATGTATATATATGTATGTATATATATATATATATATATATATTAAATATATATGTATGTATATATATAAATATATATATATATATATATATATATATATATATATATATATATATATATATATATTTATATATATATATATATATATATATATATATATATATATATATATATATATATATATATATATATATATATATATATATATAGTGGCGTAAGAATAGGGAGGCGGAGGGGGCTATAGCCCTCCCCCCCCCCCAACTAAAACACTGGGGGTGGACGCTTCATTTAGCCCGCCCTTCCTTTGTAGAAATAGTGACATTATTCATTTCTTGTTTTTATATTGTTTTTATATTGCTTTATATTGTTGTTGTTTAAACTTATTGTTATTTCATTTAGAAACTAACATTGTTTAAGATATAATTACAATTGAGAACAACGACTAACTTTTGTTTATGTTAGTTTCTTATGCATTCTATGGAATTTTAAAGAAACACTGGTATTTCAAAGATAAAAACTTCTTGTCAGTGGTTGAAATTGTAATTCACTTACATATTCATTTGAAGTTTTTAATGTACACACAAAAAGTAGGATTTTGCTAACCTTTTTCTTTCCTACATTATGTCCACAATAAGCTTACCTTGCCAGGTCCCAGGATGCAATGTCGTCATTGAAGGTCCCAGCGAAGCTATTGCAATTGCATTGCATTATTCAACAGTCACCAGCTTCACCATCCTCCAAACTCGATTGACACTCATTCAGCCTTCTCAAAACACAAGGCACCTTCAACATTCAACACATATCCACACCAGATTTTACCTTATATGGAGGGACCTCCAAAGTATTTTAATTCAAGAAAATGCCAAACCAGTTGCAGCATTTACTCCAGCCACCATACCAATCCATTGGCAAGACCAGTTGGAAAAGGATTTAATTCGTGATGAAATTCTTGGAGTTATTGAAAAGGTACCTCTAGGAGAACCTACAACATGGTGTCATAGAATGGTTATCACACGTAAACATGACGGTGGGCCTCGTCGCACTGTTGATCTATCTCCTTTAAACAATTACTGCTACAGAGAAACTTATGCAATGAAATCGCCTTTCCAACTAGCTCGTTCAGTCCCAAGAAATTCATGGAAAACTGTAACCGACGCATGGAATGGTTATCATAGCATCCCGATACGGGTTGAAGACAGGAATCTTACCACCTTCATTACTCCTTTTGGGCGCTACAGATAGATCCGAGCTCCTCAAGGTTTTGTATCTAGTGGGGATGGCTACAACAGACGTTTCGACGAAATTTTAGCAGACTTTATTGGCAAACAAAGATGTGTAGATGACACCATCCACTACGATGACGACCTAGTCAAACATTGGTGGCGGACAATCGAATTTCATGAGCTTGTTGGTAAAGCTGGGATCATTTTGAACCCACAAAAATTCCAATTTGCTAAAAGAATAGTGGATTTTGCAGCTTTCAGAATATCTGAAAATGGAGTTGAACCACTACCTAAATATATCGACGCCATTAGATCATTTCCAACACCATCCTCAATAACAGATATCCGATCTTGGTTCGGCTTAGTGACCCAAGTATTACATTACGCTCAACTTCGAGAAACTATGGCCCCATTCAGAGTTCTGCTTAGCCCTAAATCAAAATTTTATTGGTCGGACGAACTCAACACTTTATTCAACGTGTCAAAGGAAAAAATCATCAACGCAATTAAAGATGGAGTCCAAATATTTGACATTACCAAGAAGACCTGTTTAAGATGTGACTGGTCAAAATTGGGGATAAGACATTACCTAAGCCAAAAACATTGTAAATGTAAATCGGACTCCCCAGATTGCTGTATAGACGGATGGAAAATAACCCTAGCAGGGTCCAGATTCCTGTCATCTGCTGAACAACGATATGCACCAGTTGAGGGCGAAATGCTAGAGTGGCATGGAGCCTGGAGCAGACTAAATATTTCACACAAGGTTGTGATAACATTATGGTAGTGACTGATCAAAAACAACTTGTCAAATTATTAGGAGATAGGACCTTAGATGAAATTGCTAACACACGACTTTTCCGACTAAAACAGAGAACTTTGCCATGGAAATTTACCATCCAACATCAACCAGGAAAAACAAACCTGGCAGCAGATGCTACTTCTTGTTACCCTGCAGAGAACACAAAGGAATCTGATAATTCAGCCACTTGCAATCAAAATACCGATTTTGACAACACAGAATCACTAATAATAGCCTCGATACGAAACGAGATAGATAAAATGATTGCTGTAACATGGGATAGTGTCAAAGCAGAGACAGAAAAGGATACCGATTTTAAAGCATTAATGTTAGCAATAGAAAACAGTTTCCCAAAAAATAAGAATAACTTCATACCAAATCTTTTACCGTTTTGGGAATACCGCAATGACTTGGTGGTGTCCGACGGGGTTATAATATACGACGACAGAATTGTAATTCCACCTACTCTACGGAAAGAGATATTGGACGTACTACACTCAGCCCACCAAGGAGTATCGGGAATGACAGCCAGAGCTCAAGGCACTGTTTTCTGGCCAGGTATCACTCACAGCATACAAAGTAAGCGCGATAACTGTTGCAGCTGTAATCAAAATGCACATTCTAATGCACGACTACCACCCATCCGACCTCACATCCCTGTGACACCATTTGAATGCATATTTGCTGACTATTTTGAATTCCGTGGCTGGGATTATCTGGTCATTGGAGATAGACTTTCTGGATGGACCGAAGCCTACAGAATAAAATCAGGAACATCAGAAATGAGTGCAAAAGGTCTTATCACGTGCTTACGTAAACTATTTACAACATTTGGAGTCCCAGAAGAAATTTCAACCGACGGTGGTCCTCAATTCACCTCTGGAGAAACAAAAGAGTTTCTACAACAATGGGGCATAACTCATCGCATTTCATCAGCCCACCACCCACAATCTAATGGAAGAGCTGAGCTTGCAGTTAAAGCAACAAAACGCCTCCTCGAAAATAATGTGGGACCAAATGGTGATCTCAATAATAACGCTTTTGTAAGGACAATGCTTACAGTAAGAAACACACGAGACCCTACTTGTCAGTTATCCCCCGCTCAAGTATTATTTGGCCATCCCATTTGCGACGCCATGCCAAGGATAAAATCCAGAATGCCTATGTTTAATAACGACCAGTTCTTGAAAACGTGGAGACATGCATGGTCTGCAAAAGAAGAAGCATTACGAACGAGATATGCAAAGACCCTTGAATCACTTCAAGAACACACACGTTTTCTCACACCACTACATGAAGGAGACAGTGTCTTCATACAAAATCAAGTAGGGAATCGCCCTAAAAAATGGGATCGTAGTGGAAATGTTGTTGAATGTAAGGAAAATGACCAATACATTATTAAGGTTGAAGGAACAGGTTGACTAACATTGAGAAATAGAAAATATTTGCGCAAATTCCTCAACCCACTAAAGTCATACGAAACCGAAGTTGCATTGACCACAACACCAAAAACAAGCTCTAGTCACTATAACTCTGCCGATTTGCCAACACCATTTACAGAGTATGTCCAAGAAAGGAGCAACAAAATCATACCATCCCAACCGGAACTAGCACCATCTACAGTATTGCTACCGCCTTCTACATTAGCACCAGCAGTACCACCACTACCTCTACCAATAACTCCAGTACCCTTACCGTTGATGCCAGCATCTTTATCAACAAGCTCGCCGCATCTAGCGATGCCACCCTTATTAAATACTGAAGTCGTAGGAGATCAACCATTGAAACGTTCATCCAGGCTACGTATCCCCAAAAAATTCTACCAACCGGAAACCGGGAAATCTTTGACATTAGATGACTTTAAGAAATGAACCCAGAAATTATGTTTATAATCATTGACACTTAAAAACACGAAAGGGGATGTAGAAATAGTGACATTACTAATTTTTTGTTTTTATATTGTTTTTATATTGTTTTATATTGTTGTTGTTTAAACTTATTGTTATTTCATTTAGAAACTAACATTGTTTAAGATATAATTATAAATTAGAACAACGACTAACTTTTGTTTACCCCCCCCCCCCCCCATTTCCTAAACAGTTTAATAATTTTTTTTTATGATATCAACAGCAGAATTATCATTATCCAGTCAGCAATGACTCTATCACAATTAAACATCACCATGGAAAAGTATATCCATAAAACTGTTCAAGATACTATCGCATACTAACTGTTTTCTAAATGAATGTGTGCTGGCAAAAGATGACTACAGTTTTTCATGGAGTCATTGCGCTGAAAAACATGTTGTATAAAAGGTAGTTATAGTAAAACATACATGTTACTTTTTATAACCCTTTAAAATTTTAAAATTTTCGTGCTTATAAAGAAATATGTTTAAAGTTTATTAATCTTGATATTATTTAAATCAACGCAATAGAACGTTCGAAATGCGAAAGAACGTAATACAATTTTAAAATACCATAGAAAGTAAAGTTAAAAAAAAAAAAAATTGTAGTTTATTGATAACGTTTTTATCTAGTTTTTTTATGATCATACAATTTTTAAAATTGTTACTTTGTAACTACATTGTTTCAGCTTGACTAAATGAAAATTTATTTAATTCAAATATAAATTATTAAATTACAGTATTTATATTATCTTATTAATCCGATTAACAATGACTTTGAAGCGTAGGCGAATCGAGGATCTTTACCAACAGAAACTTACCGCATTAAGTGTTAGCCTAACGTGAGTACATCTATTTCCGTTATACAAACTCTACTGTTGTTAAAAAATCCATTAAAAAACTATCAAAAACAACACCGAATATTTAATCTTAAAATTTACTATGTAACTTTTTTTTTTTTACTTACAAACAGGAGTCAAAAGATGCTAATACACCACAGACGGAGGCATCCTCCAGTCACAGTCAGAGAAATGCAGAAATCTGTACTAATCAAGAAAGTGAAATAAGTCAGCAAGATAATATTACCAGAGAGTTAAGAGTAAATACAAATAAAGACAACAAATGTTTTTAGTAGAACTATCGTCCTTAAAGTTTCTTCTGCGTCAAGGTCTTGCAATACGCGGTCATACAGAAACAGAGGGCAACCTTAAACAATTGATTTTACTGAGATCTCAAGATGTAAAAGGGTTACGAAATTGGCTCTAGAGCAAAAACTACTTGTCCCCAATAATAGTAAACGAGTGTATAGAACTTTTTGGCCGAGCGGTGATTTTAAAGTTGTTATCACATATCCAGAATTCGAATTACTTCGCCATTATAGGGGATGAATCCTGGGACATTTCAAACAAAGAGCATCTATCAGTTTGTATACGTTGGGTTAATGAAAATCATGATGAGCACGAGGACTTCCTTGGTCTATATAAACTAGAGCAATTAGATGCCGACTCTTTAACAAAAACTGTTAAAGATGTTCTACTCCGATTTTCATTAAGTCTAGAAAACTTCCGTGGCCAAGCTTATGATGGAGCAGCAAATATGACAGGACATTTACGTGGCCTAGCGGCTCAATTGAAAGAAGAAATCATCGCAGCAATTTCTGTCCATTGTTTAAACTTGTGTTTGCAAGACTGTACCAGGCAATGCACTTTGGTCCGGAACAGTCTTTCACTTGTATCTGAAATTGCACCAAGAGAAGTAACATTGCGTGTGATAAATAATTTAATAAATAGATCCTTTTTATCTATTTTGCTGTACCATACAAAATTAAGAAACTTTTTACTTTTTAATGTTTTCATCCGCCCCCCCCCCCAACTTTCACGACCTTCCTACGCCACTGTTATCAAATGTTTTTATATTAGCGAAACGATTTTAAATTAAGTAACAATTTACTGAAAAAAGGTTTTGTTTTTTAAATATAATAGACAGTTTTATACATTTTTTTAATTTATAACATATAAATTGTTTAAGTGTTCATTTCTAAAATAAACGTTATTAAAAAATAAAAAATTGTTTTGTTTTTATAAACGATGACACTCTACGACTACGAAGAACACAACATTTTTCAAAATCCTCTAACACTTCCCTAGGGAAGTGTTGGAGGATTTTGAAATGTCACTAATACTCAGTCACTAATACTCAGTATATATACTGAGTATTAGTGACATTGTAACACCCGTGTTGTATTACCGAAACGCTTTTAATGAAGTAAAATATATATATATATATATATATATATATATAAAATATATATATATATATATATATATATATATATATATATATATATATATATATATATATATATATATATATATATATATATATATATATATATATATATATATATATATATATATATATATATATATATATATATATATATATATATATATATATATATATATATATATATATACATATACATATATATATTTGTGTTTTTGCTTTAACTAAGTATTTTTTTAATTTTCACTTTCGTTAAGATTTTTTTTTACTATATTTTTTTCAGTTAAGTTTAGGTAAATTTGTGTAGCTCATTTTTAAATTTTGAAAATATACCGTGGTCAAATCGTTAAAACATATTATTTTTTGCGTGGTCATATAAAGACGTGAAATCGCACGCCTTCCTGTGAAAGCCTATTAATCATATAATTTATGCAATAATAGCATTTAGGTATAATATAAGTCTAGAAAGAGCCCTTGAGTTTTTGTGTACTTACAGCACTCAGTTAATAGTTCATGCAGCATTTGTACAAACTGGTATCTTGCATAAAACTAAAATTGTTTTTTTCTCTAATGCCATTTACTAATAAATTCAGTTATTTAAAAAATTAATTTCTTTTTTTTTTCTAATAATGATAAAATTCATTTTTTTTGTTTTGTTTTGTTTTTTTACAAATGTATTAGACTTATTTCATTTTTTTCTTTTGTATTTTGATAAAGTAAAATAGAATGTATATCGGTTTCACCGCTAGGAACTAAAATCACCGCCATCTTGGGAGACCAATTTTGGCTTTAACTTATTTCGGAAAAAACAATAGAATCCGCTATCCAATTATATTTTGAGATCAGTGAGTACGTCTCATCATCGAGAACCGTTAGAGAACGTTAAATACAAATAAATTAAAATAGCTAGATAAAAACATAACGTTGTGTCTAGCGTAACGGTACCGTTGCTTTAATTTTATATCTTAAAGTCACGGTAGTAAAGTTTGATTGATTTGTTTAAAGTCACGGCTGCGAATATAATTGGTTAGTTTTGAAAGTTTTATTTGTAGAAATTTAAAAGAATTCGCTATCATGATGTGTGCTTAAAGCATCGTGGATTCTCCTTAGTCTACGACTCACGGAGTTCCGAGATCGAATCCTACAATCTGAAGATGTTTTAAATATTTTTTAACAATTTTTTTATTGAAAATTGTTATTATTGTTTGTATATTGTAGGTAACATTTATGTTTATTTTCTACAAACATCGACTGATGTGAGTAGTGAGTGTACATATATCGACTGATTTAGGGATATGCGGAGTGAGTGTACATACATCCACTAATTTAGGGATAGGCGCAGTGAGTGCAGATACATCGACTGATTTAGGGATAGGCACAGTGATTGTACATACATCAATTAAGGGTTTTGGTTTGGAGATGCATTCTTTAAATAAAAGAAAAAAAAATCAACCAATCAGAAATCACTACCGTGACTTTAAGAAAAAAATTAAACGACGGTGCCGTTGCGAGCAACAGCAAAAACATATATATATATATATATATATATATATATATATATATATATATTATATATATATATATATATATATATATATATATATATATATATATATATATATATAATGATAAAATAAAATTTTCTTTTAAAATACAATATTTAAATATTTTAAGAAACAATTAAAAACAAACGTTCAAAAATATAAAAAAATGTCATCAATCGTAAAAATAACTACTTTTGGTTTTCTTTTGAATAACTCTACGAGTAAAATCAAAATTTTTCTAAACTTTTTTGTTCCATAAAAACACTCCATGAGTTAATGTTTACATGGATTTTTATGTTTTTCGAGTTCAAGAAATTTTTGAACTTCCATTGGGACTTCGAAGAACAAGTTATTTATAACCAATCTTGCATGTGAGCAAAGGTTCGTAAATATCAGTACTTGAATCAATCAGTTTAAAATAGTTTTATTACCGGTATTAATTTTTAAAATTCTATACGATCTCACAGCAGTACTTCTTAGGGAGCTTAAACTTTTTATTGAAATTATTGCTTTCTCTCTTCTTTCTCACTGCTGCAAAGTAGTGCTTGTTAATTTGGGGCAAAAAAACAACAAATTCCAGCTGTTTCAAAATATGGCATGTTCGATTGGTTTATTTATACTTAACCTGAACGTTTTTTATTAACACTGTTTTTCAATAAAAAAAAAAAGTTATCAAAATTTTTTTATCTTTATTTCAATCCATAATACAGAACATAGACCAGCACAGAACTGTACAAAATATTTTAAATTTTCAAAGACGTTTCCATTTAGTTCATTCTGTGAACATCAGATTCTGCCAAGTCTATTTGCCAAATTTACCCGGCGGGCGTGATTGTGGGAACTAAATTGATTTTTTTAAAAATTGTCTTGAATAATTTTATTTTAAAAAGCCTTTATTATTTGATATAAATACATTTGATCACTAGATAAAGTTTTTAAAATATCTTCATCAATATCTAATAAATTAATTTCAATATCTATATTTTGAATATCATTAGTGTAATTCAAAATATACCTATTTTGTTAAAAAAATTGTTATTTAAAATTGTATTTCCGTCAATACCTGATATTAGGCGCCTAAAAGGTAGTTCATTAATTAGTTCAAAGGTAAGTGGCTGAAACCCAGGACTTTCCCACGAGCAGTTGTTTATCCTCAGCCCAAGGTTAATCTATATCTAGTTTAGAGCGCAGTTTTGGCATAAGGGAAATCATCCTGCATGCCTTTCTTGTGTATAAGTGAATAGATGAAATTTTCCATGTTCACGACCGTTTGTTATTTATCAAAAAAACACCTTAACAAACTTTTTAAGTTGCACTAACTCGTTTCCAAATGGAGAACCCAAGTCTTTTTTTTACGTTGCAGCTTGATAGGGCCGTTGGTTAAAATCCAGGGCTTCGCTTTAAGGAAGTTATAGGGAAAACAGTTTTAAACCTTTGTTCATAAATAAATACTATCTAAAATCTAGCTCCTTATTTAATCAACTATAATCCATATTAAACAATAACAATAAATAATAATTTATATAAAATTTTTTTGCTTTATCTTATTGATATCAGTGCCGGCCTTAGGGGGGGGCGAGGTTCGGCGCCGCCCAAGGGCGCCAGCAAAACTGGGGCGCCAAACGTTGTATGCAAACTTTAACAATATAATAAATAGAAAAAATAAATCAAGGGATCGTCCATAAATTACGTAACGCAAAGTTTCACAAAAAACAAAACAAAAAAGATCAAAAGTTTTCCCTCGCACAGTCTTAATTTAAATAAACAATGAAAATAGGAAATGAAGTCAAATGAAAATCGCCGCGTAAAAGAGCCTAATATCTCCTACTCCTGTTCTTAAAATATATTTTGCTTTGCGTAGTTTATGGACGATCCCCAACCTAAATTTTTTCGATTTCGATTTTCGATTTTTTGTTAATTTTTCGAATGTTTTTTTTTTTTATAAAAATAATTTCTTTAAATAATTTATTTATTGTATTATTACACTGTTAAAAATTGTTTATGCAAAATTATTAATTTGATTAAAAGTGTTTCAATCATAGCATATATTTTGTTACTTAAAATCATTTTTTTAATTGTATCTTTCTCGGCGCCAATTATTTTGCGTTCCATTTATTTAAAGTTTAAATTTTAAACATTATTTTTGGTACGAGTTGCGAGCGCGTCGTTTATTAATTTGTAGAAGAAATTTAAAGTTGTATTTGTGATTCAAATTCAGTTTTAGTCAAGTTTTCAAATTTTGCGGTAATAAAAAGCAGGTAAGTATAAATAATGAAATTGTTTATGAATTATTAGCTTGCGAGTAATTTTTTATTTTAAAATTTTAGACAAATAGAAACTGTCAGCAGCAATCAATGGAGAGTACTCATAATAAAGAAAAAAATGTTTTTAAAACTCATAATTATAAAAAACCATCTGGTGCTCAATACAGAAAACGTAAAGCAGAAAAAGTTGATAATTTGAAGAAAAATTATAAAAAACTTGAAAATTTTTTTACATCGGAAAATAGTGATTGTAAAAAAATAAAGGAAGGAGAAAATGTTGCGCATGTATTATTATAGTGATACATCAAACAGCGATGACGAAGACGGAATAGTGTCAGTCGGAAATGTTCACTACGATGAAAAAGATATCGATAACGAAAATGATGATGGCCAAAATGGTGATGTAAATGATCGCACCAAAGAAACAGCAATCGATTACTCAGACTGTGGTTTGTGGCCAATTCATCGCAACATTCAATTTGTTGATTATGTAATTAATATAGGTGCAATACAAGTGAATTTGGACACATATCCACGCGATAAGAAAAGACGACATTTTTCAAATGCTTTTCAAATTTTGCGGACAAAAAAGCTAGAAAAGTTATATTTTAAAATTTAATAACTCTTGTTTATATAGTTAGAGGATTTATTATATGTTTAATAAAAACATTTGTTATATTTAAAGCAGCGTTGCGTTGTCTATTTATTTAGTCACTCATTTCTATAAACCCATATCATGAAAAGTCTAAGTTTATAATTTTATTAAAAATTAATTAAAAAACTTGGTGCACAATATGGATCTCTTTGCATTAAACTATATATTCCCTTTACCACTCTTGTTCATCATTTTAGAGCATTGGTCTTGTTGTTGCAACCTGCCAATATATACCTAGGGGCGCGTTCATAAGTTTTGCCCAACCTGTCAAAAAAGCTAAGGCCGGCGCTGATTGATATACAATGATTTTGCTAACGGTAAACTTTATTCAACGGAAAAAATAAAAAATAAAGAATATATATATATATATATATATATATATATATATATATATATATATATATATATATATATATATATATATATATATATATATATATATATATATATAATAAAATAGTTAAGACTAGTTAATTAAGAAGTAATTTTTTTTTATTATTATCGTTTTTTATTATTGTCAAATATCGAAATTTAGTAGATATTGTTAATTTATGTTGTTTTTTTGTCAAATATTGAAATTTAATATCTATTGTCAGTTTTATGTTTTTGTACTTATGTTTTATTGTGTTTGATTGTTTTGAAGAATATGAGCGAAAGGGAGCAGTCATATTTGACACACAAAAATATTTGATTGTTTGTTCGAGAATTCAAAATGTGCGACTCGAGAATTCAAAATGTGCGACTCTGCGTCTGCTTTAAGTTGATGGAATTCTTGGAGCCTCAAGTCAGCCGGAGACAATCTAGTTGCAACTTAAAAAAGCAATTTGGATTCCTCTTTTCGAAACGAGTTAGTACAACTTAAAAAATTTGTTAAGGTATTTTTTTGATGAAGAAAAAACGACTCTGAACATGGAGAATTTTATCTATGATGAGTTTCCTAATGCCAAAGCTGCGTTTTAATCTAGATATAGATTAACCTTGTGCTGATGATAAACAACTGCTCGTTGGAAAAATTGTTTCTTAAATTTAAATTAATCAAAAATAGGCAGGGTATCTCAATGCAAGTATTGAAAGTGACACTATGAGGAAAATGAGCATTGATATCATCAATGACATAGCTAACCAAAAAGCTATGAGAAAAACATTTTTGATTTTTCCTGGTACAATAAAAGCGACACTGTCAAATCTGACAAACTGACACTATTCATATAAAAATTGTAACACTATAGCTGAGTGCACGCTATTTCTCTGTATTACTTATTTGATTTAATTGGTAATAAATCTCAATCTCAAAAGACAAAGGACCCTAAATTTTCTAAATTTTGGTACGGGCTTCGATAATAGTAAACCCAGTCCTGTAGAGTACAAACTATCCAAACAAGTTTGGTTTAAAATTATATTTCAAAGAATCAAGAATACCTCCTTTTCAGCTTAAAAAACTATTGTTTAAATATATGCATGGCATTTATCTTTAAATATGTATTATATAAATACCTTCATTTACTATCAATCATTTACCTTTATTAACGTAGAATTACAGCCAACAGCAAATGTCTTGCTATGTGCTCTGCTAAGTTATAGGTCTCTTTTCTTTTTCAATTGTAAAATAGTACAGATGTAAATCACCAGGCTCTAAACAAACCAAATAATGGTCTTACCATGTGTCTGAGGTGAAAATCTCCCATCAAAGAACATTTTGTTTCGTCTTTTTCTTCCATCAAACATTATGCATTGAACTCATTACAACTCCGTTGTTCAATGTATAAATGTTCCGTGAGTTCAATGTATAAATGATGAAAATGATAATGTTGTAAAAAAAAGCAACATTTTTTTTTACATTATTATCATTTTCAAATCTTAATTTATTCGTCGCCTTCAATTTAGAGTAATTAATTTTCTTATGATCTGTCACTATTTCACTGTCAGACACATTCTGTTTAAGAAAGCCTGCCTCTTTAGCTGCTTTCAGTGTTAGTGTTATCTTTGAAAAATAACATTTTCATTATCAATAATATCAATACTATTAATCGGTACATTTTTTTATATTTTAGTTATGTATTCTTGACGATAAAAAGATGAGTATTGTTTTTGTGATTTCCTTTTTTCAGTTTCCTTCCTTACATTACTTTTTTTGTTCAAAATTATCATTGAATTGAAGTTTACTTATAGTAAGGAGTTTTTATGAATTGAAGCTTACTTATATTTATGAGCTTTAAAAACAAGAGAACAAACAACATGAAACGATGTCAACTTGCACTTCACTTTACTAAATAGCGTGTCCAGATTAGAACTAAATTTAGAATTTATCTCTGGGTTACACCTGAAGTTAACGATATCTGTAGCTTTTTTCCACACTTTAATTATTTTATTAATACCAACTTTTTCCGTCACAATTGGATTTTCAGGATTCGCTTTCAACCATTGTAATTTTAATTTTATAAAATCTTTTTATCGTGTATCTTTAAATTTCCCAATTGCGTTACAGTTTTTATCTCTTCTTATTAAAGCAGACTGTATTCTAAAACATCTCTTAATGTAAGTAACTCAGAATCTAAAAAAACTCACTCGTTGAACCAATTTTTTTGGTCAAACTTAAAAATAACCAAGAGCAAAATATAGCAACCATAAAAATCTTTGTAAACTTTTAAAATAGGTTTAAATTATATAGATCAAGGATTATTTTTGAGTCAATCAGGATAGCTGGTCAAAAGTTGCATCAAACTCCTTACACCGTAAGGAGTTTGATTTTCCTTTTATTTAAAAACTCGGTTTTTGAGGTCAAATTTTGAAAACCTAAAATTAAAAAGTTTTTTTTTTAAATTACTTTTATATAAGGGCCAACACATTTAAAATTCAAAAAGCGTAAGCATTTACTGTATCAGCGTGATAAATGACCCGCCCTTGCCGATGAACTGTTTATTAGAGTTATATATGATGAAACAATGCATTTGTTACTAGCATTTTTTAATAAGCATTTTCTATTAGTTGGGTAATCAATTTTAATTTTGCAATTACAATTAAAATCAGGGCCACCGAGAGGGAGGGGCAAAAGGGACATACGTGCCCCGGGCACCAAGATGATAGGGTCGCTAGAAGACAAAAAAAAAAAAAGACGCAATGAGATTTGAGTTACAAAAAAGTAAAAAAATTGTTTTTATTGGTGAGGTAATGTAGCAATTAACTTGGTAATGTAGCAATTAACTTTGCTTTATTTATATTACCAAATAATTATCGTTTAAAATATATACCTTAAATCGGGGTTACTTTGAACGTTTTTGAGATATTTCTTCACTATTGACAATATTTGAAATTTAACAAAGTGAACATAGGGGCTAAGATTGACTCTTACATAATTCAAATCCAAATAATATTTAAATAAAAGTATTTTGTATAATATTAATTTAAATAGTCATTCAAAGTTACCCCGCAAATGGGGTAACTTTGAATGCATTTTTTGCAAAAGCAAAACCTATTCAAAAACGCCTTGTTTTGTTTTAAAATTTAATAAAAACAACATTCTAGTTTCACAGTAATTTATTATTGCTAAAATAATGTAATATTTTTTCATAACAAACACCCATTTTGTTTAAATGGGTATCTTTTAAGTGGACTAGCATAAATATCTAAATAAATATATTATATCTAATGGGTAACTCCTATATTTTTTTCAAAACATCTAAGCAACTAAGTTGTTGATTACCTTTTGATTTAACAAATATAATGATTATAAGTAAATAAAGAACAATGAAGATTTATTTTTTGTAATAGTCTGTGCATTTTTTAAACAAAAGGTTTCCAGTTGATAAAGTATTTTCTTACAATATTTTTTAAGAGATCAATAAAATGCAACATTAAGAGATTGCAATAAATGGGTAGAGCTACCAGTTATAGAACAAGATACTGTTTTTCTTTCTCAACAAAATATTTTCTTTAGTAAATTCAAGTTTTTCAATGCAAAAATTACTTTGATTTAACTAATAGGAATGTTCCAACAATTTGACAAAAAAAACAATAACAAACCAGTCAAAAAAGTGAATAGAATCAAACCGTCCTGGCTTTGATTGTATTTTTGAGGTCGACTTCGATTCTTGTTGTGCATAAATGGTCAGCTTTATAAACATAACCACAGGTAACTTGATCAGAAACACTAAATACAATTGACGTAACATAACATGTTGCATATTTGTAAAAACTTTTGACTTTCCATGTGTTTTCGGATTAAGTTTTTAAACTTTATTATACAAAGTGACAACTTTTTTTAAATTTTTAAACTTTATTATATAAAGTGACAAAAATTATGCAACTTAACAACAAGCTGCTACACTTGCTGAGGCAGTGTACGAAGTATTCTGACTAATTTTTTTGAGAAAAATATCCGAATTATTTAATTCATTTTTTGGGGAACAATAACAACTATTAAACAAAGTAAAACTTTAAGTAATCAAAATATAAACTTTTTTTAAAACCTTAATGTTTGAGATTTAAACAATTTCATATAAATTCTTGCCATAATTATAACTTGAAAAAAAATATATTTGTATTCAAAGTTACCCCGCTATCCCCGGTTTACGGTATATATTTTTTTTGGTTTTAAAAAAAATTGAATTGTTTTTTTATAGACGTTATTGAAGTAGACACTAGATCTTATCCAAATAAAACATTTTATTTTGAAAGATAAACTTTGTCATTATAATATATATATATATATATATATATATATATATATATATATATATATATATATATATATATATATATATATATATATATATATATATATATATATATATATATATATATATATATATATATATATATATATATATATATATATATATATATATATATATATATATATATATATATATATATATATATATGTATATGTATATATATATATATATATATATATATATATATATATATATATATATATATATATATATATATATATATATATATATATATATATATATATATATATATATATATCATTAACATTTTTATAATTATTCTATAAATTTAATGACAATTTTAAATAGTAAAATAAAAAGTTTAACTTTATTTGCTAGGGTTTAATGACTCCCTAAGGAGTCTTGAAGAAAACACAGTCAAGACTTATAACTACAAGCTTGCATCTCTCACCTAGGTGAAAAACATTCTTCGTCTCCTTGCATTTTTCTGTAAGGTGGCGAAGAAAATTATTTTAGATAGGATTATGAAACGCTGTGCACAATCTAATATCATAGTCTCAACATAAATTTTTACATCACGAAAGCTACCTTACAAACCTGATTGAATCCCGTACCATTTTAATGAAAGCAGTTTGCCGTGAACACCTATTAAAATTTTTACCGACTTTCAACACATTGCCACACAACGACATTTTTTATAAAATTATTTAATAATACTTATGTTATTATAATGTTATTAAAATTATTTAATAATATGATAATATTTGTAAAATTGTTTAATAAAGGTATTTGAGGCCAGGTAATTAACTGGATTACAGATTGACTAACTAATAGATATCCGAATGAATTAGGGTGACAAATATTGTACTCAAAGATTAGTTCTTGCATCATTGCTATTGTGTTCTTCATCAATGATTTACCTGCATTAGACTGCATTCAAAACTATACCAAATTATGCGCCGATGATGGGAAGGTTATATGAGTTTTGATGTTAATCAATTTTCCTCTAATTGTTAAAAACTGCTAGCGGACATTGACAGCGCTCTAATTTGATCGCACAATTGTTTTGTAAATTTCAACTTTGAAAAGTGAAAAGTAATGCAAGTTGGTTGTCGCAAAAACTAATTAACAATACCATGGCTGACATTGATGGTCGAGTTGGCATTTAAATGCTTGGTTGTCTTAAAAAGACATTTTAATGTCGGAACATTTTAGCTAATGATAAAACTGTATCAGCTGTACATTAAACCGCATCTAAATTTTTGTGTGCAAGCCTGGTCTTCCCTTCCTAAACCAGAAATTGCTCTTGTTCAATAACGCTCAATATTGTTCAATATCGTTCAATATGTTCTACAACAAATTTTTTTTTTATGCTTTCTCATCAAACCCAGCATATAATTAAAAAAATTACCTGTTTAAGAAACCAACTAATCAAAGGTTATTCAGAACGTCAGCACTTTTTTAAAAAACATGTTGCAACTTGTTGGAGGTTTAGAGGCACAGGATACAGTTGATGCACCTACAGTGTTCGGCTTCAGCTATTTAAACCGTCAGCGCATGAAAGCCTGTCATTGCTTTCTTTTATTGATATTAAACATTTTATGTATAAGTTTGATTATTGTAGTAAATAAACAAAAAAATTTAAGACCTTTTTGATTTTAGCTGCATTCCTGCTAGATGAAAGATCTTACTTTACAAGCTTTTGGACACCAAACGTTCAGCTCAGATTGCCGCTATAACACTAATTGAAAAACAATTCGAAAATATTTATTCTGCTCTAAAGCCGTAACTTTAGCTTTAAGCAAAATATGATGATTAAACAACATATGATGAGCAGATGACTTGTATTGGCAATGCAACATAATTTTTTGCAAAGCGACTGATGATAGCACAACGGCAATGAACCTGGATATGCAGTTTTTCTTGAAAATATGGATAAAAAGTAACATAATTAGAAATAAGAAACTAATGAACATTAACTTGTTTAACTGTAAATGTTTTTAATTTAAAATTGCGCATGTTTGTAGAAGCGCCTAATTGCTGATATGCCTTGGGCGTCAGAAAAGCTCTTGGCAGCCCTGATAAATATTGTTATTTTTTTGAACAATTGATGAAAATTTTGGCCTTAATCTTCGAGTAGTTAAAAAGACATTCTTGTTCAAAGTTGAAAAATCCGTTTGCAGAAAAAATGAAAAAACAAAAACAAACAAAAAAATTATAAACGTATACAAATAAACAACCACGTGAACGTGGTGTCGACAAAGGATCGTATTCCAAATTTGATCAACAACTTTTTTTTCATCGACATATTTTTTATCTTATTTTTTCTAAATGAAAAAAATAAATATAACACATTGTAAAAAATTTGTAAAACAGTGATTGAAGCACATTTTGCTGGCATTGTACTTACTATTTATGAATATGTTTTATATAAATATGAAATAATATATATATATATATATATATATATATATATATATATATATATATATATATATATATATATATATATATATTGTAAAGTATCATAAATATGTTACTATAATATATGCCTTATATATAGTGTTACAATTAAAAAAAATTCCAATATCAGCATAATTAAAATAAGAAAAACACACACATATATAAATATAAGCAAATATACACTTACAATTGTATATATGCGCACATATATACCTGCTAAAAATTAAACATATGCTAGGATGTGAAAGAAGATTACAAGATCTTGTCACCAGAACCTTATAGAATACAAGCAAGCAAAATAAAGACAAGTATAACATTCTAAAAAATAAAGTATATTATCAAGTGAGAAAATACATTTTTTTAGAATGAGCTTGAAAAGATAAAAGGTAGATGGTTGATCAAAATTCTGCCGAACAATATTATTCCGTAAGTGGAGTCCACGATAAGCAATGCAAAATTAATTAAATTTTGTGCGACAAAACGGCTCATTTAAAAAATTTATGTTTCTCATATTGTATTTGTTGTTAAGTTTGAGTTTGAAAGTATTATAAAAAGCGGTAGGGGATAAATTATTTCTCCATAAATATTCAAAATATATGAAACTTAAAATACGGTCAAATAAATTTAATAATCTCACTTCATTAAAAAAAGGTTTTGTATGTGTAAAACAATAAACATAGTTAATTATGCGCATCGCATGTTTTTAACGACGATATAGAAGTTTTAACTTTTAACAGTACTCCCTCAAGCAGTGTTAGCATAATTTATGTAACTGTGGATAAAAGAGTAATAAAGTTGGCTTAGGCAACTTTTAAATAGGTAGCTCCAAGCTTTATATAGAATTTCAATGTTTTTTGAAATTTTAGTAGATACATAATTATTGTGTTGATTCCAGGAGATGCTTTTATGGAGATAAACACCTAAGAATTTTGTAATGGGATCATTTTTTATTTTAATTTTGTCTATATAAAAATGCGGCAAGTTTGTTGGTAAAAATTGCTTTTTTGGAATAGATTCCATTTGATTTTATCAATATTTAAAGTTAGCTTATTAAATTTAAAACAATTTGATATATGTTTTAATTCTTTAACCATAGTGGTAAAAAGTTCATATATATTACTGCTTGAGAGGAATAGATTGGTATCATCTGCCTACATGATACTTATATGGTTATGTAAGAAACATTAAAAAATTAACATTAACAAAAAATGTTTTTACATTGTGCTATTAAAGCATTATTTTAACCAAATGTTGTTACATATAGGAATTTTTTCAGATGTAATTACATCTGGAGAAAATTCTTCCAGATGTTATTGGACTTGGAGAAAAATTAAAAGATGTAGTTACATCTTCCTAAAGATGTTATTAGGGTTCGTTGAATTTTCAGATGATACCAGACAGATGTTGTTAGAGTAAAAAAAAAAAAATACAGATGATCTTGGACAAAAGTGCACAGATTATATTAGACTACTTCACAGATGTTGTTGGACAGATATAGTAATCTTTTCACTTTTTTTAAAGGTACTGCTTTAAAAAAGCAGTATCTTTATTTCCATAATATTTAAGTTTTTGTAGTAAAATAGAATGATCTACTGTGTCGAAAGCTTTTGATAGGTCAATGAAGATACCTAGCAAGTACTGTGACTTTTCAAAAGATTTTGAGATTTCATGCACAAACTGGATTTCGCTCGCGCCATCAGGTGTCGAAAACAACAGCTAAGAATAATGTCATTAGGCGTCTTTGTTGATCTAAGTAAAGCTTTTGATAAGGTAGATCATAATATTCTCCTGCACAAACTTAAAAATTATGGTATCTTAAATTATAACTTAGCTTGGTTTAAAAGTTATCTAACAAAAAGGAAACAGTAACAATTTTAGAAAACAAGGATCAATTTTAGAGCCCTTTTTGTTCCTCATTTATATAAATGACTTAAATAAATTTTAAAGTATTTTAAATTCAATCCTATTTGCAGACGACTACAACTTATTTTATTCTGATAAGGATATTAATTCTTTATTTGAAACAGTAAACAAAGAGCTTGCAAAACTAATGGTTTATAACAAATAATTTATCCATAAACATTAAAAAAATATATATATACTTTCTTCCATCGTCTTCATGAAAAGAGACTTATCCCATTAAATCTTCCAAATTTAGTTGTAAATAACTCTTGTATAGTAAGAGAGCGTTCATTGTTATTTCTTGGTGTTGTTATTGATGAAAATGTGAGTTGGAAGGAGCACATAAATATAATTCACAATAAAACTTCGAAAAGTATTGACTACTTTACAAAGCTAAGCTGTTATTAAATCAAACCTGTTTAACATACATTTATTTTTCATTTATTCATAACTACCTAAGTTATGCAAACGTTGCCTGGTGTAGCACTTATTCAACTAAAATAAATAAAATATTAATTAAACAAAAGCATGCTTTAAGAGTTGTTGGAAATGTAGACCGTTTCTCACACACTAAACCTCTATTAATTAAATTTAACATTCTCAACGTATTTCAACTCAATCTTTATTAAATTCTTATTTTTATGTTCATAGTTAATAAAAAAATATCACCTATTTTATTTGACTCATTTTTGGAAAAAATAAATCATCTATACCCAACACGATTTTCAGAAAACAATTATATTTAACCTAAAACCTATTACTCTGTTACTAAATTTTCAATTGCAAACAGAGGTCCTAAACTATGGAACACGCTATTGAATAAAGAGTTAAAAACTATTTCTTCTATTAAAGATTTTAAAACAAACTTAAACAAAAGCTTTTAATAAATGACGACGAATTAAAGTTTTTCTGAATCCTTTGACTAAGAGTTATCACGTTTGTCTATTTATTTTATTTATTTCTAAATATTATTTATATTCTATATATACTGTTAGTCAATTTGTACATTATGAGGTTATTTTTTATTTTATTTTATATAATAAACTTTAATAAAAAACATATAAAAAAAACATATATAAATTATTTATACACATTAAGTTAATAAAAATGTTTTTAAAAATGTTAGTTTTTTGTTTTGTTTGTTATTCGTGTATTATCTGTTATTTTATGATTTAAATTCAAAAGGTTTATAAATCTAAAATCAGTTAGATAAATGAATTTAATTAAAAAAATAATTAATTAAAATATTTTCGTATACTTTTGGTTATATTACTCTCTAACATATTTTATTTTTTACTTAACGTTACATTTTATTTAACTTTATTTTATTTTAATGCAACGTTTTATTTAACGTTTATTTAACGAGTTACTTTGCTTTGTATTTTTAATATCGACAGTTTTATTTAAAGCGGCTTGGTAATAAGACTTTTTTAGTCTTCCTCTTGCCCCAGCCATGTATTATATATTTGTAATGCATAAACTTGTAAACTTTTTTTTATCGGTGAAATACATGATAATAATAAAAAATGTTTTTTGTTACTTCAAGTAAAAGTTCAATTGTTAAACTTTTATTTAAACGAAGTAAGGATTTGTCAATATCAGTAAAAACCAGTTTGGACAGCTTTTCACAATCCCCTCCCACCTATCCTTAGTGGTCTTTTACACTTCATTTTTTTTAAAACAAAGGCAACTACAACAACAACAAAAAAATACTTCTCAAAAAATTTCAGATCAATCCGTCAAATATTTTAAAAGTATAAATAAAAAAAAAAAAAACATGTCGCGCAGATTGTGCGCGACTAGAGTTAAAGAACAGTTTCGCGTTTTTGTATAATGTCGCGATTTTTTAAAGTACTTGATAACGATATAAATATTCCTTCGAAATAGGGTATAACTAAATATTTTTAACAAATAGAGTTAAATCCATAAAAAGTTTTATTTTAAAATAATTTTTTTTACAAAAACTGACGTCACTAAGCAGAACTTAAGCTTTACTTCTAAAGTAATATTACTACGAATGCGTCTATGATTATATATTACGAATGCGTCAATAATGCGATAAGTATAATTTATTTACTTACGTTAAGTATAATTTATTTACGAAACAAAAATTTTTCAAATTTCTTCAATGACTATATTAACATTTAACTTGTTATAGTTAAAAATGCTTTCAACTCTTTAATTAACAAATTATTCGAGTATTATTAAAAAAGGGCACCTTATTTAAAAAAAATAAGAAAAATTGAGATTTTTTTTTGTTATTATTATTCAAATATGAGGAACAAGAAAATTATTGAAAGCATTTCTTAAGTAAAAGTTCGCACGAACGATCGAACAAAAAAAAATCTCAAAAATTGAGATTTTTTTTTGTTCGATCGTTCGTGCGAACTTTAACTTAAGAAATGCTTTCAATAATTTTCTTGTTCCTCATATTTGAATAATAATAATAATAATAAT
Organism: Hydra vulgaris; assembly: GCF_022113875.1. NCBI lineage: Eukaryota > Metazoa > Cnidaria > Hydrozoa > Anthoathecata > Hydridae > Hydra > Hydra vulgaris. The sequence continues at coordinate 19,091,058 of NC_061159.1, read as the reverse complement.
CTTAGATAAGCAGTTAAGTAGCAAAGTAAAAAAAAAGAAAAAGTTATGGGATAAAAGATTTCCTTAAAATCTACCATTTTTATTAAAAATCTAGAGCCTCATTTCTACACGGTACAATCTTTTTGTAGCTCTATACACTTTAAATATATTTATATACTTCATAGTTATAAAGGAATAATAAAAAGTTGATGTTTAGGTTGCGAAAAAAACTTACAAGAAATCAAACTTGAGTGTTTCGTTAAAAGTGAATAAATATTTCACAAGTAAGAAATAATATTATTTACAAAAGCGATCGTATCATATACTTCATACAAGTATATCAATTTCCAAACAGATATGAAAATTTTTTCTTAAAAGAAGTTAGATATAAAAAGTTTTAAATTTTTGTTTTGAAACATTAAAAATAAGCACTAAGACATATAATTGAAACAAAACAAAAATATTGAAAAGAAAAGTAATAAAAGGGAGAAAAAACAAAAAATTAAAAGCGTCAGATTTCGAACGAATAAATGCGTACAAATGTTTCAAAAAAGTGTCGATTAATGTATACTGATAGAAGATTACATTAAGTACTTTTAGCAGTAACACCGCCTATTAGAATTTTTCCGTATGCTTGCTCTGGGGCAGTAGACTTAGATACTGATGTACCAACACCATTAATATAACATGTAGTAGATGTATCGGTACCATCTAGCTGTACACCAACGATAGGAGGAATGTATCCTTTCTGACCACGAAATGGAAAAGCACTTATCAAAAAACCGGGTGGAAAAACTTTAACATTATTCTAAAAAAGAAAATCAAAATAAGCTTAACAGCAATATACCACTTATACCACCTAAAGGGTCTCCGTAACGTACGTACGCAGGTATAAGGAGTGGGGGGAGGGGGTCCAAAAACGTACAAAGCGGGTGGTGTTAAAGACTTACTTACTATAAGTACGCGGTTTGAATATCTCTCCTAAAACGTTATTTTATTTTAACTAAGGCATTGAATTTCGTGTGTAAAAATAACAATATTATGTTATGTAACAGAGAAATATCGAATTAACACAAGGTTTTTTGTGTTGAGAAAGGAGAGGGGGTGATTTTGTAAAAAGTTATGCATAAGGAGAGGGGTTCGAATCAGCGGTTTCACTGCGTACATACTTTATAGAGGCCTAATATAACATTGTCTAACAAGCAGATCAACAAATTAGGTAAGCAACTAAATATTGTAAGCAAATAAACACATAAGAATTTGTTTAAAAATTAATGAAAATGTTTACCGAACAAGTAAGATTTAGATATAAAGAATTCCCAATAGGTTGAGGAACCCAATTGAATACCTGAAAAAAAAATTAAAAAAAATTAAAACCAGAAACTAATGATAGTTGATTGTTTTACGTGCAACAGTTATATTTGACTGTCTACAAGAATTTTGCCAAATATAAAACTTTTCAAATAAATAAAAGTATAAAAATTACATCAAATACTGTTTGTAATTAAAAATTACTAACAGTATTTGATGTAATTGAAAATAATATATAAAATGTAAATAAAATGTATAAGATATAACGCGGAAAATATAGGATGTAATTGCGAAGCTTATTAAATGCAAAAAATTTTAAAGCTATACTTTTAAAGTCTGTTCTTTAGTCTAAATAAACCTAATGGCAAATTGAAAGCAAAATGAAACTAAACTTGCTTAAAATCGCCATACTTGTTAGAACAAGGCTTCATAAGTAATAAAAATACCTTTTTTATATTTATAGATAATTATAAATTTAATTGTTTATTTTTTAAATCTGACCAAAACTCCTGTTCCATCTTGCAGCTAATGTCTGCTTCAGTCAAAAACAACCAAAGAACAAGTTTAAATTTTAAATTAAATGATAAAATGTAATTAATTGAACTGAAAAAAGAAATATATTTTAAATCATAGCTATATTTATTAATATCCACTTCAATGTCTTCTATATTTTAAATTGTGATGTAACAAGTGATAAGCAATCAGAATAACAAAAATTGAAAATTAAAAAACCAAAAATTGAAGTTTTCGCAGAAGTAACAATATCTTCTAAATATTACACTTGTTGATTCACAATCCCAGCACCAAATATAGGTGAAATGACTTGAATTTCATTCATAATCCTAGAACTAGGTAAAATATGATTTGTATTTATACCACTGGGTTTATCATCAGTCAGTATGGTCTTAAACTTAACAACTGTTTAATTTTTACATATGAGCATGCAAGCAAAAAAAAAAAATTGCATGCATGCTTATATGTAAAAAAAGAAAAAAAAATTCATCTATAAAATATCAGAGTATTAACAGTTTTATGCTGTGCATGAATTGTGTCTCTGATAGTGCTTTTGGTGACCATAGAGACCAGATAAGAAGTCTTTTATTACAACATTGAGTGGATTAGCAGGAATGAAACAACAACAGCTTTTTGTTTTGGGTGTCATACACTATCTATGATTGAGCCAAGTGCTTTAATATATATATATATATATATATATATATATATATATATATATATATATATATATATATATATATATATATATATATATATATATATAAATTACCTATAAATATTATTAAAAAAAAACAACTAATATTACCATATTGTTTCTATCTATCTTTTAAAAATATTTATGCTCATTGAAGAAACTTTTCATACATTGAATTACTCTTTACCAAATTCACCAGACCTACTTGATTTTTACGAAACTAATTTAAACTGTTTCATCTCCTGATCTCAATGTTGATGGCTATTATCTTTCTCATGACTGCATGCTTTTGAATTTAATGATCATACTCTTCCTATCATCCCAGAAAAAACTAATACAAGTTAATCCATTGTTGGACATTCTTATAACTACAAGTTTTGTGGCTGACCTTATTTACTCTTCTACAACTTGTGCAACAACAATTTCAGTATCAAATTTACAAAAATGTGTTCTACAGAACTCTACTCTCACTCTAAACTACTTAACAAATGCTTATTTGAATCTTGTTTTCTTGCTTGCTGAAAAATCTGTACTTCCAATTTTTAAAATCTCTGGAGATTATGCTGACCTCTTCAACAATTGTCTGATCAGTGATCAGGTTTCTGATTATTGTTAGCAAAGTTCTTGAATCTTTAATTAACAAACTTTATCTCATTTAACAACTTTCTAACAATAATATAAATTTATTAGATGAGGCTGTTTTCTTATTCCTGATTTTACTCTCTATAACCTTCAAATTGCCTTTTGTATTGAATACTGCTGCCGTATTTGGGCTGGTTTTTCTAATGAGGCCATCACTAATTTAAATAAAATTCATCTATGGATTGTAAATGTTGTAGGACATGCTCTTGCTGCCAACTCTATAAAATTGTTGTAAGGTTGCATCTCTTTTTACTTTTTTTGCAATACTACCACGATGCTGTTCAAGCATCATCACTTGTTACATAAAGAATTAATCTTGTAATTAATTAGTCATTCAAATCCTCTAACTGTTTCTTCATTCTTAAAAAAACTTTTATTTATATATTTTAGATTGCAAATTTACCCTCAAAGAATCTTACTGCTTTTAATAGTGACTGCATTGGTTGTAGTACATAGACCCAAGCTTGTGATAACATAACTGAGCAGTCAGCCCTGTTATAATTAGCTGATAAGATGGAAAGCAAAAGGTGAAGAAAAGGTTGTTGATCAAATTAGCTCAGTATAATGCTGACAGGTTAAAGATCAGGAAACCCTTGTGGGCTTTGAGTTTCCAATCTTGAGCCCAATTAACACTGAGAGCTGTTAACTCCGAAAGAAGTGGCACGCGTTGAAAATGGAACAAGTTCCTGATGGGTAAATAGAGCATTAAAGGAAGAAGAAAGCTTTTATGTTTTTGGATGTATTCAATAATTTAATAAAAAATTGACTTGTACATTTGTGCCGGGTTCTCTGTTGTATTGCACACCATATTCAGGAGGTAGATGCAAATCTGACAATATGCAATAGAATCTAATGCTGGTGATCAACTTTAAAAAAAAAAAAAAAAAAGCATAAGATATATTAAAAGCCAAGTTTTAAAACTAAAGGTTTTCCTAGCTCTTTCCTAGCTAATTTTTAATAATTATAAATAATATAAAATTATATCAACTTTTAACAACTTTAATATTTCATAAATACAAAAAAAAAAAAAAGTTAAATTTTACACAACAAATTTAAATTCAAATTTATATATATATATATATATATATACATATATATATATATATATATATATATATATATATATATATATATATACACAAACACACACACAAAAATTTAAAATAAATATTTTAAACTATCGAAGTTTTGAAAGTTTAAAACACATTAAAAGTCATTTTGTTGTTAATATTGCATCAAGATTAATTTAATATAGGTGCCTCAAGAAGTCCTTATGGTCTTATCACAGAGCACCACAGATGAGCATTTAATTGGAAGTTCACCCCTACTTCCTAACCGATGTCGCAAAACTTGCCCAGAGGTAAGGTTTGAACCACAGATCTTTTGTTTCTCAGGCAAGTGTGCTACCACTGCGCCACGGCTGCTCAAAGATTTAGCATTTTAGTCTTAGTATCAACTAATTGCAGCTTATTCAAACCTGAACTATTGTTACTCTAACTATTATAAACAATTTTGAAAAATAAGCACAATACCTTGTTCATACGCACAAAAACACAAGGCTTTCCTACAGCCAACCCAAAAGAATCATTAAGACAACCTTTTAAAAGATTTCGGTACGGGTAACGGCAAGGTGGTTGACCAGCTGGAATTGGTTTACGCTCTGTAATTGAACAATCTTCAGTGGTGATATTATCATATCCTAAAATGAAATGAATTTTTTATCAAATACCAAATTGAAAAAAATTTAATTTCAGGAGTTTATTTTTTTAAATAATAACCAAAAAATAAAATACATCAAATAACTAGATAAAAAAAAAAGCATTCCAATGAAAAAATTATTGAATTAAAAGTATGCTCAACATGTTATTTAAAAAACATACTGTTCTGTCTATAAGAACTTTGTTAATGTTTTTGCATTATGGTCAATGTTCTAGAGTACATGCACTTAATAGATCATCAACATTAACACATTTATGAGTGGTTTCAAAAATATTACTTTACTTTACTGTGTGTGCGTGCATGTGTCTTGGTGGATGTGTGTACACACTCACAAAGAAATAAATTTTAATAAACATTTTCATATAATATAATGATATAAAAATGTGGTTTACATATTTCTTTGGTGGAAATTTTCGGTTTATTCTAAAGCACAAACCACATTTTAACAAATGAAACTGCAAATTACATTTTATTATATCAATTTACAATTTTCACAACAAAAAACTACCATCTAGTTCAAAATTGTGCTCCTATATGAATAAAAAAGTACAAAATTTTCTAAAGTTAAAATAAGAAAAAAATTTGCAAAATGAAATCATTATCTTACCAGCAAGAAAACTGTTCATGAATTTACTATATGCTTCTAGATAAGTAGTATCATTAACATTATAAGATCGTAGACTATTAGAACCAGTGTCAAGTCTGGTTAAGCCTGTATATTAAGAATGCATAAAATCTTCAACAGAAAAGTCAATTAAAACATCAAAACTTTAAGTTATAATTAAAAAGTTTAAAAGTTATTTGTAAATGTAAATTTTGAAATAACATAAACAAATATAATGGTAAATATACATATAAACATAATAAGCACCTGGTTGATTTTTAATAAACTGTGTAAGAGTAGGTCCCCCTTCACCGTCCACTGGATTTAATGTAGTTATAAAAATAGCTAGCATAGCAGCAAAAAAACCAGCCAAAAATCCATAGAAAATTAAATAAAACAATCCAATTTTAGCTAAAATAATAAAACAAAATATGATTTATTCTATTATTAGTAGCTCATGTTAAAATATATTAGCATATACCAAAATAACAATAACTATTATAAAACTGCAATAATGTAGTACTAACCCCAATTGATACCAGTTCTACCCATGAACTCACGAGTTTGACTATTCCACATGAACTTTCCAAAACTTTGACAGCCATCATTACATTTTTGACCAAAAGATTTTTTTGGAGCAGCAGCTCCGGCCTTTATATTTTCGGTTGACATTTTTTAAATAAAAACCTATAAGTAGACAAATCACACTCTATAGAAAACACAACATAAAAGGCGTAGTATTAGAAACATGCTACAAGTTGTAAAATAAAAAGACTAGGTCGTAGTGGAATAGCGGAAATATGGCGCTTTTATTTAAAAAAAAAACAACAAATAAATTATTTATAAACAATCATGTAGCAGAGCCAAATTTTTAATTTTTTTTAGATATTAATAATAGCTGAAAAACAATTAGAAAAAAAAAATTATGCCCCGCATTTACGTAATGCAGTTTACTAGTTTCAATAATATAGTGTAAAAACTACAGTCTTTATTTTCTATCGTTTTTCATAAATCTTTAATATTATAATTAGTAACAAGATGTAATAAAATTTTTATATAATATAAGAAAAATAACCATTGCATACTTTCAATTGTAGCGCGAAACGTCATAAAACCGGTTATTGCTTCTATAACGTTAAAGAAAACACTAATTTTTTAAGCTTAAAATAAACATTACGATCTAAAAAAGTTTATCGAAAACATATTTACAAAAAAATATTAAAAAATAGTAAAACAAAATATTTATTTTTGATGCTATTAATTTTTTGTTACTAACCTTCCCTACCACTATTTTTATAACAGTTACCTTTGTTTTGTTGGTATTACTCTATGTTTTCGCCTTTACTTACATCCATAGCGCAGTTTTTGCAACTTCGTATACGTATACATAAAGTATATGTATATATACATAAACATAAGGAACTGGTTGAACCGCCGCAGTTGAACTGGATAAATAGACTTTTAAAAAATACCGGAATGATTGTTTGCAATCATAAAGAAAATAATCCCTATTTTTTTGTCAGATTATTTTATCTAATCAAAATATTGAATTTTTATATTATCACAACAAATATGCTAAATGCGACCTTGATTTCAAAAACTAGAGTTTCTTGAATTATAAACCATTTGATACCTCGTTTTATAGCGTTTCCTATTCTGATGAGAAAAGCAATTATTTTAATAGCTTACACCAAAGCATTATTTTTTGACGCATTAAATAATTCTAATAGCATGCTTTTTTAACTGATTCTAATTTTTATTGCTAAAAATAAAGAAAAGTTTTAACTTTTTTTAGAAAACTTCTAAACATTGTTAAAAGTAGAAAAATATACGAAACAAATTACATGTTTGTTTTTGTTTTTTATAAATAAGAAACAACTTTAAAAGAAAAAAAAGTTCAAATATGATAAACAAATAAGAAAATTGAAAGGCAGTATATTCGGTTTTAAACACTTTTCAAACAAACTATACTTTATTTACTGATTTATATATATTTATTCAGTCAATAAGATTTTCCAATGTTTTAAGTTTATTAAAGTATATAACAAATTTATCATACTCTTAAAAATTACGATAAATAGGAATTAACTAAAATTAGGAAATAAAAACATTGCATTGTTCTCCTTAATTATTTCTACTAAACAAAAGAGCTACTTAACACAGTTAATATTTTTTAGTTCTATTTTTTAGTATTTTAATAGTTTTTTAGGGTACGTGCCCCATTTTTGCTCCTACTTTTTTTCTAAAGGACCTTTTTTTTTTTAGAAAACTCAAGACAAAGAGGACTTTTTTCAGAAATTGACGATTGTGTCCCTCCACTTCGAGACCCGTGTCGTCGGCCATGTAAATTAATGATAACACTTTGAATAAATTGCTGAGAACACTTTGGATTGAAATAAAATTCTCGAATTAGTTTGAAAGATATATAATAATCATAAAACTTTACAATTTTCTCATATAACCTTCTTTTTAATTAAATTTGCTCTCTTAGAACTTTGATAATTTGAAGTTAAAGTTTTGTAAATAAACATGAGTTAAAATAGCTCAAATGTTGCAGACCAGATTTCATTATGTTTGTGGTTACTGAGACAAAACGAGATAAATCAATTATTAAAACTTATATTGAGTAGAACAACTAGACTACTCTATAAAGCGTTATTATTAAAAAAACGATTAAAAATCATTTGAGGATCAAATTGCTCCAAGTTTAAGAAATAAAATAATAAAAGTGTGCTTCTTTTTTAAAAAAAGCACACTTTTTTAATTATAATATCAATATAATTTATACCACCTGTAATATATTATAAAACAAAATATTCAAAACCAAGGCAATACACCGAGATAAAACAATAAGAGTTGGAAAACAAACAAAACCATAAATCCATAAATAAAGTATAAATACACTTAAGTAAAACAACTTACTTCATTAAGACATTTTCAATACAATAAAAAATGCAACGTAAAAATGCAATATGTATGTTAGGACGTCTAATACAACAATAGAAAAAAAAAAAAACAACGCTGCTACGTTATTTCATTATTTAGAGATTATAATCTCTACTAGTAGAAATTATTATCTTTACTAATTGATTGGTAAAACAGAACTTACGCAGCACTTTCCAAAACTGTATAAAAATATAAATTTTATGATTTTAAAATAAAAATAGTTATAATAACATTTCACTTATATAAAAAAATATTATATAATTTATGATCATTTTAATTAAATAAACGAGGCGTTCAAAAACAAAGTTGCATTAACTATATTTTTGATGTACCGTGAAAAGGGAGCTCTCTTTACACGGTACATCAAAAATATAGTTAAAGCAATTAAAGGGAGCTCCCTTTACATGGTACTTCAAAAATATAGTTAATACAACTTTGTTTTTGAACGCCTCGTTTATTTAATTAAAATGATCATAAATTATAGAATATTTTTTTATATAAGTGAAATGTTATTATAACTATTTTTATTTTAAAATCATAAAATTTATATTTTTATACAGTTTTGGAAAGTGCTGCGTAAGTTCTGTTTTACTAATCGATTAGTAAAGATAATAATTTCTGCATGTTATTAACTATTTCACTTTGACAGATTGGATTTAACGTCTCCGGAGACGTTAAATCCAATCTGTCAAAGTGCTGTTTGAACAGTTTTTAAAAATTCTAGACCCGATTACGGCATTTACAATGTGATATAAATGTTATCAAATTGATATTAAAAAAAGCATATAACTAGGATGTTCAAGCCATCTTTCTTGCCAAAGTTGCAAATATAACCAGTGCTAGCTATCAAACCTCGGGTCTTCTAACTATGGAGCAAGCAGTCTAATAAATGTTCCGTGGCTGCTTGCTTTTTTATCCATTTTTTGTAGCCACAAAAGTTGTTTTCGAAAAAAAATTCCGCAAATAAATGATGGAACATTTGCTTAATTGATTTTTAACAAGAAAACCTTTTAATGGTAATTAATTTTAAAAAGTTGATCAGTTAAACCAAGTAGCACAGAATTGCAAGAAGGTAAAGCAGCTAGTAAACTTATTTTCACTTTATAAAGTTAATGTAAAAATGATTCTGTAGTTTTTAAGGTGCTCCCAGAAGTCCTTACGGTCTTACCATAGAGCGCCGTGGAAGATCATTTAACTAGGGAGTTCACGCCTCCTTCCTTACCAATATCGCTTATAGAGCTAGAGCCACCGTTGAACCTCTGATTTCTATGTTCTGAGCCAGAACTCTAACCACTGCATCACGGCTTTTTATTATTTATTATTGTTATTTATTTTTAGTTAAGCTTTTTAGGTTAGGAGCTTCTTTTTTTAAATTTGGTACGTTTGAAAAAATAGGATTAAAAACAAAGTTAAGTTTTGCAGTTTCTTTTAACAGCCTAGTTTTGACTGACAAAGAAGACAATGCTAAAAAAAACTTTTTTTTAGTGTTTCTCAACCTTTACTCAAATCTCGCAGATTTTTGGAGGCTAAATTGGAAGTAAACTTAGTATTGAAGAAACTTGTCATACCATTTTATTGCATCTCAAAGGTGCTTTCCGTAATCATTCTTGAGATGTGGAGTTGTTGTGAAGTTTTAAGTGTTATGTTGAGTCGTCACTTTATCAACATTTTTTTGTTTGCAAGGTTTGGTATTATTAGATATGCTTTGGTATGCATATAACAAACCTTTCACTATTTCACAAATTATACATACTTAAAACTAGTTAAAGCTTTACCTTTAAACTTTGCGGCATTTTTTACACATCACTTAGTTTGTTGCTGTTATTGTTATAGTGCTTCCTAGCTTGTTTTGAAGATTTTTTATTTTTCAACATTTTTAAATCTTTTAATTGTTTTAATTTTATTGAGACATACGCTTTTAAATACTGTCACATCTGCATTTTTTTATTTTATCAGGAGAACATTTGTTGCAAAGCAACCTTGGAGGTGATGCTGTACAACGTATTCTGATGCTAAATGTTATTGGCGTAGATTCATAAGGTAGTAGTTAAGGTGGTGTAGTTAATGGTGGCTGTGGTGGTACTGTCATAGATAGAGGTAGTTGAGATTATGAAGACTCAGGTATTATGATAGAGTTTCAAATGTAGTAAATAGTAACTTTTTGCGTACGTTTAAAAACATCACCAAAGCTAAAAGGTTTTGCTTGCTAAAAATTTTTTTTTAATTGCTGAACTTTGTCTTTATTTGCATGAAACTGTTGAAGAAATGTAGCCAAACTCTTTTGACATGGTGATTAATGTTAAAATCTTGCGGCTGCAGAATGTGAGACAAATGACCTGGTAAGCTAATTAACAAGATTTTTTTTTTGTTATTTAGGTGTCCCAAGAAGACCTAACGGTCTTGTCACAGAGCACCGCGGAAGTGCATTTAATCTGGAAGTTAATTTGATAACTATAATAAAATATTTATTTATTTAAAATATTAATTACATAATTAAACTAAAGTTTTAACTAATTAGTAGGAGTTTTTTTTAATGATGGGAATTAATCAATTTCTATCTATTCGGATGGAGATATTGGGTATACAGTGTTGTCTGGATTATTTAAAACACATTTTATATTAAAATAGATTTGATAACGAATGATTTAAAATTTATACAAAGAATTTATTGGGCTTTATTGGTCAGTTATGTATATATATATATATATATATATATATATATATATATATATATATATATATATATATATATATATATATATATATATATATATATATATATATATATATATATATACATATATATATATATATATATATATATATATATATATATATATATATATATACATATATATATGTATATATATATATGTATATATATATATGTATATATATATATATATATATATATATAATATATATATATATATATATATATATATATATATATATATATATATATATATATATATATATATATATATATATATATATATATATATATTATATATATATATATATATATATATATATATATATATATATATATATATATATATATATATATATATATATATATATATATATATATATATATATATATATACGAAGAGCTTAGTGCTAAAAGTACTCAAGTCACAAAAAAAATGTTTTGAGAAAATCTATTTTGATCAGAGAAAGAACGCTCTTAAGTAAGGATTTAAAATGGCTGATCAAAGTACATTTTCTTAAAACATTATTTTTGTGACTTAAGTACTTTTAGCACTAAGCGCTTCATATCTAAGATATTTTTGAATATCAAACTTTTAAACCAGAAAAACTGGTATTTTCAAAGAACATTATTGTAAAGTTGACAAAATCGTCTTTGTTATTTAAATCGTCGGTGTTACGCAACGTTAAATAAATTGTTTTGTTTTAAGCTAATGAGAAGATATCAATCACTAAGGTAACAGTTATAAATACCAAAGTCAATAAATTTGAAAAAAAGTATTTAAAATCAAAATAATTTTTTTGCATCTGCTAAAAGTGCAAAGCAGTTAGATGTACCGTTGTACATCGTTGACGAGCTTTAAACATCTCAAGTATAATCCTTGTAGCTGGATATGGTTTAATGTTACTCTGAAAACGTAATGCAAAGTCAAATGTCAATAAGTCAAATCCAACTCAGATTACAGTTTTTTTTTTTTTGATATCGCTTTTTTTTCTTCACTTATATTTGTTCATTTATTTATGAAAAAACTTAAATTTTTTTAAATTTATATCCGCCTTTAAAATAAATATCCGCTGTTTTTAATCAATTGCTTAATCTTTTTTAAAAATAACCTATTCTTTTTTCAACAGTGTTTTTACAAAAGAACTGTTCCCTACTGATAACAGATATTTTTTTAAAATATGACGCAAATAATTTGGAGTTTTCCTTAAAAAAAAAAAAAAAAAAAACTAAATTAAAAAAAAAATTCGTAATAATATACTCATGATTTTCATGTTCTTTCACAAAATTTTCTACATAAATAAATCTGTTGTAAATCTAAATTATCAATTTTATTTTATCATTTCTACATAAAACAAGTTTTGTTTTAAACGCTTATTAAAATGTTACTGTAAAAACCGGTGTGAAACAACATTAACACATTATCGACCTTGTTTTAATAATTAGACCCAAGATAATCGGTATCAAATCTCGGTTCATAGTCTCGTATTGGTATCGAGATACAGTATCAGTATCAAGATACACAATACCGGTAACAGTGATGGATAAATAATTTTCTCGAGTTTGAGCTTCCAGACATGGAGCAAACTCCAATAATTTGTATGTTCATACGTATGCCAAATAATGAAGCTTTTCGAAGTGATGATTGGAAGCTGGGAACAAAAAAGTTCTTAAATTTCATCCCAATACCCACGCCCCAAGGGCAACAAGTTGATAAAATATTTTTTTTATTATTTTCAACTAGAATATATATATATATATATATATATATATATATATATATATATATATATATATATATATATATATATATATATATATACATTTTTTATTTTTTTTTATTTTTTTTTTTTAAGTTTCATAGTATTATCTCTCGTTCAAAAATTATGACTATATAAAGTTTAAACCATTTGAAATTTGAAACAATTTGAAGGAGTTACAAATTTTATATGACCATAATTTTTGAACGCTAAGATATGTATAATTTATCTGGAAGTTATCTCAAACACCAAAAAATGCTGGATTTGTCACTGACTGGTATTGAAAGTATCGGTTAAGTTGATATCATTTGGTATCATTTAGTAGGTCATCGCAGCTCGGGTCTTCACAAGAACTTGTATTTTTTTTTTATAAACAATTAGTTAATTAAAAAAAGTAAATTAATATAACAATTGAGATGTAGAAGGGAGTGGGAAGAATACTTTTTTATATATAATGTACGTACTTTACTAAACAAGTTTTAACAAATAAAGTATCATTTTGGGCACCAATTCCATTCCTATGATTGACAGCATGTTATAATAAAGTATGTTTATTTTTGATTTTAGATGAACTGTGCTATTGAGGTAAACTGGGGATGAAGTAAGACAAACGATTAATACACGGTTTTCGAAAGTCTCGAAAGTTGTAACACAAAAATTTCGAGCAAACAAACATTTAAACTGGTACCTTTTATGAAGGAGTCAAGTTATGTTTTGAATAGAAGATTTTTTTTTAAACTGAAATATTTATTTTATAACTAAAATTTTTTTAAAATTTAACTTTTACTATTCTTGCTTAAGTTTAATAAGTAGTTATTGGCGCAATGACATATCATTGTTAGGCACTTCAACATTTTTTTTCAAAATGTAAAATGAAACCAAAACAAATACCATAAGTTAGAACTAAATATTAACATTAAAAAAAACAAAAACTTATCGTTATATTAATATTAGTTGAAAAGTTAAGCAACTTTTAAACCACAAAATTTATGATATTTTTTTGTATGACTTAAGACGTTTTTAGCGATTAAACGTTTTTAAGAATTGCATCAACGTTTCCATCACGTCCGTTATTTTACAAAAGTAACAATAAACAAGACTGTTATTATTCAAAACTTAGAATTTGATAATAATAAAAACTGTAGTACTTGGAATTTTAATTACTAGGAAACAACCCACCTTTGACATAATAAATCTGTGTTAGTACTTTTTTAAAAATATTTTATTTAATGGTCATGCAAAAAAGGTTTTACAATTTACTAATTTTAAAAACTAAATTTCCGTCTTGAAAATTGACGGGTGTTAAAATAAAAAAAATATTTTTTTCTTAAAATTTAATTTTTTGGTGCGAGGCATACTTTTTTGGTGATCAACGCATACCATTCAAAATTGTGCACACTGTTAGGATAATATAATACTTTAACTGATTTTGTTAATTAATCAAAAAACACTAAGTACTTTCAAAAATATTTAGGTTTTAAAATGATCTTAATTTCTGAATCAAATTATCTCTAAAAATTAAAATCTCAAAAAAATATTTTTGATACTTTTGTTAAGCTGTGGTTCTACTATTTGCAATAAACAAATAAAAAGTTATTGTATTTTAAATCATCAGTTGAACGATGGAAGAACATACACCTCAAACTATTTTGTCAGCATAAAACGTCAAATCTTTTTTCTTTAGCCGTGTTTTATTAATTATCAATATTGCGCGCTCAGATGTTGAAGTGCTTATCCTTGTGTCGTAAGAAGATGCTAAAATAGAAGTTATAGACGTATGAATGGAAGTATGTAATATGCACAGAACATAAATGTAAAAATAAGGAATGGGTGTAATTGTGCATCACCTTTTTAGTTATTTCCTTTTCCAACCACAAAAAATTTTCCCTCCCAACGTGAAATTTGAATCAAACTTGTTAATTGCTTAAAAACTCCTGGAACAATTGATTTTTTCTATCCATAAAATGTCCAAAGATGCATGAGTTTGATTCAATCATTTTAAAGATAAAGAGCCTACATTACAAATTCCTTATCCCACTGAAAACTTTGGATACCATTCTAGACATAAAGTTTTTCTTTTGTGCCTTAGGTCTTGACCTCTAAACAAAAATATGAGTCAGTATTTATTGTACTATAAATAGTACAATAAATACTGACTCCTTACAGCCTTTAATTAAGAAATATAAACCAAATGTAAACTCCACTAGATACTGTAATACCATAGTTGATCAAAATCAATACAATTTCCCTGTTAAACAGTCATATTCTATTTCCTCATTTATCAACTTCAGTCGAAAAAAAAACATTGGCTTAATGATTGAACCAGTACCAGTAGAAGTAAAAGTAGTAGATAAAAAAGAAAATTATATTAATCTACTTTCTAATCTTAATGAATTCTCTCAAGCTCAAGACTAAATTTTTTTCATAAGAATTTCATAAAAAAAATTTTCTATTGAAAAATTGCAAAAGTTAAATTGCAAAGCCTACAAATAGTTATTAACAACTGAAGTGTAACTTTTACACAAACATTCCCTCTGTGAAAGTTTTTAACATTCTCTATTTAATAACAAAACTGAAATGAGATGGTCTCCTGAAAAAACCCGAACAAAAAGACACCAACAATACGTTGTAGATGCAGAAAACTAAGATAAAGTTTTACTTGTTCCAATAAAATTATTCCTTGGACTTTCAAGCAATAACCTAATTGGTTGATTTTATGTTTCTCTTGGTACTGTTTCAAAAATATTTAAATCGTGTATTAGAAGCCACATGCATGCATGCCACAAAATTTTAAATGATTTATTTACTTTCCAGATAAAGAAAATGCGTACTTAAACCACCCTAATTATTTTAAAAATAACCTGTTGTATTTTACTCTGAAATTTTTATAGAAACACCAAATGATTTAGAACTGCAAAGTACAAAATGGTCTGAGTACAAATGTCACAATACAATGAAGTTCCTTGATAGTTCCATCTTGTTCTTTTATAAATTTTGCTTCAAAGGCATATACTGGAAGAATAAGGCAATATCATATAAGGCAATAACATTGGATTGTGACTATCTTACTAAATTCCCTCTTTATTCATCAGTTATAGCTGATTTTAACATTATAAAAGTTTTAGTATTGCTAGTGAGTGTGCCGCTTATAGGATTACCTTTATTTTCCCACCTTTTCCAAACAAGGAACTTCTTAAAGGGCATCTGAAGAAGTATATATTAGGACCCCGAAAATCGTCATTTTTTATTGCTAATTAAAGCATGTATAAATTCGCATCATCACGTCATGAACCGAATGAGCAATATGAGGAAATCTGAATTTTTGCATTTTTTTATAATATATATTTAAAAAAATAATGAATAAAAAAATAATCAAAAATTGTACTTATTATTTGTCTTTACAAAACTTGTACTTATGGTTTAGTTTTCCAGCGACGATATGTATAGTTAGTGATTATTTTGGAAAGTATTATTCAAGCATATTTGTAGTTATTTTTTTGTATTATAAAACAATAATAAGTAGTTTTATATATTACAACAAAACAATTAAACTGTCATTATTTTTGTTAGAGTTTCAAGGTTCAAGGTTTCAAGGTTTTGTTGGTACAAGCTTAATTTAATGGAGTCTTTTTATACCCCGCAACTCCTAATGCCTTATTAGTAGTTAAAATATTCTTTATAATAAGTTTGAAGTCGCCATACGGTTTACTATATAAAATAACAAGAAAAGTTTTTGAACTACTTTTAAATCTACAGCAGACTGAGGGGGTGGGGTGGAACAAAAATATCCTGGGTCTAATTAGCAGGCTGGGAAGGTTTTTAAAGGGCTGAAGGCAAAGTTATATACTTATGGTTGAGCAACTGTCTTTTTCTTGCTGACTACATATCTCCCATTTCCCACTTAGGATATTCTATATCCAGATATAGAACATCCTGAATCGGATGGAATATCCAAGCATATTTGATGCCAGCTCTAATCATATACTCATCAATGTAATGATTTGTTAAGTTGTTTTTCTTTATTGTAGTTATTTAGGTGCAGAGGTCCTAACGGCACTTTCACAGAGCACTGAGAAACAACACTTAGCCAGGTAGTTCAAACTTCATTCCTTACCTATGGATTGGTAGGTAATGAAGCGTGAACTTCCTGCTTAATTTCAATCCAAATATAAATTTTTTACGTTCTGATAGGAAAGACTTTAATGCTATTACACTAAATAGTTTAAAGTCATCAATAGATTATGTTTGGAGAACTAAATCGTTATTAATACGCATTTTAGTTAGATGTTTTGCATGTGTTTTACAGCGATAATCGAAATTTTTGTTCTGTATATTCTCGTGTATGTATTTTGCATAACAGAAGTTGATTTTTGAAAACCGTGTTTTAATAACATATTAACAAAGTTTTTTCTAAAGAACTATTGAAATCGTAAAACCACGTATTCTTCATCAAAATACTCTAGAGGTTTCCACAACATATTTACTCAAAATCGTTATGTGAGAAATGAGATATCAGTTACTTTTCTTTGTTCAACTTCACCCCTCAAAAAATTGTTTTTTGAGGTACGTTTGAAAAATGTGGTTTTTACTACACGCAGGAAAACAAAGCTATGTTTGCTAGAGAGTAAAACCGTTAGTACACTATGATGAGGTAAAGGTTATCATAATCTCAACTTGATCATGCGGACATCATCACAATAATAATTTTTTTAGTGGGTTAGAGCTACGGGTTTACCCAAAAACCGAATCGTATTTTTAGTATTAGTGAATTGTTCGAATCAAACCCAGTATTCGAATATTCGAAATTGTTCGAATAGTAGTACCCAGTATTTAAAATAGCAGACTTATAACGATTGGTTTCATGAATTTAAAAAGTATTGGTTTACAGAAATTTTAGTGAAAAAGTAAAACATCACATTGTGTACGTATGAAATATTATACTAATTTATATTTGATAAATTTTTAAATAGTTTTTAATGTTAATTAAAGTTGCTGTCTTTGTAAAAAGAATTTCACAAAGAGAATTAAAATTTGTTATATATAAAAAACTAAGAACTGTTAAGATAAAAAGTGAGAAGCAGAGTGTCAAATAAATTATCAT
This sequence comes from Hydra vulgaris, assembly GCF_022113875.1. Classification (NCBI taxonomy): domain Eukaryota; kingdom Metazoa; phylum Cnidaria; class Hydrozoa; order Anthoathecata; family Hydridae; genus Hydra; species Hydra vulgaris. The sequence continues at coordinate 19,073,073 of NC_061159.1, read as the reverse complement.
TTAAGTTGCTAGATCTAGGGGCTACTTTGAGAGCGTTCTGAAAAAAGAGGCTTTAAAAAAACTGTTCAGAAAACAAAAACAGCAAAACATTATGTTAGATTACGTCCACCAACCAAATACTTTGTTCAAACCCTTTTAAATTTACATGCAATTTGTAAGTTTGAATAAAATGCATTTCAGAACACATGCACTGTTATGCATAGTTTTTTAAAAAAAATTTCCTAATTTTTTTTCCACTTTACAAAGTATCAGTATTAAAGTAGCAGTAAATTAATTTTAAATTTATTGCTACTTTAATTTAAAATTACTTTTACTGCCTTGTAGAAGCAATTTTAAATTAAACTAAAAGCTTACTTAATTAGTCAAGGAAAAAACTAAAACTTCATGAAAAATTTTTAAAAATTAATAAAACATATGTAGGGTTCCACGCAGGGCCGGCACGAGTAGGTGTCACGTGGAGGGTGCCATTACAACTTTTGCCGACTAAAAAAGAAAAAAAAAAAAGTTCTCGTTTTTGAAAATTTGCCGACTGCAATGACGACGATTGCCGACTGACTGCCAAGATTTACCAACTAATCTATTGACAGGGTCTACATTTGCCGACTAACTAGCCAAAAAGGGTCAAATTTGCCGACTAAAAATTATTGATGGGGTTGTCACACACCCCCTATCCCGCCAGCCTTGGTTCCATGTGGTTAATGAAATAAATCTGTTTTAAAAAAAGTTAAAACAAGAATAAGAAAAAAATATATATATTGTCTAAAACGTCTAAAAATACAACGTAAATACATAAAAATAAAAAAGGTATTTAAAAGCTTTTAAGTAGATGAAGAAAGCTGTCAGATTGTTGTCGCAAAAATTTGTTTACTTTCATTAGTTTGTAAAAATCTCACATTTATCAAAAAAATTTAAACAATCAATGTTAGGTGTTAACAATCAATGTTAGCTAGCTAGAAATTCAACCCTTAAATTTCTCACTTTCTAAATCAACAGGCAAACTCAGTAAAAACGACTTCGGGTTTATTAAATTTTTTTATTGCGACAATGAAATAAGTCAATTTTTCCAAACAACAAGCAGACTATACTTTTGTAATGATTTTGGTAATGATAATGACAAAAAAATTTTTTAAATCAGACACATGTTATATGATAAATGAAAGCTTTGGAGGAGTATAAACTAAAGCATGCAGATATTAAAACAATCCTGTTTAGATTTGTCAATTTAAACTTATGTTCGATGTGTAGAATTAATTGCTCACAAAGTTTTTGTTTACATGTTGCGTGAAAACATGAGTTATGGTCTCGAATCACAAGTTCAGATGTGTTTTCAGTAATTAAAAGTTATATGATTTCTTTGTTTTTATACAAAGCGTTTATGCTTGTATTAAATGTACATTTGTAGTCAGTTTTTAGAATTATTACTCTAATTTAAACCATTTGAGTTAGACGTGTCGTTGAGTCAATGACAGAAACGTCAAGTAAAATTGTACATTAACATCGAAAATGTTAACAAAGAATGTTAACAAAATGTTAACAAAGAAAATGTTTTCAACTTTATTATCACGCATTTAAAAAAATGGAAAGTTTGCCATTTATAGTAAAGTAAAAGCAGTTGACTGAAAATCAACTGCTTTTAAAATTCTAAAAATCTGAAAATTGACTATTGAAATAAAAAGTTCTACAAGTCAATTTTAGAGAGAGCACAAAAATTTTTTAGAAAAACGGGATGCCACTACTTTTATATATTTTCTTAAATAAGAAAAGCAACAGCCACGTAAATAGGGGAAGGGGGGCTTTTTTCAAAGTGTGTCACCCACATTTTGAAAAAATGGGCGTGTTTCAAAACTTTACTTAATTTATGGTTTTGCTTTTTTTTCATTAAAAGTAGTTTTGCCTCAAGCTTTTTTAAAATTTTTAGTCCTGCCAACTTTAAAAACACAACAGTTCGCAAAAACGACAATTTAACTTTATTGCATAGCAACATTAATACGTAAAAACTTTTAAGTTGATTTTTGCTAACGTTAATCAATAGAACTGTTTTAAAAAAAGTCAATATGTCGCAGTTATAAAAAGAAAACATTGCAGGTCTTCAATAGAACTCGTACAAGAGCAACTACAAGTAATTTTTCATTACAATATGTCAACATCTTTAAAAGACAATATTTCCTACGACTGTTTGCGAAAAATTCAGGAAGTTTTCTCGAATTTCACGGGGAAAAAAAAGTCAAACGAATAATTGTCTACATCGTTTATTGCGACCAGTAATCATCAGTAAAACTTTCGAATAGCTGAAGAATGCTTGAAAATAATGTAGGTGTTGGAAACGTCATTAGTCTACTGTGAACATAAGGACTATTTAAAAATTCTCGGCGAAAAATCAAATGTTAAGCTAACAACATCACGAGTGCACACAGGCCAACAATCTCATTGAGCGATTCCACACTTTGAAACGTTTGAAGAATATAAGGCCTCTCATCATTTCATTTTTAGACCATATATTAATTGAATAGAAAGATAAACTTAAATCATCAGATACGTTTGAGTTATTATTAAGCTTTGTACCTACTATTATCTGGGTGAAAACCTCAGTGAAGCTATCTGAAATGATACAAAAAGCTACAATACATTATAAAAGTGATATTCCTAACTCTAATTTCCTTAATAAAGATTCAATTATGTGGCAAAAAATGTGAATTAAATGTCAACCAGAAAATCGACCCTCAATTGCTGCTAGTGCTTTTAAAGAATGTAAGGTAAGTTTCCAAATATTTAAATTCTTTTTTCCCTAGGATGTGTTCTTCCAGTTACTACCGCAAAATGTGAAAAAACGGTAAGTGTAATTTGGCGCCTTCATTGGTACACAAAAGCAACACAATGTCAAGAACAACTTTCTGATTTTGCTTTAATGCACATCTACTATGTTTATAACTTTGATTTAGATGTGGCCGTTAAAATATTTGTAAAATTACATCCAAGAAGATTAGTGTTCATCTCCTTTCTTTTATACGATTAACTTTAGTTGTAATTAATTGAATATTTATCATTGAGACCGAATGTCTGTTGTTTTATTATTTTTCATCAGTTACATTACATTAAAAATTTCGGGAAATTATAGGTTTAATTATAAAATTTAAATGACCTTTAAATTTTATTTTAAAAAATAGTGGGTTGTAGTAAAACATTTGTCACCCTCCTAAAAAAAAGTCTGGTTACGGGCCTACTATTAGTTATATATTTAATTTAAATAAAAATATAACTAATGAAATTGTAAGTCCTAAATAAAAATAAAATTTGAAACCAACTTTTAAAAATTATTAGCGGTCAAAAACTCCTCGAAATAAATAATTCCGATCAAAATAGGTTGATCATTTGCATGAAAGTTGACCAACTACTCACATCAAAATTGGCTACCTATTAAATAAAATTGGCCAATCATATAAATCAAAATAGATTTGCTGATTTTTGTTAAAGTTTTAAACGTGAATTCTTAGCGTAGATTTTTTATAGATTCAATAATACCACAAATGCAACATAGTTTAGAATAATATATGAAGTTTAAAGAAAATAAAAAATAAGTTAGAGGGATGCAAAACTAAATAAGTATTTATCAAAACAATTTAAAAATACAAAACATAAATTTTAAAAGAAAAAGAAATTAAATCTATATTTATCTCTCACTTTCTACTTATGAGTATGCAACTTACTATTTCTTTGTGTTAAATTTGACGTCTAAATCTTCTCAATATACACGTGATCTTAGTTAATTGAGTTTGAAGTTAAAGTATAAAACTCTATTAACTAAAAATATAAAATAAATTAAAAATTTAATGCAATAAAACAAAAAATTCTCCCAGAACGAAAATATTATAAAAGAATTATTATGAGTTATATCTAAACAAAAGTATATAAATAAAAATAAAATTTATACATGTATAAATAAAAACTATTCATTAGCATCAAAAGTGCGGTGTGCAAGATTGTTTTATAACTAAAATTTAAATAAGTTATACAGTTTAAATCATAAATGTTTCATCTACATCGTTTTTTTCATCAAAAAAAATTAAAGACTCTCAGACTTAACAGTTTGAACAATTCAAGTAGCAAACCAGTTGGGATATTTGTCCAGAGAACTTGATCAAACAATTGACAAATAAAATAAATATTTGTTTGATTTCATTTTGAAGATAAAATTAAACTTGAATAAAAATGGTGAGATCAAAATATGTTTAATATTAGTTTCACCTGCATAATTTTATTTTTATAAAATATTAATTTTATTTATTCTCACTTTTGAAAATCTTTACTGCCTTAACTTTTATCTCCATATAAACTTTTAATTGTTTCTATATATTGAATTGAAAAAGTAAAATTCATGTAAACATTTAATGTACTTATACTACAATATATATTTGTGACATAAATTCATTGAAATAGATATTATCATTATTATTACTATTATTAATATTATTATTATTATTATTGTTATTTATAATTATCTTTATTATTATTGTTGTTTTATTTTATATTACAATAATAACAAAAACATAAATATAAAAAAATAATTGTTTCATTGAGTGCATAATAATAGTTGTCAACAAGATTTGCTGAAAAAATGATTTCGTCATACCGTGCTTGCAAATTTTTTTTACTTTCACGTACAAACTGTTCTCTTTTATCACCTCAAGCTGGGCAAGTAATCAGTTAAGTATACCAATTAATAATGTTTAGATATTATTAGATACTAAACTTATGTTTCAAAATATTAGTGACCAAGCACTGATCACATGTTCTAGGCCTGGCGTGTTTTATAGTTTGACATGTTTCGACAGTTTTTCTATAAGATTAAACTCCTTGATATAAAATTTTCTTAATATAAATAGAAAAACAAATAATTTATTCTGACGCAAGCATTCTGTTTTCCTTACTACTTACTTCCTAACTAGGTTCCTTACAAGAATGAATGTTGAAAATATTTAACATCACTTGAAACACATAGAACGAGATCTACTTTCCTATATAACATTTTCAATAATTGATTTATTTAATAAATTGCACAAACTGTGAGTGGGTTGGTTTTGCAAATTCATAATATTTTTCTACTTTATGTTCCATAATACAAATTTTTAAATTTCATTTTATTTAAATTGGTTTAAAAATCGCTTTATTATGCAAAATATCTCTAGCTTTTTGCTTATTCATTGATTTAGAATCATATGCATATAAATTCTAGACAGATCCTAAAATGTTAAACGGTTTAAAAGTTGTAAAAATATGTTATGATGTAAATTATAAACAGTGTTGAGCCTAAAACATAGCCTTTTGTCACACCACTAGTATCATCAGCCTAACCAAACATATTTTTTTAAAAACTACTTTCTGTTTTCTATTTAAGAAAATTTCTATAACTTAGTTAAGAAAATATTTTGCCAGAAACCTTGTATGGGATTATGGTTAGTAAAATAAAAAGCTAAAAACTCTTTAAACCTTTCTGAAAACTCTTTTCTTAACTTTTCTCACTTTTCTGCTCTGATTTGCTGATATCTGAATTGATCAAATTATTAGACCCTTTCAATAAGATATCACATAGATTCAAAGTCTCTCCTCCCCCTGCCCTTATTAAAATAAAACACATACTAATTTTCAGTTTAGATATCAAACATTTTTTTTAAACGACTGTTACTTAATGTTTAATATCTAAAATTTAAAGGAAAAATTAATATAGTTGTAAATTCAATGTGTTTTTTTTTTTTGATTAACTAATTTAGGAAAATAGTTCAAGTACATATGCTTTTAGTTCTAAAAATCTAGTAATAAAATGTAGTTGAGATTAACTCTCACCAGCCCCAAACTCTCAAAAATGGGTTTTAAAATATCATGGTCCATGAATTTACTTTTTAGTGGATAAAAAATGGAAGTCGTTTAAAAAAAAAATCCTATTATCTGACAAATTTTTAAATCAAGCAAAAATCTTAAAATTCCGAAAGTGAATTCTTTCTTTTTTGTCCTTCTATGCACTTCAAAAATTTGAAGTCTTAAAGGATTGTTGCACTTCGAATCTCATGTTTATAATGAAATACATTTTGTGTTGTCTATTATAATAATTTTGTGTGATGATCCACACAAAAAATTAAAAAAAACTAGGTGTCGTTAGTCATGCTGCGCAGTTACTCTTAACAAGCAAGCAAAAATCGACAATTTGAGTTAATTTGATAACATTTTGGTTATTTCGATACGACTTTTAATATTTATCAATATAATCTAAGTTTTAAGACCAGACTGAATTCATTTGGTGAAAAAATTTATTCGGTTCAACACCGTTACGCCACGCACAAACAACCTATTTGTTAACGACTATAGAATGAATGAAAAAGAGCTGATAAAATTGATCTAAATAAAATATCCATTCTATCTTAAACGCGTTTCAGGTTTTCCGCATTTTTATTTAGAACGGAAAAATTTAAAGCTATAAACGAAGCAAATTTTTTTTCACTAAAACTTATGTTATAAAACTGTTTATTATAATTTTATTCTAATTTGTTTTAATTCGCTTCAACTGTTGAACAAGTAACAGATAAACTATGAAGATAATTTTAACAGTAAAACTATAAAGTTAATTAAAACACCCCCACCCCCACCCCATCAATGATTTTTTCGTTCATTTAGTCGGCAAATTTGACCCTTTTTGACTAGTCAGTCGGCAAAAGTAGACCCTTTTGACAAGTTAGTCGGTAAATTTAATCTGTCAGTCCCAGGTGGGGTATTTGATTCATTTAGACGCCCAAAACTCAATTTTTCAGAACTTCCAAAATAAATTAAAAAAGTTATTTTAGCAATGCTGAATGGTTAGTGAGTATTATAAACGTTAAGTAACCGCAAATGGTTTTAACCTGCCATTTTTTGCCATTTTGTTCTCCGTATTTGTTTATTCACTCTTCCTGTTCTTAAGTGTATGATAGGAGAAGACCAGGGGGGTTGTTGTTTCTGTATAATTTTTTTTTTCTTTTTTTCTTTTTTTCTCTGTGTACTTTAAAGAAAGTAAATTATTATTTTTTTTAAATATAGGTTTAAGATTATTATTATATATTTTATCGAAACTATAAAATAACTTATTTAATAAAAAAAACACTTAACTTCATGTTCAGGTATATTTTAATTTTAAACGGAGTTTATCTTAGGTTCGTCAGATGTCAGGGAAACGACCCGAAGAATGTTTTTTGATTAAATGCAGAGCCAAATTTTATCAAACATGAATGAGAAGTTAATATTTTAAGAACATTACGTATTAGTAAAAGATAATTACTCAGACGAACAAATAAAAGAAGTAAAACATAGTTTATCGCAGTTTAGTTACGAGTTAAAACAAAGATAATCAATAGCAAAGATAAAAAGTTGTTTTTAATAAAAAACAGTGATTGGCTAGATGAAAATGTTGCAATACCTGCAGTACTGCATTAAGGGGATAGGTCAACAAAGAATTTTAAAGAATTAAGCGAGAGAAGCAAAAGAAGAAAAACAGAAAACATACGTGCAACCACAAATTCAGAAACTTGGATTTGTTCTGCTCAGATGGAATTAGGTGTTACAGGAAAAAGAACTGCTTCAAACTTTAAAAGACATTATTCACTCCCCAAAAGCGGGAAAAAATGTATAAGATAGCATACTCACAGCTATTGGTATTAAGTGCACTGGCCATGTTTGTAGAAGCTGGTCTTTCCAGAAGACAATAGGAAATTGTTAGAAGTTCTTGTAAAACATTATATCCCTGCTATAGTATCCTGCAAAAGGCAAAAATAGATTGTTATCCAAATAAGAAACCTTATTATGTGACTGAAACCTGTATTGCAGTCAATTTACAAAATTTATTGGGCCATACCGTTACACGATTGGTCATGTATCTAGAAGAAGTGGTACAAAATTTAAACAAAAAAGAAAGAAGTTCATTAATATTAAATTGTAAATGGGGTTGTGACGGATCTCAATAAAGCAAAATCAATATAAACAGAAATTTCTGAATGACACCGATTCTGATGCAAGTATATTTCAGAGTTTTTTTGTACCGCTTCAATTAACTTGTACTAAAAACAACAGACTGATCTGGCAAAATCCAACTCCTTCTTCGCCGCATTATTGTCGCCCTATAAGAATTAGATTTGTCAAACAATCTAATGATATAACAAATGAAGAGATAAAACTTATTGAAAATTCAATCATCTCTTTGCATGATTGCATGAAACCAGATACACTGAAGTTTGGGTTACCAATTTTGCATGCCATGATCTGAATATTTGAAAATTTCTTGCATCTGTCTTATTAATTGCCTATTAAAAAATGGCAAGCAAGATCAGAAAATGAAAAATTAATTGTCAAACAAAAAAAACTAGAAACACAATCAAATTTTAGAAAAAAAATAGGTTTAATTGTAGACAAGGCCGGTGCGATAGGGGGTGTGGGGGTGTGTGACACCCCCATCAATGATTTTTAGTCGGCAAATGTGACCCTTTTTGACTAGTTAGTCGGCAAATGTAGACCCTGTCGATAGGTTAGTCGGTAAAGTCAGTCGGCAAATGTCGTTATGGCAGTCGGTAAATTTTAAAAAACGAGGTTCTTTTTTTTTTTTTTTTTAGACGGCAAAAGTTGTAATAGCACACCCTCCCCCCACGCGACCCCTCCTCGCGCCGGCCCTGATTGTAGACATACCTAAGCCGTAACTCAAATAGTGACAAAAATTGTCACTAGCCGACAATTTTTGGCAGACCCAGAGTTGACAGCTGAAACATCTAGTGAACATAAAATAGATTTAGAAGATATACTGTAAAAACTGCGGAATTATATGTACAGTTATGCCAATGATATCCGATGACCCCTACAATGCATAAAATCCTTATTCATGGTTTTATTGTAATAGAGCATGCTTTGCTTCCTATTGGTCAGCTATCTGAAGAAGCAGCTGAGGCACAAAATAAATACTTTTGTCTTTACCATCAAAACAATGCTAGAGAGTTTTCCAGAGAGAAAACAATGCTAGAGAGTCTTGCAACCTTGACGCTCTTAATAGATTACTAATAAGTTCAGATCCTATTTTACCTGGCATGAGAAAATTACCAAGAAAAAATACTAAACCATTCTTAAAATAAACCTTGGAGATGCTACTTCCAGCTGAACTTTCCAATTTTACTGATTTTGTTGACACAGAGGAGAAATCTTTAGAGCAATCAGGGATGTCTTACTTTACTGTCTTAAGCAGTCAGGGATGAAAAACTTTAGCTTTTAGCATCATCCTTTTAATAGTAGTTTTTTTGAGATAAAATATAAATAGCTGTAAAGATTTTTTTTTTAATACTTACCATAGCTTAATAAGAGTTTGAGTATGTTTCCGAATACATTAAGATAACACAAACCGCGATGTTTTAACTTTCAATTCCGAGTGAAAGTTAGAGGAAGAAAAGTTATCCACTATATATAATAGGTTTATATCATGATAAGAACCATATAAAATAGGTTCTTATCATGTTTATGCTTTAGTAAAGTGTAAAAGTAAAAAGTTGTGGGGAGGGGGGTAGTCTATCACCCAAAAATTTTTTTAAAATCTTTTGTTTTCTCATTTTATTTGGCTTCTCTACCAGCTTTTCCTAAAATAGATTAAACTTTTTCAATCAAAGATTATTAAATATTTTAGGCTGCCTAAATCAATCAAATACTCCACTGTGAATCGGCAAAAGTCGATAATACAGTTAGCAAATTTTAAAAAACGAGGACCTTATTTTTTTTCTTTTTTTAAGTCGGCAAAAGTTGTAATAGCACAACCCCCTCCCCCCACGTAATAGAACCACACAGTGCAATCAACCAATACAAAAGGAAAAAGCAGAACCAATCAATCAATACAAAAGCTTTTTCTTGTCATCATGATCATATGATGGTAAAATAAAAAATTTAAATAGATTTATTAAAGTAAACTTGAAAAAAAAAATTTTTTTTAGTTTTTTCCTAAATGTAATTAAACTTTTTCAAGATGAAATCCCCCATTTATTGTCACGCAAACAATCTCGAATAAATCTTTTATAGTAGTATTTAAAGTAAGTTACTCGTCTTGTTAAGCAAAAACAATTATTTCTTGGGTTTTTGATCCTAAAAAGGTTCATTATAAGGCTAACAATGCAAGTACAGTCTCTTTAAGAGCGATAAAGAAATTTGATTGTAAATAATTTAAAAATAGTATTTAGCATTCAACACCAAATGTTTTTTCTCATTAATCAACAAATGCAAACATTCTGGCATTAATCTTTTATCGGAGACCAGCGTTGTCCAGAGTTATTCAGTGATCATTAATGTTTCCAATGTTTGACGACACTGAAGAATTCTGAATAATGCTGAAGAATGCTGGTCTACAATAAAAATTTTGCATTTGTTGACAAAAAGTTATGGAAATGATCTTACAAACAACTCGAATCCATAAAGTATTACTTTTTAAAACTTACTAAACACCTTGCTCTCATTTATAAATGCGTATACAATAATTGTAACTTGTTCTATGTTTTTTTAAATGCAAAATTAAAAAACTAACGTTTTTTTAAATAGCATAATCATACACAGCGTAATCAATCATAGCCCACATGTACGCCATTCCATAAATCGTGTGTGGGTATCACACGTGAGGTGCATCAAATTTTCTTGTTACAAAAAAAAAGCATTCCGTTTTTGTAGTTTTAAAACCTGATTCTCAAGTTTCGAAATATAAAAAGTTAAATAAAAAAATACAAAAAAAGAAAGTGTTCAAGAGGATGTAAAAAGTGGTTATATATTTTATAAAGCAAACAAAGTACAAAAGTAAAATATTTATGCAAGTAAAATGCTATACTATAACATTTTGCTAGCATAAGCAGTTTTTACTTTTTTATTTGTTTATTGAAAAATTGTCCCTTTATATACGTTTATAGGCATTATTCGAATTGTTGTAAAGAAAAATAGTTCCATCTCCTAACTCGGGATCTAAATCTTGACAACTTGGAAGCAGCAAGTTAATAACTAAACTAAATAAAATATAAGGCTTGAGAACTTTTCAGTGAAAATAATTTATAATTTTTGAGTTTGCTCAAAAATAGATTTTTATTTGTCTTAATACGCGTGGCTTTGTTAGCACCCTCCGTTATATTTGCTATAGACAGGTTAACGAACGAATAAAAATACAAACCAACCAATTTAAGATTTGAAAATATTGCTTTTATCAAATTTCACATTTATATATATATTTTTTTAAAAATCTTTCTATTATTTTTATTAAACAACAACTAAAATATAAGAAGAAAAAAAGAATTTTAATAAAATATAAAATGAAAAAGTTGAAAGGTATACAGAGGTAAACAAAAATACTTCAAATTAAACCAACCTCTATCAACACTTATTTACAGTTGCAGACACTAAATATAGTATGAAGGAGCTAAATATGTTGCTCATTAAAAAAGATGAACATTTTTTATACGGTTCCAGTTATTCTTTTGTAAATATTGTAAATAATGATTTTGCAAGTGTTCTAAATTTGTTCTTAGTATACCTTTGAGAGTTGAGAGTTAATTAAACCTTTGAGAGTAGTTTAACGTTTTAAAAGTCTCGATAAAGACTTAATTCTTGATTTACATATTTTACATTTAGTTTTATCATTTAAAAAAAAAATCCTTTGGTTTTGTGCTTTTTTTTTCTTTTTCAATTTGATACTAGGTACTAGCTATATATCATTACTATATGAACGTTTGGATACTTTTATGTTTCAAATAGATTTTACGATATTTACTGTCACAAAATATTTTGTGAATCCCTGATCCAAAATTCTTAAACCGTAAAAAAAATTAAATGATTGCCTTTTTATTTGCTCGTTTTTTAAGTATTCTAGAACTGCTATTTTTGCTAGAATACTAATAGCACATGCTAATACAGTAACTTTTAACGTAAAACAAACTTTAAGTAAACTTTATAACTTCCTAATAGTTAAAATGGATTTTACATATTTATAAATTTCGATCTCTGAAGTATTATTATTAATTTAAAGTCTGTCGATGAATAAAGTTTATTTTAAAATAGTCGAAAATTCAAGAAGTTTAATCACCTCAATTCACTCAATTTATATTAACCTTAACTTTAGGGTAAAGGGCGGCTACAAGTTTAGAGCTTTTTGCTGTTTCTTGGCTCCAACGGACATCTCAGGTGTTAACAGATATTTTAGTAAGAATGTTTAGACGTGTTTTTTCTGGAAGTTTACCAATATTTTAGTGTAAAAATTTAAGGGTGTTTTAGAGTAAAAGTTTATTGGGATCGATGTAATAAAACTTTTTACCGGCGTAAAATGCAAATGACTTTTGTCAACGTTATAAAATTTTTTCAAAAATTTCCGCAAAAATATATATACTTTCTATTACCGAAACGTTTACCGTCAAAAAATGTTCCGGAGGCAAAACCTAAGGAAATTTTTGTTGAAGATCCAAAGATATGAATATTTAGTTGTAGAAACCTGTGGTTCAGAATGTTTTTGAATCTTCAATTCAAAAAAACTTTGTTTTTGACAACCTTTTATGCCTTGAGAATGCTAATGATCCGAACAGTTTCTAAAAGTAATTTCAAGACATAGATATTTTCAAAATTTGATGTGAAAAAGTTCTATTACATTGAATTCAAAAACAATTTACGTCTTTAAATTTACGACTGTAAAGGTTCCCTGAGTAAAACTTCCGCTCGTAGCATTTTCCAACGGTAAAAAGTTTTAAAACATCGACCCCATGTGTTAAGTTTTAAAAGATTAACGGTGTATTTGTGTAAAGGGTTAAAATTGCTTTAAAACGTTTTAATAGTGTTTCAGTGGGCATGTTTAAGGATGTTTTATTTCAAAGATAGGTCTATGAGTGGTCTATGAGTATTATTAGGTCAAGCTGGGTATAGTATTTGTTAATAAATTTTTATTACCATACACAATTTTTTTATTTAGTTTAATTTGTTACAGATGTTTCACATTCTATCGATTGCACAGGTTAAACTATACAACCTTATTAACTATACAGTTTTTCGTGTTTAATACATGAAAGACTTAAAAATGCAAGTTATAATATAAAATAATTCAAAGTTCCCTTGATCGGAACTATAAATATTCCCGAACTAATTCGGAAACAAAATAAAGGAGTTGCTGAGAGGTTTAGGCGCAATTTAAAAATATGTAATTGCAATAATAAGCTTGTAAGAGAAAATTTTTTGACTTAGAAGTAAATTAAAAAACGTTATAGCTGTTACAGTTTTGTATATATTTGTTATTTTTATTTTGTTTAGGCAATCTTATTTTTGCACTGTTTTTTTTTTTTAAAAAAAAGACGAGTTATTTAAAAATTGTCACAGTAAAGATATTTTAGTAATTTTTATCGATTTTTGTTGATGTCAATGTATTATTTTAATAGAAGCGATACGTTTTAATTAAGGAATCAACGTTTTCTAATTAAAGAAACCGGTTGATTTGAATAAAACAAAATGGCGTTTAAAAATCGAGTTTATTTCAATAAAAGCGCAATCAGTTATAATTAAAAGTAAAAAGATTATAATTGATTAAGCAATCAATTATAATTAAAAGTAAAAAGATTATGACGTGTTATAAGACTTATTTCATTTAAAATAAAAACTTTAGATAATCAACCAATATTGTCATCTTTCTCTACATTAGAATGAGTTTGGTAAAACATCTAAATAATAGAATTACTACTCATCACCTGTTCACTTTAACTATAAGTAAATTAGTTTTTTGCGAGTAAATCTATATCCGAATTGGAGTCCAGAATTCCTATTTGCAATACACTGCTAATAATTTTAGCTGTGTAACTCAGTATCAATAAAAATTGTTAAAATAAATGGTTGTTTTTTTGTTTTGTTTTTATTTTTAAATATTGATTGCTCGCTTTTACCGTTTTTACACATTAAAATTTTCTTTGTTCTGTATTTAACCGTTTTTATATGTTATAATTTAGCATGTATTATATTTAACCATTTTTATATATTGTAATTTTGTATGTATTAAATTTGACTGTTTTTATAAATTCAATTCTTTTTTATTTAAATATAGTGTATGAATTCTTTGAGTACGAAAATAAAAGTAACTTACGTTTGCACTAAATTTTGATTTTGAAATGTACACTAAAAAAAATAATTAGAACCTCTTATTTATTAATTATTTCAGCAAAAATATCTTGTGTCTCTAAATTCAAAAAAATTAAAATGTTCAAAAAAAAAAAATCATCAAAAATTCAGAACCATGCACATGCTATTGGTTTTTTTTGAATGCACAACGCGGCTTCTTTTTAAAAACCTTTAGCAAAGTTCATTTTTTTGATAAAAACGTGAACATAAATAATTTATATCGCAAAGGAAATTTCTAAACTTTTCATTAAATATTAATTTTAAAAGCTTTTTTTAAAAAATCATCCTTAACCTGAAAATCTTTACTATCGTTCTCATTTACATCCTAGCTTTTATATTCAACCATTAAAACTCTTTATCTTTCTAGTTAACTCAATCTTCATTTCCAATGACATTTTTGTATATATAATAAATAAATATATATTGTAATGTTCTGGATCAAACCACAAAAAGAAAAAAAAATTTTGAAATTTTTTTTTTTAAATGAATAACAAAACTAGTGCTTTTTGTTTAACTGATTAAAAAATGAATTTATAAAAATGTCGAAAAGAACGAAAGGTTTTTTTTTCCTTCCAAAAACTGTTGGAAAAATTCTTGAATAAACTCGTTGAAACCATCCGCAGATGATTTTGTTAAAACTCAAATTTGAAAACATATTTTTTTGTTACTGTATAAAACATATCGTTTAAAATTTATTTAAATAACAGACGAAAATAAAACTAACGCCTGTGTGCAGCGATTATTAAAAACCCGTCAAAATGGCGGTCTAATTTTACAAAACTTAACATACCTGGTTTTTGATTAAATTATAATGATGGAATAATTTTTGAACAGTCTAACATCTAGCTAACATAAAACCTGTTTTTTTTTCTTGGCTCACACAGAAAGTACAACTAACCAGAGCTCTGACGGTTTTTAAGTGGAAATAAGACTCGAAAAATTATTTAATGTAACGTAAACCTACTGGTTTATTTAGTACAAGTAAGTTAAATAGACTTAACACCATTTTGAGATGTAATTGAGAACTTAAAAGTAGCAATAAAATATGAGGTGCAATTAAGATTTTGTAAGTTATAATTAAGTGAATGACAGTAGTGTAAATGAAAAACGTAAATTTTTAAAACTATTTTTAAAGCCAATATCTGTTCTCGATTCATAACTATATATTTTCAAAAAGATAAATAAACAGAGATTGTGTTTCTTTTTTAAAAAAAATGAAAAACTAATGATGGCAGATACAAAGATCACGTGACTTTTGCGAATTTTCTAATTTTTTTTTTACAAAAAAAAAAGTCTGGCTTTATGCCTTGAAAAAAGTATAATACTTATCAAGACTTAAAACTACCCATGGTGCATTCTGTAAACTACCCATGGTGCATTCTGTAAACTACCCATGGTGCATTCTGTGAAGAAAATAGATAAAAATAGAGTGCTCAAACACTTAAAAACCTTTAAGATATCAAAAATTATCAACAAATTAGCCAGGACCACAAAAATTTAACTAAATATAGTACCGCAAAAAACAGTTTTGTACCATAAAAGGCATCAAACTTGCACTCCATAACTATATATTTTTTAAAAGATAAACTCATAGACATTATAAATCTTTAAAAAAAAGAAAAATATCAGTGATAGCGGACAGTATAATCACGTGAATTTTGAAAAAAAAAATTTTTAATCAAAATCAAGCACTCTGAAAAAACTGTCAACTTAGGGGTCGTTTACACACAACGTCACTAAATTTTCAGCTAATTGAGACCCCTCCCCTCTCCTCGTCACAATATCGTAACACTTTAGTAACAAGTTTAGTATGAGTTGTCAATAAACCACTAACATCTCCCTCCCCCTCCCTATCCCTAAAGCGTGACGTAATTTATGGATCCTTTATATCTATGATGGAGCTTTAAAAGTTAGTTTATTACGGCTACTTTTGAAGCTGAGCATAAAACTATCCTTTAAAGCATAAAATCAAGTAGTTTTGATTAATGGCACGGCTAAAAAAAAACCTTTAATTATTGATTTATTACTACAGTGTCGTTAACGATCCGTTTCGGTGCGAAAGAGTTAATAGTTGTCACGAATGAAAGTCAAAACTTCACTTCGATACTTCACTTCGATACTTCACTTCGATACTTCACTTCGATACTTCATTTCGATACTTCATTTCAATACTTCACTTCGATACTTCATTTCGAAACTTCACTTCGATACTTCACTTCGATACTTCATTTTAATACTTTATTTCGATACTTTACTTCGATACTTCACTTTGATACTTGATTTCGATACTTCTCTTCGATACTTCACTTCGATACTTCACTTCGATACTTCACTTCGATACTTCACTTCGATACTTCATTTCGAAACTTCACTTCGATACTTCACTTCGATACTTCACTTCGATACTTCACTTCGATACTTCACTTCGATACTTCATTTCGAAACTTTATTTTTTATTTTAAAACTTCACCAATAATTTTTTTTGAATCATTGTTTAAAATCTTACGGAATTTATAGATTTATACAGCAAAAAAAAACCTCACCAACAATGGTTTCCTTTCTAAGTTCATTCCAATTTAGAAGCATGATTGGTGCACCGCATTTCATTCCTAATTGAGACAGAGACATTTAAAGACACTTAAATTTGAGTGAGCTGGGTTTCTCAGCTAGTTTCTGTTCACATTGCCTTACGCTCAACATACACTATAAAATAAAAAATCACAAAAAGTCATTTGAACTTTGACTACGTGGTGGTAACTGAAATATAAATTGAAAATAGTTGAAAATTGTTTGTATAATATAAAGATTTTATAGCATAAAAATTATTCTATCAAAATCTCAAACTTTATATAAATTTATAAAAATTCATTATAAAACTTAGTTTTGAAGAAAGATTGATGACAATTTTGAATTCTCTCAAATGCTTAATTAAGAAGAAACTTAAGCGTGTAGTTCATTTCCAACAATAGTTTGTCTCCATGTGCTTATTCAATGCCTTTAATAACACTCTTTTATTATCATTAGAGCTAAGTGTTAAGTGAATTATCTCCAAAATTTTCAGAAAACTTGTCAAGATGACTTTTAATATAATGTTTTATGATGCAGCATTAGCGCAGACGTTAACACGCTTGCCGTGCTAATCACTGTAATCCGAACCGAAGATCCGTGGTTCAGCTTCACTTCTGGGTAAGTTTTATAACATTGATAAGAAAGGGAAGTGAACTTCGTTTCACACGCTCTTCCGCGGTGCTCTGTGATAAGACTCGGCATTTTCGGATTAACCCATCAGTAAACGAATAAAAGAGTGATGAGAAGGAAGAAACTCATTCGGAAATTAACACATTTAGTACGTTGCGGGACATCTATTTAGCACGTACGCAATAAAACCACTGATTTAGTGCAGTTCCTCCCCTCTTTTACGCACCTGGATGCTTTCTACGAACCCTCTTCTACAAAGTCGAAGAGTGTCGCAACTTTCTTCAACGCATACTTTTCAAAACATCAACAACAAAATACATTTAGTTAATTTGACATTCTCTGTTTCATAAAAAAATATTGATTTTAAAAAATTTTTTCCAATGTGAAATGGAATGTTACCGTTAAAAAAACAAAAAACAAAAAAAATAACAACCTAGTTTTCGGAGAGATAGAGAACAAGAGATAGTTAAACCACCTACGTAATCACTTTCTTAAACAGCACCTACCCTTCCCTGTTCTATGGACGAATTCATACATTTTTGAATAATCCCCTCTCCCCCAAGACCCCTTTGCTTAATTTTTTTTAAGTAGCAAAAGACAAAGATCGAGAAAAAAAGTTCTAGATAAAATCAGATTTAAATAGAAAAAGGTATTGCGTAGAGCACCACATGAATCAAATATTGGACTCTTTATTTGTCATTTACATAAATTGTTTAATACGTGAGATAACGGAGACAGTCAAACGTTACAGAAAGCCTAAATTAATATATTTGAATACATAATACATACATATATATATATATATATATATATATATATATATATATATATATATATATATATATATATATATATATATATATATATATATATATATATATATATATATATATATATATATATATATATATATATATATATATATATATATATATATATATATATATATATATATATATATATATATATATATATATATATATACTCTTGCATGTCTCTTGCATGGCGTCAAAAAAAGTTTCCCATAAACTGTAGTTTTAAAGAGCGCGTTAATAAACCAGACCAGAAAAAGTTTTGAAAATTAAATTTTTTTTTTAATTGATAGACTGCCTGGCCAAACCAAACCCTCAGTCGATGTAGCAGCACTCTCTTGCGAGTCAGGCTATTTGTCAGTCGATGTAGCAGCACTCCGTTGCGAGTCAGGCTATAAGATAGTCGATGTGGCAACATTTACGCATGTTTTAAAAATGTTTTTTATTAAATCAATAACAAAAACACCACTAATAAAAAAAAACTTTCTAGTCGTTATAATTGCAGTTTTTTAAAAATTTTTTAAAAAACAATTAAATTTAATGTACTTCCGCATAAATTAATTGCCAATCAAGAGACGAGGTAATTAAAATTGTAGTCGTAAGAGACTTTTTTTACATTAAAACGCTCTTTCAACTACACTATATGGGTATATATATATATATATATATATATATATATATATATATATATATATATATATATATATATATATATATATATATATATATATATATATATATATATATATATATATATATATATATATATATATATATATATATATATATATATATATGTATATATATATATATATATATATATATATATATATATACATATATATATATATATATATATATATATATATATATATATATATATATATATATACATATATATGAAATATTTACCGTATTAGGAGGCATCCTATACTTTTTAACTATTTAAAAGTTAAGAAATATTAAAATGAGACTATTGTAAGAGGCAGGTAGCATTTTTGATGAAAAAAAGAGCTTATTTGTTGCCCAAAACTGTAAGCAAAATATTTTTGCACCACAGTATTGCTAAACTTTCAGAAATATTTACATAAGTGATTATTGCGAATAAAATTAGGCAAAGCTACAGATATGCGGTCTAAAATAATTTTATTTTATCGCTTGATGCGCTTTCGTGTGGAGACTTGCTCAAAGTGGTGATTTTTTCATATAAACGTCAAGAATATTTATTGGCTTTAGTACATACATCGATTATCTTATAGCCTGCTGCTACTAGGGAGTGCTGCTACATTGACTGAAGATTTGGCATAGGGCAGCAATCTTTTTTCTTTTATTATTTCAATTACAATTTTTAACGTTTAAAAACTCTCCACTAACGAGAACGCAAAAAATAAAATTAAGGAATTCCGGTATATCCCTAGTTGTACTATACTGTAAAGAGTCATCATTATACTTTAACAAGTCATCATTGTTTAAAGAACGCGGGAAATTTGCAGAAGATTGATGCACAGTGGGCCAAAATCATTATTAGCTGGACAAAATTATTAGCTTTTAAAATATTATTCAAATTTTCTCCATAATTACCACGTTGAGTATATTTAATACTACGAATTTAATGGTACCATTAGATTGTTTATTTAGTTGCAATGGATACCTTATATTTTATAGCAACAGTGCATTTTGCATAGTTACCTAAATTAAGAGACTTTTTAAAAAGGTCAAATTTATAAACTAAGCTGATATTAATACTACAATTCTATTTTATGTAGTTGAATGATAACACAAACAAAAAATTACTAATTTTCGGTGTTGCTATGCAGTTTTGAGCTCTTAGAAACCAGCTATTTAATTTTTTTATGAAATTTTTGCTTAATTCAAACATTCTTGTCTTCAGCAACCAAATAAAAATCAATAAGCTTACATACAATTAGGGGTATAAAATACTTTATAAAGTATATGTAAGAATACAAACAAATTTGTATATTCAATTATATAAATAATAAACACTAATAAAGTAAACAACATCTTGAGTACCTACTAAAATCAAAACTATGCAATTGCAATTTATAGTAAGTCAGAAAATGCAAACTCTTTTAGTATATTAAGTACACCAGTTAGAAGAGCGTTGCTCTTATGATAATATGATTTTCTCAAACTACTTATCAAAGGGTCAGAAAAACATATTAGTCTCCTTAAAAATCTTCCTTTGTTTTTGACCACGAACACTTACCGAAAAATGATTAATGAAACTTCTTAAAGTTTTTTACTTTGAGCTTCTTGTGCCTCCTCACTGAGCAAGCGATTAGGCAAAGTCATTCTCTCTATAACTTGCCAACCACAAATAAGAATGCGATGCAAACACTGTGACATATGATACGAAGAGTATAGATTTACATACTTTTCAACTGTTTTGTCGGAGTATTCTCTAGATAGTGAAGAGTTAATTAGAACGATAAAGAGTCTATTAGAAAGCTAGATAACAATCTACACAACATAACATCTTTATCATACTGACATCAAACTCATAAATTTGAGCAAACTTTTCTGCATTCTGAAAAAAAACTTCTAGCAGTGTTTCCATTATTTACCAGTCCAACTTCATTACGAAGCTTTATTTGAGTTTTCTGTTATCGTCCTTGGATAATTTTGCTTTTAAATGGTGTCCTTGTAAACTACTTTAGATAATGCTGAAACAACTTAGAAATAAATGAACCAGCTTTTTTTTAAATGATTTTTTTTTTCTTTCTCGACTGTTACCTGAGTATAAATCCTTTGGCTAGTTGATGGATCAACTAGCCAAAGTATTTATACATTTATGCGATGATTGGAGTCTGGGGACAAAAAAGCCCTAAAATTTCATCCGCTTTTCTGCCCCAAACATGACAGCGGTAAGTTGATAAAATAATTTTTTTTCTATTCTCAATTAAATGTATAGCCATAAATTTTAAGTTTCATAGTATTATCTCTCAGCGTTCATTGAGGAGGTTACAAATCTTATATGGTCATAATTTTTGAACACTGAGAGATAATACTATGAAACTTAAAATTTATGGCTATACATTTAGTTGAGAATAGAAAAAAATTATTTTATCAACTTGCTGCTCTCATGTTTGGGGCAGGAAAGGGGATGAAATTTTAGGATTTTTTTGTCTCCAGCCTCCAATCATTGCAACTTTTTGCAAATCATCATTATTTGACATAAGTATAAACATAAAAATGTTTGGAGTTTCTCAAACACCAAAAAATGCTTTTTCCAATGTTAAACAGTGTAAAGTAAAAAAATATATAAAATAATAAAAAATATTTCTGATATATTAGAGATTTTATTATATTTATGGTACTTAAAAAAAATAACAATGAAAAGATTAGATAATATCACAAATATACGTGAATTGGGAGTGAATAGATTACGAATATGAAAGGAAATAAAAATAATGAAATATAACGAAATAAAACTTAACGAAATAAAAAATACTGAAGAAATTCGCGAAGAAAGTAAAGGTTGTTTTAGTTATAGTTATTTCAAAGGTGAAAAAAAAACAATGAAATTATGATACATTTATAGAAAAAGAAAACCATTGGCTTCAACGAAATCTTACGACCAATCAAAACAGCCAATTTGGTCCCGGAAGGCCCCATAAACATTGAAGAGTAGTTGGAGAGCGAAGCAAAAGAGAAAACATAAAAGACCTAGCCACTAAAAATTATCATGCTCTACCTTTAGCTTCTGCAAGAAGTCAAGTTGTCATTTTTGTAGACCTCTTCGTCTACAATATAAAAAAGAGAGTCTAATATTATCCAGAGAAGAAGAATCAGATCTGAAATATTAGATAGCTACCTTAACAACGTTTTGCAGAGTTTTTAATATTGCAGGAAGAATGGTATCTTTAATATCTGCTAAAGAATCGATCTTACAATGTTTGATAATAAAGTGGTTAGCGCACCTACAAACACAAAATTCATTCAATCCTAAAATGTGTGTAAAATTAAACCCAACGAAATGAACAATATTGACTTAACAATAAATAAATCAGCCTTGGCGCTCGGATTTTTAGACTTACACTGCTGGATATAGTGTTTGACTTGATATAGTGCTGGATATAGTGTTTGCCTAAAACTGGGTTTAGCAATGAATTCTGCCAAAAGAGCATTTAAAAGTAATGAAGTTTTTACCGAAATTACTAAAGTTGATTGTGATATAATTAAAAGATTGCATAATATTCTCCTAACCATATATTGAGGATGACCTACTAGTATCAAGGAGTTAGATTTATACTACACTAAAAAGCTAAAAGTATAGTGAGTTTGTCCAAATGGTATGTTATGCATCTTACTGTACATAAACTGTTACTGCATAGTCTTTCTATATTACATAAACTACTTTTGCCAATTTGTGTGTAACTAGAAGATGCATTGGAAAATTTAAATAAACAGATAAGATATTTTATACTTAAGTACACTTCCTTTAATCAAAAATGTTTTTTTTACATTGACACTTAAGACTATGCTGTATAAATTTATTTGAGCAAGGAGCATTTTTACTTTTATGGGCTCTTTTACATTAAAAGATTCAACGTTCAAAGCTTTTTTAGTAATTTAGAGAACTGTTATCTTGTTTCAGGGGGAAGTAACCCTTCTGTTTTTATATTTCCACGTGTTCATTTTAACTACTGGTGGTTTAGGGTTTGCAAATGTGTCTGGTTAGATAACCGAAGGTTGCTTTTCCGGCTTAAATAGTTCTTGATAATCATAAACATTATATAACCAATAATCTAGAGCTTAATACTAGAACAAATAACATTATGATACTTACCTTTCCACCTCACTACAGCTACCCTTATCGTTAAAATCTTAAATTAAATGACTTTATACCCAGAAAAAAAATGTGAAGATTTGTAACGTAGCTCTAGTTTCTAAGGACAGATTTTATTGGAATAAGCCATTAAATTTAATTTAAATGTTGCCTTTTAAAGCAATGTTTAGTTTTTAGTATACGAAATAACATATCTAAATAGTGTGTACTTCCTTTTCTCTCCTTTTCTCCTACACACTAAATATTTTTAGATATTTAGATCTGGATACACACTAAATATTTTTAGATATTTAGTTCTCCTTCTATTTAAATGAGTCACAACTAAAACTATGTTCAAATAATTCACATGTTCACACCTTTTATTTTAAATGAACAAATAACCACCAAATTTGATTGAACAACCCACTGGACCCTCTGTTATACATGGGCCACAAGCTGAACTTTAAAGTCTTACTCTAGAGCGTATTCTAGTAATCTTCCGATAACTTGGGAACTTACTAGGCTATAACCCAAAGTTACTTAAACAAAAAGCTATAAAAGCTTCTCAAGAAAGAGCAAAACTGGGCAAGCTACCATTTGTTGTTAACTACAAATATTGATTCTGACTCGGTGGATAATATTTCGGAGATCGAAGAAATTACTCCCAAGTTGAGATAACCAGACAAAGTATAATAGAGATGGAGATGACAAATGTACCGTCTGAAAAAAAAATATTCAGAAAGCGTTGAAAATTGGTAACAATGTAAAATTCTAAAACAAAAATGTTCCTTTCATACCACCTCTTCCCTATAAGGAAGCTGCATTATAGTATAAAATATTAAATCAATTTCTAATAAATGGAACAAAAATATATTTATCTCTAAAACAAGATAGAAAAAATAAAGAAACACCAGTTTCAACTTTACCCCACAAATGAAATATCTTACATGTGACATGAGCTAACCTCGCATCACAACTTTTTTTCCTGAGCTAAGTTGCTATCAACATCACAAATGTAACCTATATTAAGTTGGAAATGTTCTGCTGCGACATCTTGCGCAACTTGCGACATCTTGCGCAACCAACGTAATAGATGACATTTATGCTAATCTACTTCTGACTAATCAAAAAAAAAAAGTTACCGCTTTTTTTGTAATTTGAAAGTTTTAATAATGTTTATTGTATTTCTGAGTACCATTATCATGCAAACAATTGTACTTGTAAAAGTTTTTTTTTGTAAAATTACTTTCAAAGCGTAGCTTTCATTAACTTGGATTTGACATAAAATTGAAGCTTCCTGAATTAACCTACATTTTACAGCGTTGGTTAGTTTGTTTAATACTACTTTTATGATTTTGTTGGTATTATTTTTACTCACATTTGTTAAAAAATATTTTATGATGGTTTTTTGAATGTTATTATGGTATCTGCCGTTTTCAAAAGTTGTTAATTGCTCATCATCTGAAAATGTAAGCAACTTTTGAAGTTTTTGGTTCTCTTCAAATTTTGTCTTACTATATAATAAGTTTCTTCCACTAAACATATAATATACTTAACATTGTTTTCAGTAATATAGCACCCTAATAGCAAGGAATATTGGTGCAATAATGCTGCGGTATTGGGTAAACATTATTGGGCTAATATTGGCGTACTAATATTGGAAAGTATAAGCATGCCAATAATGCTTCAATATTGTTTTTCCATTATTAGAATGCCAGTATTGGCGTATTCATATTAGCGCATTGAGCAGCCGTAGAGCAGTGGTTAGCGCGCTTGCCTCAGATGCAAGAGATTTTTGATTTAAAGCCACCACTGGGAAAGCTTTATAACATCGGTTAGGAAGAAGGCGTAAATTTCCTTTCAAATGCTCTTCCGCAGTGCTCTGTGTTACTGTAGGACTCGGAGCATAAAAATAAAAAAGCTTGTTAATATCAAGATTTTCACAAAAAAGACGTTATGTAACGTAACTGGTTACTGTTTAAATTGCACATCCTAACATCTATTGCAATATCTATCCGCATCCTCTATGCTATCATCCTAACTCGACTTCTTCAGACTTTATTCTTTAATTTACTTTTTTCTTCCAAAACTTACATACTTTTGATCCATCGAAGCAAGTAATGATGCTCTTTAGAGAGATGAACGTGTCCTGGAACCTGTGTGTGTGGACCTTGGTATATATTGAACGTGTGTGTGGACCTTGGTATGTGACTACATTATTGCATTTAACCGGAGGAGGATAAACTATAATACCTATGTTAAACAAACAACAACTGTAGGTAACATAGTTTAACAAGTATAAGAATAAATTTTGAAAATATGTAAATTCAATTAATTATGATCAGCATAAACAATTAATTATGATCAGCATAAATGATGACATTTCATATATATACCTATAATTTACTCGGTTTAAAATGTCTTGTTTTACACTTCATGCGTTTTTGTAATAAATTATGATAAAAAAATATGTTCGCACTGTATTGCAGTTTATATATAGCCAATTTTTTAATCAATATTGGCTGTATATATCAAAATGTGGATATTTTATATTGCCGCAACTTTTTTTAATTATATTAAGCATATATTGAGGTAAATATTGTATTGATATTGTGCCAATGTTGCTTGCTACTAGGCTACATTTTGCATTCTTCTCTTGACATTAACAACTTTGTTTCAGTAATTTTAAATCTAGCTAATTAATTCTAGCAATTTTTATAAAGATTATATTTTTTATAATAAATCTAGCTAATTAATTCTAGCAATTTTTTTCTTTTTCAAGATAATTTTTTTTAATATTTAATCAAGCTTTTTTAAAGTTAAGTATAGTATTCCATCCATAAGAGAGTTTTCTGAATTAATTATTTGTAGATTGCTTGAAATACCTTCAAAATTAATAAATGCGTAAAACAATCTATTTTTAAATCATAATTGATTAAGTTTTCCTTAATAATTTTTTTTTTAAATTATTTTTATTTTTGTAGATTAAGATTGATTTTTGGAACTTCAGATGCATATGCGTCAGCTAGAAAAAAGGCTTTCCTAAAAACAACAGTTGTTTTTTTATTTACGTATTCGCTGTTTCTTTAGTTTTGCAAAATTATTAACTTTTTATCTTTCTAGCAGAATAGTTCAACACTAGAATCCATACAATATATTGCACCAAAGGAGGTATTTTTTATTACCAATGATTTATATTTTCATTAAACATTACATCTAAACAATTATAACATTTTCAAAAGACATTTCAAGAAAATATATAAATTATTTTACATTAATCTAGTATTACTAATATCAATAAAATATTACTGACTAATAATACTAATTTAAATTAATTTCAATTAATTAAATTAGGGTTAAGGTAACTTAGCCTCGATCGGTAGTTAAGGTAAGTTAGCTCTTGCTCATCTCTCCGTTACGCTTAAAAAAGCTTTTGTCTGAAATTTCGTTACAATTTATCTAAGTAAAGAAATGACAAAAATCTTATTTAAATTTTTAAAAATAAAACTAATACTAAAATAAAATATTAATTTTTAAAAATTTATATTTTTAAAGAACTTTTTTGTTAATATCTTTAAAAAGATATTAACAAAAAAGTTTTACTAACGCTCCGTTAAGCTTAACGGAGAGATGAGAATACGGCCCCAGAGGTTTCTTATTGGATAAACTACATAAATAAAATACCAATTTACATTAGAAAACATTAAAAAGAAGAATGATTATTTACTTTTATTTACTTTAATATTTGTTTAAGTTAAAACATTATTATGAGTAAAGAAGTTATTATAAAAATATTAACAAATTAACAGAAAGAAATAGTGTTAATTGTGAATTAATTGTGAACTTAGGAAGTCAACGCTTAGATGATACATTTTAAAACTATTATTCGACTTGTGGCCGACATAAAAGAAGAACCGAATCAGGTTATTTTACCCAACTATTGCTTTAATTCAATTACAATTTGGTTAGCAACAACAATATCAACAACAACAGCAAAAAAAAATGCCTTTTTTTTGAATGTTGTAAAAATTATTTTTACTTACAATTTAAAACTAATATACAATATTGCTGGGATTTAACGCCATGTTAAATCTTTGGTAGAAAAAATAAAAAAGTAAATATACTTGATGGAATCTATAACAAAAAAGAATATTTATTATAAAATCTCAGCTGTAAAAAATAAATTCAACAAGCGAAGGAATTCTTTTGTTAAAAAAAAAAGCGTCGGATTTACTTTAGCAAAACATCCCAAAGCAGGCGAAATTTTAAATATCTGTTTTTAGAAAACGAAAAAACCTCTTTCATAAACTTATCAACTTCATAAACCAATCTTATTTAACTAAGATAAAAGTTTATAAAATTTATGTACATATTAAATAAATAGCTATAGAATCTATCTTCATTTGTAGACAAAAGATTTATTCAAATTTACTTGAATTAAAGCAAAAACATTTAAAATCGAATGACTTTATTAATTAAAAAGCAAAGTGGACATAAATTAATGTAGAATATAATTTTTTAAACATAAAAAAACATTTCTGTACTTATTATTGATTTTCACAGGTGGGTTTTTATTCTTTGACTTTTCTTCCTTTTTTTAAAAAGAAGTTTTTCAGAACCAAACGATGTTTTTCTTCCTATCAGTGTATTGTTTCTACCTAAATAGTTGACGCTCTTTTGTAGCTTTTGATTAGATTTTGAAGCCACTACCCAACCTTGTACCCATTCTTTGTTGCACATTTACAGCACATTATAACTTTTCTTAAATTTTTCTATAGTCTTTATGCTGTTTAGGTCTTATTCCTTTTTTAAAAGTTGATCAATCTATCTTTGTCTCCAAAATAGAGTAGATAATGAGTATAAGTTTTATTTTTTCATTATCTACAAACAAATTTAAAAATATTTCTTAATCAACCCACATGTTATCTACAATTGCACTTACAAATCCATTAAGAGAAACATGTCAGTGTTGTTACCATACACCATTAATTTTAACACTCTTCATTATTAATTAATTATCATCAAGCTGGTTATCATTTTAGTTGCATTATGCTTTATTCATTTAAAAAAAAATTTTTATCAAAAGCTTTTGATATTTTGATATTTAGTGTTCAAAATGGCTTTCTCTAAAATCAATTATGATTTTTGTGTTTGCTTCAAGGTTTTTCCTACCCTGGGTCTTCTTTCCAAACTACAACTCTGTTTAAAAGAATAAAAACATTTATTTCATTTCTAAATATTACACTCAGAGCCGTATTTGGGCTTGGGCAGGGTGTGCTATGGCACAGGGCCCATATCACATTAGATGTCCACTAAGCAAATAAAACTCCCATTTTTGCATTTAAAAAGTTATTTTTGTAGAATTATTGAGTAATAAAGTACGTACATTCATAAATGTAAATATTTATTAATGCACATTTCTTTTATTCCGTTTCTTCATAAATATAAAAAACTATGTGTTAAATCTGGTATTTATTATTTTTTTAAACACTTTTTTTTTTTTTATATATTTTACATTTTTTTTCCTATATCTTTTATCGATAAAACCTTTTATTACATCATCAAAATCAATCTTGTAAAGAATATCTGATTCGATAGACATTTGAAGCATGGTACTTCTTTTCTCAATTTTAATTCGTTTAATTTTAGAAAACGAACGCTCTGCAGAACAATTTATAATCATGTGTTAAAAAATTCGAAGAGCATTTTCGACGTTTGCAAAAACAGATGCAAGATTGTCATGAACCAAAGTTTTGCAAAGTTCAGAATAAGAGAGCTGAGTTTTTGATGCAAATTTTAATTTGACTTAACTGTGATGTAGCCTCAATTCTGTATAAAAGTTGTTAGAATAAAAATCAACCAAATTAGAAATCTTCTGTCAATAGTCATTTTCCGAAAGTTCAAAGTTCGCCAAAAAAGAAAACATCTCCGCAACCTCTAAGTAAACTTTGTTTTGTTCATTAATCTCTCTTTTAAGCCTATCTATAATTACTATAAACCCGTTAATATAAAAATCATCTCCAGCAGGTAATATCACATACGAGGCATGAAGTTCTTTAGAAGATCTTCTTTTTAGGCAAATTCGCATTATAACATTTGCATAATCAATACTTTGCAAGATTGATTTTGCTTTGTTTTCAAATTCATCAAAAATATCTCTCATTTTGTCTAACGAATTTTCTAACGATGAGAACATCGAAACGCAAGTTTTGAGGTCAATTGGTTCCGACTGAAGTAATTGTGTTTTGAAGTAATTCCGACTGAAGTAATTGTAAAAGTTTTCAATTGACAATCAAAGCTTGTCGATCGAAAACTAATTAAAGTATTGCTCCACAATACGAACATGAAGACAAATTCAAAAGTTCTTATTTTATTTGCAATACATTCAGTTTTGTGCTTGTTTCACTTTTTTGAGAGGGATCAGCAATCTTATTCAATGCTTAAAAAGAATTGATAACTTCTTTGGTGGTATTTGCGTGAGCTTCCTAACGCATTTTTGATAATGATTTGAATCCTTTTTTGATCCCAATGTGTTGTTTTAAGACATCCCAGTGATGCGTCAAATTTGAAGAATACGTATACAATAGTTGCACGATAAAAAAAAAATTAACTGCAAACAAGCAGCATTGTACAGAAGTTTGTTCAAGTTTTTTTGAAGTTCAACAAATGCGTAGCACATGGTATATATACCGCATGCTCATTGAGATTAGACATTATCGCTTGCATACTCCCAATTTGCCACGAACGGATGAAAAGCATAACTATGATTGTTTCACGATCTCGCCGTTTTTGTTATAAAAATGGTAAGGTTATGAGCAGCTGTGGTGTAATGGTTTGAGTGCTTGTTTTAGAAGCAAGAGATCTAGGGTTCAAGGCGAGTTTTGTGGCAAGACCGTTAGATCTTCTAGGGCTACTTAAAAAAAAAAATTAATTCTTATTTGTTGCATTAGATTGTAAATTTCATACCCAACTTAGAGAGCAAGGGTGGTGTAAGTCAACAAAACTTGTTAAATAGATAAATTATATTTTATGTTTGGTGTTAGTTTAAAACTTTGGTTACATTTATTTAGTAGGAAAAGATACATTTTAAGAAACCAGTCCTTGGGTAACTTATAAACATAAAATAGTATTTAATAATTTTTATTGTTATGGAGTTACTACAATGTAAATTGACTTATACCACTTTTGC
The DNA here is from genome assembly GCF_022113875.1 of Hydra vulgaris. Taxonomy (NCBI): domain Eukaryota; kingdom Metazoa; phylum Cnidaria; class Hydrozoa; order Anthoathecata; family Hydridae; genus Hydra; species Hydra vulgaris. The sequence continues at coordinate 19,042,925 of NC_061159.1, read as the reverse complement.
TAATAGCATTTTTTGAGATTATGAGTATCTGTTGATATAAGTCAAGTAAAATAAGACACACGTGACTTTTATTGCACATTTAAATCAATTTTAGTACAAAAAAAACTTTAAAAATGTTTAAAAAGGGCCTACGTGCTCAATCTATCTTATCAACTTCGTGGTCAGACAGCGGACCAGTGTCTTCATTATTGTTTGTTCGTAGATAAGTGAAACACTCGTGGTAACATGGTGGAGTAAATGGTATGAGATCGAACATATCTTGTTTCTTGACCTTGGTACACATCTTTTCCGAGGATGCATTCCGAGGATACATTCCGAGGATACATTCCGAGGATACATTTCGAGGATACATAGGATTTTGTACGATACTAACCATGTTACATACCCTTCTTTTGTTGGGTGTTAAGTCTAGCTTGAAAAATTCAATTTCTTCATTCAAAGTTTCCTTGTAGAACATTATGTACGGGTTGGACTTCTTAAAACGTATCCATTGGATATCCAGCCATCTTACTTTTCCCCCATCAACTTTTGTTTTACGGCGTGTTATTGCCATTTCTAGTGGCAGTATTGACTTAAACTCGTCATGTTGCATCTTGTGCACAGTAAAGATGTTCTTTCTGCGAGCTATCCTTATTATCTCGTACCAATCTTCTGGAACGTACATTTTCTTGTGTTTGGTTGCTTTTTCGATGTTTCCAAAATCAGAATCGTTCGACCAGATTGTAGAAACTTGTGATCGATTACTTGCACTTGAATGTCTGGATTGTTCACTAACTTCATCAGCGAAAGGAACATTTTTATATTTCTATTTTGTCCTGTACAGCTGTCGCTATACAGGACAATACTGTTTTTGTCAGCTGCGTATAAGCAAATGTGCTTAACAACACAAGAGGCAATTTTCTGAGATCCACACAAGCCATCAGTTTCATCCCAGGTATACATTATACCAGTGCCTTTTCTTAAATTATGCACACCTTAGTTATAGCAATAGATATTCCTCTTGCAATAAGCTACAGATACACTTAACTGTGGAAATGCAAGTGCTTTCTGTAAATTGAATGTAATGGCGTGGACGAATGTATCTTGTTTTACTGCTTCACACACACACACCCACATACACCCACACATACACACACACACACACATACACATATTATTAAATAATAATTATTCATTGCAGAGTTAATACTCATATGAACCTTTCTGATGACTTTAATTTAATATACAGTAATAGTCTAATTTTTGAGCCTATGGTTAATTACCCTGGTCTAATCTAATAGGTATTATGAAGGAAAAATAGCTCTATGTCTACAATACTTGTAGCTCTAATGCTATAATGTAAACAATAATAAAACTATTTATTTTTTGATCATTTTTGTGTGTTACGTTATAAATAAAATATAAAACATGAAAAAAATTGACTTTTTTCAAAAAATTAAAGAGTTTAGTTTCAATAAAGATAATTTACTTAAACCTTTGTTTAAAGAAGCTTAAAATGTTTATAGTATTAAAAAGATGGCTTATTCTGTTGTTCAGATTATTTATAAATCTGAGCAACTTTAAGTTGTTTTTAACATCTGTTTTTAAAGCAAAAGTGGGAGCTAAGTTAGGTAAACATAATAGAAACTATGACAGACTGATTTTAGATAAGAATGTTTGGATCTCTATTTGAAATCACTCGAAAACTATAGGTAATACTGTTACAAGAACCTTTGAGCAATCGAATACCTTTTCTGAGAACTGGTGTAAATGCTAAAACTATTTCTAGACTTAAAACAATTTTAATAGCAGTTCGTTCAGGATATAATTTAAATCCTCTCTTAAACTCTTTTAAACAATATGGTAATGATACAACAGATAAAACTCTCTCTAAATATAATTGGTTTATTATTCCTTGAAGCGTTCAAACTCGTTTAGAACATGATTCACAGATTGCCAATGCATCAGCAGCCGTATTCACAACCCTTCTTTAAACCCTTTGACAAGCTATTGGCTGGTTAAAAATAAATCAGCAGCTTTTAACGCCAGTGATAAAATAAACTCGTATTTTAATGTCTTCGTTTGGTTATCGGCAGGAGTAAATTTAGTTATCGAAATGCTGTTAAAGCCAAAATCTAACCCTGCTCTACCCTTCTGTTAAAACTGCTATCGGAGGAATTTTCTGTTATAAAGGGTGTGTACGGTATTTGAGGACATCCATATATGTGGCTGTAATTTATAGAGAACAATTTTTTTTTCTTAGTTCATTAATGGAGGACTATAAAGTAACATAGAAAAGAAGAGACATTTATTTATCGTCGCTATATGCGCAAAACACACTAATTTAGAAATCTCCAATTTTCTCAACTGCACCCGATCATTCATACATAAGGTTCGTTGTGAATTGGAAGCATCAGTTGGCAATGTAGAAACTGTTGAAAAACGCAAAAGACATAAGGAACGTTCGAACATTACTAAAAATACACAACTTGTCCAACAAGTGCAAGAAATCGCTCACGATAATCCTTCAAAGTCCGTAAGGGCCATTGCGAGAGACCTTAATTTCTCTGAGGGTCTAATCCGTCGAGTTGTCCACGAAGTCCTACGTTATACACAGAGGACAGTTAATGTCGGCACAAACTCGGGATCAGAGACTTATTCGAGGAAAACGTCTCTTGAACAAGCTTAAGCACCCTGTAGTTCCCGACATATGATTTTTTTTTGACGAAAAAAATTTTGACTTGACCAAAAAGCCAGTAGGAGAAATGACAGATGGTTATGCTCAAATCCTACAAAGGTTCCCAGTGTTATGTGCACAAAGTTTCCTGCAACTGTCATGGTTTATATATACACGTTTATATAAATATATATATATATATATATATATATATATATATATATATACATATATATATATATATATATATATACATATATATATATATATATATATATATATATATATATATATATATATATATATATATATATATATATATATATATATATATATATGTATAGATAAAAGTTGTTATACGATAAAAGATATATTACAAAATATACAGGTATATATAAAAAAAAATAAAAAAGGACACGGAGACTCGCAAAAGACCTTCAGGTCTTATCATCGAGAACTGCTCGTGAATATTAAGTACATTAAATTAACATGAAAAATAAAATAAAAAAACAAAGCAATGTTGTAGTAACAACTAGTAATAATTAGCGAGAACGTAAACTTCGTAAGAATATATAAATAAAATTGGAATAAAAAATTTTTTAATACTTTTATATATATACAATAATTTTTTAAAAAATACTGTTTTCATAAACACATAAGTTGTGGATCAGATGTAATATTTATATATAACCTTATGTAATAAACTTCATATTCATTTTCAGAAGAACATGAAAATATAAAAATATGTCTCCAAAAGATAAAACCATTTGTTTTAGTTTTTTCTTGAATGAAAGATAATTCCATTCATGAGAAAAATTACAATTTTTTTCAAACTATTTTGTTCCAAAGAAAAGCTTTTCGATATAAAATACATGACTTTCCAAAATTAGTTAGAGATAAAGGTTGCCGAATTAAAATATCATTTCTTAAGTTATATTTATTTTTATCTTTTAAGGTATATAGATTATGAAAAGAAACTGGAGATTTGTTGGTTTTACATTTGAACATAAAACAAAGTATATTAAAAATATTCAGTTGATAAATATTAAGAATTTTCATTTGAAATAATAATGGTTTGGTATAAGCAAATCGGTCTTTATAATTGATAAGACGTGCAACATGCTTCTGCTGAAGATAAAGTGGTAGCAGTTTAGGTTTATTGGTATTATCCAAAGCAATATTAGCATGATTTAAATGGCAATGGATGAACATAATTGTGTTAAACTATGTTTCACTAATGGCTTGCGAGCACTAGTCTCTTATTGATACTTTAAATTCATATCAAATGCATTCTTATATGGATTAAATTGAAATATAGATTATTAAGCAAGTCTTTTTGAAAATGTTACAATAACTGATAACCATGTGATAATGTTTATCTTATTAGCAAAATAGGCTAATAAAATAAACATTTATTTGCCAAAAAGGCTAAGCCGAGTAAATTTTGGAAATCTTTGGTTATGGTGCACATGACAATATCATCAGCATAAAGAAATATGGTATATATATATATATATATATATATATATATATATATATATATATATATATATATATATATATATATATATATATATATATATATATATATATATACATATATATATATATATATATATGTTTGCTAATGAGTATTCTTTTGAAACATGTTTTAACTTTATAAGTTTCCATTTTATAATAAATGATATAAACCGAACATATCTAAAATATTTTTTTAGCTTGTATGTAAAATTTATAAAACAATTAACAATATTAGCTTTTTTACAGACATGGGCTATTTTACAAAAAGCACATTGTAAAATCTCTACGAAGCGGCCAAGGTAGTGGCAAGGATTTCTGCCTGCCCTCCTTTAATAATTACTTAAAAGAAGATGATCATAAAAAGAAAATTTTTTAATTAAATATGTTAAGTGCTACTTAAAAGAAACAAATTTGATTTTTCTAAGTTCTTTTTGTCTTTCCAATCCATGTTTTTGAATTACATAATCATACACTGTATGACTGCATTATACACTGTATGATATGTACACAGTCCTGTATTACAGGACTGAGACAAAACATGGGTTGGGTGACCAATAAAGCTTTCTATATGCTTTAAGAAAAAGCCCTGTATAGGTTACATGAAACTTTCTCTGTTAAAATTATTACAAGCATAGTTAAAAGAATTTGAGCACAACTTTTTACAAAAATATCTATACTTTTTTGTGTGTAGCACTTTTTATTAAATAATATTTAAGAGTTATTTTTAGTTGTTTTTGAGATATTGTTGTTATTATTATTACTATTTTTGTTTTTTAGAGAATATTGTTATAATTAAAAAGTTGAGTAACATTTTTTGTATGCTTAAAGATTCATTTTAGCCTAAGAAAAGTTTATTTAAAATTATAATAATTTTTTTTTAAATTAGTTTTTTTTCAATTTCTTAAACAGAAAGAACACACTACCTGGTACACAGTGAAATAACTCATTTTGAAATTAATATATATTTTAAACACTAGGAGAATAAAACTACCACCTTGGTGCGGTAAAGATGATCGCGATTTCTTGAAACGAGTCACAATAAAATCGATTTTAATATTTTGATCCTTTTGCGAAAATTGAAGAATATAGAGTCATGAGAAAATGTTAAATCCATAAAAGTGAAGAAGCGTAAGCAAAAAATTTAAAAAAGTGAAACTATGTAATAAGTAAATACAGACTCATTGATTTTTTTTTTGTATTATTGACGGACATATTAAAACTTATACTACGCATGCCCACGTGATTATTTTTCCCGTCCCTTATATTTTCCCAAATAGAAAAAAAAGTCGGATGCATTTTTATAAGCGTTGAAGTGTTTAAAGGCGAGTTTCCACTCATCCGTTTTTTCACGGGAACGGGATAGGAAAGGAAAAAATAATCACGTAAGCATGCGTAGTTTTCCTTCGGACATATTAAAACTTATACTACGCATGCCCACGTGATTATTTTTCCCGTCCCTTTCCTTTTCCCGTAAAAAAACGGATGAGTAGAAACTCGCCTTTAAACACTTCAGCGCTTATAAAAATGCATCCGACTTTTTTTTCCAGTGCGCACAAGTCGTGTTCAACACGTCTAAAGAAGCAATTTCATACGTATTTATACGATCAGTATAGTAGTTGACCAAACTGAAAGAGAAATACACAATAACAAAAATTAAATAAAATCTCATAATATCAAAACAATGGAAAATAAAATAAAAAACTATAATAACAACAACAACAACTCGAAGAAGAGCGGTAAAAGGATCAGTTATTTAAACTGTTGTAAATAAAAATCTTAACTTATTAATCAAATGTGTTTATAAGGACTTGTGGTCACTGGGTTGCAGTTCGAAAATCAAACAAATAGAAATGCATATTTTTTCATATTTTTGTAATCCAATCATTTTGGCATTTTCTTTATTGAAATAAAACAAGTAATATAAAGTCCATAATTAAACGATATTGTTTGGTTAACAAAGTCATTGAATTAAGCAGGTTGTAAATTAATCCTATCAAACTACGAATGTAATTAATAAATTCAAATGACGCTGGAAAATTTATATTTACAGTTGCTGATGTAAATATTCAAACTTGTAGAGCTTGTAAAGTTTCGTAAAATACTTTTACGGTTTGATATTTGCAGATTAATTTAATTATTTTTCATAAAACGTTTGTCATAATATATATACACGTTCAGAGTCCGAGTTAATGGGATTTTACTGTATATATATATATATATATATATATATATATATATATATATATATATATATATATATATATATATATATATAATATATATATATATATATATATATGTATATATATATATATATATATATATATATATATATATATATATATATATATATATATATATATATATATATATATATATATATATATATATATATATATATATATATATATATATATATATATATGTATATATATATATATATATATATATATATATATATATATATATATATATATATATATATATATTATATTATATTAGGGATGCACCGAACCCGGTTTTTGGCCGAACACCGAATCCGAACGTTCGGCCATGAAAGTTCGGCCGAACACCGAACCGAATACCGAACTTTTGCTTTTTTTTAAATATAAACATTGGTTTACGTCGAAGTGTCTATTCGCACGACCGTCGTGCAAATAACAAAAATAAACTTATTCGCACGACCGTCGTGCAAATAACGAAATAAAGCTTATTCGCACGACCAAGGTTATATATAAACTATAAATAAAATACGCATGTGCTATTCAAAAAGGTAGAATTCAATCAGGAAGTTTGTTTGGAATAAACTGATTTATTTAATTTATTTTTGCTATAAATATGATTGCATAATAAACCTAAATTATATTTTTAGTTTTATCTTATCAAATTAGTCATGAATATTGAAATTAAACAAGGAGATGAGTTTGATAACTTTGCTGAGTTTGAAAACAAATTGGCTTCTTGGTCGGCATTTACAAACATTTTGTGGACTAAATGTAACAACGAAACTGTTACATTGGCTAATAAGGGTTTGAGTCAGAATTCAAAACATTTTGATGAGAAGTTTAAATTTTGAAATGTAGCATATTTATGCAAGCATGGAGGAGTTAAGAGAACAAAAGGAAAGGAATTCGCCCAAATCAAAGGTTTTAAATATTTTTTTTTTTCTAATTTCTTTTTATCTAAAAGTTTTTCCAAAAGAAAAGAAATCTAATATTTTATTTGTATATGCTAAATTTCATTTTAATTATTTTTTACTTGTTTTTGGCTGGCTTGTGGAAGCTGGCATTCGAGCTTGAATAAGATCTCATATCAACCACAACATGCACTTCTCTGTGGGTAGTTTACATTATAATGTTCACTACCCACTGATAGAACTCAATAATTTTCAGAAAGTGAAGATTTTCACTACTTTTTTTTTAGCTCTTTCAAAATTGGATGTAGTGCCAAACTTTATATTAGTATTAGTAAAGATAAAACAAAACTAGTAGTACAGCAACTTCAGGCTAACCATAACCATGAAGTCAGCAGGTTAGTACAACTATATTTTATTATTAGTTTATTTTGCAAAAAAATTGTACTTTTTTTACTTTTTTGAGTTAATTTGTATTTTTTATTGTAATTTTTATTTTTAAATTTTATTTTATTTGTATTTATTTTTATGCCTTCATAGAACTGCTTTTATGCATTACCCTGAACAACGCCGGTTAAATGAAATAGTTAAAGATGATATTGGCACAATGTTTAAACTTGGTGTTAAAGTCTGTTTTTTAAAAGAATATTTAAAAAATAAATAAAGAAAAATAGTAACATCGAAAGATTTATTCAACATAAATAAAAAAATTGAACTAGAACGCAATTGTGAAAAATCAAATGAGGCTTTATTGATCGATGAACTCATATCCTTCTGTAAGCCTTCTGCTTTAACTTTTCTTTTTCAATTTTTGTATTTTACAGGATTTATGATTAAGAGTATATATATAGAGGCAGCAAACGCCTGATAATTTTAACCTAAAAGTATTCAGAGATTTATTCAGAGGTTTATTGTACTTTGAGTTAAATGGGTTATAGTTCAACTATAGTTTAAATAATACACTTTATTAATCAATTTATTTTATTTACATACTATCTAAAAGTTTTAGTTAAAGTTTGATTTTGAATTTCAGGTGAAAAAGATCCTGATGCAGTTATATCTGTTCAAGTTGATTCAGACGGTGTTCTGCAGTTTCTTTTACTAATAAGTGGAGATATGCAGCAGGTGTTTGATATGTTTCCTGAAGTGCTAATGATTGACTGCACATATTGCACAAACAAATTAAGAATGCCTTTATTCACTCTGTTAGTTGAGGATGGAAATGGAACAGGTCAGGCTGTTGGTTATGCTTTCATTGCACAAGAAACTGAAAACACTCTGCATGATGTGTTTTCAGAAATTGAACTTATACTGAGTCTTAACCAAGGAAAGGTTGTCATTCTTGACAAGGACCTGAAAGAAATAGGTGCAGTTTCCAAGGTTATGCCTACAGCAGAAATCCAACTGTGTAAGTTTCATGTTTTGCAAGCATTTTATAGATTTTTAAATAAACAAGGTTTAGCTAGTATAGAAAAAGATAATCTAAAAAAAATATTTAAATCGCTTGTGTATGCAAAATCAAAGAAATTGTTTGATATAAATTTGGGTCATCTTGCTACAGTTGCACCAGTAGTTGTAATAGCATACTATAACAAAAATTGGGGCTTGCCACACCAAGTTAAGTATTGGACATACTATGAAACTATCAAGTATGTTAATCTTGGTAATACAACAAATAACAGGTCCGAGTCCCATAACCAAAAAATTAAAAACATATTGTCTAGGAAAATGTCTTTAGCAGAGGCAGTAAAAGGTATCCTTTTGTTACATACTTGTAAATTTGAACAAATGGCTCATATTGAGTTTAATCAATCTTTTAAAGAGCCATATAGATTAGGTACTGATGAAGATGTAGTTACAGATGATATTGTAAAAGTTCTAACTCCATATGCTGCTGGAATTGTAATTGCAGAATTAAAAAAGTCTCGCACAGATTTGTTAGTGTTAAATAAAGTATGTTCGTGTCCTTTGCAGGTTACTATGAAACTTCCTTGTCGACATACAATGGCAGTGAAAGTAGTAAATGGTGATGCTATTTTTAAAGCAGATGATGCAGGAGAGCGATGGCATTTAAGCTATCAAAAAAAAAGTTGGCTTTCTCGTAAGACCAGAAGTTTGCATAATCAGGCTAACAATGTTTTTCATTTTTTAACTAATAAAACCGAAAAAAAGGCACTAAAAGTGCCATTTTCTAAAGATCAGAAATTTAAAACTGTCATGAATCTATGTAAACCAATTTCGGATTATTTATCCACTCTCGGAATGAACGAGTTTGAAGAAAAAATTGATTCCTTAAATTTAATTTATAAATTGTGGTTAGCTGGGAAAAAAGTTATAATTTCTGATATGGAAGCGCAAGCATTGCCTGAAATCTCTAATTTGCTCAAAGTGTCTGCTTTGCCTGAAATCTCAGATTTGCCTGAAATGTCAGATTTTCTAGAAACGTCAGAGTTGCCTGAAATGTCTGATTTGCCAGAGATGTCCAGTTCTCCAAACTTTTCTGAATCTTTGTTCTCTGCTTTACCATCTAGTCTAAATTTAAATGAACAACTTCTTAAACAAAGATCTTCCTACAACTAAATCTGAATGCTGCACCGGCGAAGCAATAAACATTTTTAATAATTTAGCAAATGTATGCTTACCTAAAGTCCCTCCAGTTGTAGGAAATGTCAAAATTAAAAAAGCAAGGCTCAAAAGGAAGCGGGGTTTGTATAATGATCCTTACCATCAATCGTGTCAGCGAATTTTAGGCAAAACTGCTCATAAGGAACAGTTATTAAAAAAGCAACACTCTGTCATAGATCTTCAACTACTCTCCATTAAGGACTCATCCGAGATGTTATCTGATTTGCACATAAACAAAGCACAAAAGCTTTTATCCATGCAGTTTCCAGATGTAAAAGGATTACAAGACCCTATTCTTGGGTCAAAACTTCATTTTAGAGTGCAATCTGGAAAGTTTGTTCAAATTTTACATAATGGTGCAATGCATTGGCTTACCATTTCAAATTTTTTAAGTACCCATCTTAACTCAGTTGATGTTTTTGATTCCTTATATTATGACTTAAGTGTTAGTGGAAAGATGCAAGTAGGATCAATCATGATGGTTAAAGAACCTTTTTTGAAATTACAATTCAAAGATTTCCAAAAACAATCTGGTGGGCTTGATTGTGGTCTTTTTGCAATTGCAGCGGCAACAGATTTATGTTACAATTATGATCCAAGCATAAAATGCTATAAGTAAGAACTTATGCGAGATCATTTGTTAAAATGCTTCAGTGACAGTTACTTAACGCCATTCCCTATAGAGACTAATGAACGAAAAAAGAAAAAACTACCTAAACCAATTAATGTACCATTATATTGCATATGTCGTCTTCCTGATAATAAAGAAGAAAAAATGGTTAAATGCGACAATTGTAAGGAGTGGTTTCACGTTTCATGCCTTTCCATTCCAAAGAATATATTTGATAATTCTGACAACTCTTTACATTGGCATTGTAATTCATGCAGCTAACTAAGGTATTTTATTTAAGGAGCGAGTATTTATTAATTTTTGAAAATTTTGCCACCTATCCTAAGCGTATTAAGACCCCCTACCCCCGTTTATTGATATACTTGTTAACAATAAAAACGTTACATCTCAAAACTTTAAAAAAGTTTTAAAAAATATATATTAATAACCCATAAAAAATAAAAACTTTTCCCATCAACCCTTTTATTACGCCTGTCCACACCCCGTTAATTAGATCTGGGATAAAATTCCCACTTCCTTTTATTTCCCTCCAAAACTCCCTGTATGAAATAAGAATAAATTATTTTTTTTACTTTACCTATCGATACCTTATATGTTTTACAATACCAATATTATTGTTCCTGTACGTTTTTTTACCCTGAGGTGCTTAGGGTTTAAGCATCTTATGGTAAATAAACGTAAAGGAACAATAGTCGATAGATGTAAAATATATAAGGCATCAATTGGTAAAGTAAATAAAAAATTATTTTTTATTTCCTTTTCTTACATTCATTTTAAAAGAATTTGAAATGGGTGTGCAAACTAAATTTTTATGTTTTAGTATGTCGAGATATCAAAGCTAATCAGTATAAACGGTATTATATAAGTTTAACCAAGTTTCTCTTCTGTTTCAAGTTGGTGAAGATAGTCATATCCGAGGCGATGATGAAAATGATATTTAAAAAAAGTTTTGCTAACCAGAATATAATTATTACACATTTTTCTTGTGTTTTCTCTGCAGCTGCGCGTATTATACATTTCTTGAAATCTGAATGAGTTTATAAAGAGATATTTTATTTTAGAAGTTTAAAAACTACTCTAGCCAAAAGTTGATTTGTATTAGGAATGCCAAAACTGGATGTCTGAGTACCTTTCAACCATTACTACTTTATTTGAATAACTCTTTCTCTAAGTGTTATAGGTTTATAGAATATAGAACCAGCAACCGGTACCTATTGCCTTGACCCATGTAAAAAAAAAAGTATTACAAACTTAGAGTTAAAAAACAATTAGTTGCACAATATACACAGTAATTAGTTGCACTGTATACACAGTAATTAGTTGCACAGTATACACAGTAATTAGTTGCACAGTATACACAGTAATTGCGATTATATAAAAATAGATCAAATATAAGTGTATAGAAGTTAAAATTTAATATTAACTAAGTCAAAATGTACAACAGAAAATATAATCTATTTTGAACTTTCTATTTGGAGTTTACGGCGTAATATATACTATATATATCACGCCTTAACATATTAGTGACTATACTTGTCTAGACTTATCATTGCAGAGAATGTATAAATACAATTAAAAGAATTCAGTATCGAACCGCAAAATTGGGTTAAGACACTAATCACCTAATATACGACAAACGTTTAATAAGTTCAAACTACCCTTCACTTTCACCTTTAACACGGTTACCCTTTAAATTCGCCATGTGCGTAGTGACCTTAAACAGCGTAGTGAACTTATACAATTAGTACAAAACAATTAATAGAATTGATTGAATCAATTTTGTAACGTCATAAATCGGACCAGTTTATTGAGGATCTAAGTAAAGTCTTAGAACAAGCCGAATAATTTGAATAAGAAGCCAAAATTTTTTTGAAACATGATAAAAGACATAACTTTTTTACAAATACTGTGGTAAAAAAACTGGAATTCTCTATTAACTGCCACATTAGACTACCACCATCGCTAAAAAATTTTAATGGTGGACTTAGATATTGGCTGGCGTAGCTATAATTGCAAATTTTTAAGAAAATAGGGATCCTTGCCTGCTTTTTTCCGTCAGATGTGCATTTTAAACAAATAGGATGTGCATTTTAAACAAATTTTATACCGTGAATTGTTATTGTTGTTCTTTTGATTTCAATTAATTTGTAAATGTATACATGTAATATACATATACACGCATATAATAGTCGTGCTAAAAGCCGTTTTTATTGTTTTACATGGTTGTGTGAATAAGCTTATTTTCGTTATTTGCACGACGGTCGTGCAAATAAGTTTATTTTCGTTATTTGCACGACGGTCGTGCGAATAAGCTTATTTTCGTTATTTGCACGACGGTCGTGCGAATAAGCTTATTTTCGTTATTTGCACGACGGTCGTGCGAATAGACTCGGCCGGTTTACGTCAAAAACATTTTGAACTTGAAGTGAAAACTATATTTTTAAAAAATTTAATGTGTTTTTTAAAACATTAGATTTATTTTGAAAATATGTGAAGAAACTTTAAATAACTATCAAAAGTAAATTTATTATTAGATGATTCTTTGTAGTCACTACACTACAATGTAGTGTAAAGAAGTTAAAATGTTAAGATATTTTTATTTGAAAAATGAAAAATTAAATTAATGAGTATGACTTATTAATAATGAGTATAACTTATTAATGATGAATATAAATAATTAACAATTATAATATAATAAAATTATATTGTAATTTATAAATAAAATTTCTTAAAAAAAGATTTTAAGTTAAGTATTTATTTTAATAGTTATTAATTGTTAATGTTAAGGCTTAAAGTTACAGGGTTTCTCACCTCATTTCGACATTGTATCACTACATTTCAACACTTTTGCATTCAATTTCGACATTGTATCACTACATTTCGACACTTTTGCATTCAATTTCGACACTGTTGCACCACATTTCGACAATTTATAAACACTCTATTTTGAATTAAAGTATTTACATTTATGATGAAAATTTTTGTTAAATAATAATGGGTTGAATTCAATCGGGACAATAAAATAATTAACATGGCTATTTTTTAAGTCTGCATTATTTAAAGTGGGTACTGACTTCATGAATATGGTTTCAGTATTTTTTTGGATATACGTAAAATATATTGGTAAAATAACACGGCTGTTTCACGCAATGTAAAATTGGGCCTTACGTCACGAGTTTAGCAAAAACAATTTCCGCATAAAAAGTTTTTTAAAAATTTCGGCATATAAAGTATAAAAATTCAATAACTTTAAAGTAATGGTTTTTTTTTTCTATAAACGTTTTAATCTTCGAATTAAAAAAATTTACAAGAATTATCTTTCTTCGTTAAATAAATATTTACCTTAAGCGAAATAAAAATAAACATTGTTAAAATATTTTAAATGATTTTGGATGACTTTTCTGTTTTTGGCGATTTTTACGGAAAACCTGTCTTGGGCCAACCAAGATTCCCTAACATAGCTACATGGTTGATGGTTGAAATTTAGAACACTTATCATTGAATGTCTATTCTATCAGATTCTTACGTCATCCGTGTGATTTTATTACTATAACTTAATTTTTAAGGCATTTATATTTTTAACTTTATTTTTTTTAAATGTAAAACATTAATTTTTTGATGGATGACGTAAGTTATTAAAATTTCAACCTTTTATGTAGAGGAAAATATAAAAATTATTTTATGTACCTCTTGCTATGTTAGGGAATATGCTTTTAAACTTGGCATGTTTTACAACAAATTTTACACTTAAACTTGTGTTAACATTTCTAAGCGATGACGTAACTTTATTGCGTTACTTACCAAGCTATTTGCTAACGAATTTTATTGAAATAACTGTTTCGGCGAGACAAATTTTGGAGGTATAAAGTAAAAAAAGTTACGCGGAACTTTAGAATAACATAAGAAATTCAGCAAGATTATGAAGAGTATTTTCGTTACGGAATGGAAATAAAACTAATATCAATTGCATGTACAAATATCATTTACTACTTATATAACATATACCAGTATATTAACTTAAAAAAATATATTTATGACAATCCACAAAAACAAGTTTATTTAATTGCCTTTATTGTTATGTATATTTTTTAAAAAAATGATGTGTTATTTTTCTACAGAAAAGTATTAATATTATTTTAAGTGTAAAGAAATTATACGACCGAAATCAAAAACAAATAAAAACTTTTTTTTTAATTTTTAAAAAAAAAAAAGTTTTTTTTAAAAAAAAAAAAAATATTTTTTGGGTATTTTTTTCCCCGCTAATTGTAGTGCCTGTATCAGTTCACATTTGGTGTAAATAGAGTTTATATGTTTTAAAATTGGTCTAGCTATGTTTATATTACATATAACTCAACATAAATAAAATTTTTCCGATTATTTTTGCTAAAAAGTACCATAAAAATTTCAAAATTTAGCCAAGTTCGTCGTTTATCGCATTTATTCGAAAATCAAAGCGGTATTTGAATATTTCATTAAATGTTAAAACATAAAACATTTAATTGGTGTTCATATTCTTTTTACAGAACGAAATTATCTTAAATATTTCAAAAGTTATGCAAGTTTTAGTAACACCCTTTAACTAATTATTTTGAAAAAATAACAAGAAGCCGTAAGTCCACCTTGAAACAGCCGTGATAAACATTGTGGATATTAATTATTTCAAGTTACCATAATAGTTGTTTTTAATTGCTATATTCATTATTTTTATTGACCGGATAAATTATGTCTAATTGCCAAAAAAAAATATCTACGCTTTGGAAAACATCCCAACAATACATAATAAAATTGTCATCAAACTATAAATTAATGTTATAATTTTTTATTAAGTAAATAAAAGCATTTGTCTATTCCATACAACAAGAGTTCATAATAAAAGCTTAAATATCATATTAATAAACAGCAACGTCGAATCAAACAATCATCAATAAAAACCGTTCAAGGATAATTGAGTCTTACTTAAATGGAAACTCACCATCAGAAATTGCAAATGTTCTTGGATTTAAACGAACTACAATCTATTCGATTATAAAAAAATATAAAAAATGGTTTGCAGATAGAACGGCAATTAAAAGGTGGTTCTAGAAACAGAAAATTAACAGAAGAATCCAAGGTACTAATCAAAAATTGGATTGATGATGATTGTGGAATAACTCTTAAGGAAATTAAACAAAGACTTTTTGAACGAAAATCCATTTCAGTCAGTCAACCTACTTTAGCAAGATGCATTGATAGTTTTAATTATACTTTGAAACGTGTTCATAGTATTCCAGAGAGAAGAAACTCGGAAGATGTTATTAATGAAAGAGCTTCTTATGCATAAAGATTCATGAACATTTCGTCTTCTATGAATGACAATAAAATATTCTTTATTGATGAAGTAGGATTTAGTCTTTCAATGCAAGTTAGAAGAGGACGTTCTTTAGCTGGAAAGAGGGCCACACAAACAGTGATTAATATACGGTCAAGAAATATTTCCGTCTGTTATGCAATGAACAAAAACGGAATTTTGAAATATGAAGAACAAACAAGAGCATTTAATACAGAATACTTTTTAGATTTTATTCGTTTAGTATTAGCACAATTAGCTGTTAATGAAGTTGTTGGAGCTATCTTAATTTTAGACAATATTCGTTTTCATAAAACTGCTGCTGTTCATAAAAAGTACGTGCTGGGCATTCTTTGATATTGTTTACCTCCATATTCCCCCCTTTTAAACCCTATTGAAAATATGTTTTCTGAACGGAAACAGTTTATCAGAAGATGTTCGAATAGGACTGAGGAGGAAATGCTTGAAAATATACAAAACGGTGCATTGAATACAACTAACACAAACTGTAATAATTATTTTGCGCACATACAGGTAGGTCTACCTTAAAAACTACAAAAAAAAGTGGTACCCTATAACTGAATATTGGAAACTTCTGAAGTGCTGAAACTTTCTATACTTAAAAACTACTTTAAATGAATGTCTTCCCTGACCTTTTTTTTTAATCTATAGTTTTTAGTAAAGTTTTGTGATTAAAAGAAAAGTCGCCTTTTTTGATTGTTACACCTTAAAAACCGCAATCAGGTTTTTTGCTTATAATTTTAGAGCCGTTGATCAGGTTCCCTCAAAATTTTGTAAACATTTTGTTTTGGGGCCATAGTATTGGTACACACATTATTGTAAATCTATTATAAATGAAAAGACATAAACAACCCCAAAACTCCTTAAAATTACAAAATAAATCCTTACAAATTACAACTAAATACTAATATACTGTAATTATACTGTAATGCGGCAGTGGTGTAGTGGTAAGAGCGCTCGCTTTGTAAGCGAGAGGTTCGGAGTTCGACTCCCACCACGTCCCTGGAAGTACCGCGCTCAACTTAGTTTCTCCGCGCAGCGGCCTTGCTTGTCAAGGTTCGTGTTTTGGAGTTAAAGAGTTGAGAGAGGGTTGTACCACGAAATACAACAAAAAAATAAAAAACACAAAAAAATGAGTAGCCTCCTCGACTGTAGTGGCCCCCTCGGGCCTTGGGGAGGTGAATAATGTAAAAAAAAAAAAAAAAAAAAAAAAAATTAGGGGATTACTATTAATTAAAATTTGTAGATAGTTTAACATATAGGGCACTCATATATTATAATTTTATTTAATAGGAATATTACTTAAGTTTATTTATGCACACAATTGTTTTATACCATATGTATTTTATAGATAAAAATATAATAAGTAATTTTGCAATGGGGAAACCAAAATTTATTTTAAAAGTGAGAAAAAAACCTTTTGTTGTTGGAAAACCAAATTCAAAGGCAGAGGCTAAAGTCCAGAGGAAAAAAATAGATATGAAAGAACTTCAGATTCAACAAGCTGTGTCTTGGTGCATAGAGCACAAAAAAAGAGGCTATGCTGCTTTGCAAACTGGTATGTTTTCTTTTATCAAAGATAGAGGAACCATTGATCGGAGATTAGATGGAAAACTGCTAATATAAAAAAGCAACATCTGCGAATTTTGACAGCAGAAGAAGAACACTCGATTGTAGAATTCATTAAAAATAAAAACAGGTGCCATCAAGGATTATCGAGGAAGCAAGTCACAAGTCTAATTATTGATGTTTTAAAAATTAGAGACTATTGCAACACCACGAATCAAGGCGGTCGCAATTTTGGTAAACTATCTGATAATGCAAAACATGTTGTTAAGACAGGAAAGTAAGTTTTTTTTTTTAATTTTATTTTACTTCACCTCCTCAAGGCCGAGAAGGCCACTACAGACGAGGAGGTTACTTATTTTGTGGCTATAACCCTCTCTCAACTCTATAACTTCGAAACACGAACCTTGACGAACAAGGCCGCTGCGCAGAGAAACGAGTTGAGCGCGGTACTACCAGGGACGTGGTGGGGATCGAACTCGGAACCACTCGTTTATGAAGCGAGCACTCTACCACTACACCACTACCGCATATAGAGTATCAAGTAGAGTGTTTAGTTACCTCATAAATTATAATGAAAGTTTCTTTACACTAGTACACTAGTTATTTGTTTTTTAACACTATTCCATATAATTCTAACATAACTTTATTATAAACAAAAGTTTTAAATTTATTATAGGCTTGGCCAGTCGTTTTGGCAGAGATGGGAATCAGAGCACCATAGCTTAGTTCTAAAACGACAAGGAAATGTATCTATTAACAGGGCATTGAACTGCACAAGGAGTATGGCTGAGTCACATTTAGGTAAGGAAATAATTAATAATATATTTTTGTACTTTATTTGCTGATATGCTCTATAATTAAAGCGATGATATATAAATGTCTTAGATTAGCCCTAGGGTGCAGTGTACTAGCAAAAACATTTTGAATTTATCTTTTAGATTCGTTGGCTGAAGAACTTATTAAATGTGAGATTTTCACAAACTCAAAAAAACTTGAACCTGGTGTGTGGAAGGGTGATATTGATACAAAAAGAATTTTTAATTTTGACCAAACACCCCAATTCATAAATTATGGGGTTGATGGAACAAATTCCGGGCTTGCGTATGTTGCACGTGGGGACCTTGCAGAAAAATGATTAGGGAGAATCGTGAATCAGTAACAATATGCCCAGTTGTTTCTAACAAACCCTTATAAATAGTAAAATTTAATGGAAAAAAGTTCCTTCAGCAGTTGAATTCCTAATAAAGGAAGTATAAGATATTGTTATTAATGACAATTTTCTCTTTGAAGAAATTCGAAGAGTAAATTTATATTTAAATGAAGAAAAATTGAAGAAACGGAACAATGAGAAAATAGAACTTGAAAAAAGATGAGTAGATATCTTTCGGCATTTTAGAGTAGAACATATCCCAAATAAAAACTTAAAAGTTTTAATAGAAATTTCTTTGTTGTCCGGACACTAATGCTGCTGTTGAAAGAGTATTTTCGCAAAGGAATGATTATTGGAGCAGTGAAAAGTTGCAACTTTCTGTAAAAACATTATATGCCGTCTTAACAGTCAAATTTAATATGAAATTTAATATGTTCGGATGTGGCAACATTATTAGAGGAACATCCTCATTTAGCATAAAAAATCCACTGAAAAAAAATATTTTTTTAAAAGAAGATAAAGTTTTTTATTGTTTTTTCTTCTTTTTTTTTTTTACCTATGAAATACTTGATAAGTGTACTCTTTTTGAACAAAAGATAGTTGGTCCCCTTAAGAAAATTAAAAATGGAATTAGATTTTTGGGCACCACTTTTTAAACCAATCTCTGAAAACCCAATTTGGGCCCCCTAATATTGTGAATCCTAGGCCTAGGCTCTGATGGCAACATTTACAAAAAGCAACAACTTTTGGCAAATTTTATTTAAAATTTTTAAAATGTATGTTTAAATTTTATCACTATTTTAGATTTTTATTGAATAAATTCCTATATAAAAATATATTTTGCATAAAATATTTATGGACTATTATTCTCTTTTTTTCTATCAGCTATCAAGGTAATTATACTGACTTGATCAGATTCAGCATTAATCTGAAGCTAATGAGTTTATAGCTGAAGCTGAAATAACAGCTGCAACCTCTACTTTATAGACAACATAGTTAATGTGATGTATATAAATTATAATAATGTGTTTATTTTTATACTCTAATAGTTATTTTTTTATTTATGATACATTTTTTTTAAACACATGTTTTTTATAATATTTAATACTTAGGAAATACTGACTTTTGCCAAATATTCTTTAGATAAAAATAATATTTTCTTACATTACTCTCATTGAGGTAATTAACAATGGTAATATTTACTCAAATCATTATATTTGTCCCCAGAAGTTAATGTAGTTCTATAATACATAAGTCTC
The DNA here is from genome assembly GCF_022113875.1 of Hydra vulgaris. Lineage (NCBI taxonomy): Eukaryota > Metazoa > Cnidaria > Hydrozoa > Anthoathecata > Hydridae > Hydra > Hydra vulgaris. The sequence goes on along the minus strand of NC_061159.1, from coordinate 19,023,034 downwards.
TTACTAATTCTAATAATAAAAAGTTATTACCATTAATATTATAATTATATTTACTAACCTTGTTATTACTAATATTTATCAAAAATACATTCTGGTTGTTGAAGTCACTTTTACTCATATCAGTATGCAAATATTGTCAACAGGTCAGAGTGCACCATGCAGAAATATTCTTTAACATGCTGCAAAATACAAGATATACATAAGATACATATAAAAAAGACTTATTACCTGGAACATAACATTTTATCTTGTTTAACTTACATTAACTCGATTATAATAAATAAGCATATGGTTATAATCTATATAATAACTAATATCTTTTTAGTTATTGTTATTCATGTTAAAGTTATCAAGTTAAATTAAAGTTTTATAACTAACATTTGAATGCAAAAGTTCATATCAATAAAAATTTTTATCAGTATTATAAATATAAGTATTATATTACAAGTATTTACAAGTATAGGTATTGTAAGTGTAAGTTATTATTATGTATATTATGAAATTATTGTTAATATTGCAAGTGTACAATTTTAAATCAAAGTCAAAAAATATTAATGATTAAAAAATGAGGTTGATGCATAACAATAAAGCCATTTTTTTTGCATTTAAACATCTAATTATATCTTTATTTATATCTGACTATTATATCTGACGGTGGGTAAACTTCGTTAAAATCAGTCATTTTGCTTGCATAAAATATAGATATAAAAATCAATGGAAAAGAGTGGATCTGTAAAAACGATTTAAAATCTTTTAATTCCCTAAATAAAACTTATCAATTACATTCCATTTTCCTGTATGCTCTTTTTAAATGTTTCTGACTAAACCAATACTTTGATCAAACTCAAACCATTTATTACAGTCACTAGCAGAAACAAAACTTTATATTTTGATCATTTTAAAAATGAAAACAGTGTCTCAATGGAATATTTACTATATGTTTAATAGTTTCTGGAACATATGTTCAACAAATATGTTAAACTTTGTAAATTTATTTATAAAAAAAAATACAAAAAAATTCTTTTATTATGGTAATAAATAAATGAAATTTTAAAACAACTTCTTTTTAATGGACAAAACACATCAAAAAAAATTTTCTTTTTAATTATTATGTAAATATAATGTATAGAAAAAATATAATGCATAAAAGTTAAATTTTTAATCTTATTTCACGCACAATACGAATTATAAATGGCACCCATCGAGTAAGTTTTGTTATGATTTTTTTAATTATCAGTTTAAACCTTTTGGGAACCTTATGGGAAACCCGTCAAATCCCCAGATTCTTCGGCCCTGATAAAAACCAGATAAAACCCAAACGAGCAAATATGCTAAATTTTTTTACCATATGGGACCCGTCTGGAAACCAAAACACTTACCCGTCAAAATCCCGTTCCCGTAAGCCCAGACAAAAACTGTACGGTACCCGTCTGGCAATGTTGGCTGGGATACTATTGCATGTTTAGTTATATAATAATAACATAATAGTATATGTTATATAGTTATATAGTAATAACTACATAATAAATTGGAGCATTTTTATGTTTTTGATCACCACAATAACATTTTCCCCTAAGTTTATTCCTTTCAAATAATTTTCTCAGTTTGAGTAGCTATATTACGAGCAACTTTTTTTATAAAGTTTATTTTATATTACATTTTTGCGATTTTTCCAAAATAAAAAGTTTGCTTCTTTATAACTTTATAACTTTTTTTTTTTAATTTTATAACTTAAGTTAAGTTTAATTATTATTATTATTGTATATAAAAGGATAAAATTAACTAAAATATTGCTTAATTGAAAGGATTTTTTATTTTACACCTATACTAGTACTATTTTTTCTAAATGATGTAAACTAGTTTTACGTAATACATTCGGTTTTAAGTAATACATGCAATCAAATTAAATTTATTCTAAATTCAAAAAACTTGATGTAAATCTAACGTACTCATGTGTTCTATTAAAAAACGTATTCTTACCTACTATGCGTTGTAGATAAGAATCGGGGTTTCAATAAAAGGCCATATCTATTGTTACTGTAGCTATTTAGGCTGAGTTATGATGATTTGATGATATTAATTTCCAAATTAGCATTTTTAGCAAATGTTCGGCCGAACATTCGTCAAGGTTCGGTTTTGCCGAACGTTCGGTGCATACCTAATGTATATATATATATATATATATATATATATATATATATATATATATATATATATATATATATATATATATATACACAGTAAAATCCCATTAACTCAGACTCTGAACAGGTATATATATTATGTCGGACATAGCGAATGTCCGAGTTATGAAAGGTATAGATGATTCAAGGGGAATTAAAAATTTGTCTGACATAGTAAAAGTCCAACTTATCCAGGGTCCGAGTTAACGGGATACGGGATTCTACTGTGTATATATATATATATATATATATATATACGCATATATATATATACGCATATATATATATATGTATATATATATATATATATATATATATATATATATATATATATATATATATATACAGTAGAATTCCGTTAACCCTGGATAAGTTGGACAAATTTTCGAATTCTCTATACTTTCGCTTAACCTGTATATATATATATATATATATATATATATATATATATATATATATATATATATATATATATATATATATATATATATATACTAGGAATGGATACCAGAGTAGAAAATATTTTAGTGAATAAAGTTTCTTCAGATTGGGAAAGATTTGCTCGTTGCAGTGAATTTGGAAATGATGTGTCAATATATGCAGTTATTGAACATGTAAAGAGTGATGAATATACTAAGGATGATAAATCAAAAATGAAACATTTTTTAAAAAAACTTTACCAATATAATCCTAAAAATTGGAAAATTAGTATTGAAAATTCATTAGCTCATATGGATAGAAATGATATACTACAAGACTTATCAATTTTAGGTATGTTGTTAATTTATCTTAATGTAATAAAAATTTAACTTAAATGTAATAAAAATTTACATATGTTATTAAATGTTCATTAATTCACTATTATAACAAAATGAGTTAACAATGTTAAAATGTTAGGTTTGTGTAAATTCTTAAAAAAAAAGTACAGGGTTAGGTTTTAAAAAAGTTAGGTATTACTCTAATTAAATTGGTAAAAAGAAGAACAGTTGTAGCCCAATATTTTTATTTAGTGATAATTATGGACAAGTATTGTTCTTTGACTTGTTTAAATCTACTATATGGCAAAAAGTAATATAAGAAAGATAGAATAATATTATTTTTGTAGTATATAGAGAGGTCGACATAAGTTAAACGAAACTATGAAAAAAGTGCAAATAACAAAAAATAGACGAGTACTGCTCTTCTTTTCACCAATTCAATTTAAATTGGAATTAACCAAAAAAAAAAAAAATTCACTAATTAAACCTCAATAATTATAATTTTCTCATAAATTGGTTATCAAAGAATTAGAAAACTTTTACTAAATAGTTGATCTTGATGTCATCATATAAATATATACTTGTTTTTCTGTAAGCACAAATATATAAACTTGTATATATATATATATATATATATATATATATATATATATATATATATATATATATATATATATATACATATATATATATATATATATATATGTATGTATATATAAATATATATATATATATAAATAATTATATATATATATATATATATATAATTATATGTATATAATTATATATATATAGTTATATATATATAAATATATATATATATATATATATATATATATATATATATATATATATATATATATATATATATATATATATATAAATTTACATAATTATATATATATATATAATATATAAATATATATATATATATATAATATATATATGTATATATATATAATATATATATATATTTATATATATACATATATATATATATATATATATATATATATATATATATATATATATATATATATATTTATGTATATTTATATATATGTATATATATATGTATATATATGTATATATATGTATATATATATATATATATATATATATATATATATATATATATATATATATATATGTATATATATATATATGTATATATATATATATATATATATATATATATATATATATATATATAAAGTTCCCATATTTCCATTTGCCTGGAGATCTTTGGATTTTAAGGCAATAATAAGGCTTCGGGGAATTTCAGAAAAAAACATTAAATCTTCTTTTTTTGGAGGTTTTTGTTTAATTTTTATAAAAGTTCCATATTTAATACTTAATTTTTGAGTATTTATAGAACTTAAAATGTAAAAATTAAATGTAAAATGTTTTTAGTCATTCAACCATTTTATTAAAAGTGCCCAAGCAACATGTGTTCTCTTCTCTTACACAATATTTAAAAATGTGCGTGGGTTCAAACTTGCGAAAATGAAAATTTCGAACTTTAAATTACATTAAGGTTACAATATAATTTGATTGTCACTAGACAAGAGATTATTCCTTGAGTTTACAGTTTAAAAAGTAAAAGAACTGTTGCATTTTCAATAATGTTGTCCAAAAAAAATGTTTTCTAGTTTAAGAAAGAAAGAAATGATATTGAAGCCAACTGGATCATACATTTTTGACCTGTTATTAGTCTGAATACCCAGAATTAAAAACTTTCAGTTGAATGAAACTTTACAGTATCCTTATTTGGGATCAACATGAAGACTTAATTTTATTTATAAATGTAAAATCCCTTTTTTATGTTGATGAATCATTGTGCCATGACCTATTCTCTAACTTATGAGTTCCTTAGTATCTGTTTATAGTTCTTGCTCTGTTTCAAAAATATGATTGGTCGATGACAGTGAAATTGATAACTGATAAAAGTGATTAGTAAGATACAATTGAATAATTGTTGCAAGATTTTTTTTTTTCTTTTTCATTTAGGTGCCCCAAGAAGACCTAACGGTCTTATCACAGAGCACCACAGAAGTGCATTTAACCAGGAAATTGACACCTCCGTCCTTACCGTGGCGCGACAAGATGACAATAGAGACATGTAATATAATGGAGGATTAATATATGGCTTCCATATAGTTTTTATTGTTTGTAGGTTTTTTAAAATGGAATATTTTTCTTATTCTATATTAAATATACCATTTTAAAAAACTTAATTCATCAAGGCACAATAATTTTAAGACAGCAATAAAATTGAATGAATGTGAACATTTTGCGATTAAAATTAGGTTAATTTTAATTGCAAAAATAGCAATTTGCATTAAAAAAACAAATGACATTAAAAAAAAAACGGTTTTGATTTATTTAATTCTCATGACTCTGGTAACCTCTCTAAGTAATAGGGACTTCCCATTCAGTGAAGCCAAAAGGGGAAAGGAGTCGCAAGTGACAGTTTGTCTCAGGCGAGGGTGCTAAATGAAAAGAAGGCTATAATAGGGTATAATAGGACATCAGGGTTGATGTCCCAGGCGGCATGACGACTCTCGGCGGCCCTGTCCCAATTCATTTTAACAAGCATTACAAAAGTCTCCTCTTTTTCAGCAATTATCCTATGGCAACCCAATATATATATATATATATATCCATTTGTGTGTGTATATATATATATATATATATATATATATATATATATATATATATATATATATATATATATATATATATATTTAAATATATATATATATATATATATATGTGTATATATACATATATATATATATATATATATATATATATATATATATATATATATATATATATATATATATATATATATATATATATATATATATATATTTATTTTATATGCTTATACAATATGCTTATACTTTGGTGAGAAATAAACTAAATACATTTTCGGTACAATTACTATGTCGATAATTTTTAAAGCCTGTTTACACTTTTTGTTTTTATCGGAGACTCAAAAATTGTTTTCAAATTTTTAAGGCCGATTTTTGCAGATTTTGTTTGTTGTTTAGGTTTGAGATATAAATGTTTTGTTGATAACAAATAAAAGGAATAAAGGAGGGGGGGTCTTAATAAGCTTAGTGTGATGGGGGAAAATATTGGAAATTAATAAACAATAGGGGGGGGGGAGGCGTTTATTAAGGACTCGAGTTATCAAGATAATGTTAAATGTGGGTGAATCTTATGGTAATTTACCATCCAAAAATGATGGTTAACTATCTTCTCAAAATCAAATACCATTAATAAAATAGCAATACCATGACAATTAACGATTGCAAGTTATTCTTACCTTAATTGTGTTCAACATCCAAAACTGTTGGCTAATGATCAATAAAGTAAAGTTCATATCATGAAAATTTACTAAATTCAAACCATATTTCAACAGTATTCAAACTAAAACAAAATAATGGCAAAGATAGAACTACAAAAATATAAAAAAAAAAAAATGTCATAAGAGGTAAAAAAACCTTAACTATTTTTCAACAAAACCTCATAACATAAATAAAGTTAATAATAAATATGAAATATTTATGACATCAAAAAAATATCCTCTTTAAATATTCCATCAGTAATAAATAAAAGTATCCTATATTATATATCTATCTATTTATATATATATATATATATATATATATATATATATATATATATATATATATATATATATTTGTATATCCTATATCTATCTGTAATCAGTATAACTTTATAACAAGTATATCTATTCATCAGAGTTCAATATATTTTTAAACTCCATTCTTCGTGGAAATGCAGTCGCAAATTCATCTACAACAATATTTGAGTCAATTTCAACATCTCGATGAATGTGCAACATGGAAATGCCATTTAGGCGATCATCTGTCATAGAATTGCGCAAGGAAGTTTTAATTCTTTTCAGAGCTGATAATGATCTTTCACAAGTACATGTTGTAATTGGTACTGTGCAAAGGATTCGAAGTATAGTAGAAATATTTGGAAACGTATTGCCATCACATTTTTGTAGTGAATCTGAAATAGTTTTAGGAGCTGTTTCAGAGTGATTTTTCCAGTATACTTCCCACATATCCAATTCAGCATAAAGATAACTTGGTTCTGGTAAATCATTATTGTATGTATGAGCAAATTCTTTTACTTTTTTCCTCCACTTTTTGTCAGAGATTAAATTTGATGATATAATGGCGAAACTATCTAGCAATGTTAAATTTTCTAAAAAAAATAAAGAATCTAACTGTGTTAGAATGTGATCAAGAAAAGGAATCGAACAAGTTACTCGATAATATTCACTAATATCATCTACTTGATGATTATCACGTTGTGTTTTTTGTCCACATGTTCTTGGTTTAGATGGCAAGGTATAATTAGTTGCAGCTATGGTAACAGCGTCTTTATATCATTCTGAGTGTGAAATTTCAATAGAGCTCCGAATAGATAAAAGAGTGTTTTTTAAAATTTCCACATCATCACAAGCTTTTGAGAAGTCTTGATCAACTTTTTGCAACGTTTTTGTCAGTGGTCTCGTATACCCTAATAACTTCCTGACTATGATTAACGTGATGATAAACTCAAACGAACAACATATTGTCACATATGCAGAAGCATCACCTCTGGATTTGTAGTTCCATGTCTCATCTTCTTTAATACAAGTAAGAGATGCAATTATAGCTGGATATAATTCAATAAAAGCTTCAAGACCATCAATTCATTCAATCCACCTGGTTCTACAAACATTTATTGTCTTTTGAAAGGATGATGTCGGGCATAGCTCAACAATTTTTGTAGATAGATCTTCTAACCTTTTTGGAGAATTATTAAAAAAATCAGAGACAATCCTAACATGATCCATCATATCTCGAATTGAAGGAATTGCACATGCTTTGGGAACACACAGATTAAGTTGATGGGAATGGCAGTGGATGTATGGAGCTTTAGGAAAATCTTTTAAAATTAATGCTGCTACACCACAAAGACGTCCTGCCATGTTACCAGCCCCATCATAACCTTGCCCACGACAATAAGACATTTCCAGACCAAGTTTATGTATACTTTTCTTGATCTTAGTTGATAACAAAACTCCAGTCAACCCACTATAGCAGGAAACAAATTTTAAAAAATCTTCCTTTACTTTGCAGCATTCATCCACATACCGAACAACTACAGCCATTTGTTCAGTTTGACTAACATCTGAAGCTAAAATAGAAAAAAATTTTGCTTTCTTTATTCTGTTTGTCAATAGCGATCGAACAACACCTGCACAAATATCAATCAACTCATTCTGCACTGTCTTTGATCGATAAGTGGCATTTTTAGGACCATTTTTAATGGTCACTCAAGATCTTGTCACCGCATAATGCCATCAGATCTAATAAGCATTGGAAGTTACCAGCATTATTTTACAGCAAGATGTTTAGCATCATCTCGGTGTCCTCTAAGTGATATATTCTGCCTACAACAAAAAAGGATTGCGCGTGATATTGAAAACAAAATTTGCAGATTTCTAGAAATATTATCAGATAGAAATTTATTGAGTTGCAAATTAATTGGAACGTTTTTTTTACTAATTACTGCTTGGAAATCAAGCATTATTTGTATGGAGGTTTTGTGCATTGGTGAAGTGTTATTATGTGATATTATTCTTACATTTTCAATTGACCAAACCTGAAACGGATATTCATGAAATAATTGACTAGTTGAAGAAGCCTTTCCAAACAGAACACAAGATATACAGAACAACCCATCATAGTACTTTGAGTAACAGAGCCATGAAAATTTTTTGAACCAAGCAGGGTTACATTTACGACCATTAGTTTTAGGAAAAAGATAGTCAGAAGGTGGTATCCATACGTTCAATAGAATATTACGCTTCTCTTGGTTTGATAGTTTTCCTACTTTGTCTACAAACAAGCCAATATCAAATTCGTTGCAATTATCTTCTGTTGTTGCATTTTCAAAATTTACATTTAATTTTGGAATTACGACTCCTGATATTGGTTTTTCAAATTTATTACTTAAAACCGAAGACAACTGGATACTGGCAAAGGTTTATTGTTCACAGAAAAAATTTTTTTAATACTCAATGATGGTTTGGTTAAATTAATTTTTTGAACAGCAGAACAAGGTATTTGAAAAAGTGAATTATTTAAAGGGCGTTTTTCACCAGTTACAACAATATTTTTTGAAGAATTTAAACTTGTTTGGGTACGAACTAAAATATTTCGAAACTCTGGCTGAGTGATTATAATAGATACTAGAGGGACAAAATGATTAAGCTTGAAATAATGCATTTTTCCCATATGTGTAAGATTGTCTGGAATTTCTTTCTTTGATTCAACATTGTAAAGCAATAAGTAAATTATTTGATTGGGTTCATCAAATTTCTTAAAAGTCTGTGGGTGCAATGTACTTCTAAATAAATATTCTAAACATGCATCTCCTGTAGTAGGATAAAAGAGTTTCAATGGAATCTGAAATAGAAAAAAAAAAATAGAAAAATAACAATATCTATATAATAAATAAAACAATAAAATTCAAATCAGTTTAAATGTTAATTTTATACAAATGAGAATATACTTTTAAAATATTTGAGATTGACATCACACAAACTAAAGATGACCTAACACCAGATTGAGAAATATTTAATGCTTCAGCCAAAATAGCATCAACTTTAGACTTTTTAGCTTCAAATGCAGTACATGCAACATTGGATATTCCTAACAAGAACACGGATCTTTCTGATCGAAAAACACCACTTAAATGCCCCAGACAAAAAACAGGATGCACAGCAAAAAAATTTGCATTCTTGTATAACTCGATTGCACAAAGCTTCCTAAGAGTTGTTGCTAGCATATTGTTTCCGATTAAAGCAATGGAGACAGCAGAAAATAAACAATTGCCATCTTGAGGAGTTCTGGACATGAGAATAAATTTATATGCAAATACACCCACATACACGCACACAAACATACACACGCCCACACACACACACACATTTTTTGACTATAAATCAAGAAGTTCTTTTGATATAGCAAATCTAGCACTAACTAAAAATTCTAAATATCTATTCATCCATTGCGTTAGTCAGCTGGACACCAAAAAAACTATAACAAAGATTTTACCTGAGAGGCACCATTGAACATGTTTCCTCGTTTATAAGTTTATCAGCATACAATCTAGCCAAACTATTACTTGCTGCAACATCCATAAAACCATCGGCTCCACCAGACAATTTATATAAAATATAGATTCCATCAGAGTTTTTCTGGGAGCGCTTGTTTAATTTGGCAGTGTTACTTAACTTAATCTGATCAATTAAAGAATGGTTGTTTGCTTTTAACGCTTGATAGAGCTCCATTGCACTAATTAAAAAAATTAATTAACGCAGATTTTTTGATTTAGCAAAGCAGATTTTTGTTTTTTTGCTACACTTGCTACAGGTTCTCGCTTGATGACCTTTAGCCCTAACTTAAAACCTCCTTGTTAATAAAAAGATTGCATATAAATAGGCATAATTTTTATAAAGTATCAGGGGGTATGTATAGAGTAGTTTGAAATAATGACAACCTGACTTTTGCTACAGTTGCTACAGTCGATTAGCCATTTTATTTAACTCCCAGTCCATTTTAAGTTGATACGCTGCGAAATGTTTGACATTCTTTCAAAAATATTTGAGCATGTGAGACAAAACCCAAAAAACTTGGGTTTTTTATTATATTTCTGAATGCAATATTTCCGTAAGATAGTCAACTTGGCTCAGCTACAATTATGAATAAATTTTCGGAGCGCCGCGTCTTCACTACTTGCAACCTATCTTGTTAAAATTATATTCTTCTTTTGCATGAAAAAAAGAATGTATATATCAAATATAAAAAAAAAAGAAAAACGACAACTAATCTGGTTGTAGCAATTGCTACACTTGCTACAGCCTAGATCCGCCCCTGTATATATATATATATATATATATATATATATATATATATATATATATATATATATATATATATATATATATATATATAAATTGTTATAACTTTTAGGAAAAAAAACTTATAACTTGTAAGAAATAAACTTTTATAATAAAAAATATTTTTGTTATAAAAGTTCATTTCTTAAAATTTATAAATTTATAAAAAGTTATAAATATGTACAAGTTTATATATTTGTGCTTACAGATAAACAAGTATATATTTATATGATGACATCAAGATCAATTATTTAGTGAAAGTTTTCTAACTCTTTGATAACCAATTTATGAGAAAATGATAATTATTGAGGTTTAATTAGTGATTTTTTTGTTGTTGTTATTAATTCGAATAATTTTTCGGTTGGAATTATGTCAAAAATATAAATACCTTTTTACATGCAAGTTTATTAAATTTTACAATTCAACTTTTCATATCTTCTGTTAATTTATTTATTTTTTAAATTATTTGCATTATTTACATTATTTAAATTTTTTACATTATTTAAATTTATTTACATTGTATAAATTACATGTTATTATGTTTTAAATTTTTTAAGTTTGTTACAATCATAAAGCATAAAAAGCTTAGTGCTATTGACTTAAAAAGGATTGCTTAGTATTTAGATTTTTAATTTAAAAGCATCTTTAAATTTTTTTAGAAAAAAACAATTAACTATTGTCAAAGACAATAGACACTACCACAATAAGAAGTCAATTTTTTTTAAATCATTATTTTTATAGCTCTTTTTTTTTTTTTTGAACATAACTTTTTTTATCACCTTATATATTTATAAATAAATATATAGTAATTATACTTTCATAAAGAAGAAAAGATTTCAGTTTTATTTTTTAAAATTCAAATTTCAATGTTAAATCGTTCTACAATAAACTTTAAAAAGGTTTTTTTAGACGGAAGTTTTATATTTCCTCAAAAGCAGCTTCCCCCCCCTCTCTCCTTTTCTCTATATATCTGTAAAGCTATAAGTTTAATGAAAATTTTTCAAAGAAAATATTTTCAAAAGTTTATTTCAACTTCTACAACATGAATTATGTAACATCTACCACATAAATCACTTTGTAGTCTTCTGACACTAACTTCTTGATAAAGATTGATTGCAAGCAAGTGGTATCCACAAGCTCTGTAGCTTTTACGTTGATAATAGGTGATATTATTTATGGACAAGTTCTTGTAAAAATACCTAATGCAAATTTGTCCCATTTAATGCAAACTGGTCCCAAGTTTTTCTGGTTTTTTGAACATTTGTAGCAGTCCTTTACACCATGTTTATGCAAGCATTCTTTACATAAAAAAGTGCATGTGTAAAGTGAGTCAAATGTTCACAATTACAACATAGTTTGTCTTTTATTTTTGTATATAATTAACTATTTTATTTACAGTTGTCTGAAAACTTTTATTTACTTATTTATTAACAAATACATCTAATCTAGTTTGTCCAACCAAGGATGCAGTCTTGACACAGTTGTTGAAGCTCATCCCATCTTCTTCCTGAAGAATGTTATGCAAAATAGCATTATCATTGATTCCAATAATGAATTGGCCACAAAGTCCCCTGTCTCACTCTTACTCAAAACTTGGAATCTTAAGCTCTTGAGTTGTTGACTCTTGTTCACAGTTAGCAAAGTTATAATACAATAACAAAATACAATAGTAAAAAATGCATATAAAATGTAACTAAAGTAAAAAATGCAATATTTAACTTTTGCCAATTATTAGCTTTGCTAATAATTAACAATAATGGCACAGTTTGATATCACTTCAAAAAATATGTCATAAGTATTGCGAAGATAACAAAAGTATAAATAAACAACAACAACAACAAAAAGTTCAGGAAAATAAAATTTTGTGCAGTTTGTAATTTGTAGAGAAATGCTGGTCAATTAGGATTAAAAAGCATTGTTTTATTTTGGTTTAATTTTTTTCTGAATGGGGAGTCATGCCAGATTATTGTTAATTTAAAATTATTTTTTAGAACTGATTTTTTATTTGGTTTGTATTACAGGTGTATCCTGATTGTTTTAATGCCTTTTATAAAGATGAATGTGTTTGTTAAAAACAACACATTTTTGGAAGATTATTTATTAATATTTTTGGAAGATTATTTATTATACTAAATGAATGGCTAGAATCAGTGTCTACATAATTTAGTTTATTATTAGGCTTACAGTAAGGTTAGTATGTGTAATGATTGTTGCGCAAAACAATTCAGAATAGCAATTAGCGATTGGAAAACAAGCAATTTCCTTTTGCGAATTGCACAATAGCTTATAACGAAAGTATTCCCTTGAGAGAATTTCGCACGAGGAATTCTTGCTTAAAAGCCAGTGCGCTGAATTTAAATGTAGTTGAAGTTTTGATTATTACGTACTTATTTTTATTAGTTTTAGTAATATTAATATATATAAATAACTTTAATTTTTGTTCCTTGGTTGTTGTATTTGTCTGTTGTGTTTGTCTGTTGTATTATTATTATTATTATTATTATTAGTTTGTTTTTTATTTTTATTTTTAAGGAGTTCTTTTTATTATTAGTTTTTTTTTGTTTTTTTTGTTTTTTTGTTTGTTTCGATTTTTTTTTTTTGCAAGGTCTTTTTGTTTGTTTTTTTGTTTTATAAGGTCTCTGCTTTGAATTAGTCTTGTAGTATTTTCATTATCCCTTCACAAAATTATTATTGTAATATTTATACTATATTGTAAACGATATCTATTTTTGTGAAAAATATATTGATTGATTGAGTCCCATTTTTAACCTTAAAGGGACCACTAAGTCCGTGACGTGTGTTCTTATTAAAGAGAATATTAAAAAAAAGACGTCTAAGCAAATTTTTTTGATTAAAACTAATTAATAAATGTATACCAAGAAAAACAAATCTTTTTGTTTTAGTTGAAGCTTGTCTTCTCCATTTTCTGCTGCATTTGGAGTCTTTAGAATAAACACATTTTTCCAGGTGCATTATACAGACTTGATAGTTTATTCAAGTGCGTTCAATTCATAGGATTTTTAGTACATGACGTCATTGGAAACATTCTAGAAATTCTTTAAAAATTTTACTATTAAATTTTACTAAAACATCTATACTAATATAATAAAATAACTAACTATAGTTAGTTATTTTATTTTCTAAAATCTTCATTGAAAAATATTTTATGTTTTTTTGTAGCTATCAGAGCTGTGGCTACATGGGCCACGGCAATGGTGGAACTAGGGACCCCTATGGCGCCAAATTTTTTTAAAATAAATAGCCGTTTTATTACTTAGATTTTGGCACTTTCAAATCCACCAGTATATTTCCAGGCATCTACCACTTCAGATATACCTAAGACACCTTCGTCATCACCTTTGAAATTTGTGTAAATTCTATTAACATCTGGAAACCTGGATCTTATTGCTAAAACAACACATGCTGGAAGAACCTTTCAATTATACCTTTCAAGTTTACAGTATGTTAACCATGTAAACTGGCGATAAGCGGCATATCTGAATGTTCTTTAAAAGAAACGGAGAAATACAAATATTTTTCAATAAACAAATTTATAAAAGTAAAATCAAGTTTAACATAAGAAACCAAATTGTAAATATAAAAATACTTATTTGGGGTTTCTTCAAATGAATCTGGCATCCATGCTCCTTCTCTGTCATTCAGACTGGCCATTGATATCCATAATGGATATGGCTCAATGCAGCCTGTCACAAAACTTCTGTGTTCTTGCACTTTTGGTCTAAAATAAAATAAAAATTATTTTTAACTTTACATAGCTGTTATGTGACAGTTTGTTATAACTTTTTATTTTAATTCTGCTAACAATAGTACATTAATTTATATTTTAAAATAATATTATAGTTATTTTATAATAACTGTGGCAATATTTATTGCCTTTATTTCAAAATAACAAATACATTCTTTTTCAAGTGGCATTGTTTTACAGTAATACTGTAAAATAATGCCGCTTGAATAATAAAACAATGCCACTTGAATAATGGTGTAAATGAGGATACTGTATCCACATTTACACCATTATTCAACAACTACACTCAAACGATTTAATTTCAGGGCCACAAAGTTCAAATTTACATAGCTGATACTATCGTCAACTATTTTGTTTTTTGGATCTGTACTGGTTTTCTTCATCTCTTTTTTAAAAGGTTCAAATGAGTATGGAGTTGCCAAAATTTCAACGTTTAGTTATCAAAATACAAATGAAAAGTATAACACAGTTACTCTTTTATCCATATCCCAATTAATAAAATTTAATTAACATAATTATAAATATTTTCTAATACAAAAGATTTAACAATTCATCAAATATCAATAAATATAAAAAAAATATCATCGAAATTAATTATTGATTAAAACATCGTTTCGATAGAAAATACGGAGTAATAAAAGAAAAGTTGAGTTGTATAGATAAAATTAATAAAAAGATCCCACTGTTTAAATAAACAACAAAATTCAGAATCTATTATAAGGTAATCAAGGTCATTTTCTTATATAAGAGAGTGCCATAAAAATATATAAAAATTATTTAAGTAAAAAAGTTATCTTTTAATTTTTTTCCATATTGTATTTTACCATTTAATAAATATTACGCAAATAAATTTAAAACTAAGTTAATGAACGGACAAGAAGAAGATTTTTTGTCTAATAATGGAAATATAAATAGTGAAATAAGATCACCTTAATACCAAAAAATACATTCCCTGTGAAAAATGAGCTAGCGACTAGCTAGCTTTATAGCGATTTTCAAGCGATTTTTTTTTTTTAATTTAATTTTTTCCTAATGTCTTTAACATCTTTAAAAATTAGATTTTTAGTGTTGAGTCTATTATAATTATGAGAATAATTGAACTTTAAACATTGCAATATTGTTGCAATGTGTTGCCAGCTACATATCGTAACTTTCTAGCTAGCTACAAAATATCTACAAATCTATAGCTACATATCAAAATTTTTTAGACAGCGATTTTATTACAATATGATGTTAGCTACAATAGCCAGTGGGATTTTAGCTAGCTGTACTTGTAGCCAAATTGCTGTTTTTATTTTTACAAATATCGATAGCTTTTTGCTAACTTTAAAAAGCTAGTGATCCTCGTGACCATATCGCTGTCTTTATCATTCAATTATAGGTAGCTATTTTTAAAAATCAGCAAAAATATGCTTTAATAATTTTTTCTTAAATATTTACAAAGTAAATTAATAAAAGTGCATTATTATTTTAGGTTAAAAATGATTTTATCTAATATTTTGAAAGAAAAACTTATAACAAAAGAAATCAAAATATATGTGGTCTAGACGATTATTAAAAAAAAAGTTGCACAAATAAAATACTATTTTGTTTTTAATTTTTTTACAAACATTTTTTAGAACTTTAAAATATAATAAAAATGAATATGATTTGGAAATTGCATGTAAAAAATAATAATCGGTGTTTTAAACAGACAAACAAAAAAAATCTATAACATCATGTACTAAAACTCCTATAAATTAAACGCACTTGAATAAATTATCAAGTCTGTTTAATGAGCCTGGAAAAGCGTGTTTATTTTAAAGACTCCAAATACCACAGAAAATGGAGAAGATAAATTTCCAAAACAAGATATGTTTTTCTTGGAATACATTTATTAATTAGTTTTAATCAAAATAAATTTGCTTAGAAATTAAACGTTTTTTTTTAACATTCTTTTTAATATGAACACAACATGTCTCAAGACTTGGTGGTCTCTTTAAAGGTGTTCTTTTACATAATGGGAACCATATCCTTCTATAAATGTGACTCGCTGAATGCATTTGAAGGAAGATTACAAGCAAAGTTAAATTTTTGCTTGAGAAGATTAAGTACAACAAGTATCAATGGAATGCATGTGAAGGCTTAAAGATAATTGACTTCCTTCTTGGCCTACTAATATTCATACTTCTTATGCCTTTGGGGCAGGAAAGAATTAAATCAACACTACCATACTTGAGACTGATAGCTTGATTTTGTTAGAGAGGATTCTGTTACCACCCTTGAGTATCAAACTAGGGCTAGACCAAGAATTTCTTTAAGCACTGGATTTACTGTCACCAGATATCCAGTAAATATGCTCTATTTTTTTCCCTATTTTAATTATCAGATTCAAAACTGTAAGCCTGTGTTTTCATGGTGCTTGACTGCAGATATGTTGTATGGTGGAGTCAGAAGACATAGAAACTAGTTTAGTTAAAAAAAAAAATGCATGGTAAGCATTTAGACATGTAATTTATAGATTGTTTGGAAATAACAGAAGTGATCAGTATAAAGAACTAGTGGAGAATTTGGTGAAAGCATATCATGCTCTTGGAAAAGAAATGTCAATCCAGCTTTGCTTTTTCACTCTCATTTGCATTTCTTCAGACCAAATTTAGGAGATGTATCTGAAGAACAAAGCAAGAGGTTTCACCAAGATATGTCATGGATGGAATGAAGCTATGATGTGGGATAATGTTTGGGGCTTGGGTACAGTGACTTTAGTCATCATGAGAGGAAATCACAAATGAAAAAAAAGAAAAAAAAAATCCAATATCAATATTAAATTAACTTAACATTAATTATTTCCTGCTTTTTTGAATAAAATTTCAAAATCACTTTTGCAATAAAGTTTTTGCAAAATTACCGTGGTGTGCAGAAATCAGAAAAAATGAAATGAATTTAAAATTTTGTAGAAAGATTAACATAAAAAGTTTCAAATAAAAAAATAACCATTTTTATTTGTTTGCATTTTTATTTGTTTCTTCTAACTGAGAAGTAACTCTGGAGACAAAAAAATGGAATTATTTTGACATATAGAACTAGCTCATTTAAAAAAGGGTAAAAAAGTCTAAAATGAGACCATGACGGCACTTGAGCAACCCCTAAAAATGATCAAAATTCAAAATAAAAAAATTTCTAGTAAAACATGGGTCTGTCTGTATATGTATATATATTTTTAATAATTTCATGCTCTGATTAGTAAGTCAGGTTTAAAAAAAAAAAAGCTTTTAAGCAGTTTTTTGTAAAAGTAGAAACAATAAAAATAACGCAATTAAATCATTTTATTGCAATGGGAAGATTTAATTTTATTTATTCATAATTTAAAGTAGTTAAGAAAAAATAATCTCTTAAAAGATTTTTTAGAAAGACATGGAAAAATAGCTCCAAACGTTTAAGTTTATTATAAAAAATACATGCCTACATAAAAAAATTTAAATATAACATTTTTTGTTAATTTATACAAATGCGTTTAATTAATTTATACAAATGGGTTTATTTTAAATGATTGTTATAAATATTATTAAAACCTTCACGTAAAATAAGAACTTCAGAAAAGATCAACAATTAAAAGTTATTCACAGCGTAACAATTTTTTTATTTCAAAAAAATATAAGCGTGGTCAGCTACAGCATTCCTGCCCAATCCTGATATATATATATATATATATATATATATATATATATATATATATATACATATATATATATATATATATATATATATATACATATATATATATATATATATATATATATATATATATATATATATATATATATATATATATATATATATATATATATATATATACACACATATATATATATATATATATATATATATATATATATATATATATATATATATATATATACATATATATATATATATATATATATATATATATATATATACATATATATATATATATATATATATATATATATATATATATATATATATATATATATATATATATATATATATATACATATATATTAAAAATTAAAAAGAATTAATTAAAGAATTAATTAAATTAATAATAAATTAAAAATTAAAAAGAATAAATTAAAAATTAAAAATGCAAAAATGTCTCTTGGGAAAGTTTTTTGAGAATTAGGATTTTCCAAGCGATTTTAGGGATTTTCTGGGCAACTTGTTGTAAAATTCGTTTTTTCAAAATTTGCAAATATTTTTTTTGCAATGCAGTCCAACAAAAGAATAAATTAATTAAAAAAATCAGCTAAAAATAAAGTATGATCTAAAAAAATAACAAGTTTGATTGGTTTAACACCCACAAATGCTACTTCTTGAAAAGTTTTGCCCTTTTCGGCTGAAAAGTTAAATAAATAGACATCAAGTAGAATTTTAATAATAATTAAAAGTAGAAGATAACTGGCTCTCTTCTGCATAGATTTTCATTGAACTTAAATTGCTATGTTACTTTAAAAAGCGCCTTTTAATGCCCACCAGTGAAAAAAATATATATTCAAAAAATACTCTTAACATGAAAGCGGCAACCATATATTAGGATTAAAAAGAAATAAAATATAGTATTCTTAATAATAATTATTATAGATTAGTTATGATTATTTTATAATATAAAAATATATAATTCTTAATATATATTTTTTGAAATCGAAGCTTAATTTGCCGTGTCATTGTGAAACAACATTTATTTTTGTGTTGATTTTATATTCATCTTCTATTAATCTTACAGACAATATTTTGTTTTATTTATGCGCTTTCCAATCAATGTATGCAGCGATGAAGTGGAGTAGAAGAAGAAAGAATATTAGAAAAGGACCCCACGCATTCCCGGTACACATTTTAATCACAGAGGATGAGAGGGGGGGGGGGGGTTTGGAAAATATTTTATTAAATAATTCCCATTTTTGTCAAAAATGCTGTATCTAATTTATTCCTAGTTAATACCCTGATATATATATATATATATATATATATATATATATATATATATATATATATATATATATATATATATATATATATATATATATATATATATATATATATATATATATATATATATATATATATGTATGTATTATATATATATATATATATATATATATATATATATATATATATATATATATATATATATATATATATATATATATATATATATATATATATATATATATATATATATATATAATATAAAGCCCTCGGAATAAGAAAAAATGAGGTTGGCAATAGTTTGATGACCTCAATCTGTTTAAGGTTGGCATCAGATCAGCAAAAAACATTTAATACAAAGGTTTTATCATAAAACAAGAAACGAGGTTGGTGATTTTTTTGCAATATACAGCCCTCGGAATCGAATATACAGCCCTCGGAATCGAATATACAGCCCTCGGAATTAGGATCAGCACTGCTGAGCGCTAACCCTAATTACTTTATTTAATCAGTTGAAAATATTTTGGTATAATTGTTGCATGATTTATACCCAAAGATGGTTTAAATATGAATCTTTATACAGCTGATACATTAATAATATAAATAATATAAAAGAAAGGCAAAGTAAGTTGGATGTTTTAAATTTTCTTTATGATTAGAACAGCTTAAATAGTAATAAAGATAATGTTTAGGATTATAAAATATTTTATAAGACAAGTAAAAATGCTATAATTAATACAATTATTGAGTTAATTATATGTGTTTTTAACAACCAAATTAAAATAGTTGTCAGTCATCATGCAAACAATTTCGATATAGGATGTTGAGCTATAGCTTCTGTGATGTGTTGTGATAAAGCTAAGGTAAGTTGATTTAATTGTAGAAGTCAATGTACTTCTTGCTTTATTACAACTTCTAAAATTAAATGCTGGTTTCAATATATCCTTAAATAAGATATTTCAATATATCCTTAAATAAGATAGAAATAATCTTATTTTATTATAGAATAAGATAAGAATAAGAAAAATAAGATAGATATTGGAAACATTCTAAAGAAAGAAATAACTTGTTTGCAATCAAAAATATTTAAAACAAATAATTGTAGGCAACCATATTAAAACTCCCCCAACAAGAATTATTGAGCAAACAGTCATGAAATGGTCGCACAAAATTCACACTAAGTGTCGAATCGGAATCTTCTTTCTCTGGTGTTAAGTTTATCACCACTAAAATAAGATTGTAAATAAGTGAAAGGAGCATAGATAATTTATGCCTCTCACAAGGATGTTTTCAAAAAAATAAAACATAAAATTAAATTTTTTTTCTTTCCATTTGCATTAAGATCATCAATATAAGATGGATTGCATCCACAAACAGAACAACACTGAGAAGATGTAGTTGCTGTAGATAATGCTGTAGGGATTGCAAAATTACTGACCTTTTTAATTTCCAGAATTAAAGTCTTTTTTAAAAAGGAATTTGTTTTAAAAAATTGATCACTGGTTAACCGGTAAATTACCAGTAATTTTGCAAATTTTTAAATTTTTCTGGTATACACAATATTAATATAGAATTAAAAAAATTTGTAATATTAATTCATTCTTAAGTTCAGTGCTTAATAAAGTGTTTTGTTGAGTTTGTTTAACATAAATTTTTTATAGTGAAGAAAATAATGAATTCTTGTTTTATTGGGAGTTAACTAAAGTTAGATTGTCATAAAAATACATACTGCAGTCAGTCTGAAATTTTGGAAGTATTAAATCAGGAAAAATACTTGCTGACCTTAAGAACTGGAATAAAAAATAATAATCTACATACAAATCATGAAAGATAACTTTAGTACTGTTATTAAAATAAAAAAGTGTAAGCTTTTAGATTAAAGATGGATTACCAAAAATTTGTTAAATTAACAATTAAATTACTTTGCTAATAGTAAAAAGACTGGGCAATAGTTAGAAAGCTCAGAGTATATTCAAGATTATTTAGAGATTCAAGTATATTCAATTATATTCTTAACAATAAAAAAGTTAAGTATAACAAATTAAAGCAAATATATTTTCAAATAAAATGTAACGTTTCATAGTAATTTGTTATAGCATAGGTACTAATATAAATGATCTGGTTGGCAATTCAGCAAAATGAAATAACATATAAGCAATTGTTAAAAACTGATAGATACTCCTAAGAAACAAAAGCCTGGATGAGTTTCTTGAAGAGTTAACAAACAACTTATATGAACTCACAAAACATCATCAGTTAAAAGAAAACCTGAAAGCAAATGAATTTATTATATAAATAGATTTTGCTAAAAATATTTCATTTGTCATACAAAATGAAGTTCAGGCATCATATTTTTCCAAAAATCAGGCAACTCTTCATCCATTTGTTGTATATATCTTAATTTTTCTTACACAATTAAAACATATTTTTTCCCCAGGAATTAAAGCAGAGCTTAGTTGATTATGCTCCAAAGTGACAGTTGTTAGATTTCCTTTAACAATCTTTGAATAAATTGAGAGAGGCTCACAGTATGACTTAAGAAATGTTGGATACTATTTAATAAGTATTTCCCTCATTAATATTTCTGAAATTTCAGACTGACCCCAGTATATATTTTTATGACAACATAACTTTAATTCAATTTCAATAGAACAAGAGTTCATTATTTTTGTTACTATAAAAAATTGAATCAAATTGAATTATTATACAAACCTTATACACATACATACATACATACATACATACATACATACATACATACATACATACATACATACATACATACATACATACATACATACATACATACATACATACATACATACATACATACATACATACACTTGTATTTGAAAAAGGGTACATTATTGAAAATCATTGTTTTAAGCAAACAGTCCGATTACTGATCTATATTTCTAATTTACAGCTCATTCACATTTTCTAAAAAAATAATAATTCAATTTATGCAAAATTGTTGTTATAATAGTTTCATTTGACTTGTTCAACTTCACATTCCCATTCATGCCTGATTCCACTGCCACTGATTGCACTTATGAAGTTGTTAGCTTTATAAGAAATAAAATAAACCTATAAGAAACAAAGGTTAGATATAAATTGAATTTTAAGATTAACTTAAAATATGTTTTAAGTATCACAATAATAAGAAAAATAATATTGTTAACATTTAACAATAATATTGGGTTTTAATTAGTTGTTGCCCCTTTATTTGTGCCCCTACCCAGATTAAAAGCCAGATCAGCATGGGGGCAATCTGCCATATCTTTCATTTTTTTGAGAAACAATTTATAATTAGTGCACCCATTGAATATGCTATTAGGCAGGTTGGGGGGCTCTAGTTTCCAATAATGTGTCCAATCCTTGATAATTGAAAATTAGGGTTATTTTAAAATGCTGCCATTTTTGTTGTGAATGCAACAAGTAAAAAATGTTTACATTTTCAGATAGTTGGATCTTATGGTATTAATTGCTGTTAAGCTTAGATCTTTGTATTGATCTGTGTTAGAAAAAGCAACAGGCTATTTATTTTTTGCCCAATTGTTGCAGATAATAGTAGCTAATCAGAAAACTAAACTGTAAGGACTTATTGATGAATAGAAATATACTACAGTTAACTTCATTTTGGCCTTTTTTAGCATTTTTCAATTTTTGTTTTCAATGTTGAGGAGGGTATAATTTTTTTCTAATTTGATACAAGTTAACAAAAACCAGTATTTTTAATACAGAACTACCCAGAAAATATTTCTAGAAAAAATGAGACACTTGAAAGATAGGAAAAAGTTATGAGGCTTTAAAGTAGTCTGTTTTATGATTCCTAAATTATGGGGGAGCCACTGTGCAGTGTTTATAAAGCTATATTTTTTAAACCGTTGCACTTGGAAGTCAGAAATTTCAAATTTAACCTATCTACATTATGTAGATAATATGTAAAAATCAGGAAAATCAGAGATGGTGCCCCACATGCCATTGGTTTATAATATTTGAATAATATATATATATAATGATTTGACCCTGCTGTAAATAATTGCAAGCCCTAATCTGTTACAGAAGTGAGATCAGATTCAAGATTGGCTGCCTGTTCTAAGTGATCAAAAAGAGAAGATTTTTTGTCAAGAGTGGAGTATAGATGAGTTATCAGCAAAATAATGATTATCTCAAAAACATTCCAAGATACACCATATGAAGCAAGCTTATGGAGAAGACTAGCATGCTAAACTTTGTCAAAAGTTTTAGATATATCAAGAGCAATAGCCCTAATCTCTCCTCCTCCATCTAATGCACAATAAAATCTTTCAATCACATCAGTTAGTAAACAGCTGTAAAGTGAGAGGATGGAAAATAGTATTTATTGTCTGACAGTAAGTTGTTTGATTCAAGATCAGATGTGAAAAACCTGTTGATCAAAGACTCTAAGACCTTGCTAATAACAGAAAGAAGATTAATTGGATGATAATTGGAGGGGTCAGAGTGTTCTCCGGAGTTTTTTAAAATTAAAACAACAGGAAAACAAGACTCATTCCAGCATTTATTAAATAGTTTAGATAGAATTGATGAGAGTTCTGGAGAACAATTTTGTTAGACTTTGACAAGAATGTTGTCTGGGCTAAAAGTTGTAGAAGAGTTTAATTGAGATATGACTTTAGCAATGAGTCAAATTAGAAGAAAAGTTCTTTGCAAATAGTTCTGCCTTTTTTTTTTGGGAGAGGTAATAAGATCAGTCCCATAAATGAAAGATGGAATCTTAGACCTCCCCTTGTTAATGACGCTGTTGAAGACTTTCCAAAAGTGTTTAGAGTAACTTCTGAGATAAGATATGGGATTTAGTGAATTGAGAATAATGGAGCTTAGCATCAGACAGCATCTTTTTACGTCAATTTCTTGCAAAAATAAATAGCAGTTTGTTGTCAAGAGAGTTATCCTTTTGAAAAAGATGAAAAAAATGATTTTTTTTTTAAATTTTTTATTTATTTGAGTTTTTCATACTATATTTTTCTATACAAAGTTCTTATATCCAAAGATATTGTGGGCTTTGCATAGGAACAGCCACAAATAGTCATTAAGACTAATCCAATGTAGCGTTTGTTATTGACCAACATTTTTGCGTACCAAAGTACTAGTCATGATTAGGTATTGCAGCTGCACAAGAAGGTGAAAACCATAGAGTAGAATGAGGCTAGACTTGGAACCGATGAAAAAGGAACAAAAGCCTCAATTCCTGCCTGAATCTGTAAACCTGAAATGTTACGTAAGATTTGTCAGCTGAGAGTAAAAAGATAGAAAAAAAACCAACGAGCCAAAGAACCATCACTAAGTAAATCATTAGAAGAATCCTAGTCAGCTTTTGAATAAAGAAGTAGTTTTTAAAGGTGATAGAGATATGAGTCTGAAAAAAAAGTACCAGATGAAAGATTTATAATTGCATAGTCAGAACTGCCTAAGAGAGAAAAAGGAGAAATTGAATACAAGCTAAGGTCAGATATGAAACATAAATCAAGGAGTGAAAGTAAATCGTTAGGAATTTGTAGGAAAACAAGTCATAATGTTAATCTGAGTAAAAGATTGAGAAATGCAGGAGTTTTAGGCTTTAGCGCTAGCAGGGTCAGTGGGATTAGAGCCAAGTAATTCAGTGTGATGAGTATTTAAGTCACCAATAACAACAATATTGTCAGAGGGGTAAAGAGAGAGGCCATATCAATTTGATCAGAAATTACATCTAAAAGAGTGCAGTCTTGGGAAGAAGAACAATAAAGAACAAAGGTGATGGAGTGAAGTGGTGCTAAGCGGAAGCACATTAAAGAATAATCAAAGGCTTTGAACCTGATTTCACGACTAATCGGCGAGTTGGTGCATATGTATACCCCCAAGCCAAGCATGTGACTATTGGAGTCTTTGTGAGTCAATGGATAGTACCCATTCAGCACTGATATCAGAAGAAGGAATAATTGAATTTAAATTAGTCTCCCTTAGAGCAAACAAGTCTGGTGAATTTTACAATAGGTAAGATACGACTGATGGAAGGTTGCCTGGCAAAACATGAATATTTGTAAAAGATATATATAAAACAGTTAGGTGGTAGAGATGGTTTTTTATGTTTAATATTTTGGGTTACTTTTGGCACCATCCATTCGCAACATAGCACTGTTAATACTCTGATTTATGCAAATTTTTTTTTTTTATTCACCTCCTTTAAGCCCGAGGAGGCCACTACAGTCAAGGAGCCTACTTTTTTTTTTTTTTTTTTTTTTTGTTGAAAATCGTGGTACAACCCTTTCTCAACTCTTTAACTCCGAAACACGAACTTGCTTGTCAAGGCCGCTACGCGGAGAAATTAAGTTAAGTGCGGTACTTCCAGAGATGTGATGGGAGTCGAACTTCAAACCTCTCGCTTACAAAGCAAGCGCTCTTACCACTACCGCAACTGTTGATGTAATCAGTCACAGAGTTCGTGAAACCCTACTACAAGCTGGCTTAAGAATCATTAAACTATTAGAGCTGAACCCTAATTAGGAGATAACAGAAAGAGTTGCATAGCAACTATAATAGAGGCACAAGCAAAAACCTATGAATAGAGTCAAAAAGATCCAGTATTCATCATCCTAGGCAGGAAACAATGTAACACAGGTTTACATCTACACCAGCCTAGTTGATGAAGACAGGGTTCGAGGCTGGTTAGCAAAATTATTCTGCTTATCCCTAAAGTCTTTTCAAAGGAGGCCTTCTATAAGACAGTAGCTGGATACAGTTAACATCTGCCCAAGATAAGTATTTTTATTGAGGCAACATCTCTAGCCTTTTTTCAACCAAGAGCCCCAAGACAGAAGAATTTAAGCTAGATGCAGTTAACATCTGTTCAAGACGAGTATTTTTATCGAGACGCCATCTATAGCTTTTACTCAACCAAGAGCCCTAAGGCAGGGGATTTTTAAGGCAGAGCTTGTTTCTCCTACCTTTTTGTCTAAAAAAGCACACTCTACAGCAGGGCATGAGGCAGGTAATACTGGGTTACATGATATCAGTAGTAGAGTGATCGTGAAGATCCTGAACCTGACCTGACCTGGAATAGTTAAAAGAAGTTGCTTCCCATAAACTGTACTTTTAAACATTAGGCATGATATTTTGGAAATACATTTGGAAAAACATTACCTGTAACAAAATACTAAAGAGATTAAAGGGATCCCAAAGTACCGAGACAAGTTGTGTTCATTTTAAAGAGAATTATAAAAAAAATTTTGGGGCAGAATTTTTTTTAGTAAAACAAAATAATAAATGTATACCAAGAAAAAAAATCGTTGTTTTACTCAAAGCTCGTCGTCTCCATATTAGCCAATCTCTCAAAAGTCTTCAAAATATACATTGCAATCTATAGACTTTATAGTTTATTCAAGCGTGTTTAATTCCCAAGAGTTTTAATAAATGATGTCATTGTAGAATTTTTTTTCTTTTGAATCAATAATATTTTTTTTTTGTTTTTTTTTTTGTTTTTTAAAATAAGTTTTTTTTATCAATTATATGACTTTCTTATAGATTTTATAAGAAGCTAAACAGAAAAGTGTTTTTTTATAGAGTGCGCAAGAACCAAATAAATTTAAGATTTTTATGTTAAATTTAATAAATATTCAAAAAAGATGTTGATCACCTTGTTATATATTCTGAATCTTTTTTCTTTTTATATAAACAATGTGAACTTTTTTTCTAAGCCATTTATCACCAATGACATTTTACAAATTCTTAAATTTGTAATTAATAATGAATTTTGGCAAACGACATCATTTATTAGAGATATTTGCTGAATTTTTAAATTTTTAGTTAGAAAGTATTTATATATTTTACAATTAACAAATTTACAGACAGCTTTTTATTAATTAAAGCAATAATTAATGTTTTATGGCAATAATTCAAGACACATGGTAATTAAAATTGTCAATGTGTTGCAACACATGTTAAAAAACATATTATATGTAATACTTCCCAATTTATGTTGTATTTAGCAAGTATTTTACATTAAAACCTGTCTCTTAAAATTACAAATCAAAAAACTACCAAAATTGACAATAAAAGTTTTTCATTAAACAATTTCAATTTTAAAATTTACTTGATAATGCTACACATTTTTGCAATCTTGACCAATCTTGTTCAATTTTAAAAATAAAATAAAATAAAATAAGCAGTACATGTTTTACTAAATAAATTTCATTAAATATATTCTTGCATGATTAAATAAGAATTTCAAGAATACTTGTACCCGATGAAAACTTCAGCAAGTAAATGCTGTTAATTAAACTTTCATAAGGTTAACTCTTTCTACCAGCCGTTTTAACAAAAATCTTTACATTTTTTTGAATAAAATTTGGAAGAAATAACATTGTCAACTAATTAAAATTCAAATAGTATATCTCTTTAAAAGCATAAGATACTATATATCAATAGAAAGCTAAACAAATGAACTTTTTAATTAAATATGTTTTTAACACGCATTCTTAAGCAGCAAGAAATGCAAAGTGCTAAAACCATTGTTTTATAAATAGTAATTAAAACAAAAACTTGTTTAACGTATAAAAATATATTCTCGAGACGAAAAAAAAAGTTGTTTTTAATTACTTAGCTAAATACTTATACACTTCTACGAGTTAAATTTTACAGTCTTAACATTGCTTTATTTTAGAACTAAATTTAAAGTTTATTTTAATCAGAGGTTACTTAGTATTTTTTAACTTTGCCGAGTGTAACTTTTTATAATAACACAATATTGTTCTTATTTGTTCTTGATTATCTAGAAAATTAAAACAAACAAATTACGTGTCTAGAGTGAAAATTGTGCATGTACAAA
>NC_061159.1:18942033-18989533 GCF_022113875.1 Hydra vulgaris | reverse complement strand
TGGATGAAAGCTCCGGAGAACACCTCTGCAAAACTACAACAGGAATGTTGTCAGGACCACAAGCTGTTGAAGAGTCTAAGCAGGAAATTACTTTAGATACAGAAGCTGAAGTGATGCGAATGTCAAGCAAGGGATCAACCTGTTTGATGGCTATGTCAGGTAAAACGCAACTAGTGGAATCAAGAGATGATATTGATGAAAAGTTCTTAGCAAACAATTCAGCTTTGTCTTTAGGTGAGGTGACAAAGTCTGAACCATATAAGAGAGAAGGAATAACAGATTTGCCCTTATTATTGATACTGTTAAAGATTCTCCAGAAGTCTCGAGAGCCTAATTTTTGTGATGAGATACGAGATTTAATGACCTGGGAATAGCGAGCTTTGGCGTCAGACAAAACCTTTTTACAATGGTTTCTGGCGATAGTGAACAGATGTCTGTTTTCTGGAGAATTGTTTTGCTGATAGATATGGAAGTAACGGTTTCGATTAGAAATTGCTGCAGCGCAATGTGAGGAAAACCAAGGAGAAGAGTGAGGCTTGACCTGGAATCGTCGAGAGGGAATAAAAGATTCCATGCCAGCCTGAATCCACGAAGTTATGTAAGAAGCACATTTGTCAGCAGGAAGACGAAAGATTTCTACCCAAGGGCCATCACGAAGAAAATCACGGAAAGAGTCCCAGTCAGCTTTAAGGTAGTTGTATGTGGTACGATGATAGGGGGATTCTGATGAAGTAGAAGAATTTGATAATAGTTTTAGAGAGATCAAACCGTGATCAGAAGTACCTAAGGGTGAATGTGGAGAAATTGAGCACTGACTAGGATCCAAAACAAGACATAAGTCGAGTAGAGAAGGTAAATGATTAGGGTTGTCTGGAAAACGAGTTGGAAAGTTGACTATTTGAGTTAGAGATTGAGAAAGGCAAAAGTTGAGGGCCTTAACGCCAGCAGAGTCACTGACACTAGAGCCAAGCCAATCGGTGTGATGGGCATTAAAGTCACCAACAACGACGATATTGGCCGATGGATAAAGAGAGAGGGCTTGGTCAATTTGATCAGAAATAACATCAAGAATAGTGCAATCTTGGGATGAAGGAGAGCGATATAGAACAAAGAGAAAGGCGATAGAGTGAAGTTGTGCTAAACGAAAGCACATAAATGAATAGTCTGTAGATTCAAACCTAGTTTCACGACAAATGGGTGAGTTCTTACGAATGTAGATGCCCAGGCCAAGCATGTGATTATTGGAGTCTTTACGAATTAAAGGAAGATAACCATCAACACTAAGATCACAAGATGGGACAGCCGAACTCAAATTAGTCTCACAAAGAGCATGTAGGTCTGGTGAACTTTGCAAGAGATAAGACTCAACAGAAGAAAAGTTACTTCGAAGACCACGAATATTAGTAAATGATAGGTTTAGAGAACTTGGTGATGACGATGGTTTTTTGTGTTTTTTAGTTTTAGGTACTTTAGTCATTTTAAATTTATAAAGAACTTGACTCAAGTATAGATAGTACTCAGTACACTATTTAACAACTAAGCAATAGCCTCATTACTATTAATAAACCCTAAGTCGTAACAAAGGGCTCCAAATGTGACCTCTGCAATGCACACCAAAAGTACAAACAGGGACACCATCCATGCGCAACATGGCACTGTTAGTACTCTGATATTTTTCGGCTGTTGATGGAATCAGCCTCTCTGAGAGCTACCACAGAGTTCGGGAAACCTGACTACCAGCCGGCCTCAGAACCATAAAACTGAGTTTTAGAGCTGTACCCTCATTAGGAGATAATAGAATGAGTTGCCCAGTCATAGAAATAGAGACACAAGCAATACCCACGCATTGAGTCAAGAAGATCCAGCGTTCAACATCCTAAACTGGAAACAATGTATTAAAAATACATCTGCGTCAGCCTAATAGATGAGGAAGGGGTGCGAGGCTGGTCAACAGATAGAATCTGTTTACCCCTTAAGCTTTTACATCTAGCTTTGTTTTCATCAGCAAAATTGGTTATTTCAAAATAACGCCCATCTAGGATTGAAGGAAGACCTGGTGTTCTTAATTTTAAACTTATGATTCCAGGGTCAGACAACTGAATCTCACTAGAATCTGATTTTGTATTATTACCTTTTGACCCCATTTTTTTATATATAAGACTGGATGAATTAAAAAAAGACAATTGCTTTTATTCAACGTTTTTAGAGTAATTGCTCAGCTTCACATGAATACAATTTTTAGCAATTTTGCTCAAAATTTTAATTATGTAAAGCTGAGCAATTACTCAGCATTTTTGGAGCATATTGTTTAGCTATATGCGAATAAAAATCATAAAAGAAATTATTTTTATTCTTACTTTTTTTAATTGACTCGGTGTCGAGTACCCAGTCTTGGGCCCGGTTTTTACAACCAGGTACCTGGACAATTAGGCAAGATCAGTACATAGTTATGAGTTTTATGTTAAATTGCTAACAAACAGCAACAAATATTGCCACTGATTTTGATGAACACCATGCAAGCTTTCCCAGGAAATGGTTGCGGTTTATCGCCTTGTATGTCAACACATGAGAATTTTATTTCAGACAAGTTGGTCACGACAGCTTCCAAGTTTTATTATAAACATTGCTGAAAAAGGTTTCGTAAACAAAGAAAGCAAAACTAACAAAATAGGAAACTAAAATAAAGTTAAATTAAAAAAAAAAAAAATTATAATTTAAATAATTTGTGTACTGTATTTATTTTTATTTCTTTAGAGTGGTTGTTATTTTCAGCAACAAAATTGGATAAGGCAAAACAAAAAAAAAATTTTAAGTTGATTTAAGAATGATTTTTCTTATATTTTAATTGTTTTTTTTAATAAGGAAAGCGAAAATATAAAATGCTTTCTGTTAGTAAAATACATTTGCATAATTTTAAGTTAACAGGTATATATTGGCCCTATATGAATGTTTCTATGTAATGCATGAGTATACTTTTATGTATAATTTTTTTTATTATATAATTATATTTATTTGTTCATAAGTATACATGCGTTTAGCTCATATATACACTACCATTGTGGTAGTGTATATATATATATATATATATATATATATATATATATATATATATATATATATATATATATATATATACACACACACTCAGTCACAAAAGTTTTTGTACACCTTACAATTTAGAGAAAACACTTAATAAAGACCATTTTTAATGCAAAAAAATAATTTTATATCAAAGTAACAAAAATATATTGTACAAGAAATAAAAAATAATTAACTAAATAAAAATATTTCTTTGTAAAATTGAAAAAGTTTAATTTTAGCATTAATGTCACAAAAGTTTTTGTACACTAATAAAATTAATACTTAATAATATTGAGTTAATAATTTTTTCACCAAAAATTTAGTTATAAACATGAGTTTAGATAAAAAAATCACATGTCCAATGATATGCGTAAATTAATAAAAGAATTGCCTAAAGAAAAAAAATCTCTTTGCCAAATTGCCAAAATTGTTGGTAAAACACATTTCACTGTTTAAAATGTTGTTAAAAATTTGAAATGATTAGTTTTATTAATATATTACCAAGAAGTGGTTGACCAAGTATTTTAAATTCATAAGATGAATGAGTATAATAGGATACCATTGCAGTTCTAAAAATAGATTTGACAAACTTTTCACAAAGCTTTCTGCGATCGAAATGCAGACAACATTACAAAATGTAAAGAAACTTAATATCGATCCTGAAGAAAATGTTTATATAATGTGCAATAAAACAATTTTATTAGGATTTATTCTCATCAGATTGTTGCTACCTTAACGTTTGCCAGTGTTAAAAAAATAAAAACTAAAGATTTAATGACAAACTTGGAAAAAAAGGATAAAATATGTTTAATGATTATAACAAAGAAGTTTGTAAATTCTTTGTTAGTTCTGATATAAATGCAGAATGCAGCATTGTTGATTTTAATACTGGAAATAACCTTGATTTTATTGTTGCTATTTGATAATATATGATTATTTTTGAGATGGTAGAAAAATCAATGGGTAATTTTTATAGCCCTATGGTTAATTGCTAATGTTAAGCAACTAATCAATAGTCCAGGAGTTGTAAATACTTTTATAATATTGATATTATAATTAATATGTATCAAGTTTTATTTGAAATAAAAGTTTGCCTGTTTAAATTGAAGCTGTGAAATCTTGAGTTATCATTTTTATAAAACATGTAAATGTATATATATATATATATATATATATATATATATATATATATATATATATATATATATATATGTTCTTTGTATATGACAGCATTATGTATTTGATTATTCCTTTAAACATGTTTTTGTCCTTCGTGCCTTGAACTTGATAGATAACTTGATAGACCTACCACATCAGGGTCACATGACTAAACCATTACTGAGCTGCCACCATGCTTCTCTGTGGGAACTAGGTACTTAACATCATTTTAGTAACCTACTAGATGTTCAACATAGTAAATACCTTCAGCATTAAACATATTAAACTTTGGATATATTTGGATATATCTTGTGCAGATCTGCCTTTTACAATCTCACTATAACATTATCTTGGCAAAAAATTGTTGATTTCAGCGTTCCTGACTTGGCAATGCTTTGAAATGATTTCATTGACAAAAAACTTTTAATGGGTAGCAAACTATTAATCATGGAATATTCTATTTAAATTGTTGCATAATCTTACCAATATTAGATGCTTGTATAATTAACTTTTCCACAGCCTCTATTAAATATTTATTATGTCTTATTATGATCTATTTATTATGGGATATTTTTATATAAAAATGCACTCAGCAAAAAAGTTTTAGAATTTTTAGAATTTAGTTTGTTCACTTACTTTTGAACCAATCATTTCCATTTTTTAAATAAAATTTTGAGTAATTACTCTCAAATGTGATATAAGAAATTTCATTTAAAAAATATAACTTAATGGAAAAGTATAACAAAAAAGCTGTTTGATCAATTACTACTGTGTGTGTTTACTGCAAACAACTTCTTTATGCAAATTTATTGATTGACTCCAAATGCATAATTAGTGAGATAAAGAGAAATACTTGTCATACTATAAAAAGCAATTAGTTTGCTGCTCAATGTTTTCTGCAACTAATTTTTGAACAACTAATTTTTTGAACAACTAATTTTTGGTTTTACTTTAAATCTTCTTTTGCATGCATTTTGACAAAGTATCTTAAAGTATCACACAAAATGTAACTGTTATTATTTGTGTGTTAACTTTGTTGTCTCTTAGAGAAGTCTTAAATAATAAGTATACAAAATAA
Organism: Hydra vulgaris; assembly: GCF_022113875.1. Lineage (NCBI taxonomy): Eukaryota > Metazoa > Cnidaria > Hydrozoa > Anthoathecata > Hydridae > Hydra > Hydra vulgaris. Next base: position 18,984,216 of record NC_061159.1, on the reverse strand, counting down.
AATTCCCAGGATAAAAATAGCTGCATCTATATTCACCTTTTTCATAAACCACATTTTTTAATTTTTACATTTAATTACAATTATATTTCTATGCTAAAAATTGCTTTTACAGAAAAGATTGCTGCGCCATGCTAAACGCTCAATTGATGTAGTTGCACTACTTTGTGGCAGCAGGATATAAATTAGTGATGCTTTACATATATAAGAATAAATGAGCTCAAGAGAGAGAGAGAGAAAGAGAGAGAGAGAGAGAGAGAGAGAGAGAGATGAAAATGCTTGTTTAAATGCTATCCGTTTTTGCATGACCTATTGGTTTAAATTTTTATTTTTTCAAAAAATGTTTAAACGCAATAGATTTTTTTAATGCATTTTGAAGCACAAATTTATTAAATGATTTTCAAAAATCATATATTTTGTAGAAATGGTGGGGTCAATCTTATGAATTTGAAATAAGAATGTTTAGAATTGTAAGAAATTTTAATGTTGATTTCATTAGTGATTTATATATTGATAATTATTTTTAGATGTACCAGTGATGTGCTCTAAACTAAAGAAGTTTTATCGTTCAACTTATAAGATAGTTAACACACTTCTTCCACCTTCAAGAGTTGATGTTGTTAACAAATTTGTTGAGTTATGTATTGTTAATGGTGTTGAAGTCGAAGCAGATGCTGTTTATTATTCCAAACCAGAACAATTTTTAAAGAAACAAATGAACTTAACACCAATCCCTTTTAATGAAGTATTTTCTGAAGAATTTTTTTTACTCCTTATATCAGGTAATGCTGGAATTGGTAAAACGTGGTTGCTAAGAAAATGTCTGCTTGATTGGTCAAATGGTTTAATTTGGAAAAACATCGAACTTGTTTTTTATTTAGAATGCAGAAGGTTAAATCAGTATGAACATGTTTCAAGTATAAATGAGTTACTTAATATCTTTTATAAAGATGTTATAAATAGTTTGGATATCAATAATTGTTCTGTAGCGTTTGTAATCGATGGCTTGGATGAGTTTAAATATATAGATAACTTGATAAATCCTGATAATAATATCAACCCGCCTATCGTTAATGCATTATTAGGTATTCTGAAGTACAAAACTGTTATAGCTGGAAGACCAAGTGTTATATTACGATGTAAAAATGTTATTGGAGAGCGTGATGCTATGTTAAACATTCAAGTAATGGGATTTAATGAAGACGGAATAAGTGATTATATAGAAAATAATGTAATTGCAGAATCAAAAGAAAAAGTTAAAACAGTTTTGAAGGAATCTCCAGTTGCAAAATCCATGGCATTTGTTCCTTTTTTTTTGTCTTGCATGTGTAAAATTCTTGTTGAAACAATTCAGCGGGATTATATGTTCTTAACTGAGACTGATTTGCTTGCTAGTGTTTTTTATTACTTTATACAAAAACACATCAACAAGAACAATGAACCAGTTCATAAGATGATGAAAAGTTCCCAAAATAAAAAATATATTTTAAGTATTTGTGAAATTGCGTATTCTTTGTATATTGAAAATAAAGTTATTTTTTCTCCAAATGAAATTGCTGGCTTTGATATTCTTAAAGATAAATTGTTTGGTTTTATAGAAAAGATTGAAACAAATCTAGGTTGTCATTATCAGTTTGTACACCTAGCAATAATGGAATTCTGTGCCTCAATACATGCATACAACAATTTAACTATTGAAGAAATTAAGCAAAACCAAAAGCTAAAGAATTGTTTTCCGATGATTTTTGGATTGTCTAATAAAAATGAAAAAAGTTTAATCAAATTTCTTGGAAATTTAAATCCTAACAAAGAAAAGAAAAAGAAATTTTTACTTTTTAGTGAGTAAAAAATTGTTTTAATATTATTTTTTAATGAAACAATCATATTTTGTCATTACTAAAAGCTATTATGTTCCTTTTTTAACTCCTCAAATACTTTCTCTCTCTCTATAAATATATATACCACACTTAGATGCAAGTTCATTTTGTAGATTGAATGATTTACCACCAGGTTTAAATTAATGGTTTATGGTTCAGTCTGGTCTTGAATTTTTTACAAAAGTACAGGATTTAAACCTTTTTTTTAAATTTCCCATACAAATTTTAAAAATTGGGGGACTTAGCTTTACTTTTCTTAAGAAAGGGTTTTTCATGTTTTTCAAATTGATCTTTAAATATTTTTAAGTACAATATAGTAGAAACCCTATTCCTGTGGACTTTTGGCGTTGAATATGTAAATGATATTTTTACTTTATCATTTACCATTAAGTGAGCATGAATCAATCTGACAGCCTACACAATTGAGAATCAAGATTAGAGATTAGAAGTATGCAGTCAGGAAAAAATTGCTGACTTCGTTTCTATGTTTTATGGTCAGACCTTTGTATTAAAATTTTTTTGCTGACCTGATACCCACCTCAAAAAGATTGAGGTCTGCAAATTATTGCCGACCTCATTTTTCCTAATTCCGAGGGTTGCATATATATACATATATATACATATATATATATATATATATATATATATATATATATATATATATATATATATATATATATATATATATATATATACATATATGTATATACACATAAACCCATAAAAAAATTGCCAACCTTGTTTCTATATTTTATGCTAACCCCCATGTGTAAAATTTTAAAATTTTGCCAAGCTAATACTGATCTCTGACACTTTAAGGTCGGCTTTATATTGCCGATCTCATTTTTTCTAATTTCTAGGGTTGATATATATATATATATATATATATATATATATATATATATATATATATATATATATATATATATATATATATATATATATATATATAAAATGGTAGACACCCGCTCCATTGATAGTTGATAAGATTTAAAAAAAACAGTGTCCAGCAAGAAATGCGCTTAATTCTCCAATGCTTTTTGTAAACTTCATAAAATAATTGTAAGTTATTTTATGAATTTTATTTTGTAAAGACAGAATTTGTATGTGAACTGTGTGTAAACCATGATTATATTTGAATATTTCATAATCCATGAATATGTCTTATACTAGTATGTACTTTTATAAAAATTTGCATCGGTGATCAATTTGTGTTTAGTTTCTAATATGCATCAGCTAAGTAGATTAAGTTTTTAAGCTGGACCTACTATATCTTTTATAGCAGGAGCAAAAGTCAAAAATTAATAATTTTTACAATGTAAAAAATAAAATGGTAATTATTATGAAGTTTGTTTTTATTTACAACTTTTCTATTTGATTGCTTTTGATTTAAATGATTTAATTCTATTCTATTCCTAATCTATTTATATAAAAAAGAGTTAAATTGAATCATTTCACAATTTTATTATCAAACGATTTTTTTTTCAAATTAAATTTATTATGCATTTTACTAAAGAAGATTAGCATTTATTCCCCTGTTATAAATAGTGTTGTGACCAAAACTAAAAGTTGTTACTAACTAAACTAAAAAAACCGTAACTAAAATTAGTCAACTAACTTTTTAGTTAACTAAAATTAGCCGACTAATTTTTTAGTTAACTAAAATTAGTCAACTAACTTTTTAAAATTTTAAAATTTTGCAAAGCTAATACTGATCTATTAGAAATTTATTAGCTATTAGCTAATACTGTTGCATTGCATGAACTATTAGCTTATTATTAGTTGCATGAACTATTATTATTAGCTTATTATTAGTTGCATGAACTTATTATTAGTTGCATGCTTATTATTAGTTGCATGAACTATTAATATTAGCTTGTTATTAGTTGCATGAACTATTAGCTAATACTGATGCATATTAGAAACTAAAATTAGTCAACTAACTTTTTAGTTAACTAAAAATCAGTCGACTAACTTTTTAGTTAACTAAAATTACCCCACTAACTTTTTAGCTAACTAAAATTACCTGACTAATCTTTTAGTTAACTAAAATTACCCGACTAACTTTTTAGTCTAACTAAAATTAGTTTACTAACTTTTTAGTTAACTAAAATTAACCAACTCTGTTTTTAGTTAACTAAATATACCCAACTTTATTTTAGTCCAACTAAAGAAATTTATAAATATATAATATAAACAATTTAGGTTCATGATATCATTTCTATTAGAATTTTTGAATAAGTTTGCTAATGCACAGTCATTTTACTGCCTAATATTTCATAAATATTAATAAATATTTCAAAAAAATCCAAAAAGTTAACATGGTAAAACACAAATATCTTTAGAATTGAATAAGCTACTAAGGCCAGCGCAAAGGGGTGAGGGGATGGGGTGGTTGGTTTGTGTGTGACATCCCATCAATGAGTAAGCCATTCATTTAGTAAGCCAATTTGACTCTTTTAGAAAAGTAAGTCGGCAAATGTAGATTTTCAGAACAGTCACTTGGCAAATTTAAAAAAACAAGGATTTTATTTAACGGCGCTCTCTACATGTTACCTACTCGTGCCGGCCCTGTAAGCTACAGTATATTACAATCATTCGTTTTTTCACTTTTTTGGATCCAAATTATAAAAGTTTTCAATTCTTTGAAAAATACGAGAAAATTTTTTTTTTTTAAATGCGTTAGAGAATTTTTGTTGGAAAAAAAAAGTTTGTGATATAATAGGCCGGGTAAATAAAAATGAGCAATTGCTTTTACTAAGTTATTGGTCAGCTTAACATGAATAAAAACTTGAGCAATTTTGCTTAATTTTTTGTTCATGTAAAGCTGAGCAATTACTGAGTAAATTGCTTAACTTTACGTGAGTAAAATTTTGAGCAAAACTACTAAAGTTTTTATTCGCGTAAAGCTGAGCAATTACTAAGTAAAAGCAATTGCCCATTTTTATTCACCCGGCCTAATTCCAGTTAAAAAGGAGACAAATCTAAAAAATTTAAGTTATCATTTGAAGATGAAGATGATGATTCCGGAAATTATAGTGACAAAATAATAAGTTTAGATTTAAAAAAAGAAATTAGTGGTTATATAAAGTTATCAGTAAATGAGCAAAATGTTTTTACACTTTTGGCATCAAAATCAACATGTGTTTTCAATATTGTATTGTATTTCAACAATGATTTTATGTACGCCTGCAACCAGTGCACCAAGTGAACGCCTTTTCTCTGACGCATTAAACACTTTGAATGCAAAGCAAAATATAATTTTAACTGAGTGTTTGCAAATGTTGATGTTTTTCTACAAAAATTTTGGAATTTTTTAATTTAGTTTAAATTTATGAAATTTAATACTTAAGTTTTTTCTTGTAATAAATATTTTTTAATACATTTTATTGTTCTTAAATAAATATTATTAAATTTAGTATTCAAACTCTTTTGTGTGAAATTGATTTTTTTTTTGTAACAAAAATGTAAAAAATTAATATAGTTTTTTAAATTTAAAATATGTTTTTTAAAAAAAATATGGTAAAGAAAAAATTGAAAATTAAAAAAAAATTTATTAAAAAAATGTATATAAAAGTAATTTTAATGTTCTTGAGTATGCGGTTTTATTAAAATGTTGTCTTAAACCGCAAACTTTTTTTTTTACCTTTATTATTTTAATAGTTTACAATTTTTTTTTTAATATTTATTTATATATTCTTTAGTATTTTTTTTAACATCTATCTAATGAAAAAATATAAAAATAAATATAATTAAAAAGTTATTGAATTTGAATTGATAAATGTTTTGACACGGTTTTACATGTATTTTAAAGTGCTTAAAAACTACGTATTGCATTTTTCAAGTATTAAAATGTCATAAACAATTTCCTGGTTTTAAAAGCAACCGCAGTTACTTAATAAAATATATTGTGGTTCTGGAACAAGTAACAATAACAATACTTCAAGGCGTGTTTTTGCAGCATATGAAGAAAGAGCTGAATTTCTGGGTATTGATCAAAGCCTTATATTATCTTGGTAACTCTATATTTTTAAAATTCAACAAATATTGTTTTGACACTGTTAGACTGTTTGTGTCCCTTTATCCATAGTATGGCCTAATCTGTACTTAATCTGTGCACAAAGTATATCCATAGTATGGCTTAATCTGTGCACAAAGTGCACATACATGGGTATGGCATAATTAAAAGCCTTACATTAACCATCGGATTTATATCAGAGGAAGTTTAAGAGGCTTTAAAGACTTTAAATCTCATCATAAAAATACTGACTCTTTCCAGTGAAAATACTGACTAAGTATTTTCACTCTTTCGTTTTCAGTGATCCTGTTATTTTATCACTGCGTAAATCAACATCACATTTAACAAATCATAAAACATTTCCTTCAGATGTTTTAGAATTACTTAAACAATATTCAAACAATAATATTGTTTTATAAGTTTTTGATGTAATTTAAAATTGACAATGTTTTCTTGCACTATTTTTTGTCTTTATTATTGCTAAAACAATATTTACGTACATACTTAATTGTTATTCTATATAGGTGGGTTGAAAATCAGATAAAGTTCATTAAAAAATCTATTTATCCCTTTGTAACTAAGGAAAGTATCTGGTTACTAAGCAAATTAAGTATCCATAGCGACTAAATAAAAAAAATTATCACTTTTATAAAAAGTGTGATTTAATATTGGTACTCAGCCCAAATTTAGTGAATATAGCATGAAATATCTGCAAATACCAAAAATAGGTTGTTGCTAGGCAAAATAAAGGTATCCATAGCCACAAAATAAAAAAATATTACATCATAATAAGCGCAGACATCATATTAGTACTCATGCTAATTTTAGTGATTATAACCCTAATATTAAATTAGTTATGAATTTTGTCTAGTAAAAGTGAATTCTGGTCCACTGTGCAGCGTCAAGATTATTGCAGTTCAACATTGTACATAAAAAAGTTAAACTTAAATCATGTAGAAAACTGTTGGAAGTAAACTAAATTATAAACCAATGCGCAATATTTATTTATTATCTATCACTCTGTGATTTTTTCAGTGATTTTCGCTTATGAGCATCACCAGGGTTATGACATTTTAATGACCTGCAATAGTTGGCCATCATATTCACATTCCATCGATCTTGGTAATAACTCTCCATTGCTCAAATGTCCTAAGGGAACCTTTCACCCTACTCTTCATTGTATGTACCAAAATTTAAAGGAAAGTAGTGGGAGTCCAAAATGTCCAACTTGACACTCATGCAACTCAAAACCTGAAATTTAACTACCATATTCCTAACAAGACTTTCGTTACTCTGTGACTTTAAAATTATATAAGAAATTGCTGACAGCATCTTTGAAAGCATTCCAGGTTTCCAATTCAACTGTGGCCAATTTAGGTGTAAACTTCTCATCTTTCATTACTTCTCGGATATGTGGTCCAATATAGATACCTGCAGTTAACTTTGCTTAGCTTACATGTTGAAATTTCTTTGACAAATATAAAAATCCCGAGCCAGTATAGTCTATACTCATGACAAAAGATTTCATTAATCTCAATTTTATATGGAGTGGTGGAAGGAGAATTTAATGTGCTTCTAACAAAGACTGTAACATGATACTGTAACCTCTAGCAGTGAATTATTCACTTGGTCTCACTTTCTTTGTATAATGCTCAGAGTGTTCTGTTTGCTATTCCATTGGCACAAAATACATGGAAATTTTGTGTTCCCTCTTTGTAGCCCTTATATGATGCCTATGACCTTAAAATCCATACATATCAATCACTTGTGTTGGTCATAATTCAAAAAACTGAGCATCAGTTTCAAGTCTCTAGATGCTGTGTTTCCATCTCCCCTTATTGTATCCGATTTCCATACTTTTTTTTATTTATATATACTTTTTTTTGTCAAAACAGTGATCCAAGAGAAATTTTGTGGTTAATGTTCTGACCGATTTATATAGAAATAATTGTTATTTTTTCTCAGACATATATACATTGATTGAAAGGCCATTCAGTCTAGTTTTAGATAATTTAAGTTAAAAAATATATATATTGAATGTAGTCGTAAAAGTAGGGCCAAAATATGAAATATATTGCAAAATAATAAGGTACTTTAACTATAGGGGATCAGGAAAACTGATATACAGTTCTTTACAAGGCGGTCCCAGTATCTGTTGATGCTAAATTTGCTCAAGAAAAATTTAGTGAAAAATGTAGTTGCACCTTTTTGCCCTGTTTTGAATTGTTTTTTATTGACGCACAGTCATTTTAATATGTTTCTTTTCTGCATTTTTAACGAGTGTTGGATACATAACATATGAACAATAAAAGATAATTTTAAGAAAATTGAAATCTATCGATGAATTAGAATTTAGTATAAGATAATAAATTAAAATATTATTATAACTCATTGCCCTTGCATTTGGGGTTAACCTTTTGTTATTTTGTTCCCATGCTCCAATCATTGTAATTTTTTGCAATGTGTTCTTGTTTAATACATTCGTTTATTACACAATTTAATTCATTATAACTAAATACTATTCTGTAATTCTATTGTGGAAAACTATAGAAGATTTGATTATGACTATGTGGTTTGCAATTATAATAACTCTTAATTTATAATAGTTTTTTGTTTTTTTTAAACATCTTCGCTTCCAACAAGGCTGCAAGCAACCACTAATTAGTATTAGAAGTTACTGGAAGAGAAAAGATGAAGATTGTAGAGCAAGATAACGATTGCCAGATGACTGTTAATCGTTATCAAAAAAGACTGCAAATTATATGAATCAGGAAAGCAAGATGAAAGAAGCAAATTCTAAAGAACTGATGTTCAAGGAAAAAAACTAGACAAATAAGAGTTTTTTGAGCACTTAGGAACAGTAACAGAAAAAGGATGAGACTTAATTGAATGACGAGTAACACAAGAGTTAATTTTAGTAGATGGCACAAGAGGCCCTAGCTCTTTAGAGCAGTGCCCATTATAGTATTTGTAGAAAAGAGAAAGAGAAGCAACATTACAGCAATGTGATAATGGTTGAAGGTTGGCTGCAAGGGCTGGTCTAACTATGTTTACAATGCGTTTTTGTACCTTGTCTAAAAGAAAAATGGCAACAGTATTCCATACAAGGTCAGATTTGAGATTTATAGAGATAGAGAATAGAATCCAGAGTAAGAAAGTGTCGAGCTCGATAAAGAGATGCAACTTTAGCAGATGCTAAATTTGCATTGGATTTAATATATGGTTTCCAAGTAAAATCAAAAGTAAGAGTTAATCCTAGAAGATGAAGGGTAGATGACTCATCAAGTACATTACCGTTCATAATAATAGGAAGATTTAAATTATTGCGGTAACGATTGGCTGAAAAAAGTACTTTAAAAAATGGAATCCAAAGCAAATACTACTAGATGCGATCAACTATATTCAAATTTATCCAGGAGGGAAATCATCGAGCACTTTAGTTGCTCTAATACTGTCACAAAAAATTCTCAAAAGGATTTTCAGTAAATTACATAAGTAATAAGTATTTGTGAATGTAAAACTTTTAAACTTATTGAGAGTTTTGTATATCAGATATAAAGAAAAGTGGGAAAAAGTACATAAATTTAGTTCTAGATTTGAAAACCAGTATAAAAAATGGTTAGACAGTCCAGCTTTTCCAATTGCAAAATATGCCAATTTATTAAATAAGAAAAAAGCAGGACGTTTATCAAAAGATTTTTCTGAGTTGAGCAACAGAAGTAAATAACGAGTATCTGATGATGTAGTTGATTCTAAAACAGATTCAATTGAATGAGTTTTACTTGCAGCAAAAAGAACAGCATATAACAATCAAAATTATATCATGGTTAAGCTTCTTAAAAATGTTATAGAACATCAAACTGAAGCAATTCAAATATTACACAGATTAAATAACAATAGCATGTTGTCAGACGATAAAGTGTTTAGATATTTCATTGATTGTAATCACACAAAAAGTTCATATCACGATACACAAATGACAGCACCTGCTAGATTTCCAAGCTATAGGACTGTTAAAAAAGTGAAAGACATGCTGTCTACCAAAAGATTTGATAACTACAACAAAAAAGTTTATCAAAGTAGAATTAAAGGCTCTCATGAAGCCAAAACACAGACAAAAGATTAGTTGATTTGAATAAAGCAACTACTTTGAAGCATTTGGAAGAGAACAATAAAGGTTGTGAAGATTTAATATTATTGAGTTCATGGGGACTAGATGAAACTTCTGAAAGGAATAAATATCATCAGAGAATGGATTGCGTCGATGATAGTGATTCAGATTTAATAACAGTAGCGATAACGCCATTGCAGCCAACATTATACAGTCACAAAAAATTTAATGTAGTTAAATCTTACATCACATAGTATAAGATCTATCGACCTATCTACATAGAATTTACAATAGAAAATAATGAGAATATTCTTAAAATCAACTAAGATATAGAAAAAGAAATATCACTTTTGAACCTTATTAGAGTTGATTTGCCAAATGGCAATTTTATTTTTGTGGGTTTTTCATTTATCTTGAGTATGATGGCAAAGTTATGGCATCGCAGACACGTCATCTTTGCTATGCTGTCCTATTTGTGGAGCAACACCTAATGAAATGAGTGATATAAAAAACCAAAAAAAATTCAATCCAAAAAAACATGCTCTTTTACATCACCTTTACATTTGAATTTGATTTTTTGAATGCTTATTACATTTAACCAAGGGATATAAACTAATGTATGCTGAAGCAAAAAAACGTATACACCTTTTAATGTTAAGGCATTTGGAATTAAGAATCGACGAGCCAAGAGCAGAAGGATCTGGTACCAGTACTACAGGAAAAGTTGCAGAAGAGCCTTCAAAAATCCTAAAATTTTAAGTGAAATCCTGGAAATCAGCGAGGAACTCATAATAAGGTTTCGTACTATTTTAATAACCATTAATAGTAACCATACTATTCATCCTAAACAGTTCAGCAACTATTGCAAGGAAACATGTTCAATTTTCTTAAAAACTTTTGGAAGCTGATTTAAAATTCCTGCAACAGTCCATAAAATATTGGCACTCGGAGGAGAAATTTTTTTTAATTCTCCTGTTCCCACAAGGTCTTTGGGTGAATAAGCACTTGAGTGTCGCAACAAAATCACTAAAAAAGATCGGCTACAACATGCTTGCAAGTGCTCAAGAAAAGAAAATTTATTTGATTTATTTACTTGTGCAATGAACTCATCAGATCCAATTATAAGTACATTATCTTTAGTACAAAGTCTAAAAATAAAACTTTTATTCTTCCAAAAGAAGTTACAGACCTTTTAGTACTAGAAGAAGTAGACATTAATACAAGCAATGACAAAAATGATGATGACACATCAGATGATGTCAATGATATTGATCGATTTAATGAAAACTTTAATAAAGATGTAGAAATTGATGATGATTAGAATAAAAAATAACAATAAAGAAAAATCTTTTATTTGAAAATTTTAAATAACTTCGAAAACATTACTAAAAAAAAAAGTTTATTCAATGTTGTTTTTTCTTAAAAATTGCTAAGTTGACCTTTTAAAGTAACTTTGGGAGGACGGGGGCAGAAATAACTTGCTTCTTCCCCCATCGACCCTTAAATAATTTTTGATGTAGTATTTAAATTATATAGTTTTGTTTTGGTGTTTGAACCAAACCTCCTCCCACGGGGAAAAATCTTATTTGCTCTATTGCTTCAAAGTTAAATTTCTAGGAAACTATAGATTAAAATTATGTGAAATTTTAAATATACATTTACATTTTATTTAAATTGAAAAAAAAAATTTGAAAGATAATTTTAACCATCCTTTTGTATGTAATCGCCCTACTGTGCAGTACACACTTGCATTTCAGGAGTGTCCTATTTGCCCAGTTTTCATCCAAAGTATGCATGATAATATATCTTTGTCAAGTGTGATATGTTCTTCTTCTCAGCCACAGTGCAAAATCATTGACAAACATAGCAGAAACTGTTGAATTTGTACAATATCTAGGCAAGTTCAATTAAGGAATTAAAATCAATTAATTAATTAAAACTTGAAACACACCAATAATAGCATTAAAATATTTATTTAAATTTGTATTCATTTAAATATCCAACCACATAATTGGATAATCACATACAACATATTGATATGATCACATATCATGGTCTGTGGTTATATTGTACATTTGTACTAAAAATTGTTTTTTTTTATATTTTGTTTAACCCCTGACTACGGTTCTAGCAAAATATTTAAAATATTTTCATGATAGAAAATGACATAAACTTATGACATAAGCATAAACATTGTAATTAAACTTTTTTTTCAAAAAAACTTGGTGTGATACACACAAACTGAACTCATCAAATTTATCATTTTTAACAAACTTTCAGAAATTCATGTTTTACTTGTAATTCTTTTCATGTTAACTAGTTATTGATAGTTATTTTGTTATTGATAGCAAAAAAAAGTCTAAAAATATTGTATAAAATATCATTTTTAATTGAATTCATTTTGAGTTGCAGACAGTGCCGTGCCAGACAGTTGGTAGGCCCCCCCCAAAAAAAAAAACTTTTGGGCCCTTGTAACACGTCAAGCCCGTCCCCCGGTTAAGGAGGGGGTAATTTGAATAAAAGATTGCTTTTTAAATTAAAAATCGGCAGCTGTATCTTTGCGCTGCGTAGACTAATTTAGTAATACAAAGCATCTTTTTCATAAGATTTAACTTAAACTAAGCTAAACAAAACTTTCTAAACGAAAGTTTTACTAAAATAAAACGTCCACTAACTCAGCAATACAATCAATGGCAGATTCAGGTCACTGATTGGTCTCAATGGAGGATAGTCGGAACAACAAAAAAAAGGGCCCTATTTTTTAGGTTAAACAACTATTTCATTTGATCATTTATAATGTTTATATATTGGCAAATATATACAGTACAATCTCTCTAATTTGAACAAAAATAGGGAAAATAAAAAATCGAATTAGAGTGATTTTAGAATTACAGAAAGTTTTTTTCACATAAGGGTATTTCACGGTGACTTTGCATTTAATCGATTTATGGAGGTTTTCAAATTAAGGAGATTCGAATTAGAGAGATTATACGGTATATATATTAAATGTGTGTATAACTTTAAAACAGCATTTTTTTAATTTTCCTTTTTTTTTTTTAATTTTTATTAATAAAAATGTAAAGTTTGATAGTTCTTTGGGGGCTAATCCCCACCCCCTCCTTTGTATTCGCCAGTCAATACAATCATCATTGTATGCATGTCAATACATGCATCATTTTGTTAGGTTTACCGAATTTGAAAAAATAAGCAAACGTTAATACGAAGTTTTAATATTATAAATAAACAAAAAACACCTATATCATAATTTTAATTTTCAAAAAGGGCCCTTTCAAATTCCTAGGCCCCCCCCAACCGGGGGGTTTGGGGGGCTTTTGGCACGGCACTGGTTGCAGACTAAAGTCATCTAACTCATTTTTTGTAGACTAGTATTTAGTGCTTGCGTGAATGTCACACCATCCACACGCACCCTATTTCCGGCTATGTACTTAGTATATAGTTTATAGATAAAGTATATAATACTTTTATTATTATAGTTAAAGTATTATTGAATAGTGCTATATTCAATAATGAATATTGCAAAAAATTTCTTAATGAATTAATTGCAAAACTTTGATTTGAGTTAATTTTATTACTCTTTTTTAGATATGTTTGCAAATAGCGGTAAGAATTTTTTTTTTATAGATTTTTTTTTTCATTTTTATACTTTTAAAATATCACTTGTTAAAAATCATTATACACAAAGATGTATAAAGTTGCTAACTTGAAAAAGGGGACATGTTATTTTAATTTTTGCAGGACATGTCCCCTTTTTCAAATTAGCGATTCGTATAAAGTATGACAATGTTCAAATAAAAAAATGATTTTAACACAAGTTACAAAAGTTATTGAGCGTAAAATATTAATTCTAAACACTGTTTTTGAACATTTGTATATATTTGTATATATATCCATTCAGCAAGCATTTCTTTGTTAAAGCATTGGCTAAAACTTTTTTTGTGACCTGTATTTCTTGGCGTAGTTGGTGCAGGAAATGCAATCTTCTCAATAGTTTAGTTATTAATATCAACACAAGTTAGCCATGTTTTAATTATGTTATGTTTAAATATATCATTAATTAAAATCCAGCTGTCCAAATTAAATATAAAATAAAGGCAAGGATATTTGGCATATCTAGACTTTAATCCTTTAATAAATGATAAAATTTAACACATTCAAGTCATACGTAATAAACCAGCTATGAGAATATTAGGTAATAAGCTAATACTTTTACCAATACTATTCAAATAGAAGACAGATTCTTCTTAATGTTTGCATACACTATTGGTATTGTAGGAGAGTCATTATTTTTCTAAGTTAGGACAGCTTTAAGACTTGTTGTTGAAGAATCAATAAACAGGCACCAATCGCTATTATTACAAAAAGCAATTAGTTGCTACTTATGTGAAAGGCGTGTTATTGCAGAAAGCAATAATTCGACTAGGAAAAGAAAGAACTAATGTGTTTTCTGCGTTCATTGACTTGTCAAACTATCACTGCAGTATACTTAATATGTCTCTATTTTATAGCATCATTTCTTAGAAATTAATTTTATTCCCTGCAAAAATCCTTGAATGATTCCTTAGACCATTTGCTGTTTGATTCTTCTTAAACAAAATTATTTTCAATTGGGATTTTACAGCTGGCACAGTCAAATAAATTGCTTTTCATTTTAATAACAGTTTCTCAATTAAACAAAACAAAAAAAACACCATTTTCATGACTAATTTCAGTCTAATAGGTAAGAAAATAAAATGGCAATTATGTTACTCTGCTTTTTGCATCATTATTTTTGTTATAATGGTATAAATTCCTGCTGGACAAATAAAAAATAGCATAAATTGCTTTTCAACATCATAATCAGAATAACTGGCTTTGGAATACTTCCAATAGGCTTCCTGCTATGTCCCTGTGAAATTTCGCTTTAATCCACTAGCAAGAGATTGGGCACATACATAACAGAACTCATTGGGATCAATTTTATATCCCCATTTGTCGATTGTAATAAAGTTGAGAATTCAAATTCAAAAGTTATACACATGAAACTTTCAATCAAAATAAGAAGCTCACTAAAACACAGATAAAAAAATACATTTTATATGAGACAAAAAATTGTTACATATGCAAAAACATTCAAGTTTAAAAATAAGAGTTTCTTAAAAAATATATGATAAATATATTTTGAAATATTTTATATTTGCATTTTAGTTATTGTTATGTTTTTAAAAAATGTAAAATCTTCATTGGTGCAAAAAACTTTCTTATTTGTTTCTTGTAGAAAAAATAAAGATAACTTTCATAGAGCTTTATAAAAACTTATTAAAGCAACCTTGCTTGGTTACAAGGTAAAGTTTAGAAAACAATATGTAAGCGTTGAGAAATCAGGATTTTATTTGGAATAAAATCATAAATAAATTGATAGACAAGAGAATCATGTCAGCTTTACGTGAAAAAAAAATCAGGTCAACTTTACGTAAAAAAAAAATCAGGTCAGCTTTACGTGAAAAAAAATTCAACAATTTTGCTTAAGTTTTTGTTTACGTAAAGCTGAGCAATTACTGAGTAAATTGTTTAACTTTACGTGAATAAAAATTTGAGCAAAATTGCTGAAGTTTTTATTCACATAAAGCTGACCAATTACTGAGTAAAAACAATTGCTCAATTTTATTCACCCAGCCTGTTAGGTCGACAAATTTTAAAGCCTATTTACACTGAAAGTTTTTGTTTTTATCGGTGACTGAAATTATTATTTTCTATTTTATAAGACCGATTTTCACTAAATTTTTTTTTAGTTTTGAGATATAAATTTTTTGTTGCTAACAAGTAAAAATTATTAAATGGTCTCCTCCTTCCTCCTTGTTTTAAGAACTCAAGAGTACATGTGTTTCTTTTGCCTCTGGAACAGTGTGATTACAAGGCTCACAACAAAGTTAATGAATGGAATTTGGGAAAATTAGTTGCAGAGTGTCGATTGAGAACTTTTTAACGGTCACACTTGAAAAGAAAAATGGTTTTAATTTCAAGTAGCTGTAATTTTATATATATATATATACTTTTGGGTGCTTAATACAAGGGGGAGGAGGGGGAGAGTCTTAATTAAAGGGTGGGTGAGAATTTTTTACAGTTTATTATAGTGTGGCTTGCGGTCAATCTTTCTTTTTTTGGCTTGCGGCCGCATCTTTGTTTATATTTTTTTAATTTTTGTTTATAGTTTTATGATGTTATATTTTGTTGAAAAAAGCAAAAATTATTAAACGAGAGGGGGGGGGTAAATAAAAGGATTCCTTGTAAGCTTAGGGTGGGTATGAAAATTTTTTGAAATTTAATAAACGTCCCCTCCTGTGTCGCAAAACAGACAAAAAGGTTGAACTAAAAGCGTGTTAACAAAAAATGTTTGTAATAAAAAATAGTCATCTTCAGTTTAATAAATCCAAATCAATATCACTCACATTTCTCCACTTAAGTTTGATGACACTTCTTTCTGCTGGGCATTAAGATTATTATCAATTTTTACAGCTAGTGATATCTTACCAGATTGCTTCTGGTGCTATATTTAGTGGACTACAGATAACCGTCAAAAGTGAAATGGTCAAGCTTTAAATGTCAGGGAAAATCAATTTATTTTTGAAAGATCTCATTAAATAGCTCATTTTTGTTCTAATTGCTTTTTTCCTTTTTTTTTTCTTCCATTAAAAAAGTTTTAATTTAGAAAAAAATTATAAAATATTTTTTAAATTAGAGCGTGCCTGCTTTTAAAATTGATCATATTCTCCCCCTCCCATTACTTTATTAAACGTTTTTTGGAGATCTTTTCTTCCCCTAATCCCCCTTAATTACTTACCGGATTGGCACCAAATTCTTTAATGTCTTCAAGTATAAATATATATATATGTGTGTGTATATATATATACATATATATATATATATATATATATATATATATATATATATATATATATATATATATATATATATATATATATATATATATATATACACTGGCGTAGGAACAGGGGGATTGAGGGGCGATAGCACCCCCAACAGTTTTATAAAACTTTTATGATAGCAACGGCAAAAATATATTTTTCTAGTCTGTAATGACTCAATTACAATTAAACATCACCATGGAAAAGTATATCCATAAAACTGTTTAAGATACTATCGCATATTAACTATTTTTTAAATGAATGTGTGCTGGTAAAAGATTACTAATCACGTTAAAAAGATGATTAATCGTGTTGCGTGTGATAAATAATTGAATAAATACATCATTTTCATCTATTTTGCTGTATCATACAAAATTGAGGAACTTTTTGCTTTTTAATATATGTTTTCACCCCCCCACACACACACACACAACCCCCCTCCCTAACTTTCGCGATCTTCTACGCCACTGTATATGTATATATTTCAAAACACGGTATGTGTAATTTTGATTTAATGTGCCGCTTCAAATATTTATTTTTAAAAAAATATGTATGTATATATAGCGCATGAAAGTGTACTTTATTAATATTTTTTATAATAGAAAATAATATTAATCATTAAATATTATAATTAATATTATTTATAATTTATAACTTTTTTATACTCTTTTTTTAAATATTTAATTGTTGTTATTAGTTATGTGTATTGTATGTATTTTTAAAATTGATCATACCCTTTATTATGTGTTATATTTAGCACATAAAAACAAAATTATACTGCTCATACTGCGTTTTGAAAATAAGCTTTTCTTAAATATATATATATATATATATATATATATATATATATATATATATATATATATATATATATATACATATATATATATATATATATATATATATATATATATATATATACATATATATATATATATATATATATATATATATATATATATATATATATATATATATATATATATATATATATATATATATATATTTAAGAAAAGCTTATTTTCAAAACGCAGTATGAGCAGTATAATTTTTCAATGCAGAATCGCTCATATTTAACTCTCGGCGGCCAAAGAAACTTACAGATGCAGCTGTAAATTAACTTTATTAAAATAAATATTTGTGAGTTGTATATATATATATATATATATATATATATATATATATATATATATATATACAACTCACAAATATTTATTTTAATAAAGTTAATTTACAGCTGCATCTGTAAGTTTCTTTGGCCGCCGAGAGTTAAATATGAGCGATTCTGCATTGATGGCCTCTGTGATCAAATAATAAGTCCGTAAAAAATGAGTCTTAAGCGTATTGAGTAATATTTAGTCTAAATTTAGTCTAAAACCTATTTTTGCGGACTCTTGACGTTCGCATTACTCAGGGACAGTGTATAAGGGGTGGCATGTGTGTGCATAGAGGAACACTATATCTCCCTTTCTCAACTCTAATAGTGGTTGCTTGCAGCTTTGTTGGAAGTGAAGATGTTTAAAAAAAAATTACTTGTTAATAGTGATAAATCAGAAAAACAAACATTACCAAGGAATTTTTTAAATAGTGCTTACGTCCCTTAGCAAACTTTAAAATTTTCACCCTAATAAAAAAAAAAGTTTTTTTCAAAAATATCAACTTCAAAACTCCCAAAACTAGAATTAAGTTTTACTAAACTAAAAAGTCTGATTTGTAGAAATTTTCTTTTCAAAATTGAATTCGCTAGTTCCTGAAAAAAGTTATGAACGAAAAACCAGAATAAATGTTTTGTGGAGGAAGAGTTAATATTCTAATTGCTCACACTTATGCATTAAGATAGGATGCGGCTGAATTAGTTAATTAAAATGTAAATAAATATGATAGTATTTGCTATCTATCTAAAAAAATTTTAAACAAAAATGACTTGTATTTACATTTGTAAAACGTAAACAACTTGCACTGAAGACTAGTTGCAACTTGCATTAGAACAAATACGAAAAAGCAAAATATCACTCAGTAAAGCTTCAGAGGCATACAGCTGCGAAAAATAAAATAGCACCACCACAAAAAATTGGTTGAAATTAGAATTTTTAACTATTTTTGATTGTTTGAAAATCTTTTAAATACATATTTAAAAGTAAAATGGCTTATAATTTTTATAAAAAACAAAATAGTTTCAAAATATATTCTTTTATTAAACAAAAATTAAAAAATAATCACGAAAAATATAATAGCACCACAGCTTTAATATGTACTTTAAAATAAAGAAATATTATGAGATCAATTGTTTTAAACATTTCACAAAAAAATATTAGTTATTTCTTAACATATTAGTATTTTGTAGCGTGACCTTTATTGGCAATGACAGCTACATAACGTCTTGGCATCGAGTTAACTAAGTCCTGACATCGCTTTAACGGAATTTCGCTCTATGTTTTCTTAACTAAGTTCCAAAGTGACTCCTTCGTGGTGGGTTTGGCACCAGCAACCACCTCCTTTATGTCAGCCCACAAGTTCTCGATTGGGTTTAAAATCTGACGACTGTGCTGGCCACTCCAGAACGTTCACTTTATGCTCCTCAAACCTGTTCTTCGCCTTCTTGCTAGTGTGCTTTGGGTTATTGTCCTGTTGGAACACCCAGGACAACACCATCTCATAGTCTGCATACGGCAACATCACCTTATCCAATATATCAACATAAACGTGTTGGTCCATAATAGTAGTAATGTGATGAATGGGCCCTACTCCGTAATTAGAAAAGCATGCTCATATCATTATACTACAACCTCCATGTTTAATAGTTTTTATGGTATATTTTGGATTGTATTCTGCATTCGGCGGTCTTCTGACATACGTCCGAGAGCCTTTTCCACCATAAAGTATAATCTTACTTTCGTCTGTCCATAAAATATTCCTCCATTTTTCGAGTGGCTAATTTGAGTGTTTTTTAGCAAACCCAATTCGCTTTACAACATGTCTGGCACTTAGAAGTGGAACTTTTCTGGGGCTACAGGCTTTTAATCCATTAACTCGCAGACAACTCCGAACTGTTTGTACTGTTGCATCGATGTTAAAGTCTTTTTTCAGCTCGGTAGCTGTTTAAAAAGGTTCTTTTTTAGCCTGTCGGGCTAAGCGATTGACCAGCAATGTTGAAAAAGAACGTTTTCGACCACGTGTTTTCTTGAAATTTTATGGCATTTCTTATAATTTTATTGGAACACTCAACTAAACGACCAACTTCTTTATAAGATTTCCTTGCTAATATAAACTTTCGGATAAGTTCTCGTTTTTCTGAATTACAATGCTTTCCGCGTTTCATATTTATATGTAAATGTCTCCAACTATACGCACTAACATAAAACGAATAAAACAGCAAAAAAAAAACCAACGCTTGCTATTTTCACAATTATCTTTACCATTATCAGAGTATTATACAACAAAAGAGTGTGTGGTGCTATTTTATTTTTCGGTTAGAATTGGCATTTTTAATTAAAATCGAGCAACACCAAGCAGTTTTTTTCCCAAAATGATTTGTTTTAGAAAATAAACATGTTAGCTAATATTTTAAACAGCAAAGCTATAAAAAAAATTTATATTGCATGGTGTTTTCTGAACAAAATAGAAAATACGCTTAGTGGTGCTATTATATTTTTTGCAACTGTATAACATATCAAAGGCAACTCTTCACAATCGTGTGCACAACAAAGTATAATAACATGGTGAGGTACAAGTACCGTCTTAAGTAAACCGTTTGAATTTGTTCTTGTTTCGGTACTTATCAGTTTAGCTGGTCAGAACTTTTGCAGAATTTATCTACACAAGTATTTGGTATCTACAAAACGAACTCATCTGTTTCCATCAAACAGTTTACTAGGGCGATAATAGTATCAAGGTTTCGCGAAACATTGAAGTCATAAATTTGGCGTCGTATTAGCAGGCGGTATTTCCTCACTCAGAGCTTCTTGTATTTAGGACAAAATAACAAGTTATTGCAATACGCTTCAAAGACAATTTCTCGAAGCAAATATTAATAATACTTCGTGAAATTTATGGAATTTTAACGAAATTGAACTTTTAGGCGAAAGGAAACAGCATATAATTTGCAGGCTTGGTGCTAAGCGCGCTTTAAAACTGGTTAATAACAACGAATAAATTAATTACACAGTCGGTAACTGTACCAATGCTACCGGTACCATTCTGTCACCATTTGTAGTTTAAAAATCAATATCACATCTGTACAAAAACTGATGTGTAGGAGGACATCCAAATACCAAGACAAGACAAAGATGTCTTGTCTTGGTTTTGTCAGATCAAAGTGTCGCAGAGTTTGGGAAGAAGCCAAGTTCAAAACAACATGTGGTACTAATGTGAAGCTTTTAGTTGCAAGTCTTAAGTTTGTCGATCGTGTTTAACCAAAAAATACACAGTTGGTAAAGATTTTTTTTGCATTAAAAAAATGCAGTAGACCTGCCTCAGACCATAAAACAACTCTTAAAAAAAAAATTTTTAATAAGATTTCTAATAAGATTAGTTAACAAAAACTAATCTTATTAGAACTTCTAATAAGATTTTTTTTTTTTTTTTTTTTTTAATTTAGCTTGATTTTCCTAATATCTTAATCAATTGTTAATAAATTTTAATATAAATTTAATTTAAAAAGTAAATGTTTTTTTTTCTTCGTAAAAATCGATTTTTTTCAAAATATTTTTTCAAAATTTTTATATATTTATAAATGTAAAATTTTTTTTATAAAATTAACAACAAAATAGCATTATTTTTATTTAAAAAATAATTGAATTTGAAGCTAGACCGTTTACTCTTACCCCAGTTAACTCTATAAATGTTTGCTTTTGTCCTTTTGTTCAGCATATGTATATAAACTAAAGCAAAATTTTTTTTTTATTATTATCATATTAACTTTTTTTTTTTTGCCGTGATAGTAATACTCTGATTTCGGTTTCGCAATAACAGGGTCAGAATTAACGAATTATCTCAATGAGTTTACATTTGTTGACCTGTGTTATTTATTAAATATTGGTTACAAAATAAAGTTGTATATTAAATTTACAAAAAAGTTTGTTATAATTGTAAATTTAAATTTGTTTGTAAGAAAACTTATTAATAAATAATAAGTAAAAGATAAAGAAACAGAGGTCAAAATCACACCCGGATATAGGCATGGGCAAGCTGTGCCATAATAAAGGTGTGCCCACTAAAATTATGTCCCGTGCAAACCAAAAAAAAATTGATTTGTTTTTTTATACTGACGAAATGATAAAAGTAGACACTGGATCATATCCGAATAAAAAAAAAGTTATTGTAAAATATAAACTTTGTAAGGTTATTTTAGAAAAAAATTTCTTAAATAAAAAACTTTTATGATGATTCTGATAAAAAAAAATTAATTGCGATTTTAAATGGCTAAAAATAACCCTTTGTAAATTAACTTTATTTGCTAAAGTTTAAAGACTCTCTAAGAGAACGTAACGCTAAATCTTCTCCCTAAGAGAATATAACGCTAAATCATTAAGTTGGAGTTCCTAGGTCCTTTTTCGCGGCGATTTTCATTTTTTTAAATTTAAATTAAGGCTCTGCGAGGGAAAACTTTTTTTCTTCTTTGTTTGTAATTAATGAAATTAAGCGTTGCGTAATTTATGGACGTTCTCTAAAAAGTGAAATCATCATATCATTGAAATTAATGTAATAATTGGATTATTATCGAAACATCTCATTTGACAATGCTTTAATTTAAAATTATTAAAGTTGAATTGGGTAAATTAGTGTATTTTCTGTCACTATTAAATCAGTTACTTTTACTTAAATTTTATTTAAACAAAAAGTTTTAAGAAACATAATGTAAAAGCAGATCAATATAGAGTAGGACTACATCTATCAGAATATGTAAAAAAATATTTTCGCTTGATAACATTTTTGTAAGGGTTTTTTGATGCGTTAAAGTTTTTCAAATTAATTTGAAAAAGCCATATTTTTTAATATGAAACTTCCTAAATTTTAAATAAACTATTTTTAAATTTTTTTTAAAAATACGGTTTTATAGAGTTTTTTGTTCTGAATCTAATGGCAATACTTTTATTATATTATGTTGTAAAATAAAAAAGTTATTTGATAAAAACTAAAAAAGGTAACATTCTATTAAAGTCGATTAATAAGTAATAACCAATTTTTTGTGGCTTGAAGTTATAAGTGTTTACTTTTTAAATACTTCTGTCAGTGATTAATATCTGTACAACTTCCTCTTTAAATTCCCTTCTATTTCTGTAAAAAGAACGCCATTTCTCTTGTTTAATATGCTACTACTAAACTTATATCCTGTAAACTGTTATAAAAAATAAAAAACCATCACTATCAACAAAATGGCAAACAACAGCTACAGTGAAGATGTTGAAAATGCTTTGAAACATCATTGAGAGCAAGGAATTTCATTAAAAAAGTGTGCATTCAAGTTAATGTACTAAAATCAAAATTGATTGACAGAAATAAATAACTGATTGACAAAAATAAAATATTTGATTGACAGAAATAAAATTTTAAAAAATAACGTAGGTCAACATAGAAGTGGAAGTCCAACAGCTTTATCAGTTAATACTGAAAAGTTATTGGTTCATTTAATTCAATGTTTAACGATTGGGGTTATGGTTTGACACAAGCCGATATAATTTTTATTGTTTAACACTATTTTAAAAACATAAAACAAGAGCATTTATTCAAAAATGGCAAGAGAGATATAAACATGATGTAGCATTACGATGAATAGATAACATTGGATCAAGCAGAGCGTCATCTTGCACTTCCAATATAATTGAAAAATATTTCAAGAATTACAAGAAACAATACAGTATAGCTAAAATTGATAACTTGAAAACTTTTCATATTTGGAACTGCAATAAATGTGGTTTTAGTGGTGACCATCGAAAATTTTTAGTTTCATGTCGAAAAGGTTAAAAGCGCGCTCTCAAACTTACAAGAAATAATGAAAAAAGTAATTATATTAAAAATAACTCCATCGATTCATCAGACTTCTACTTATCTTTTTTTGTCGTTTATAAATAAAAAAGATACTAATATCAATCGTGGTGCAAAAATGGTCCGACCTGCAAAATGTATAGAAGATCAGACTCAGAATGGAAGGAGAAATCGCCATTTAGTAAGTGGTTGAAATGGCTATTTACACCAAAAGTTAATGCAATTGTTGGAGAATACATTCTTGTATTTGATGGTCACAGCACTCATCAAAAGTTTTTAAAATATATAAAGAAAACAATGTCCGATTGGTCTGCTTATTCCTGTCATATTTTGCAGCCACTGGACTTTAAAATATACCGTCACGTAAAACTTACCTGGAAAAGCGTCTTAAAATCACATTATGAATCATCGAAATGCAAAAATTTTGATAAATCTAATTTTCCAATTTTATTAAAAGTTTAATATGAAAGTGGCAAGTGCTTCACCGAAACACACGCAGTCAGTGCGTTCGAAAAAATCAGGTTGTTACCCTTTAGTAAATCTAACCAATCAAAATCGAAAATAATGGAAACAGCATAAGAGTTAGCACCCAGCACAAGAGTTAGCATCACAATTACCATTAACAATATCATAGACTGAACAGCATTCATCAATTCTTCAACACTAATGTCAAATATTTTGGTTGAATATTATAACAAAGCACACGTTTCAATTAAAGTTTCAATTAGAATCTGCAATCAAGACATTTCTGCAACAAATTAATGACTCTGCTAAACATATCCTCAAATTTAAAAGAAAATGTAAGAATTGAATTGAATTTTTGGCACTAAAAGGTGTAAACGTGGAGGTTCAAATATTGAGTAATAGATAGATATTTTTTTAAATTAGTTTTGATATATGAATTGGTTTTTTCCGCCTATATATAATATAATAAATTAATTGTAAGAAATAAATAGTATATATGTAAACGTGGAGGTTCAAATATTGAGTAATAGATAGATATTTTTTTAAATTAGTTTTGATATATGAATTGGTTTTTTCCGCCTATATATAATATAATAAATTAATTGTAAGAAATAAATAGTATATAAAACTTTTTTTTTTTTTTTACGTTATTATAGAAAACAAACTCTTTTATATAATAAAAAAAATTCTTTGTCTCCCATTAAAATTAAATAAAACATTCTCAATGTTGATCAAAAGGTAGCTCAACAATTATTTGCTACTGTTTACCTTAAACTTTAGGGACGGGGCCTTCGCATCCACAAGGCACAACAGCTCTACCGGGGTAATTCTAGCCCTGGTACATATCCTTTTTATTTTAAAAATGTTAAAATTAAATAAATTTTTAAATGAATATATTATTTTCACAAACATTCAATAATCCATTAACAAGTATTGACATCTGCTCTATTTTATTGATAGCATCTAGTGTTATCGTCATGAACTTCAAAGTTCTCACAAAAAATTTCTTAGATAAATCTTTTTTTGTTTAGATTAATCTCGCATTATGATTAAAAAATGTTTTAAAAGTAATTCTATTTTTTATATCGATCCTGTCCAGACGCAAACTTTAGGCTTTCTGAGTTAGCCAGTCGCATTTCAGAATGGTTCTCATTGAACTGTTTTGTGACTTTTCAATGATTAAGTCTATGATCAAAGATATATTCAAATCATTATTTAAACCAAGAAAAATATGAACAACATTGTCACCATGAACCTTAGCTGTAATAGTCAGTGACATAATAATGGTTTTTAAAAGTAGTATTTTGGTCTATTAGATCAAATAATTTCTTTTTTTTTTTTTTTTTTTTTATAAAATAATAATTATATAAAACTCTTATTAAGTTGGGCCACGTGGATTATTCAAAAAATGTTTTTATGAGTCTCAAGCAACTTATGCAGACATAAAAGAGTCAACCATCACAATAATAATATTTTTCTCGGTTACTATAATCGAAGGACAAACTTCTTATGAAACTTTATGTGAGAAATATCTTTTTAAGTGTTTAGTTGAGTCGGGAGTAAAGTTGGAATCGTTACATATTTTTAAAAGTAGTTTCACAGAAGATGAAAAAAATACTATCATTGAATGTTCGAAGAACGTTCGTCACGTTTTGATTGATGATGCATTTAAAATTGATGGATGGGAACCAACTAATAAGATTGAAAAGTTGTATATATTCGTAAGCAAGAGCAATTTAATGTCAAAGGAAGTTTTTCAAAGTTTCCTTCCTTGGTTTCGTGTTTGTGACTCATTGACTCTTCAATTTTACGACAAAGTTGATTTCTTGAACGATATTTACAATTGGATTCGGTGTTCAAATATTAAAATGGTGTCGATCAAGTATCCTGGAAAGGAGTTTCAAAGCCTCAAAGAATTAGAAAATTATTTTAAAACGTTGCATTTTAAATCTTTAATATGTTATACAGCAGTGTATATAGTTTTTTCATTTTTAACTTTTGTTTTGTAATTTAAGTTTTTAAACTAATATGTTAAATCTAGACATTACTAGCAGTAGGTGTCATTTGACTTTCAAATATTTGACATTTGAACTTGAGAAATAACTTAAATCCTTATAAATATACATCTCGCATTGTTACATCTACAAAAACTTGAACCTACTAGTTTGATCATTTGAAATGGAAATATGTTTATAAATTGTTTGAAAACAATTTATTATTTGAAAACAATTTATAAACATATTTCCATTTCAAATGGAAATATGTTTATAAATTGTTTTCAAACGATTTATAAACATATTTCTATGTTTATAAATTGTTTAAAAATTTATAAACATATAGAAATATGTTTATAAATTTTCATATTTTATACATTACATATTTTCATTGAGTCTATTTTTTTTTTTTTTTTTTTTTTTTTTTTTTTCATTTACCACCAGTTTTTTCTCTCAAATTGATTTGAGGATATTTTTATAACCGACATTAGATAATTTAAAAATTAACTGATTAACTGATTAATTTTTAAATGACTTTAAAAGTTAAGACATGTTTTACTGTTAAGACTGCTATTAAGTGTTTTGCTTTTTGTTAAGACGTGCTTTGCTGCGTAAGACTTAAAATACTAAAAACTTATTAATTTCATTATATTTTGTTTTTGAAATTTTTCTTTTATTTATATTTAATTGGGATTCCTTCTATACTTTTTTTAACTGTTCTACTATTTTTAATCTTGTCAGGGTTTTTGCTTTAGTCATTTCGGTTTTTTTTTGCCTTAGTCGTTTTTTTGCTTTAGCCGTTTATTCATGTTTTAATTTGTTTATTTATTTATTTTTATTTTTTTGAAAAAAAATGAAGAAAATAAACCTTATATTATAATTTATTCATTAATATTTTGTTTATGAACTTGTTTTCTAACTGGTTTTATTAATTTACTTTTAGTAAATTTAGGAATTATACTCTAGGCGTATAATTTTATTTAGTGTTTTGTCTTGTTTTTTTATTTTTTTCTCCTTTCTAAACTTATTTAAACTCAGCAATAAGGGTGGGAATTTTTTTTCCCGAGTGACGGCCCTATAACTATTGGTGGAGAAGTAATACCTAAAACTCACGAAAACATAAAAAATAAACTAAATAAACGCAAAATACCCTCTGCGTAAATTCATTTTAAAGAACCATCAAAAGTTTGAAAATATGCTTAAATAACTCATATTGTTTAACTTTTATTCATTGCATACGTTTAAATATATTAAACTGTATTTTAGATGTATAAAATATCAGAGAATAATTTAATTTGATAAGTTGATCGCTCTTCCAATATTTCAAAGCCAAGAAATCGTATATATGGAAATTTAATTAACAAGCCACTAATGGGTTTTTCAAAATTATGTAAGACAAAGCAGATATTAGGAAAATATCATTTCCTTTTAGAATTGGCTAATATTCCTAGATCAAGTGATGTTATTAAAGAAATCTCAATTTAATTTGTCAATGATGGAATAAAATGACGATACCATGTTTTACAAAGAAATCTGTGCAAAGTAAAGTCTGCTATTCAAAATTATAAATTTGTTATTAAATCAACTCAGAGTACTAATAAGAAAACAAGTATTGTAAATGAAATAAATTATTCGACTTATTGCCTAAAAATGCTAAATTTAAAAATCTGGAAGACTAGCTCTTTTATGAACTTCAAAAATCTTCCAATGAGTGCAAAGATCAGTGAAATGTTTTGACAAAGCATGTTACAACACATCCACGAGACCTGCCACCTAAAAGAAAAGAACTTGAAACAAATTATAGTCAATTGTTTAATGATACTGACAATTCTAGTAGTGAAAGTTCAGAAGATAACAATGCAAGTGACGATTACACAATCCCATTAAAATTTGCTTAGACCACCGGTAGATTGGTAGCTAAGTTGTACGGCAAAGATTGTTGAAGCTGTACTCAATGCAGTTAGTAAGACATCGATTTGCAGATCCGCAGTCCAAAAAGCATCTACAACACTCGTGCATGAATTAAGCTTGATTCGGTTTTATATCAACTCCTCGAAAGAAATGTGGTGCTTGCATTTCGATGGTAAGAGCATAGACAAACAACATTATTATAGCGCTTGCATTTCAAGCAAGTCTGAATCTTCGGTTATATCTTTCAAAAAATTAGAGAAAGCAACCCTGTTTCTATTTATAACATGTTACACAATATTATTTTGGAGTTTAATTTAATAAATAGAATTTCCGTTGTAATATGTAAATAAAGGTTATAAAAATGAAGTAATTAAGCTTTTGATAAAAATTATTCCAGGTTTTGTGTATCATCCTTGTCCTAAGCATTTTTATGAACTCAAAGTTTGATTCCTCATCAACATCGCCTAATATTATTTACTGGTTCATTAATGAGTTGATTAGTAACTACGATGATTTATTTGAAAAATACAAGTCTAATGGGCCAGTTATTAAAAGTTAAAAAATATAGCCGGAATGATTATACAGAGCTGAATTTGTTATGTAAAGGATACAAGTCTTATCGAGAGACCTATTTCAAATGCACAATGGAGTTTAACAGCTATCTATTTCTTGAAATATATACTTTTAACTCGGACAAAAAAAGGATTAATATGAGAGGCGTGCGATTTTATCGTCGACTACTAGGCCAAGCCATGTTTTTCTTGCAGAAAGACATAAGCATCTTTAAATTTGCATTAACTGGTAATTGGCTTGAGTGTTCGTAATAAACTTTGATCTGCCTATGTTTGTTATTGTAATAAAACAGTTTAGTGTTTGAACTATATTTACTTCTATGACGAAAATTTTCAGACTTATAACTAAAAATTTAGAACTGCAGCTCTAATATAAGTAAAATTAAAAAACTGCTTAGTAAACAAAAACATGTTGTCAGAATTATTTCAAATGCAGGTCGATTCACACATACTAAAGAACTATTTAATAATCTTCACATACTCAATGTTTTTCAGTTAAACCTTTATCAAATTCTTATTTTTATGTACAAACTTCATAATAAAATATCACCTATAATATTTAGTACACTTTTCAATAAAATTAATCACATGTACCCTACAAGA
The DNA here is from genome assembly GCF_022113875.1 of Hydra vulgaris. Taxonomy (NCBI): domain Eukaryota; kingdom Metazoa; phylum Cnidaria; class Hydrozoa; order Anthoathecata; family Hydridae; genus Hydra; species Hydra vulgaris. Next base: position 18,954,761 of record NC_061159.1, on the reverse strand, counting down.
TTTTCTATGTACAATTATGAGCAACCTAAAATGCATTATTTGGCTACAAAATTTTCTATTGCTATAAGAGGTCCTAAATTATGGAACTCTTTATTAAGTGACGAGCTGAAAGATTGTTCTTCTCTTTACCTATTCAAAAAAAAATTGAAACAAAAAACTTATTAACTATGTTAATGGATTAAATTCTTTTTAAAAAATTTTTTATTTTTATTTTTTCTTTATTTTTAACAATTATCTTATTAACTCCATAAACTATCCTATTAGCTTATCTATTTTCTTTTGATTATAGATTAGTAACTAGTCTTAACACACTTGTAAATAATTGTATATAATTTTTTAAATGGCACAAAGTAATTGTATATTTAACTTTTAATGGTTGTACACGCTTGCTTATGAAAGCACGTCGGGGTGTAGTGATAATGCAAGTATTGTCGTCTTTTAACCCCGGTCATGTAGATCTTATTTATACTACACGGCATTGTATTCTTTTTTTTTACTGACAAAATAAATTAAAAAAAACCCAATTTTTTACCCCAAATTTTTATGTGCATTTTGTGAGCATGGAGGCTAACCACGCTAGACAATTTGCAGGGCCTACAAATTTGGGGACCTTTTTTTCAAGTTTAGGAGTCTTTTTCTAAAGATTTTAATGCCCTAATGACAGTTTGGGGCGGAGGGGCTGTGACACTTTAGCCAAAGCGCTGTTCGTAAGCTATTCTCAGCCTTATATGAATTTGTTACTTTGTTATTTTTTAACTAATTTTTAGTTTAAAAAAGTCATTCTTTTTAAAAACAAGACATTTCAATTTGTCGCAACAATTGAATTTTGAAAAGTTTTATCATTTCAAAAAAACGAGTTTGCGCAGAGGGTTTTTAAATCAGTTACGGGTAAAAAAAATTTTAAAATACTATTTATAATATTTCTCCACCAATAGTAATAGGGCAAATTGATTTTAAGAAAAAAATGTAAAAAATACCTACCCCTACTAAACAACCATTGAACTTTATTTTTGCAATTATCTTAAAGTAATAAACCTTATTTCTGTTTCTTTATTGAAAGTATAGAAACCTTAATTTATGCAACTAATTATACAAAATGAAAAAAATAAATATAATAAATGTTTATGGAATCAGACAAACCTTTACAATTTGAAAAAGTTGAAGATTGTAAAGAAAAAATTGCAGAATTATTTAATAATCTTGGAGCCAATGTTAAAGCAAAAAATGGTAGAAGATTGCGGTTAAAAAAAAAGGTAATAAGGGTCCAATTTTAATTGTTTAAGAAAATGCTAGTATGAGAAACCCTCTTTTGTATCAATCAAAAATATTAAATATTTTCCAAGATCCTACGTTGATAAACGCAATTTCAAGGGTATTGTAGTTATGAGTTATGACTTTAACTTTCCAAACATTAAATGGTCCAAAAGTGAAGTCAAATCAATTGAAAACAATGAAAACTCTCATGAATACATATTTGATCATATTTTGAACAATAACCTTTTCACTCAGCACGTTTTTTTTCCAATTATCGAACAATGATTGCCTTAACACTCTCAACTTTTTATTTTCAACGCAAAAGAATAGATTATTCCAAATTAAATCATATCCAGTTCTAGGAAATATTGAAAGAGGAAACTTAATTTTAAGTTAGAAAAATTTTTAGATCAGTAAAAAATTAATAAATAACGGAATTATTGTACAAGGTTATAGAAAAGCAAATTTTTATTTAACTAATAGGTTGTTTTTTAATGTGGTTAACGTGTTTTTAATGGTAAATCAGTCCAGGGAATGTATAATATATTTATATTTTATTATACTTTATTATTGTACAAGATTTTCGGAAAGCAAATTTCAACTATTAGGTTGTTTTCCAATGTGATTTGGCTAACGTGATTTTTAATGGCAAATCAGTCCATGAAATGTATAATATATTTATATTTAACATAAGTGAGGCGTCAGGGTTAGGATTAGGGTTTTTCAGTTAATTTTTAATGCAATAATCTTGATCTTCCTATATTTTTGAACGGTACTAAATGTATCATCTACCCTTCGTCTTCTGGGATTAACTCTTATTTCTAATCTTTCTTAGAAACCATTTATCAAACCCATTTCTAAATTAGTATCTGTTAAGGTTTTTAATCTGTCATTACCTTTTCATTGTGCTTGCTACTTTCTTACTCCGGATTCTACTATAAATCTCAAACCCGTCCTTGGATGGAATACTGTTGCCATATCTGGAGCGAATACTTCGTATAGACGTCTATACGTTGCTTACAAGTGTTTTTTGATTCTTTTGATCTTCGATTTGCTATAAAATATTATGTCACAGCTTTGAATGAATAAAAAAAAAAGTTGAACCATAATAATTTAGGCAAGCTTAAATTTGATGCTTTACAATTCTTGTCTAGTTTATGTACATACTTTACAGAAAAGAGCATCTTGAGAAATAACCTTGTTTTTTTCTTAAAGTAAAGTTGCAACTTACTGCGTTGCCAACAACTTTATAAGACAAAATGCTTCTTTTATTTTTGAAAAACTGACTTCTAAAACCTCAGTGATTGCCAAACAATAGTATTTTAAATTTTTGTTATATGTTGTTAAGCTTTTTTTCAGAACTTTGAGAATTTGAAAAATCCAAAGATTGATTAAAATTATTTCTTTGAAAACTCATCGGTTTAGATTTCATCTATAAATTCCTTGATCCTTTGCTCAAATAGTTGTTTCACGGTCAGTCTACTGTTAAACAAGGTTACTCAAAACAAAATGTTTATGTTACTCAAAACAAAATGCTTCTTTGTTGAAAATCTTGACAAGGAAAGCTTCCCTTTTCAGCAATTGATATGCGGAAGAAAAGAAGATTTTGAACTTCACAGTTTTTTTACGATAAAGAATTCGTTGTTGTATGACGGACGCAGGTTTTTAGTTTACCCCGTCAAAAAAAAAAGGCACCATAAGTCTTTTTGTAAGTGACGCCCGTAACTTCACCCGTTGTGCAAACAAAAAAAAATAGTTAAAGAATAGAGGAGGGGGTGATAAGTAAAAAATTTTGTGATTGAAGAGGAAAACCCATTTCTTAGTTTTACTTATCTTAATGCGAACACAATTCAAAACTATGTTAGCTAGTTAAGTGAGTTTTGAAACGCAATTCAAAACTAAGCTAGCTAGTCATCAGTTTGTTTTTTAACATTTTAACTAATACGATCCTTTAATATGGTTAAAATTAAGAAACAAAAAAAACAACAAATAAGACCATGACTTGATTAATTATGGCCATTTTTCAGTAAACACAATTTTTACTATAAAAATTGTGTTTACTGAAAAAAAAATTTTTAGTTTAGAAACATTTTTTGAGTTACTAATATGCATAAAATTGTTGTTAATTTTAAAACTTCTCTTTTTATTGCACAATTTTTACTATAAAAATTATTTTTTGTTATGAAAGTGTTTATGTAGCACATCTCTAAGTACTGCCGCATTTCATTTTTAATGTGAATTTGAAATCTAAACGAAAAACACAAATCCTCCATTACATCTGTTCCGTTATTGGTTAAATACAGACCAATACTAGCGTTTTTATTTAAACAAACTGAGTATGCGTTATTTTTATAATGTGAAATATTTAAATCAGACTTGATATGCTTATGCAAAAAGGACTAAGAGTTTAGCAAATAATACTTTTTTTCAATTTAACAGCCTAAGTATCATTCTAATAAGATATTTATATTTTTATCCTTTTTTTGTAAAACAAAACAAAATTAAAATCTTTTGTTCTGATATTTATAGATTTTTATTTTACAACACAATAACTTTATTTAGTGGTTTTCATGCAATAAATAGGCACCTGTAAGAGTTGCGGTATTCGTTGAATTGTGTTCAAAGATATGTGTTATTTAGATTAAAACTGTTTATCTTATGTTTATTTTTTTACAAATCGTAGGCCTATATGTTAACATAATGTTTCTCAAAAAGCATATTGTAAAAGATTCAACACCAACGTACTGACTATTTATTATTATCAGCCAGGTTATTATCTGATCGTAATAGAGCAAATTTATTAAAATCTAGCACGCCGCTGTCATTTATCTTATGTATATGTTATTACCAATACAAAATAATTGAGTGGTTAATACTATATACTCATCTTGTTTTCAATTTCAGTTTATATGTAATTCAAAGTAAATATTTGATAAAGAAAATGTCACTAATTAAACCAAAGAAAAATGACATTGAACCAACAAAATTAAAAAAATTGGTTAAAAAAAAATACTTGAAAGTATTGAAGCCAACAAACAAAATATGGTTGGTCGGATATCCTTCGAAAGATTTAAAAACAAGCTCTTTGTCCACTACCAGAAATGTTTATAAATTTTTAGGTTAGGCTTAAAAGTATATTAAGACTGAAGTGATATCTTTATGTTTTTGAAAATTTTTTTAAAGGTTTAAATTATTTTCATCTTCCATTTCAAGGTATCACTTGCAAGTTATTGATAGCTCTTATGAAGAGTTTATAAAAGGGAGGCATTGCACACTCAAAGCAACATTTCGAAATCTAGGTTAGCTGCATTTCTTACTATTAAATCAGTCAAGCTCTTTCGGGATAAGGCTGGCATTCCTTATAAACAAGACAAGTACAGTATTGAAAATATTTTAAGGCTACATGACAAATGGAGGTTGCTTTCAAAATCTAAAAATAGAATTTTTAATAAGAAGAGTTTACTTGAACAAAACTTTATTCAATCAGTAGATGGCATTTTTGATATTAGTTCTCCTAGTTGGAAAGATGACATTAGAAAAACCATATCAGCTAAAGATGCAGATGAAGATATTGCCTGGTTTACAGCTCTTCAAAATGGAATAAAAACTGGAGGAATCGGTGTAAAAGATAATGTGCTACATTCTAGTGTTAGGAGAAAAAAAGAAAGAATTGAAAAGAAACAGGTTGCAACTGAAAATGAAAAAAGAAGAAAAATAGATGATGAAGAAACTGTTCAGTTGGTTGGTTATAGTAGTGACTCAGCTGAAGATTCTTATGTCACTAAGTCTAGTCGTTCTATGAGTTCTGCATATCAAAACTCTCCTAAAAGTAATCCAGAGTTTAATATTTCAAAAAGGCAGCAAGGAGAAATAAAAAATACCAGATCAGATAGTATCAAACTGGTTTTGCCAAAAAACTTCATTTCTCTTCCAATGATAACAGAATTTCAAAATAAGATTAAATCAGATTATTTGACACTTCATTGGGACGGAAAAATTTTAAAACAAATCTCAGGGCAAAAATTTGAGTATTTAACTGTTTTGGTCAGTGGCTTTCCTAATTGTGTTGAAGGAAAAATATTATCAATAAAACCTATACAGTCTGGAACAGGACTTGCTATTTGCCAAGGAATCTTGGAAGACTTAGAGGAATGGGATCTCAAAGCCAACATTGTCACCCAGGTTTTTGATACGATTGCATGTAATACAGGAGTTAGGAATGGAGCTGCAACTCTTTTAGAGGATTGTAAATCAATGAAAACTCTTCTTTGGCTGGCTTGTCGCTATCACATTTTAGAATTGATTTTAGAAGCATTTTGGAGCTCCTTATTTAAAAAAGAAAAAAAAGCTAATTATAATATAGATTTCAAAAACAAGAATAAATTTGCGCAGAGAGGGCTCCACTAAAAAAACTAAACAGGTTTCTAGATCTTGAAAATTCTTTTCTTAAAACGAAAGCAGACGAAACTCGTGTGTTCTTAGAAAAACAAGTAAAATGTAAGCATCGCCGAGGTGATTACAAGGAAGCTGCAGAGATAGCACTTTATCTTTTAGGCGGACCAGAAACTAAAGTATGGAAAACCTGTAGAGCAAATCATCATGCCAGATGGATGTCACACTTGTTGTATGTACCGAAGATGTTCATCTTTAAAGAAGATTTACTCGATTCTGATATAGAAAAGTTAAAAATCTTTTTGACTTATATATATATGATATATATATATATATATATATATATATATATATATATATATATATATATATATATATATATATATATATATATATATATATATATATATATATATATATATATATATATATATATATATATATATATATATATATACTGATACATTGTGAAATTTGCAGCCAATCAAGTAACTGCTACAAATGCTGCAAAGTATAGTTTACACTGCAAAGTTTATTTTTAAGTAAATCAGATTGCTACTTTGAACCAATTAATTTTAATTCCTGATGTAATTCATACAAGTATGGTTTCTATTAGGAAGTTTTGTAAAATAATTTTTTCATTCTCTGTAAAGCAGAGTTTTCACTATAAACTTTCTTCAAAATACTTGAACTTGGCGGGTGGTAAACGTTATAATATCAATATTTATATTTATTTTTTTACCCCGTTAGTTGCAGCACTTAACGGAGTTTAGATTCGCCTCTGAACAGTGGACCAAGTATTGGACAAAAGTTAAAAGAACATTCCCAAAAATTACATAATTATATATCATTTTATAGCTTAAACATTCAGGTTTTATAAAGTATATATATATATATATATATTATATATATATATATATATATATATATATATATATATATATATATATATATATCAGCTTTTATAAATTATATATATGACAGCATATTTGAAAGTACTTTTTCAGTTAAAATTTCACTTATATAATCGAATACTTTTGTGGTCCAAGGTAGTCCAGTAATTTGAAAACTGAAATACATTGTTCAATATTTATGTTATCAATATAAATTTGATTTATAATCCGCGTATGTCCGCCTGGTCGATAATGATAATTTTTAAAAGTTAACTGATGTATCCGATTTTATGTGGCGAAAACATTATATGTATTTTATTCTAAATGATTATGTAATAATTGAGTTTCAGTGAGTCTAGATTAGTGTTGCAAACTTTAATATTAATAAATCTTAATATTAATAAATCTTAAAATATTTATTTATAAGACTTTGTAAGTGTAATTTATGTTTTTTTATAATTGAAAAATGAAAAAAATTGATACTTATTCAAATATAATACAAGAAAATTTGAAGTTAGGTAATCCTAATATTATGGATGAAATTGTTAATGGTATGAACTTAACTTCAAATAATAATTTGTCTAATTTCATAAAGCATCTTTGACAAAAGTGGAATATATGCAAAAGCTATAAAATTTGTTTTGAAGAGAATAACAGGCAACAGCTACAAAATGAACCAATATTGGTTCAACTTGTAATTGAAAATAAGAATATTCTTCTAACTGCTTCCATAAATAAAAATAACTCTCATCTTATCCAACTGTAGTGTCTGGAATCCACTATAAGTACTATAGAACTATAAGTATAAGAACTATAGTGTCTGGACCCCAGAGGAATTTTGATACTTCAAGTAATTAAACAAAAAAAGAAGATTGGCACCAATAACTGCATCATTTTCATCTTCTAAACTATTGTTTGCATCAGGTTGTAGTTTACGCCAAGATGGTAAAGGAAAAGAAGCTAAAACCTGTTTTACAACTAGCAGATATATATGAGTTTTGGTATGAAAAATCATTTTAACTCAAAACCTTTTACATTATAATATATACAAAATAATTTAAGCTTTAGGTTTTTTTTTATATCGATTATGTAGCAGTTTCACAAAATATAAAATAAAGCCCTAAAACTGCATAAAAACACCTAAAATTAGTAATTGTTTATGTGTGCGTCAGGTTACCCTGCTTCTGGTAACTTGTAATCCAGTACAACCTACTTCATGTACTGATGCCTTACAGGATACGCTTTTTTAAGGCTAGGAGAAACCAACTCCAACTTAAAACACCCCCTGCCTTGGGGCTCTTGGTTGAGTAAAGGCTACAGATGGTGTTTGGATAAAAATACTCATCTTGGGCAGATGCCAAGCACATCCGGCTAATGTCTTATAAAAGACTTCCTAGACAAAGATTTATGGGGTAAACAGATTCTATCAGTTGACCAGCCACGCAACCCGTCTTCATCTATTAGGCTGGCGCAGATGTATTTATAATACAATGTTTCCAGTTTAGGATGTTGAATGCTGGATCTTCTTGATTCAATGTATGGGTTTTGCTTGTGTCTCAATTTTAATGATTAGGCAACTCATTCTATTATCTCATAATGAGGGTACAGCTCTAAAACTCAGTTTCATGGTTCTGAGGCCGGCTAGTAGTCAAGTTTTACGAACTCTGTGATAGCTCTCAGAAAGGTTGATTCCAACAACAGCTGTAATAAATCAGAGTACTAACAGTGCTGTGTTGTGCCTGGATGGTGTCCCTTTTCGTATCTTTGCTACAACTTGGGGTTTATTAATAGTAATGAGGCAATTGGTTAGACTATTAAATAATGTACTGAGAACTATCTATGCTTTGAGTCAAGTTTTTTGACAAATTAAAAATGACTGAAGTATCAAAAACTATAAAACACAAAAAACCATCGTCATCATCGATCTCTAAACCTATCATTCACTAATATTTGTGGTCTTCGAAGTAACTTTTCTACTGTTGAGTCTTATCTCTTGCAAAGTTCACCAGACCTACTTGCTCTTTATGAGACTAAATTGAGTTCAGCTGTCTCAACTTGTGATCTTAGTATTGATGGTTATATTCCTTTAATTCGTAAAAACTCCAATAGTCACTTGCTTGGCATGGGCATTTACATTAGTAAGAATTCACCCATTTTTCGGGAAACTAGTTTTGAATCCACCAACTATTACTTTACTTGCTTTTGTTTAGCACCACTTTACTTTATCGCCTATCTCATTGTTCTATATTGCTCTCCTTCATCTCAAGACTGCACTCTTTTCGGTGTTATTTCTGATCAAATTGGCCAAGCCCTCTCTCTCTATCCATCAACCAATATTGTTGTTATTGGAGACTTTAATGCTTATCACACTGAATGGCTTGACTCTAGTGTCAGTGACTCTGCAGGCGTTAAGGCCCACAACTTTTGTTTTTATCAATCTTTAATTCAAATAGTCAACTTTCAAACTCGTTTTCCAGACAACCCGAATCATTTTCCTTCTTTACTTGACTTAGGTCTTATTTCTGATCGTAGTCAGTGCTCAATTTCTCCTCATTCACGCTTAGATGTTTCTGATCACGGTTCAATTTCTCTAAAACTATTATCTCATTCTTATTCATTATCAGAATCCCCTATTATTGTACCTCTTACGACTATATTAAAGCTGACTGGGACTCTTTCCGTGATTTTCTTCGTGACGGCCTTTGGGTAAAAATCTTTCGTCCTGCTGACAAATGTGCTTCTTACATATTTTCTTGGATTCAGGCTGACATGGAATCTTTTATTCCCTATAGACAATTCCAGGTCAAGCCTCACTCTTCTCCATGGTTTTCCTTTCATTGTGATGCTGCATATTTTAATCGAAACCGTTAATTCTGTATCAATCAGCAAAACAATTCTCCAGAAAACAAACGTCTGTTTACTATTGCTAGAAACCATTGTAAAAAGGTTTTGTCTACACCAAAGCCTTCTTTTCTCGGGTCATGAAATCTCGTGTTTCATCACAAAAATTAGGCTCTCGTGACTTCCGGAGAATCTTTAACAGTATCAATAATAAGGGTAAGTTGCGTTCTATCTGATATAGCCGACAAACAGGTTGATCTATTGCTTGACATTCGTATCACTCCAGCTTCTAAAGTGATTTCCTGGTTAGACTATTCTACAGCTTGTGGTTCAGACAACAAACATGTTATAGTATTGCAAAAGTGATCTCCGGAGCTGTTGTCTATACTTTCAAAACTATTAAGTGCTTATTGGAGTCATTGTTTTTCGGCATGCTGGAAAGTCGCATCTGTTATCATCTATTTTTAAAAATTCTGGAGAGCAATCTGACTCGTCTAACTACCGTCCGATTAGCCTTCTTACTATCATAAGCAAGGTTTTTGAGTCTTTCATTAATAAACACTTAACTTCTTATCTTGAATCTTATAACTTACTTTGTGATCATCAATATATATTTCGATCTTTTCGTTCTACAGCCAATTCACTAACAGTAATAACCGATAGATTTTATCGTACATTAGATTGTGGTGGAGAGACTAAGGCTATTTCTCTTGAACTTTCTGAAGCTTTTGATAAAGTTTGGCATGCCGGTCTTCTCCATAAGCTCTCTTCTTAAATTGTATCAGGTACATCTTTAAGATTATTGAATCATTCCTTTTTAATCGTAATATAAAAGTTGTCCTCAATGGACAACATTATTCTTCATATCCTGTAACCTCAGGGGTTCATCAAGGTTCTATCCTGAGGCTTATACTCTTTTTAATTAAATTAATAATCTTCCAGACATTTTTACATCTAAGGTGGTATTGTTCGTTGTTGATACTACCATTTATTTTTGTCTTAATAAGAAGTCAACACTTTCTGATTTCTTAGAATCTTTTTCCGCCATCTTCATTTGAAATAGTATTTCAACAGTAAAACCATAAGCACTATATGCAGTTTTTCATTAGGATTTTTTCCGCTTTAGAGGAAATTTCTGACAAAAAAAAAAAGTAATCTGCGTTCTAGTTTTGATTACTATAATAAATAATCAAAACTTGATTACTTAACTCCCTTGCACATGCTCAACGTAAAATAACAATGGTATAACTATTAGAATCGATGATATATTATATAAACTAGATGTCTAACTTGGGGGATTTTATTGAACGAAAAATGAAGCCGCTTTTTTTTTTTTATAAATATATTCCGCCATTTGTAAAAAGGGCAAAAGCTTCAGCCGATGTGCGGAATCAAAAATTGCCAATAAATTAAAGATAATTCAAAAATTCATTTTAATAATTACAAAATACTTATAAAAGTATTTTTATGAGCCAATGTTTTTTAAAAAGAATTATAATTCAGAGCCGACGGCACCAAAAGGAGGGGGAAGAGGGGTAAACGTGGTACTTCCTCACTTTTTCTCTTAAGGACCTTTTTTTTTTCTTTATAAGAAAATTTCAGATATAGAAGACTTTTTTTAAAAATTGACGATTGCGTACCTCCCCCTCCCCCTTTACTTTGAAACCCGTGTCGTCGGCCCTGTAATTCATAAAAATGCTTTAACAAATATGCTTTAAAAAAATGCTTTAATAAATAGAAATGTTTCAAAACTTTTTAAGCGACAGACGCTTTTGAATGAAACGACAGACGCTTTTGAATCAAAAGCGTCTGTCGTTTCATTTTTCGGTAGGTTCTCTTGTCAAACCCTTATTGCGACCTTCTCCTTAAGGTCCGAAAATGTAAAAAAACGACTTCATTTAAAAGCAATGATATATTATATAACTAGATGTCTAACTTGCAGAATTTTATTGGACAAAAAGTCATTTATAAAAAGAGCAAATTTATAAAAATCCGCCATTTATAAAAAGAGCAAAAACTGAAGCCGAAGTGTAGAATAAAGTTAAAAATGCACGTCAAAAGTTCCCAATAAATTAAAGATAATTAAAAAACACGTTTTAACAATTATAAAATTCTTTTAAAAGTTTATTTATGAGCCTATGTTTATTAAAAAGTATTTTAGTTCATAAAAATAGTAAGGCGTTTTATTTTTCTATTCAAAACTTTAATCCCTTTTTAACCGAAAATAAATTAAGGAGTCATAAACTATTATTTTACAAGTATTACAATTTCCGCTTTAACACTTTTGGGTAAATGGTATTTAAATTTAAAATATGTTTACTTCATTTAAGAAAAGAAAAGTTAAAATATTTGTTTACAAATTCAATCCGCCATTTGTAAAAAGGGCAAAAAGCGGCTTCACTTTTCGTAATGAAGTTAGACATCTAGTTATATAATATATCATTATTTAAAAGAGAACCTGCCTACCCCAAACCCTCAGTCGTTGTTTGTACACTCCGCTGCATGTTATTTTTAAAAATCAGTCTGTGTATGTGCACACCGCTGCGTAAATCCCTATATACCCATTTCCTAGGAATACGAGTTCGCGCAAAGAATACTCCATATCGGAATAGGGGTTTGACAAGAGTTCTCATTTTTCAATTCAAAACTTTAATCTCTTTCTAATCAAAAATAAATAATCAAAATTTATTATTTTGCAAGTATTCTAATTTCCTCTTAACACTTCTACATAAATAGTATTTATGTTTAAAATATATTTACTTCATTTAAGAAAAGAAAAGTTAAATATTTGTTTACAAATTTAATCCGCCATTTGTAAAAAGGCTTTATTTTTGGTCGAAGTTAGTCATCTAGTTTATATTATATATCATTGATTAGAATTAGTAAGAACAATGGAGCTGCTGAACAAGTAATGCTTGGTTACCTAAATGTTATGGTAACCAAAATGTTTTGTCACATGCGCGATCGGTACCGGTTAATTTACTCCAGGTTGTTGGCCTAATACCGGTACCGATCTTGTTTGTAGACAAAACATTTTGTAACCAAGTGCAGTATTTGCTTAGCAACTCCATTATTCTTACTAATTTTAATAGTTATCCATTAATAAAATGTATCAAACATCATGCATTAGATAATTTAAAGTGTATATAAATAGGCTTTGTTTATACTAATAAATTCTACTAGAAATTTATTTACTTTGGATTTTATTAATCCATAACATAAAACATGTACTACATAATTTATTTGGTACAGTTCTACAAAAAAGAGCAATAACAACATTTTTTTTAAGTTGTGTTAAAACTAAAATATATATAAACTATACTATAAAATGTTTTTACACATCTCTAA
>NC_061159.1:18922033-18939533 GCF_022113875.1 Hydra vulgaris | reverse complement strand
TCATCATTTGATGATCTGCATCATATATGGCAACAGTATTCCATACAAGGATGGATTTGAGATTTATAAAGAATAGAATCCAAAATAAGAAAGAGGCAAGCACGATAAAGAGGTGCAAGCTTAGCAGATGCTAATTTTGCAATCGATTCGATATATGGTTTCCAAATAAGATTAGAAGGGAGAGTTAATTCTATAAGATGAAGGGTAGATAACTCATCAAGTGGATTACTGTTCATATGTATTGGAAGATCTAGATTATTGCGATAATTAGCTGAAAAAAATTAATTTTTATCTGAGTTAAAGTTTACTGATAGACCCATGCTGAACAGATGTGAGATTCTTTTCAAGCTTAAATGCCCCCTTCAAGCAATCAGAGAGAGTTGGCTTTTTATCAAAACAAGAATAAATGAGAGTATCATTAGCGAACAATGCCACATTAGATGTGAGAATTTCTGGAAGATTGTTAATATAAGTTAAAAAGAGTATAGGGCTAAGAATCAAATCTTGAGCAACCCCTGAAGTTACAGGATATGAAGAAGAGTGCTGTTCATTGAGTACAACTTTTATACTACAATTGGAAGGATTTAATAATCTTAAAGATGTTACATGATACACTGCAAGAAGAAAGCTTACAAAGAAGACCAGTATGCCAAACTTTATCAAAATCATTAGAAATGTTAAGAGCAATAGCCTTAACCTCTCCACATCTATCTAATGTACAGTAAAGCCTATTGGTTTTACCGTTAACAAATCAGCAGTAGAATGAGAAGACCAAAAACCATATTGATGATCAGAAATTAAGATAATAGATTCAAGATGAGAGATATAATGTTTGTTAACTAATGACTCAAAAACCTTGCTTATGATAGTAAGAAGACTAATATGGCTTTCCAGAATTTTTGAAAATAAGGATAACAGATGCTGTTTTCCAGCAGGATGGAAAACAAGACTTTGATAAGCAATTGTTAAATAGTTTTGAAAGTATAGACAAAAGTTCCGGAGAACACTTTTGTGAGACTATAACAAGTTTTTTGTCTGGACCACAAGCTTTAGAAGAGTCTAACCAGGAATCATTTTAGATACAGAAACTTGAGTGACAGGAACATCAAGCAATGGATCAACCTGTTTGTCATTTCTATCAGGTAGAACGCAACTAGTGGAATCAAGAGATGCTATTGATGAGAGGTTCTTAGCAAATTATTTCTGATCAGTCTTAATTAATGAAACACAATGTTAAATAAAAAAAGTTTGACAAACGATTTTCTACTAATTTATAGCTCTGTTCTTTTAAGAGCCTTGACCACTCTATTTTGTTTTTTTTTTAATTTAAAATTATTCGGCAATAATTTACCAACCTCAATCTTTTAGAGGTTGACAAAAAAAAATTAATACAAAGGTCTTACCATAAAACATAGAAACAAGGGCGGCAATATTTGCCGACCTCAAACACCTTTCGGTCAGCAGTTAGGTCAGCATGCTAAATGCCGACCCTAATTCCGAGGGTTGATATATATATATATTTTATATATATAATAAATATATATATATATATATATATATATATATATATATATATATATATATATATATATATATAATAAATATATATATATATAAATATATGTATATATATATATATATATATATATATATATATATATATATATATATATATATATATATATATATATATATATATATATATATATATGCTTTTAAATGTACAGTCAGAGAAATCCAAAAAAAGTATCCAAACAAAACATTTTATTGTGAAAAATAAACTTTTTCAGGTTATTTCAGAAAAACGTATGTTTTTGTAAATACTTTTATAATTATTCTAAAAGCAAGTTTAATTACAATTTTATATAGCAAAAAATTAATTAACAATAATTAATTTGAATTGCTAAAATTTAATGGTTCCTGAAGGAGTGTTAAAACTTCAATGAAAAATAATTATGTTGTTTTGTAAACGAAATTTTGAAATTGATTATTAAAAAAAGTTTTTAAATCAATAGTTTTTGAAATATTGTTGTTTTACAACAATTAGTTTTCAATAATTAACTGAAATTTTTTAAAATTCATTTGATTAACCATTGATATCATCAAGTATGGTAGTTAAAATCAAGGAATCTGATTAAAAAGTATAATATGTTTGGATATGTGCAAAATTAGCCAAGATCCTAAGCTAAGTGTAAAACAACATCAAGAATAGATCGACAAATTGTCATGATGGTGCAAAAAAACCGCTTTTTATTGGCACTAAAAATGTCAAGCCTCTTTGAGAATGATTTTAGGTTACAAGTGAGCTCATGAACTATTCAAAATCAATTGAAAGAAAGTGGATTCAAAGCAAGAGTTCCATGCAAGAAACCATTCCTTTCAAAAATCCATCGAAAATGAAGACTTGCATTAGCTAAAAAATATGTATATATGTTGGTATTATTCTGGAGAAAAGTTTTTTGGGCGGATGAGTCAAAATTTAATCTTGTGAAGTCCGATGGAGCTAAAAAAGTATGGAGAAAAAAAGGTGAAGCATTTACACTCAGTTGTATTTGAGGCACAGTAAAATTTAGTCGAGGCAATGTTATGGTATGGGGATTGATGGCTTGGAACGTCTTCCAACAAGACAATGACCCTAAACATACGTCAAAGAAAGCAAAAGAGTTTTTTATCCAGAAGTAAATTGAGTTACTTAAATGGCCAGTGCAAAGTCCAGATCTCAATCCAATTGAACATCTCTTGGCTATTCTGGAATAAACTGTAACACATGTCTAAAAAGAAAAGAAGAGCTAAAGATCATGCTCCAAAACGCTTGGGCTGATATTGACTCAGATAAGACAAAGAAATTAGTTGAATTGATGCCATTTCGATTTGCAGAAGTTATAAAAGCTAAAGGCAGTCCAACTCGATATTAAAAAGTCATAAAAATAATTACTTGGAGAAACGTTAATCTTTAAGCCTTAATCTTTAAAATTTTGTTCAGATACTTAATTAATGCTAAAAAATTGCATAGTTTAAATATCTTAATTTTTTATCGATTAAATACTATTATTGATATTTTTTTTTTTTTGCATATTGAATTTGTGATTAAATTTTCTTTCAGAATAATCATTAATTTTTATTTTTATAAAGTTATTTTTTTCTGAAATAACCTGACAGTTTATTTTCCATACTTATTTCTCTAACTGTATATGTTTAAATTTTTAAGTTACAAATGGTTTAAATTTATTTGAGTTGATTAATATAAAAAATTAATTTAATATTTAGGTCAGTATAGTTTGTTACAGTTTAAAAGTTTTTAAATCAACAAAGAAGCAAATTTAGTTTTAGGTGATTTTTATTTTATATTTATAATTTAGCTATTTTTATTTTATATTTGATTACAATAGTTTGTTAGTTAAAATATGTTTGTATTATACATGTTTTTAAATTCTTAGTAATAAGTGGTTTATAAACTTTGAAGTGTTAATGTCAGTAAGTGTTTACAATTTGGTTTTAAAATGTACATAACTAGTGTATGCTTTTAAAAGTAAAATGGTTGATTAGCTAAATATTTTTTTTTAGTAATGCATCAAGAAAATGATGATAAAAAGTCAAGCAATCTTCTAACTTTGTAGTATCTTTTAATTCTTTTTATATAATCTTATTTTTTTAGACCAATTAATAAAAAAACTAAGATGAAGTTTCAGCTGGTGTAAGAATATACAGTTTCATAAGATAAAAATTATATAGCAGCATCTACTTTACATTATATAATAAACTTAATTTATTTTACTACTGTTAATATCAATGTTATTCAGTTGTATGGTCACTTTTATAATAATATCCACAAACTTAGGCCCTATCCTATAAAACTTTTACAATATTGTAAACTTTACAATGTAATTTCACCGAAATTTTGTAGTTACATTGTAAAATTTAAGGCGTCCTATAAAACAATGACGTTTTTATGTAATTGGCGTTTCTAAGTAAAATCTAAAAATAGATCTCGCAAAAGCAGTTTGTAATTACGCGCTAAATTAATTTTGAACGGTAACTTTAAAACAAGATATCACTCAACTAAAGTAGGAAAGTTATTTAAAAAGTTAATGGACGTGTTTTTAAAATGAATTTTGAAAATTGTTTACATCATTTCTGCAATGATAAAAACATTTAAATGATTCGGTTTTTTCGAAAACTAAATTTCCTGTTAGCCTACAGATGAATAAGATAAAAGCCTTAAGATAAACAATAAGACAATACCAGCAAAGTTAGTGGATGGAAATGAATTGGATGATGTTTCAATTTACAAACGGGCTCTGTATGGTTGAAACATTAATTATACTTTACCTTTTAATTTTAGCTTTACTTTCTTGTGGCATAAATTCTTGGCAACTTTTGTATAATTTAATAATTTTATAATCCTATATAAAGGAGATTGTTTTCAATAAAATAATTAAGTGAAAACAAATAAAAATTTTAATAAGAAAACTAATTTTTATGGAAATGCTAACAAAAGAACAAAAAATATTATGGCTAACTTCATTTTACAAAACAAAGAGAAAATGATCGGTTCACTCTCTCCGTCTTGCAGCAATCAAGACCGAAAAGAAAAATGGCAAGAAGTAAAAAATTTTCTTGTAGCTCACGGTCTTTCTTCTACTGTTTCAATTGAACATATTCGGACAACTGAGTGGCAAAACCTGAGGAGATCAACGATAGATAAGTTTAAAAAACTCAACAAATCTGGTGCTGAAGGTGGCCAACTATCTGACTATGAATGCACTGTGATGGACATCATAGGAAAAGAATCAGCACATATTCTCCCAGTCAAAGTTGATGACATGAGAGTTGGAAAAAAGGTTTTGACCAAAAACCTCGCCGGTGATGCCATTCTAACTAAAAACATTTCTTCAAATAACTTTGTGGATATCCCAGACCCAGGTAGTTTTGTATCATATTTAAAAATCAATTTATTTTTTCTTAGATATTTTTAGTAGTTATTTGAATCAGTTATAACAGTTGTTGATAAAAATTCTAAATAAAAATTACAAAGTAGATGTAAAGTGGTACTGTGGTTGATAAATGCAACATCTGTGTAAAATTAAAATTTGAAGTGTTTTCGTTTTAAGTAAAAACACTCTATAATTTATAGAAATCTCAAATGAGCAAGACGCAAATTCATCAAGCTCTTGCATTTTTATGCCTTATAATCCAGCCTCTAGCCTAGAGTTTAATTATATCCAGACTAATTATATCCAGACAAAACTAAGAATACTACATAAAAACCAGTTATACAGAAGAAAAATAAAAGCTGGTACTTTAAGATTCTTAGCAGCCATTCCAGATATATTAAATTGAATTTATATAAACACCTTGAAATTTACATAACCAGTATAAAAATTTAAACTATGAAAACA
Source organism: Hydra vulgaris (assembly GCF_022113875.1). NCBI lineage: Eukaryota > Metazoa > Cnidaria > Hydrozoa > Anthoathecata > Hydridae > Hydra > Hydra vulgaris. Next base: position 18,934,134 of record NC_061159.1, on the reverse strand, counting down.
ATGCCATCATTAAGTTGTAATAACATTTACCAAAAAATGTAAAAAAAATTTTATTTATTTTATATATATCCAAAACTGCAAGCGGCACTCTATACCGTTCACGAAAGACAGCATCAGAGATATTGTCTTGAAACTTGCGTTCCTGAAACTATTTTTCAGAATGTTAAACAAATATTATATATATATATATATATATATATATATATATATATATATATATATATTATATATATATATATATATATATATATATATATATATATATATATATATATATATATATATATATATATATATATATATATATATATATATAATATATATATATATATATTTATTAGCCTTTTATTTTTTGTCAAATAAAGAATCAAACAAGAAATATAGCTTGACTCAGATCTCTTTTGCACTGACAAGATTCCTGAACTAGAATCAACAGATAAAGTATAGAAAAGAAACTAAAGAATAGTAATAGAAACAACATGCACTCTGTAGTTTTGCTAAGAAGAAAACATATGATTATAAAATGTGATATTTTTTTAGTATATGTTTGGTAATGCATATTACTTTACTATTTAATATTATTAAATATTTACTACTAATTAAAATAATACTTTCTATTAATATAAATAATATAATAATCTACTATTAATATTATTTAATATTAATATAATAACGAATAGTATTTGTAAATACTTTAGAGAGATGTGCATCTCTCTAATGTATTTTCAAATAGTATTCGTTATTAAATAGTAAAGTATTTATTAACAAACACTAAAGAACTTTAAAATCTCAAAATTGTTTAAGATTTAAAAACAATGTATTTATATACTCTTAGCAACTCTATCAGCAAAATGTTTAATATAGTTTGCAGTTTAAAAAACCATTTTGCTTTTAAAATGGCTTTAAATTAAATTTTCACATATTTGTTTAAAATAAGTAAACCTAATATAACATAATAATTCTTCTCAGTTATTTATTTATTTTTAATATCTTTGACATAATTGTTTCTAACTTGATAAAACTCAATATGAATTACGAATTTACACACCTTTCGGGCAGTGTAAAATTGTAGCTTACATTATTATATAACTTTACGCCGTAAATTTTTTATAGGACCGTGTAACTTTACAATGTATACAATGTAGCTACATTGTAGAAATTTACATTGTAAATTCGCTTTATAGGATAGGCCCTTAATCTAAATGTTAGCGTTAGTAGAAACGAGAAAGAAATGCTTTTAAAACAAATATTTATGCTGGATGAGCATTTCAGCAAATACAGTTTTTAACATGTGTTAGCAGCAGTGATTAATATCATTAGATCAAATATAAATAATACAACAAAATTAAGGTTAACTAGGCTTGATAAAATATTATATAAATTCTGATTAATGAAAATGGTAAACAGAAAGAGAGAAGATAAAAAGAAGAAATCATAGCCTATGCTATTTTTGTAATGGATTGGGTATATAGTTTCCTAGAAGTATATCTAAATGAGATAAGTAGAAGTCTCATTTAAAAACAACAATAAATATATTTAATTATTTTATAATCTTTCTTATTAGCTTAGCTTTCTTATTGCCTTTCATATTTCAGTACAACAACATTTTTGCGTTAACCTATTTATCTAACTCCAAGTAATACTGTTCTGTTAATATGGTATAATAAACTTGCAGTAGAATGAAAAGAACACTTTTGGAGTATTGCAATAGGAATGTGAACCACAAGCTGTAGAAAAGTGAAAAATAGCTTGAATACATTAATAGAGTGAACAATAGCCATATATTAATAGAGTGATATTTAAAAATAGATTAGATTATTTAACAATGGATTAGAATATTTAACAATAGATTAGAATAGTTTACAATGTAATAAAATACTTAACAATGCATTACCCTGTTTGTCAGCCTAGACTTCTGAGATATTGGTACAAGATTTAGTTGTCTAAAAGTGATGGGTCTCAATCTTAGACAACATCTTTTTGCATAAAATGAGAAGAAGCTGAACCTTGCAAATGTTTTGAGCTTTAATACCAGAAAGTTCACTATCATTCAGTAAGATGAGCATTTGTCATTCAGCAAAATGAGCATTTGTCATTTAGTAAGATGGACATTTGTCAAATTTAAGTCACTTAAAATAATAATACTCACAGATAGATAAAAAAGTATCAGTTTGATTTCGATCAGTTTGATCTGAAACTACATTGAAATGAGAAGAAATAGAGGAAACAATAAAGTAAAAAAAACAAACAAAAAGCAAAGAAGAAAAAGGTGTTAAAATGTTAAACAAAAGCATATTAAAGAATTTTCAAAGTTTTCAAACTAGATTTCATGATAAATTACTTAATTTATAACTGAGTAGATGCCTAGGTCAAGCTTGTTTCTGTTGGAGTCTTTGTGGATCAAAGTATTATAGCAATTGACACTGATATTTAAAGAGGAAATTAAAATTAGTCTTGCAAAACCAACTAGGTCTGACAAATTTTTAAATGTAATTCAAAAGATAAAATATTTATCAAGTATTGATTTAAACAATTTGGTGTTGTTGATGAATAATTTTTTGTTTAATGTATAGTAAATGCAAATTTTGCAAATTTTGCTTTGTCATAAGATAAAAGATAAAGACCTTAAGAAAGATCTCTTGAAATTAAATGTTTCAATGTATTTGTTAACAACAGACAGATTAGCTTCATGCAATATTTATTAAAAACAAGTTAAAGAAAGACTTTCTGACATATTGAAAAATGATCATCAAATAGGTACTTGGTATAACTTTAAAGGACATAAAAGTAAATCAAGTAAAAAAAAATCAAATGGTGTAAACTAAGTAAATCAAATAAAAAAAGTTATAAAATATTTGCATGAAAGTGAGGTTAACTTAGAAAATAAGAAGCATGATAAAATAAACAATCATATTTTTCTTTTTTGGATTAGGATAGACATTATTTTAGAATTTTAGCAAAGTTAATAATTGTTTTTTTATTAATAATTTTTATAATAATAAAGTAGTTTAATTTTAAAAGCAAATAAATTATTTTCCTTAATTTTTTTTATTAATAAAGTCATTCATTTGGGTATGAATGCAAAAAGCGCTGTAATTTGGAGGTACTTTCCTCTAAACATATTTTGTTCATCTCTGGAAATGTGTGTCAAGTAATAGACCTTAAAAATCGGGAGCAACAACAGCTTTACAGTGTTGGTGGTGGTGGCATAGGTGCAATAAAAGTATAACAAATTATTGTTTCACAATGGTAATGTTAATGATATTAATGGTAATGGTAATGGTAATTTTGTTTTACAGGTGCATCCTAGTAGAGAATACTTTGCTGTTGGAGAAAAAGGATATAATCCCTCAATTTTTATTTATAATTATCCCACTTTAAAATGTTACAAAGTTTTACGCGAGGGAACTACGATGGCATATACTAACCTTGATTTTTCAGTCAGTGGAAAATTGTTAGCATCAGTTGGAAGTGCTCCTGATTACATGTTGACTATATGGGATTGGAGAGAGGTACTTAATTTTTTTAGAATTAACCTTGCAGCAAATTTTTTTTTTAAAAACAATAATTTTTTTTGTTTGGCTTTGTTTGTATGGTTATGTTTATAGTAACGGCTGCAATAACCTAGTGATTACATTATCTCTGTTTCAGCATTGATATATTATTATATTATTGTTATTATCAATTTCAACTTTTTCAAGGTAGTAGTTTTAAAATCTTATAAAACTCTTTTCACTTAAAATGCAAAATTTTCATAAGCAAAAGTTGGTACCAAAATCCAATCATAAATTAAGTTATTAACAGTATTAAATTATTTAGAAAATAATCTGATTCTTGAGGAAAAAAACCTAATGAATAAATGATTTGCCTAAAGATACTGTATCTTTAGGGTGTGATTTGGCTGAATTGTAAATCACACAAGACTGATTTTTTTTTAATTTAATTTAAAAAACAAACAAACAAACAAAAAAAAAAACATTTCATCAATAATTTTGAGCAAGTATTTTTAAGTTATGTTTAAGTAAACTTCAATGCATATAGAAAAAATACACAAATCATTTTTCTTTAGCAGACAAACAACTAGGATTTCATTTTAAATGGATATTTTTTCTCCAATATAAATTTTAATCAAACTTCTGCTTTACTTGTTTTATATTATGTATTGATCTTTTAAGAATACTATCAAGAATTTTAATACAAAAATAAATAGTTTAAAATAAAATTAGTAAAATTAAAACAGAGTATTATGATAAAACTTAAAATCTTAGAAATAAAAAATAATAAAATAATAAAATTTATTTTTAAAATAACTTGGAATGGTTTACATAAATTATTAAATAGTAAAAGTTTTACTCAAATGTTTATAATAAATTCTAATCATATTTTTATTTTTTTCCCTATTTTTAATTTTAAAGTTCTTCTTTTCATATATATTATCAGTTGTTATGTCAAAACAAAATGTGTAAATTACATGATCAAATACAAAGTTAGTGTTTTTGTTTCACGTTTTTAAATTTTTTTATAGGAAGTTACTATCCTTCGATCTAAAGCTTTTGCTCAAGATATATTTAGAGTAGCATTTTCTTTGGAAGATGAAGGTCGTCTTTGTACTAGTGGTGTTGGTCACATTAAGTAAATATTTAGTTATTTTTATATATTTATTAAATATAAATAAATTTATATATATATATATATATTATATATATATATATATATATATATATATATATATATATATATATATATATATATATATACATATATATATATATATATATATATATATATATATATATATATATATATATATATATATATATATATATATATATATATATATATATATATATACATATAAATATATATATATATATATATATATATATATAGTATATATATATATATATATATATATATATATATATATATATATATATATATATATATATATATATATATATATATATATATGTATATATACATATATATATATATATATATATATATATATATATATGTATATATTACTAAACAGTTCAGGAGTTCAGGTCAGGAGTATGGTCTTCATGATCATCCTGCTACTGGTAACATGTAACCCAGTGCAACCTGCTCCATGTTCTGCTGCCTTGCAGGATTTGCTTTCTAAGCAAAGGCTGGAAGGAGTGTTCTTCCTGTCATCAGTACTATCTTATATCAGTCATGCCTATAGTAATTTTTTTTTTTTTTTTTTTTTCATATAGTTGGAGGTGTCTTAGTTACTGTATTAGCTCACCTGTAATCTACGTTATATGTATGTTTGTGTTCTGTCTGAACCTCTGGCGCGGTGTTCGCTCACCCGTAAGTTACTTTATGTTTTTTATGTATGTTTGTGTTCTGTCTGAACCTCTGGCGCGGTGTTGACTCACCCGTAAGTTGATTTATGTTTGTTTGTGTTCTGTTTATACTTTAATGCAGCGTGAGCTCAGTAACTAACTACTTACTCCAACTACAAAACCTACACTCACCTTAGACTCCTGTATTTTGTTAGATGTAATGTTTTTCCTAATGCACTTCCAAAATGTCATGCCTGGTTTTCTCAAAGTACTGTTGCGGGAAGTAACTCCTTTTAACTACTCCAGGTCAGGTCAGGATAATCGAGATCAATCTTGCTACTGGTATCACGTAACCCAGTACCACCTGCCACAAGCCCTGCTGCCTTGCAGAGTGTGCTCTTCTAATGCAAAGGCTAGGAAAAATAAACTCCGACTAAAAGTTCCCCTGCCTTGGGGCTCTTGGTTGAGTAAAGACTAGAGATGGTGTCTCGATAAAAATACTCAACTTGGACAGGTGTTAACTGCATCCAGCTACTGTCTTGTAGAAGGCCTCCTAGGCAAAGACTTTAGGGGTAAGCAGAAAAATTCTGCTAACCAGCCTCGAACCCCTTCTTCATCTATTAGGCTGGCGTAGATGTAACCTGTGTTACATTGTTTCCTGCCTAGGATGATGAATGCTGGATCTCCTTGACTCTACTCATAGAATTTTGATTATGCCTCCTTGATAATGGCTATGCAACTCTTCCTGTTTTCTCCATATGAGGGTACATCTCTAAAACTCAGTTTAATGGTTCTTAGGCTGGCTGGTAGTAAGGTTTCCCAAACTCTGTGGTAGCTCTCAGAGAGGCTGATTCCATCAACAGCTGCAAAATATCAGAGTATTAACAGTGCCATGTTGCGCATGGATGGTGTCCCTGTTAATGCTTTTGGTGTGCATTGTCAAGACCACATAAGGAGCCCTATGTCACGGCTTAGGGTTAATTAACAGGACTGAGACAACTGCATAGCTCATTGATTAGGAGGCTGTGCTCTATCTATGAATGAGTCAAGTTCTCATTAAACCCAAATCATGACCAAAGTAACCAAAAATTTAAAACCTAAAAAACCATCCCCACCACCTAAATATTTTAATATATCTTTTACAAATATTCGCGGTCTAAGAAGCAACTTTCCATCAGTTGAGTCTTACCTCCTGCAAAATTCACCAGACTTGCTTGCACTCAGCGAAACAAATTTAAGTTCTGCAATTTCTTCTTCAGATGTCAGTGTTGATGGGTACTATCCTTTGATTCGTAAAGACTCAAATAGTCACATGCTAGGTTTAGGGGTATACATAAGCATTAATTCCTCTATTTGTCATGAAATCAGGTTCGAATCCTTTGACCATTCTTTTATGTGCTTTCGCCTAGCATCTCTTCACTCTATCACCTTTCTCTTTGTTCTTTATTGTTCTCCTTCTTCCCATGATTGCACTCTTTTAGATGTTATCTCTGATCAAATTGACCATGTCCTCTCTCTTTACCCCTCTGCCAATATTGTTGTTGTTGGTGATTTTAATGCCCATCAAACTGAATGGCTTGGCTCTAACACCACTGATCCTGCTGGCACTAAAGCCTTTAACTTCTGCGTTTCTCAATCTCTTACTCAGATAGTTAACTTTGTGACTCGTTTTCCTGACAAGCCTAATCATTTACCTTCACTCCTTGACTTATGTCTTGTCTCTGACCCTAGCTTATGTTCAGTTTCTCCCTTTTCTCCCTTAGGTGGTTCTGACCATGCAATGATCTCTATAAATCTTTCTTCTTGAACTTCTTTTTTGGGCTTACCTTATCATCGCACCACCTACTACTACCCTAAAGCTGACTGGGATTCCTTTTGTGATTATCTTCGTGATGGTCCTTGGGCTGATGTTTTTTCTCTCTCAGCTGAAAAATGCGCCTTCTACGTAACCTCCTGGATTCAGGCTGGAATGGAAGCTTTTATTCCTTCGTGTCGGTTTCAAGTCAAGCCTCATTCTACTCCATGGTTTTCTCCTTCTTGTGCGGCTGCTATATCCAATCGTAATCATTTTTTTCATCTTTTTCAAAAGAACAACTCTCTTGAGAACAAACGGCTATTTATTATTGCAAGAAATCGATGTAAAAAGGTGCTTTCTGATGCTAAACTCCATTATTCTCAGTTCACTAAATCTCACATCTTATCGCAGAAGTTAGGCTCTAAAGACTTTTGGAAAATCTTCAACAGCATTATTAACAAGGGTAGATCTAACATTTCATCTCTCATTCATGGGACTGATCTTATTATCTCTCCCAAGGATAAGGCAGAACTATTTGCAAAGAACTTTTCTTCTAATTCCACTCTTGAATCTTATGGACATTCTCTTCCTTCTCGATCCCCACCACGTCCCTGGTAGTACCGCGCTCAACTCGTTTCTCCGCGCAGCGGCTTTGTTCGTCAAGGTTCGTGTTTCGGAGTTATAGAGTTGAGAGAGGGTTATAGCCACAAATAAGTAGCCTCCTCGTCTGTAGTGGCCTTCTCGGCCTTGAGGAGGTGAATTAAAATTAAAATTAAAAAAAAATTAAAGTCTTTTCTTTTCGATCGCTTAGAACAAGCAGCTGATCTTGAATCCGATCTCACTTCAGTAATAGATTGGGGTTCACAGTGGCTTGTGAATTTCAACTCTAAAAAAACCCAGTTGCTTACTGCAAACAACTACCGTAATATGGTCAACATTCCTATATTAATGAATGGCAATCCTCTTACTGAGTCGTCCTCTTTACGTCTTCTTGGATTATTGCTTACTACTGACCTTTCATGGAAACCATATATACAATCGATTGCTAAATTAGCTTCTGCTAAGGTTGCTGTACTTTATCATGCTCGCCATTTCCTTACTTCTGATTCCATTCTCAACCTCTACAAATCTCTTATTCGTCCCTGTATGGAATACTGTTGTCATATTTGGGCTGGTTCTTCTAACGATTCACTTTCTCTTCTTGACAAGGTCCAAAAAGGCATTGTAAATGTTGTTGGATCTGGACTATCTGCTAAGCTTGAACCTCTTTTCCATCGTCGTAAAGTTGCATCTCTTTCTCTTTTCTACAAATACTATCATGGTCACTGCTCAAAGGAGTTATCATCTCTAGTTCCATCAACTAAAATTCATTCTCGCTTTACTTGTCATTCAGCTAAGTCTCATTCGTTTACTGTATCTGTCCCTGCATGCTCTAAAAACTTTTATTCATCTAGTTTTTTTCCATGCACTTCAATCCTTTGGAACTCTCTCCCATCGTCATGTTTTCCTGACTCATACAACCTTCAACTTTTCAAGTCTTCTGTCAACCGTTTCCTTGCTCTATAACTCTGTTCTTTTTTTTGCTAGTAACTCCCAACTTAATAGTGGTTGCTTGCAGCCTTGTTGGGAGTGAATGCAAATAATATATATATATATATATATATATATATATATATATATATATATATATATATATATATATATATATATGTATACATATATATATATATATATATATATATATATATATATATATATATATATATATATATATATATATATATATACATATATGTATATATATATATATATATATATATATATATATATATATATATATAATATATATATATATATATATGTATATATATATATATATATATATATATATATATATATATATATATGTATATATATATATATATATATACATATATATATATATATATATATATATATTATATATATATATATATATATATATATATATATATACATGTATATACCCATATATTTAACACATATATACAAAATATAATTTAGATTTTGGACAATGGCTCACACATTTACTGGTTTAAAGCTTCAGGGTGATTTAGGAAAGTTTGGAATTACTGAGATATCTGATATTTCAGGTATAAATGATATTTTTGTTTATGTTTTTAGTTATTACTCTGTTTTCAGATATTTCAGGTTTGAAATATGTTTTTACTTGTTATTGATGTATTTATAATACTTTAGTTATAGTAGCTTTTAGTTATTACTGTGGTATTAAACATTAAATTTTTTCGAGACTTAAGTTGTCTAATTTGTTATCGCTAAGGTTATCAAATTTTTTTCACTTTGAATTTAACAACTTAGTTCAAAAAAAAATATATAGGTGTAAAATATTACTTTTTAATTAAATCTACATCATTATAAAATATCACAATCATTTGAATCATTATCACAACTTATCATAAAAAGTTATTTAATTATCATACTTGATCATAATTAATTATATTGATTTGATTCATTATCATATTTGAAAGGGTTTGCATCATCATAATTAATCACAATGATTTTACTGACAATTTTAAAAGATTCTATAAACCTTTAGACATTTTTCATTTTAGTTTGAAAGCTGAAGATCTCAATGTGTTTCTTTATTACATTACTTCTTCTTCTTTTTTTTTTTAAATGCTTTAACATTTAAATAGGACTGATTCCATTGTTATGTGAGTTACTTTTGAACAATAGTTAAACTCATAAACAGGTGGTTCATACTTCAGCATAATGCTTTGTGAAATTGCAATTTATCGCAAAATATTATTTAAACCGCACAACAAAAAATATTCAAAAACTTGTTTTAAAAAGTTGAACATTTCTTATCTCAAATTATAAATCAAAAATTGTTACATACGTTATTTGTACACATCTAAAATTTTAACAAGTAAATTTTGACAAGGCTTATCTGTGAATTGGTTGCATATTGAAAAACCGAAATGTGCAACTTGTTATTAAAGATGCCGCTTAACAAAACCATAAAGTGGATTTGGAGAAAAGATTTTAATTGCAAATTAAGTTAATAATTTGTCATTGTTACGTGTGTTACCAGTCTTGTTAAATGCGTTGCCGCGTGCTAAACAATTGATAAAAGCAATCATTTCACAATTATAATAGCAAAAGCGTAGTGATTACAAATGCAAGCATGCGAAATATGAGTAGTTAAAGAGTTTAGACGTTCATGGTAATAAAAATTTAAATGTCTGTGGAGTGAAACTCCATATATGTTCAGGTTTTTGAACCAGCAAATGACAGGGGATCAATTTTTCTAAGAACTTGAATTTTATCGTAAAGCATCACATCAGGTTTAGTTGGCCAAACCCATGAATTCCCAAACCAAATGTTTTTCAACTGTGGATACTAAAACTTGATTTGAAATAACTTCTTTTACTTGTCCAGGAAATTCTGATGCATTGTAATTAACGACACACTAATCACCCACAGAAAGCGTCAAAATTGAACTGTGACCATTTTCATCTATTTGACATAAGTAATCTAAAAGTAAAATGGTGCACTTTATTTTGTCCTGTTTCCCGCAGCATGATTTTGCTGCGTTGATTTGCTGTGACACAATGAATTGTTTTTATGCCTTCAACATCTTTTACATTACTCCATGAGCTGAATTTGCTGGTTAGCTTATAAATCTCTTCTTGCTGAACATGAAAAATTATTGTTTTAGGTATTAACATGGTTGCCAATTCAGCAAAATTTTTAGATGATTGAACAATGGTGTTAGCTCCCTTTAACATAATTTTTTTGAGATATTTTGCTTTCCCATCAATTGCGTCAATTACCCCCTTTCCATGGAAGTTTTTGGTGGAAGTGACGAAATCTTCCACCAAAAATTTTTGTGATATCAACAGACCAGAAGTTGCAACAAATGTAAGATATATTTATTTTTAAATTCAGACAATGGTCCATCTGACCAATTGGTTTTTTCATCGTAACAATTTGAATCAGGCAATTTCATAATACAATTGTATACTTTAAAAAGAAATGCAAAAATAGTATCCTTGATTTTCTTCAGAGTATCAGAGCAAATAATAAAACCTTGTTGTGTACCCCTTGCAAACGTAGCTGCTGTAAAAAGAGTAACGCTAGATCTGCTCCACATAGCTGACAGGATTTCAGATTGATATTTGCATAAATATGACATTGCAAAATCTATTTGCAGGATTCTGGAGGTACATTTTGTTTTGTCTTCAGAAAATTCTTTAGCTTGGATTCTTTTCACCTGCACATGCTTTACAACCTTTTCAAAACCTTTCCGAATGACACCAATAAGTTCTCTAACAGTACCCTGCTACTGAATTTTGCGCAGTTGCTTCTTGGATTCAGCAATGTTGTCACGTTTGAAGTACTCATTAATCTATTCATACCAAATCATGAATCACTCATTTACACTGATCAGCTGGTGTATTTTTTAAAAGCAGTATATTATAGAGCATTTAAAAGCAGTATATTATAGAGTATTATATAGAGCACAAAATTTGGAAAACAAATTTTAATTATTTCATTGTTCTCAAAAAATAATGTATATGCCTCACAGAGGAACATAGTCAAGTAATACTTCCTCAAAGTTTCCTTTCTTCCATTTTTCCAAACAGTTATTGTATTTGACATGCCTGCCATAGTGTAAACAATGTCTGGTTGAAAGTAAAAGTCTTTTACTAGTTTTTCAATATTGTCTTCCAAACCTTCCACAAACCTTGCGTTTTTTAAACAAACATGTTGCATCAATTTTAAGACCGACATTTTCAGCAACCTTGTTAAGTACTAATCTTTTATTGGTAGGCAGCGGTAAAGCTTTGAAACAACATTTTACAGCTTTCTCAAGCATTTGTGGACGACGTAATGAAGATGACATAATTGTCGTGTTGGACACACCCAAAAGTTCTCTAGTTGACGTTACCATAGATTTCATAGTTTCCTTTTTCTTAGCTTTACATTTC
>NC_061159.1:18909533-18917033 GCF_022113875.1 Hydra vulgaris | reverse complement strand
AAGAATAAAATGAATTCAATGTTGTAAATAGGGAATAGGAACAAAAGATTTTAAAAACATTTAGTTTTTAAGTGTGATTGATTTTAAATAAACTTCTTGATGCTGCTTGATGTTTCATAGGGTCTCAATATAAACAATATCTTTAATGTTGACCCTTTTTGTTAACATACTGTAATATAACTGGTTTCTGATAATGCACTGCTTTTGAATAAATTTGTACAAACTTTACATATATTAGATTAGATTAAAATTTATTAGAACAGTGATACATGTTCTAAAGGACACGCAGGTCCATATATATGAAGGACTCTGACAACGTGCCCAACAATCACATAATACATATGCTAGATAATTATAAAATATATATAACATAATATTGTATATAAAAAGGTTCATTAGTGCAAATGATTATCAGTTGTTTATTTAAAAATTTTAATAAGGCTTTAATGGTTTAGGTCGGAAATGATGCACAGTTGCTATGGATGGTAAAATCAGCTGAAGGAGTAGGATCAAATATTTGGTATGCACAAGTAAGTTTCAATATTTGGTATGTACAAAGTAAGCTTCAATATAATACTTAATGTTTGATATGCACAAGTAAGTTTCAATATATTACTAAATATTGATAGAAGGAATTTCATATTTCATAAATATTTTATTTCTTTGAATTTCAGTAATTTTGATAAAGCTAATACAAAAAATCCAAGTAAAGTAATAAAATTAGAAATATAATAGAATAAACAGAAAAAATATTAGAAAATAGAAGTTTATTAGAAGATTTGATGGAGATAATTTAATCTTATTTAGGTTAATAACAACTTTAATGTAATAAAGTTTTTGAAAAATTTTTAGGTTCAAAAACTTTAAAAACCATCAACTACTTGCCTTTTCAGAAATGAATATGACATTTAAAAAAATACAACCATATGTTACAATATACAACCATATGTTACAATATACAACCATATGTTACAATATACAACCATATGTTACAATATACAACCATATGTTACAATATACAACCATATGTTACAATATACAACCATATGTTACAATATACAACCATATGTTACAATATATAACCATATGTTACAATATACAACCATATGTTGCAATATACAACCATATGTTACAATTACCATATTTTAACACTTTTACTAGTTGCATTAACTTATGGTTATGGCCTTTAAATAAATTTATAACTATTCAAAAATAATTTTTCAAAATTTTGAGGTTTGCATTTCAGTTTCAAAATAAAATTTTTTTAAATAAATATAAATTAAGATCAACAGACCAGGTCATCATGATTTTGTTTTTCATGGTTATTTTTTCAAAACAAATCAGATTTTGGCATACGTTTTATTTTAAATGAAATAATAAAATATGCCAAAATCTTATTTACTTTAGTAAATAATTGACATTTTAATTTTTAATTTGCTTTTAGGATGCCTGTGGTGGAATATGGCAGCTTGATCTTTCCTTTTCACACATTGTAAGCAAATTTTATTATTTTAATTATATAGTTTAAGATTGTACAAAAGCATATTACTATAGTGAGCAAACTCTTGAAAGTTTTATATTTTTTTCAATTCGCCTCAAATATTAGCCAAGTTCTATTAGCTGCCTAAGACAATGCTAAATGTAATATTACATTTTAATTTCCATTAAATATATAAAAGTTTATAAATGCAATTAAAAAGTTTTATTATTTTATTTTTTATTTACAAGACAACTTTACAATTTATTTTACAAGAATTTGCGACTGGTTTTTTTGGTACGAAGATTTTAGACTTGATATTAATGAGTTTAGAAAATGGTGTGCATAGTTGAGTTGTTCAAATCTTTTCATCACAGTAGTGCACAAGGTTAAAATTACATCTCATTGAAAGAAAGGTTGGATAGTCAAAGTTTTGAGATGTGGAAAAGCTTGATTAGGTTTGTATTATGAAGTAAAGTTGCTCAATCAGGTAGTTGAGTATTTCCAAAGTCATCCCTAAATTATGTCACACATTTTTCGATAGTTTTTGTCCTCCCCCTTCCCCTTTTTCACAATATTGTTACACTTAAGTAGCAGGTTTTGTATGAGTTGTCACTAAACCACTAACCCCCCTCACCTTTTAGCGTGGCGTAATTTATGGATTACCCCTAAGCTGGTGGCACAGAAGTTTAAGGTGGTTTAGATAGAAACATGATGATGGATACATTAGATGAGGACATGATGGATAGAAAAAAATGTAGAGTTGAAAGTCGGAAAGTCAGAAAATAGTGTGTAACATGAAAAAGTCTAACTTTGTAAGGTTTTTAAAATATGTATTTAAAAAAAAAAGAATTTTGTTTTTATGTTTTGTGAATTTTGTTTTTATGTTTTGGACTTTATCAAATAATTTCATTTAAAGTTTAATTAGAATGAAAAAAATAAGTAAATAAAAGACAGTTGTTAAAGCTACTTTTTAATTCGAATTATGTAAATAAAGACCAATAAACATGTTCATTATTTTTATTAAACTGTTTCAAAATGTGTTTCTTTAGAGTCAAGCTCCTTTGAAGATATTTTCTTATCATTCTGGTAAAATAAATGCATTAGCAATGTGTCCAAATGCACACTGCATTGTAACAACTGGTGATGATGGTAAAAAATCATTTTAATGGAAATTTAATTGACTAATAAAAATTGATTGACTTTTTATAATAAAAATTAACTAATAAAAATGAGGTTTTCCTGATTTAATATTTCACTTTTTTTTTTTAAAGAAAAAAACCCTGCATAATTAGCTCTATATATACACATAATTAGCTAAATATGTTTAAGAATTGACTGTTTTATGCAAATATTAATAATGAATAATTGATATTATTAATAAATGTAAATACATATAAAATTAATGCCAACACATACGCAGATATATCTAAAATTAATGCATATAATGCAATCACTTTTACAACAACTTACTGACTGCAATGCATTTATATATGAGAATTTTTATATTTGAGAACATCTATAATTATGTATACTTATGTATAAATATGTCAACTATTATAATTATGTATTTAAGAATAATTCAGTATTTATCAGTTAATTTATTAGCTATTAGTTGTTAATATCTTGATATATAAACTAATAATAACTAATAATATTATTAAAGGTAGCGTACGCTTGCATGATTATGAGTCAAAGCAAACACTGTGTGAGCAGAAGTTTAATGCAGCTGGTTGTTCTGCATTGTGGATACCTCAATCGGTATTTTAATATAAAAAATTCAATTTTGTGTATCTTAATATTTATTCTGTTATCTTATTTTATATTTTTATATTCATTATCTGCAAAAATAATTGATAAAGATTTTTAATAATTATTTTTATATGAGGTTGAAACTATACACTAAAAAAAAATGTTTAAATTTCTACCATTCGGTAATATATCATATTTTATCCCTTTAAGGTAAAAAATTGCACCTTTAAGGCAAAAATTTATATAAAAAAATAGTCATAATGGTGTAATTTGCTACCTTAAGGGTATAATATCTACCTTAAAGGGTTTTCTACCTTAAGGTGTAGGATATATGATATACCCTAACGGTAGGGTATGTGGTATACCCTTAAGGTTAGCCCTACCTTTTTTTTTTTAATGTGTGTGTTTTTTTGTATAGCATTATGTTAATAATTATGATAATAATAATTTTGTATAACATGATGTTAATATTCTGTTTCTTTATTTTTGATTTTTTAAACAAAATTTACATATAGTCAATAATTTTCCTTTAAATTTTTTTTTACTAGGTTAATAAAGAGTCTTCATCATTTTTAGTGGGCTTTAGCGATGGTGTGGTTCGCTGGTTAAATATAATTAAAAACTCAAACAAACATCATAAGTTGTCTGATTATTCATTTAATTTAAAGCAAGCTATCAAACCACACTCCAAAAAAGTTACATGTATATCTATGCATAACCAAGGAAAGTTGTTAGCTACTGGGGTTAGTCATTTTTAAAATTGTTTGATTTAGTTCACAGTTTGTCAGTTTAATAAGAGATAGTATAAAAGTCTTTTTTATTTTTATCAATGCAAAAGAGACTATCAAGAGTTTATTAATGAAAAGAAATAAATAGTCAAGATAATAAGAATGTTTATATAAAGGATTGTTTTGAATTTTTGATTTTTGTTGGAATTTAATTTTATTTAGAGCGAAGAAAGAACAATTTTTTTCTTCAGTGTTGGATTAACTCTAGAAAGTATAGGATTTGTGAATGTTGGGGATTGTGTAGTTTCCCTTCAGTGGTCTATTTATATGGTAAACATTTTTTATTTTATTTTATTTTTTTTATACTTTTTTTATTGTTCACACACACGCACACACACACACACAGATATATATATATATATATATATATATATATATATATATATATATATATATATATATATATATATATATATATATATATATTATGTATATATATATATATATATATATATATATATATATATATATATATATATATATATATATATATATATATGTATATATATATATATATATATATATATATATATATATATATATATATATATACACATATATTATATATATATATATATATATATATATATATATATATATATTTATATATATATATATATATATATATATATATATACACATATATTATATATATACACATATATTATATATATACATAATATTTTTTATGTCATAAATTGATGAACTTTGGATCAAAAGTAATGAAAATGGGTTTTATTCTGAATAATTTTCAAAAAAGTTACACACAACACAAAATTTTAGCATTATGAATTTTTAAAGTTTAGAATTTTCTTGAACCTTATGGAACTTTCTAAAATTTTCTAGACTTCTATATGTTTTTAGAAATCTATGTAACTTTCTAGAATTTTCTGGAGTCTTCTCGAAGTTTATGGAAATTAGCAAGATTTAGACTATATAAGCTGCCTGATTGAGCAACGGTAATAATTGTATATGAATCTGAATTTGCCAGATGGCAATCAAATAATGTAGAGCTTTTATATTTATTATTATTGCCTTTCTGAAATATATTCAAGTATTATCTTCAATCATAATGTCCTATAAAAGCTTCCACTATTCCACTGCTGTCCTATAAAAGCTTCCACTACTGAAACAAGATGATCTGGATAAAGAATCTTGCATGATTTTATGAGTCACATTGGAAAAGAAAACCTATTCCAATAGAGGAACAATTACTGAAAGATAAAAGCAAGATATCACTAAAAATCCAATTTGTTGGGCCTCACAGTGACTTGTAAATTTTAATTCCAATTAAACTCATCTATTTACTACAAACAACTATCGTAGTACTGTTGACATTCCTATGTTAATGAATGGCAACCCTCTCACTAAGTCCTCTTTTTTACATCTTCTTGGACTATTGTTTACTACTGAACTTTCATGGAAATCATATAAACAATCGGTTGCTAAATTAGCATCAGCTAATGTTGCTTCTCTTTATCGTGCTTACCATTTTCTTTCTCCTGATTCCATTCTCTACCTCTACAAATCTCTTATTCGTCTCTGTATGGAATGTTGTTGTCATTTTTGTGCTAGTTCTTCTAATGATGCTTTTTCTCTTCTAGGCAAGGCATTGTAAATGTAGTTGGACCCGGTATATCTGCTAAGCTTGAGACACTTTTACATCGTTGTAAAGTTGCATCTCTTTCTGTTTTCTACAAATACTATCATGGTTGCTGCTCAAAGGAGCTATTATCTCTAGTTCCATCAACTAAAACTCATTCTCGCTTGACTTGTCATTCATCAAAGTCTCATTCTTTTACTTTATGTCCCTTCATGCTCTAAAAATGTTTGTCTAGTTTTTTTTTCCGCACCTTAAGCCTTTGGAACTTACTTCCATCTTCATATTTTCATAGTTCATACAATCTTCAACATTTTAAGTCTTCTGCCAACTGTTTCTGTAACTCTATTCTTTTTTCCTAGTAAATCCTAACTTAATAATGGTTGCTCACAGCCTTTTTAGGAGTGAATCAGAATAAAAAAAAGAAAAATGTGTAAAACAGAAGAACAGTCCACAAGCAAGATCTACTGCAAAACCAAAGTTATAACCAAATTAGTAAGTTATTAACCAGCAAAGCAGCAATCATTTGTCAACAGTTTCTCAAGATGAGATCGACGTTCAGACACCTTCACGATCTGGTATATTTAGATCAACTATTAAAGAAGACTATTAATTGTTAATATTGAAGAATAAACAAAGAGAAGTTAAATTACAAGCACTAAATCTACTAGGCAGTAAAGCAAATACTGTTGTTAAAGGTATAACAGCTTTTTTTGATGAATACAAGTTTATGAAAGAGTATAATGATTGTAGATGATACTACAAATGTGAATACTGGAAAAAGGAATGGGATTATCATATGACACTGGAATAAGGAATGGGATTGTCAGTCAGTTACAAAGGCATTTTACTGAAAAGAAACTGGAAGAACCTCAATTCATTGGTTGTCAAAATGATGTTCTTGACATAGTAGGTGTTTAATATTTAGATGTTCAAATGATATTTTTTAATGAGCCCTTTGCGTAGTTATGAATGAAGAACTTTGAGGAAACAACATGTTGCCCAATATCAAATATTCATTTATCCCGGAACTTGTAAAGAACTGCAAACGATTCAGAAAAAATTTCAAGAATGGTAAAGAAGTGATTACCGAAACAGCAGGATGGCATGATGGTATGAAATTTCTATTTGATTGATCTCTTACAGATTTTTTTTTTGTTGTTGTTTTTTTGTTAATCACCTCCTCAAGGCCGGGAAGACCACTACAGATGAGGAGGCTACTTAATAGTAATTATAGCCCTCTCTCAACTCTACAACTCCAAATCACGAACCTTAACGAACAAGGCCGCTGCGCGGAGAAACAAGTTGAGCGCAGTACTACCAGGGATGTGGTGGAGATCCAACTCAGAACCTCTTGCTTATGGAGCTAGCATTTTACCACTACACCACTACCACATAATGAGCCAACCATTAGTTTATTGACCAAATGTACAATGCAGATGATCATCAGAAGCTATGTAGCAGCATAGTCACCAATAAGCATTAAACTAAGTGAAAAAGTTTTGAAAGAGTGCAGAACAAGCAATCAAGTATCAATTTTGTCTAACAAAGCGTAATAATTGTATATTATGCTTTGAATTGTATATGTGATGTAACAATAAAAAGTTAAATGTTTTATGATTACATAATAACTCTCTAATTAAAAATCTAGAATAAAATAACGATCATAAAATTGTTTGAAATATTATCCATACGCATATATGGTAAATTCAAATTTTTGATTTGTGGGTGACCTTTTTCAACAAGAAAATGGAATTAATGTTTTTTTCATTTCTTTTGAAAAAATATTCATCAATTTATGACCCAGTAATATAAAGTCATAAAATAGTCATAACCCTAATATATATATGTACATATATATATATATATATATATATATATAT
>NC_061159.1:18774533-18904533 GCF_022113875.1 Hydra vulgaris | reverse complement strand
TTTGCTTTATTTATTTTTTATTTATTTATTGATTTGAATTTTAGTGCTATATTTTTATATACAATGTTTTTATATCTGAAGATATTATTGGCTTAGCATAGGAAGAGCCACAAATAGTCATTAAGACTTATTCAAAAGAGCGTCCATTATTGACCAACATTTTTGCATACAGAAGTACTACTCAAGCGCTGAGTTGGCGGTGACAGAATTTGAACTTGTATTGTTAAACAGTCCGGATTTTAACTATTCATTTTGACACTGTAACCAACTAAGCTATCCCGCAAAAAAATTTTTTTTATTAAATGTTAAAATTATAAAACGTAAATCAACATATTATTAAAAGTATATTAAAAATAAATATCAAAATTTTTTATTATTAAAAAAATATTATATTTAAAAATTAAATGCTTTTGAAAATATTTTAAATTTTTGAAGAGATTGGAAATAGAAGCTAAAAGAGAAAAAGAACGAATCGAAAAAGAAAATTTTAAAAAACAAAATCCGGATGCTAAAGAAGCTGAAGAAGAAACTGTTTTAGAAAATGAAAATGAAGAAAATAGCATGCCTGAGAAGCATCCTCAAGGCAGTGTACTTAGATGTATCTATGGCTTTGATTACAAGCACTTCATATTATTCTTGGTAAAAAATTTTACTTGTAGTAGGTTTTTTAAATACTTTTTATGGTTTGTACTTTAAAAAAACTTGTTATGTAATTAGTATAATTTTATAATTTTTTAATAAGATTTAAGTTTAGATATGAGGTCTTTTTTTATAGCACCATATAATATCGCTAATACAAGATGAAAATACAGCAGACTACATTTAGTAATTTAATGTTTAAAAAAGTGAATAAATTATCAACCTATGTATGTTCTGAAATTATTTTTTATTTTTTGAAAGTTTTTAGGCAAATAAAAAAAATTTAACTGAAATTTCTTGATGGTAGATTTTCTTCTAATACTTTAGATAATGGTAGATATCTTACAGTAGATAATCTAATATAGTTATAAAACATAATAATAATGTTTATTTGATTACACAAGTTTTTGTTATACTTAAATTTATTTAACTTTAATGTCAATTTTTGTTTTCAAAGTTAATTTGCTGAAAGAGTTGATGGTAATTTTTACTTTACACATTTAAAAAAAAATACAAGGTTAATAGTTTAGATAATAATAATAAACTAATAATAATGATGAAGGCGGATAGTAAAAATAGTTGTTAAGAGTTATGATTTTTGCTATAAAGAAGGTTGAGCGGGAAGATTGTTGATCAGGGTCTACTTTTTGTTAATGTGTTGCCTAATATTAATATAAATAAACTCCTTTGGAGATATCAGTGTAATTTAAATAGTGTCATTGTTGTTGATTAATATAATTTTTGTTGGTTAATATCATTGTTATTGGTTAATGTAGTTGTTGTTGGGTAATATCATTGTTGTTTGCTAATGTAGTTGTTGAAAAAATAGCGGTTTACAGGCAGATCATTTAAGAGAGTGGAGGTTAGGGAGGAGTTGGCACACTAAAAATTACAGTTGTAATAATTAGCAAGTTGAGTTAAAAAACATCTTTTAAATGAAAATAAAGAGCTCAAAGTTCTCTCTGTTCTCCTTAGTTATTATAATTGTATTGATTTTTTTTTTATTAGTTGCTTAAGAAATTGAGGGGTATTTTTTGTTTTAACTTCTGTTGTTATGGTTCTGCATAGCTAGTAAATCATGTCTAATTAATATTGCCAAAACTGTTTTATTTTAAATAAAATTTGATTTCAAATATTGCTAAAAAAAAATAAAAACTAAAAGTTATAAACAAGATAGAAAAAAATTATTTAACTCCATAGTAACATTTAATCATATCAATGAAATCAATCAGTCTTTTATGTGTTGACATAATTAATTTTGTATATCTTAACATTTTTTTAGGCAATTTTGGTTACTAGTTTTTCAATATTAATGCAGTGTAAAGATAAATCTTGTTTAAGAATTCCTTAAAGTTTCCTGAGAACAACTATCTATTTAACCATGGTTAAATAGACAGTTGACATATTTTCTATTTAACCATATGGTTCATGGAAATGAACTTGTACTAAAATAAAAAATTATTTTGGTACTGAAGAAAAATTTGAGATAAGTAATGAAATGAGACTTATGAGAATTTATGATTATATAAAATAAATTGAATTTTTTATTTTAGTTCACTTCAATTTAATTAGTAGCATATGGCTTAATTACATTTGTAGTTAAAATTAGTATTATTTTTTTATTGGTAATGGTAAAAAAGATGCTTAAAAAATAATTACCTTAAATAAAATGTATTTAATAAAGAGCAGTTGTAAAGTTTTCATTAATTCAAATTCATTAAGTTGTAATGAACTATCTGAACAATATGTATCCATATATGTATCCAAATTCTTCCAAATTTGCACTTACATAAATTTTATGTAGAAACATTCTCTTTATTTTAATTTTTCAGTTCTTTTTTATACAGCTTTTGATTGATTGTGCCGAGTTAAAAATTGTTGAGTCAGCATATTTTTTACCAATATAATAAAACATTGTTTTCTTTATAACTATTTTTTTATACCACATATAGAATATTCTACACCAAGTATTTGTTCAATCTTTATAACATATCTGTTTTTCATGTTTATAGTTTATAGAGTTTTTTTATTGTGTTTACACAATGTTTTATTAGTTAAAGTATTTTTACAGAGTACACATTTTAGATTTTTTGTTAGAGGTTACTTATAATCTGTCTTAATAAGCACAGAGTTATTAGTTGTAGACATGGCAAATATATATACAATTTATTGCAAACATTAAGTAAGAGTAAGAAAAAAACAGAAAGTATAATCATTCATCTATTAAGCTGATGTATATGTCTTTATTTTACATTGTTTCTTATTTAGGATGTTAAATGGTAGACCTTCTTGACTCATTGAATGGATTTTGCTTGTGTCCTTGTTTTTATGACTAGGCAACTCATTCTATTATCTCCTAATGAGGGTACTGCTCTAAAACTCAGTTTTATGGCTCTAAGGTTGGCTGGTAGTCAGGTTTCCAAACTTTGTGGTAGCTCTCAGAGAGGCTGATTTCATCAACAGCTGTAAAATATCAGAATACTAACAGTGCCATGTTTTGCATGGATGATGTCCCTGCTTGTACTTTTGGTGTGCATTGTCACATTTGAAGCACTTTTTTTATGGCTTAGAGTTTATAAATAGTAATGAGGCAATTGCTTGGACTATTAGATAGTGTACCAAGTACTATCTGTTCTTTAACCAATTTAAAAAATGGCTAAAGTATAGAAAACTATAAAACACAAAAAGCCATTGTCATCACTAAGTTTTTACTTGCTCTTTGTGAGACTATT
Organism: Hydra vulgaris; assembly: GCF_022113875.1. Lineage (NCBI taxonomy): Eukaryota > Metazoa > Cnidaria > Hydrozoa > Anthoathecata > Hydridae > Hydra > Hydra vulgaris. Next base: position 18,901,162 of record NC_061159.1, on the reverse strand, counting down.
TTGAGTTTAGCTGTCTCATCTTGTGATCTTAGTGTTGATGGTTATCTTCCTTTACTTCATAAAGATTCCAATAGTCACATGCTTGCCCTGGGTATTTTCATTTGTAAGAATTCATCCATTTGTCAGGAAACTAGGTTGGAATCCGCAGACTGTTCTTTTATGTACTTTTGTTTATCTTCTTCACTCTATCACCTTTCTCTTTGTTCTATATTGCTCTCTTTCGTCTCCAGACTGCATTCTTTTCAATGTTATTTCTAATCAAATTGAACAAGCCCTTTCTCTTTATCCTTCAGCCAATATCGTTGTTGTTGGTAACTTCAATGCTCATCTCACTGAATGGCTTGGCTCTAGCATGATTTGGCCATAGCACTTGGCTCTGACTCTGCAGGTGTTAAAGTTCACAACTTTTACCTTCCTTAATCTTTAACACAAATAGTCAACTTTTTAATTCGCTTTCCAGAGGATCTAAATCATTTACCTTCTCTACTCGACTCGAAGTTGAATTATTTGCTAAGAACTTCTCATCAACCTCATTTCTTGTTATCTCCTAATGATCATATCCTACCTGATATAGCTGACAAACAGGTTCATCCATTGCCTACCATTCATATCACTCCATCTTCTGTATCTAAAGTGGTTTCCTGCTTAGACTCTTCCACAGCTTCAAGTCTGGACAGCATACCTGTAATAATCTTGCAGAAGTGTTCTCCGGAGCTGCTGTCTATATTTTCAAAACTATTTAACAAGTGCTTATCATGCATGCTGCTTTTTTGTAAATAAAAATGTTTAAAAAATATTATGTTACTGGCAATAGAACCACGCTACAATGTTTAATTACACTAATTAAATGCTGTATACAGTATTGGACAAAACAAGATCGAACAATGCTAAAAAGTGTTCCTAATTTTACATGTCTTAAAAATGAAACGAAATATAATACCACAGAAAACAGTTCAGGAGTCTGGAGTCATAGCATGCCATGACATGAGCAATCAGCTGACAGGTGACAGCACACAGGCAGAATTTCGTTGACAAGTGCCATTTTGCAGCGGACAAAACAAGTGCAATTTTTTTGGTTTGTTTTATTTTTTTTAATTCTGGTTCGTGTCAATGTCACGGAAGTTTTTTAATTATTAAAGGAAGTATTCAGAAGGAATACTTCCTTTAATAATTAAAAAAACTCTATACAGTTCTTGGCAATCTTTTGGTTGTCTTTTCTCTCTCAACTGATATATATGCCTCCTACATAATCTTCTGTATCCAGGGAGGTATAAAAGCTTTTATTCCTTCTCATCAATTCCAAGTCAAGCTTCATTTTACTCCATGGTTTTCACCTTCTTGTGCAGCTGCTATATTTGATTGTAATCTTTTTCAAAAAAACAACGCTCTTGAGAACAAATGCCTATTTATTATTTCAATATAAATCAATATAAAAAAGTGCTGTCTGAGGCTGAGCTCTATTATTTCTAGTTTACTAAATTTTTTATCTCAAAAGTTGGGCTCTAGAGACTTTTGGGAAATCTTCAGCATTAACAAAGGTAAATCTAACATTCCATCTCTAATTCATCAGGTTGATTTTATTACCTTTTCCAAGGATAATGCAGAACTATTTGTAAAGAGTTTTTCTTCTAGCTTGACTCTTAAACCTTATGGCCATACTCTTCCTACCATTCTAGTTAAACAGGTTAACCCATTGTTAGACATTCAAATCACTCCAGCTTCCATTTTTTAATGTCATATCTCAGTTAAACTCTTCTACGGCTTGTGTTCCAAACAACATTTCTATCATATTCTTACAAAAGTGTTTTCCAGAACTCTATACAGTTCTCTCTAACCTAGTTAATCAGTGCCTGACTGAATCCTTTCCTCTTTTTTTGTCCATTCCTTTGTTTCCAACAACTTCTTAGTTACCACAAGGTTTTATCTTTGATCCTATCTATATTAATGATCTTCCTGACAACCTAAAGTGTCTCTATTTGCTGACAACTCAACTTTATTCTCTTTTCTCAAAAAAAAGTCTTCAAGATGAAAAAATATAGTTAAATATAAAGTGTGCACTGCACAATTCCAATTTATGTATTAAAAATATAGCTTTTGATGCCTTTTTGTTACTGAAAATATTTAAATTCTAAAACTTTTTCCCTAAGTATTCTTGCCAAGAAATTTTCAGGTTTTTACTTAAAGTTCTCAAATTTTTTTTGTTAAATAGTAACAACATAAATGTAACAAGTTTTGTCAAAAGTTGATAATGGAAATATAAATTCTAAAGCTTATCTTAATATAAGTAATTAAAATAACCATCATAATTAATCTATCATAATTATCATAAATAAGCAAATTAACTTAATGTTCTTAATTTACTTTATTAATCAAATAAACGTAAACTCAAATATATACTCAAATATACTCAAATAACATTATTCACATAATCTATTTAGAATAATTAAAATAATTAGAAAAATTAGTTTAATACTTTGTTGTAATTGATATAAGAATATTTTTTTCAGGATGGATGGGACTCTGATTATTTTTACATTTGTAAATTTGATAACACAACAAATATTTTGGATTCTGTTAAAGCAATCAAGATGGTGGGCATAAACGATTACGTTTCTGTTACATCTTTTGTAATCAGGTATCAATATAACTTTTCATCTAATTTTTTCTTTATTTCACTTGGGCTTGACAGCTCGATCTATTCCTTTAATGCATATTTTTTCATTTTTTTAAAATGAAAAATTATGAAACTTGGTTAAGGAACCTTTTTTTATTAAAATCTTTTAAAAAAGACTTTGAGATGATTTTGTAGTTTTTGCAACACACAGTTCTGTTTGAGCCAAATCCTAAAAGCATGCTTTTGCTGCTATAAAGTTTTTTGAGTTTTCCGTATTTAAAAATGTTTTTGTTTTATAAAGTACGGAGATATTTTAAGAGATTTTAATTTCAATGGATAATAATACAGCCAGTCACAATATCAGATTTAGAACATAGTGCAAGTGAGGAAGAAAGTTTTATTTAAATCATAACGTTTTGAATAGATAATTATATTTTGTTTCTTGAAAATAGTTTTAAAAGTAGAAACATTTAAACAAAACAAAAAAAAAATTTCTCACAATTAGATTTTGTCAAGTTAATTTAAATCCTGTATAATTTTAGACAAAGATTAGAAAAAAATGTTGTATCCAAAAATGTTTGTCAGAAAAGATTAAAGTGGTTTGGGTATCAGCTTGTTGAAAGGTAGCAGCTTCAGAATGAAAATGAAGGTAGAAGTAAGATGTAAGAAAACTTGGAGAGAGTGCATTACATATGATGATGATGATGATGATGATGATGATAATGATGATGATGATGATGATGATGATGATGATGATGATGATGATGATGATGATGATGATGATGATGATGATGATGATGATGATGATGATGATGATGATGATGATGATGATGATGATGATGATGATGATGATGATGATGATGATGATGATGATGATGATGATGATGATGATGATGATGATGATGGCCCCTGTCAAATTTTAACCTCGCTCACTACATGTAAAGAATAATGTAGAATCTTTTAACAAGGTCTACATTATCACAAAGTTTTTTTTATCAACTACAAGTATCTCAGCAAGATTTTGTGGCTTGTGTCTTTTTTGATGAGTTTTCATCATTAAATGTGCCAGAGCCTCTACTTCTTGAAACATCAATAACAAGTCCAAGTGTATTTTTTCTTTTTTTCTTCTGCAACTTCTTTTTTTTCAACAACTAATTGTTTTTTTTTTTCAGCTGTGTTTGAAAAAATCCAAAATAATTCTTCTTATTTCTAGACTTCTTCTCAGTCCAATATGTAATAGACATTAAAGACAAAAGGGGATTTAATCCACAAAAACTGCAAACTTGGTGAGAATTACTTAATGAAGAAAAAGTAGTAGAAGTTTTGCCATCAATTACAGTACATTCTAATTTATGTTTGACTTTAAAATGAGTCTAATGTAGTTGAGTTGAGCTCAGTTGACATAAAAATTCATATTCTGCTTTAATAATTTACTGGCTTTTTTTACCATATTGCATACGTAGTTTGACAATGTTTGGTTGAGGATGTTTTGCTAGTCCATTTGAACAACATTGGTTTCCTATTCTTTAAGTTGCACAAGTACTGTACACGAAAGAAGCAAAATTTCCTCAACTGTACACGAAAGAAACAAAACTGTACTGTACACGAAACAACAGTACTGTACACGAAAGAAACAAAATTTCCTCAACTGAAACTCCTCATCATTTTTAATTCTCTGTTTATAAACATACTGTCCAGTTGAACAATCAAGTCTGGCTTTGCGTATAAGAAGGAGAGTTTTATAAGGCTCAGGCAATTTGGATTTATCTATGATTTTCTAAATCCTTTTACAATTGTTCTTTAAGCATTTAAATTAAATTAATTTGAAAAATTTTTTTTATGTTAGTTCTGCTGCTGGTTCAAATTATGTAATTATGGGTCTTAATGATGGTTCTTTACGAATGCAGAAGTTGCAGTCAAATTCATTTGAAAGCTTATCTTCTGAATATTGGTCTATTAACATTCATGACAATCAATATGGAGTCATTGCAAGTGTGGGTATAAGTTTTGATAGCAGATATGTAGTTTCTGCAGGAGAAGATGGAAACCTGTTTGTTTTTAAATTTACTAAAGCATCACAAGTGCAGCCATTGGTTTTGAATGTTGATAGCAAGTTGGACTGGAATTTTAACTCTGAGCATGTTAAGCAAGTTTATGACATTAAAGATTCAAATCATTATAGGTACTTATTGAGATTTTGAATTTTACAGTTGCTGCTTAGAATCTTTTATCTTTAACTTATTCACTTTATTTTTAACTTAATCATTAATTAGTATCTACTATTTTTAGCTTTTTAATAACCTTTTTTTATTGATTAGTATTGAAATAATAATTATAATAATAATTTGAGCAGTATTGAAATGGAAAAACAAAAGGCTGAAAATGACAAGTTAATGCAACTAGCACAAGAAAAGAAGGACAAAGTTAGAAATACAATATTTAACTTGAGGCAACAATTTAAAGCTTTAAAAATGAGAAATGAAGAACTTCCTTCATATATACAATTAAGTCCTGAAGTATGTCTTTTTTGCTGCTAATATACGCTAGAAGTATTTTTATTTTGTAACAACCAAATTGAAAATTTTAATTATGACAATAATGTTATTGTAATGTAATTATGCTAAATATTTTAAATATATTTAGCATAATTAAATATTTTTCTTTGATTATTTTATTATTTAAAAGGATTTTATAATTGACACTCAAACACATGCAAATAATGAGCAGGAAACTAATGCAAAGGTTTGTTTTTATTCTATTATTATTGGTTCATTTTATGCTATTATAAAAATTATTTTCATGTCTCGTCAAGTCTTGTTTGCATGAAACAAATTAAATTCACATTGTTAATAGCCAGCAATTGCATACAATATATTTACTTTTTAATGTCTGTGTAAATTTAAAATTTTGTTTGTAAATTATACTGAATAAAATAAATTTAGATTGAACAATTAAAAATGGAAATGGCGTGGGAGACAGAGAAGCATAGTATAGGATTACATAAACTTCAAGCAAAGTATTTTGTTTTTATTCTTTTGTATGGAAAATATTTTTCAAGAATTTAGGTAAACGTATTGTGAGATTCTATGATATAAAAAAACATGTAAATATTTTGACAACATAAACATCAAACTTTCTTTATTTATAACTTAGAAGAGTATAGTATCATAAAGGGAAGGTCAATGAGAAAGGGATCATTTGTAACCATTATATATGAGTAGGAATACTTCAAAAATGAAAGGAGAATTATTTGGTTTTTTAAAGATATGATAAGGCTCATGTAGTATCTTAAAGTTAAGAGAGAGTTCAAGTGCTACATTAGCATTGCTTATAATTTTTTTATTCTTTTTTAACTTCCCACTCAGTTACAGTTTTACTAAATTCTGGTTATAGCTCTAATTTGTTTCAAGATTTTTAAAACTTTATTTTTTCCTTCAAAATAATTTTAAATTGCGATATGTAAGTTTATTGCTTATTTTTGATGTTTTTATTTTTTGTACATTTATCTACACTTTTTATCTTTTTAATAATTAAAGTTGTAAATATTTAGTATATCAATATCATAGATAAGTTTTTTCTGGAAATTCACTTTTAATTTTCCATAAATTTCTGGATGTTTTTTGTTATTAATGTTTTCTATAATTAAAGTTTTTACGAGATCAATTTTCGTAACAATTTTTTTACTTTTTTTTTTTGCTTTTTAATTCATTCAAATTAATTTTTTCGAATATTAGAAATTCCTTTTTTGAGGGGGAGAGGTCAATCAAAGTTGATGTCAACATTTTTTTTTTTTAATTTCATTGCTTAAATAACAGAAAATTTGTAGCGTAGCTTCTTTGTATTAGAGGGGGAGGGTGGTAATCAAACATTGATGCAATTTTATAGGGGGGGGGGGGGGGGTCTCTGGAAATTTGTCAACAATTTTGACGTAATTAATGGACAGCCCCTAAAAACAAAAAAAAATCATTTAAGCATTTTGTTTTGAAAATACAATTTACTTTTTTCAAAACAGATTTTTCTTATTTCCTGGTAAATGAGGTTAAAAATACTTAAAATGAAGACTTTTTACATTCCATGATGGTTTATTTAATTTAGTTTCAGGTCTTTGTTTAATTTTATTATATTATTAAATTAATAAATTAATTAAATGAATAAATGAATTAAATAAATAAACACGCATATAAAAATCAATAGATGCGTATATAAAAATGAATAAAAACTGGTAAAACGATTAATTTTTAATTAAATAATTTTCTGGGATTTTCATAGAAAAAAATTTCTGGGATTTTCAAAAAGTCAAATACTCATCTATGCAATATGTGCAAAAAATTTTATAAACTTTTTTTAATGCTCATTGAAATCAAGCTCACTGGTTTTGCTGTTTACATATTTTTTTAAATTGAAATTAAACTAGATAAGTATTATAATTGATAAACTATTCTGTAAATGACTAATAAGAAAGGTAACTATTCTGTAGATGACTAGTAAGATAGGTAACTATTTTGTAGATGGCTAATAAGATAGATAACTATTATGTAGATGACTAATAAGATAGTTAGCTATTCTATGAATAATAAGATAGATAACTGTAGATAAGCCATTCATAATTATAAATTGAAAATGATTAAAATGATGTTAATCTAGAACAATCTAGAATATTAGTTTTAGATGGGTAACTATTTGGAATTCAAAATTTAATCCTTTTTGCAACTCTATAAAAATTAAAAAACTAGCATGACAATAGTTACTTTTGTATGTTGGATATTTTTAAGGATAAAAAGTTAAGGTTAGCAAATTAAGGTTACTCTATCCAAGAGTATCCTTCATAACACCAGCTTCAGACAAAAACTAACTTTTTGTTTCTACACTACCAAATCAACAGAAATAAGTGCATGCTACTCTGAAGCCAAATAAACTTGACGATTACTGTGAGTTTAAGAAACAAAGCACACCATTTTGTTTCCTTGATTGACAAAAAACTGAATACCTAGTATATAATGGTTAAAAGATCTGTAAATAGAATGTAAAAATATGAAGTTGATAGTTTAATATCTTTGAGTCGAATGTTATATCCATTTCAATTAGTTCATCTAAAAGAAGACTTCTTGAATTTTAGATAATATTTAAGGACTCAACATTCCATTTTCTTTTCTGGTTATTTATATTCTTAAAAAAAAAAAATTTCTATCTTATGGTTGAATATGTGATTTTCCCTTAGTAAATATAATTTTTTATTATCTAATGTAGAAAAATATACCATTAAGGTAGAAAATTATACTTTTAAAGTAGAAGTTGTATAATAAATCATTTTTTTAAATATAATTTTATAACTTGGAAAGTATAAATCTATACTTTACTAAATGTATATCACATATCTTACTTTTAAGTTGGTTTTAAATTTTTGAGCAAATTTGTTTTTCATTTATTTTACAAATCTATGAAATCTTTCCGTTATGACTACCCACATTACTATTTGATTCTCTTATATTTAGTCAAATAAAGAGTAGCTCCTTATGTAAGTTTATAAATTTGAAATAATTTTTAATTAGCCTTCATCATTTCCGAAAAAAGTTTTCTTTTCAAAAGTTGTTTTAAATTTTAGTGTTTGCATCGTTTTTATTTATAACAATTTTTTATTATTTGATTGTCTTCTCTTAATGAAGCAGACGTTATGTATTACGAAAGAATGAAAGTAGAAACTTCACTATGCGCAACATAATTTGCTTCTATACTACGCTTCTAAACAACATAATTTGCTTCTATACTACGCTTGATTTCCTCAGCTAATCACATTTAATCTATTGAGTTTTACGTATCTGTGGTCATCTTTACTTCACCCTTAAATGAAATTGCGATTATTCTTTTAATCGTTCGGCGCTTAACTTTAGGGGCCATCCATAATATAAAAACTAACTTAATATAAAAATTTCAACCTTTTATAGTGTAGAACCAAGTACTTAAATTTAAATTACATAAGGATCTATATACTTAAATTATGTAAAGACCTAATATTTATTTGTATTAATGAGTTATCAAGATGTTAGTATTTTGTCAAGATATTAATGTATTGTCAGGATATTAGTATGTTGTCAAGATATTAGTATATTGATCTTGAACCTTATGACCTTATAGAAGTTGATCTAATAGAATAGGCTGTTTATCTTGAATTTGATCTCTCTTTTGTAACAGCTTAGAGTTAATAATTATTGCAGTGTTGTCAAATGTTCTAAATATCATGCTTTGGAGTTCTCTCCTGTCTTCAACACATACAAGTTGCAGTTTTTTAATTCTTTTGTCGAAAATCTTTCTTTTCTTTTGCAACTTTTTTTATTTGTTTTCTGTTAACTCTCAACTTGAAAAAAAATTTAATTAAAAAAAATAAAATTGTTGATATCTTACATTAATAGATATTGAAACTATGCAGCATGAACTTTGTTTCTATTGCAGTAAAAGAAAAAAAGTGAAAAACATAAAGAAATTCAACTTTCATAAAAAAATAATATGTAAAGTCAAAAACACTTTTTTTTTTTTTAATCTAATAATTAGTTATAATATAATTGTTATATTTAAATCTAATTATATAACCATAAAATTAGGAATTACAAATTTTATTATAATTTAAAAAATTAAATTTGGTATCACTCATATAGTTAAAAACTAGACCTTATGAAAAAAATAACTTTATTATTATTATTAGAAATAACTATATGATTTTTATTTTAAAACTAAAGTATTCTCTTTTTTTTTTTCTCACCTTCTGTTACAAAAAAATCATTTTTAAAAACAAACTGGAAATTTTCTGTAAAAAAGATTATTTTCTTTACTTGTTATGTTAAATATTTTTATTTATGTTATATTTTTTAATTATTTATATTAAAGCTATATGCTTTAGTACATACACCGACTAAGGGTGCAGGAAAGAAGTAAACTCTATTAACTTTAGCACTATCTTACACTTAAAAAAGTGAACTTGTATAAAAGCAAAAAGTTTATTTAAGCTTTTTGTTTTTGTTTTTTAGGTATAAGAACATGATTGAATATGAACTAATTATTCTCCATGCATTCATATCTGGGCAGTCAGTGAGCTCGTTCCGTCTAAGTAAATTGGAAGGCAGTTTTTATTCTTTAGCACAAAGTCAGCGTAAAGAAAATGCAGGTATTTGTTCTAAATAGAATTTCTTACCTTGATTATTACAAATGATATTTTTTCTGTTTTGATTACTGTTTCTTTATATTTTGAAATGAAGTTTTTAAAACATTGCAGCTCAATCTAGTCGTAAAATTTCTGTTGGATTTCGTGGACCCATAAAACCTATGCAGTTAGAAAAAGAAACAAAAAGCAATCTCTCTCTTATTAGTGAAAAGTCTGTGCAAAAACTGGATAGTAAGATAGCAAAAATAATTGAAAAAGCAGAAGAGAGAAAACAAAAAAGAGTGAATAGGCAAAAAGAGGTTTTTTGAATTTATACTTTGTTTTGATTAGTTGTTTTGATTATAGTGTTTAAGTTATGTAATGTAGTTTTTTTCTTTTTCAAAGTGGGAAGAGTTTTACAAGAGTAAGCCTGACAAAACTTACGAGGATCCAGATGATCTACAAACAATTAAACTTGCAGAACAGACTATAGGAGATTTTAAGTTAAAAACAGCAGATGATTATGTTGTACCCGAGCATCAAAGAGTAAATGCTGAAAAGAAATCAGCTCAACTGCTAGATCTAATGCAAAAGGTTGTTTGTTTCTTTTTTATTTTAAAAATAATTTGAATTAAACATGAATTAAATAAATATACTTTAATAATTTTACTTAGATACATGACATTAAAAAATCTTTCAATGATCAAGTAATTGGCCTAAGAGACAAGAAGTTGAATGTTTCTGAAGAAGTATGTTTTTTTATTTGTGATAAATTAAAATTTATGTTTTCTACAAACAATTGATAGTTTTGTTTCTACATACACAATAGAGAATTTTAAAAAGTTTTTTTATTTGCATAGTTAAGGAGCTTAATTGAAGCTACAATGAAGATAGAAGACAAACTTGGTGATGTTTCTCGTTTACCTGAAATTGTATTTACACATGATGAAGAAGTACCAGAGAAGTGATTCTTTTTTAGAAAATTTTTTTAAAGTATTTTAGAATGTGTAATGTTTGAACTGACTTTGTTTAACATAAAGTTGATTTTTACAGAAAGTATAATTTTACAAAGGAAGATTTTTTGAAGTTTTCTAAAGATGTTCTTGGTATTGACAATACGTTAAAATATGAAGCAAGTTTACTTATTTAAAAAAATACTTATTTATAAAAAAATAATATTTCTAGTTTGGATTTTTTTTCTTATGCTTTAATTTTTTTTTTTTTTTATTAAATACTCACATAAATATATCATTTTAATTTTTTTTTTTATTAAATACTCACATAAATATATCATTTTAATTTTTTTTTTATTAAATACTCACATAAATATATCATTTAAATACTCACATAAGTATATCATTTAAATTGATTAGTGTTCATTAGATGTTGTTATATTAATTGGTATTTTTGAAATTATTATTGATTTATTTAGAGTGATGCAATTCTAATAACTAACAATGATGTTACCACAACAACAGAATCAAATTTGACTGATTTCACAAAATTTTGTATATGTTTGCAGCCTGATTCAGACTTTCAGTGTAATGCAACACAAAAAAATCGCTCACCTTTAGAAATTGCAATTGAGAAAGAAGAAGTTATACGGTGTCCATAATATTTGTTCTTATCCCTCCTTTGATAAAAACATTTTCTTTTCTTGCATTTATTTATTTTTAATTTTCTTTAGGTTATCATACAGAAGAGATGAGCTTTTAAAAAAAATCAATGAGAAAATATCTTTGTTTGACAATGAATTGCTTGAACTTCAAAAAACAAAAATTTCTCTTGATGTCATTATGAAAAATGCTGAATTGAGGTTTTTATTTAAACTTTTATTTTAAATAATTTTGTTAAGTTTTTTAAAAAAAAAAAAAATAAACACTGCCTGGAAAAAGTTTATGGTCACTCGTCAAAAATGAAAAAAATTAAAATAAAAAACAAATAAACTCGGAAAAAATAAAAATTTTAAAAAAAGTATAAAAAACAAATAAACTAATTACATTTAGCCAAATTTCATTACAAAAAAACCTGCCTTTTTAAATCTATGATGAAATTAAACAAGTTTACGCAACAAATATAAAAACAGGGTGGATTTTTTGACAAAAAAAAAAAATTTTGTCAAAAAATCTACCATTTGTTTTTATTACTACGCATACAAGTTTTGACCCAGATTAACTTTCTATGTGTGTCGTGTGTTGTAAAATTGATCATAATTGAGTTGTTGATGTAGGGCACTATTTTTGTACTTCATGATGCAGTTGTTCCCATAGCAACTCAATTTGGTTGAGGTCTGATGATTGTGGTGATCATACCATAATTTTGAGTTTTCCGCTAGCTAGAATGATCAAAATGTACATTTATATATTAGAAATAAATCAGCTATTTTAATGTTTTGTTTTATTTATTTCATTTAGAAGTTAATTTAAAATAGTTGATAAATAGACATGATAAACCACTATATGTTGTTTTATGTGGAAAGTTTTTTGATAAAAGCTAAACAAAATGATTATTTGTTGTTGTTTTTTTCATTGTCTTCATCATTATTGCTATTTCTTATTTTATTTGATAAACTTTAGTTACCTTTCCTTGCATTTGTCTAATAGGTTGAATGATGTTGTTTCAATTATCTGCAGCACTAAAATCCATGATTCTAAACCTGTTCTAAACATTATCAAACATATCACAAGTATGCGAGTAATGAACATACATATAAGATTAAATATATTTGATATCTCTGAAATAAACAAAAACTCATCTGAAAAAAATGTTAGAGAGAAAGTTATTATAAGAATCAAGCAGGGATTTTTTTTCCGGATATTTCCGGAATTTCAAATATTTTACTCAACTTTTAGTTTTTCCAGATATCCACAACATTTTCCATACATGCATAAAATGTTTTCCATACATATTTAGGTGTATATTTTTGTAATATATTTGTTTTTAATCTTTTTTACTCATTACTCATACAAAATTGAAGAATTGGAAAAAAATTGAAAACAACTTGTCGCATTGGTTTGACAAGGTTCTAAATGATTTTTTTTTTATATTTGGAAAATAGCAAATAAATCGTTTTTTCTTTTTATTTATTGTCTAAATAAAAATATTTATATAAATGTTTTTTGTTTATTTATGTATTTTTATACATCAACCAAAAAAAGAGTACATAAACAAATAAAAAAACAATTTTAACTAAACATTAAAAAGTTAAAAGATTTTTTCTAAATTCTCCTAATAAAAAAAATTTCAGTAAGAATCTTGTCAAACCAACGCGACACACCCAGCTAAAAGCAAAATTAAGTGGAAATTAAGGAGGGAAAATTAAAGAGAAGTTAACCAGTTTTTTTTTTAAAAAGTTTGGATAGTTAACCCAAATGATTTTCTGGATTTTAAAAATATGATCTGGATGATCTATGGAGTCAAGGTGTTAACCAGCCCAATGGCATCGCGTATACCCATTTGGTTTAAAATTCCCAAAATTCAATGACTTTTTTTTTTTGAAATAATAGGACATTTTTAATGAAAATTTCCAATATTTTGTAAAACAATAACAATAAATATTCCCAATATCACAAAAACACAATAAAAAATATTTATATATTTATTATAAAATTTATAAGTACTAAACAAAATTATTTATGTTATTGGCATGTTCTTTATTGCTATATTCAACAAGTTTTTTGTTCTTTTATTTTTTCCTATTCTTGTAACTGTTATAATCTTAAGTACCTGCTTTATTATAAAAATATACCTGATTATTTAGACATCTCTTTTCTTAGTTAGACATCTTTATTTGTTTCATTCAAGACTTATTTACTTTTTTTTTATTTATTTTTTTACAAAATATTAGATTAATACTGTTTATATAAATTTTGTTGTATGTTGTAACAATCATATGGTTCAATTTTTTTTATTATTAACTTATTTTTAATTGTACATAAATTTAATTTTTAATTGATATATAATATATCAATAGTTTTATATTATAAACAGTTATATTTTTTTATATTTAATTGAGTAATTTATTTTTAGACAAATAACTTTGTTTCAAGAGTTAATGCTCCTGAAAGATTTTGAAAAAAGGGAGTTGGATCTTGCTGACAAAGTGAATAGTAAAGTTCAAAAAAAAGAAGAAATTGAAGAAAAGGTACTTTTGTACTCCTAGTATCTATATATATATATATCTATATAAGTTCTCAAGAGATAAACTAGAGCTATATAGTATATGTTACTGTTACTCACAGTTCCATGAATTAGCTAAATGTTAATGTTTATAATATAATAAAATATTGCAACTCCGAGTTTCATGTGTTACCACAATATTCAGGCAAGTAGTAAAAATTTAATTTTTGCTAGTGTTTGTAATATAATAAAATTTTATATATTTGTTAATAAAATGTTCAAATAGATATTAAAAATAATCCTAAATCAGTTAACTTCCATGATATCACCATTAATTTAACCCAAAACACCCATAAGCCTTCATAAAACCCAATAATAATATTCAAGGTATAACAATCACAAATTGTCATTCAGTAATGTTAAATACCAAAAGTCCACCACCCTATCAAACTATGTCTGAGATTTGAAAAACAATTTTAACATTTTAGGTCTGTACTCCCCTACTCAAATATTTCCAAAAAGTGCCCACTATGTCTATATGAGAAATTTGCAATTATTATATATACAAAGCCTGAGAAATTATATGAATCAGGAAAGCAAAATGAAGGAAGCGAATTCCAAAGAACTGATATTTGAGGAAAAAAACTAGATGAATAAGAGTTTTTGGAGCAATTAAAAACAATCACAGAAAAAGGATGAGACTTAATTTTATGAAGAGTAACATGAGATTGAATTTTAGTAAGAAGGCACAAGAGACGCTAGCTCTTTAGAGCATTGCCCATTATAGTATTTGTAGAAAAGAGAAAGGGAAGCAACATTACTACGTTGTGAAAATGGCTGGGGGTTGGCTGCAAAAGCAGGTTCAACTATGTTTACAAAGCGTTTTTCCACCTTGTCTAAAAGAAAAAGGGCATCATTAGAAGATCCGTCCCAGATATGTCAACAGTGTTCCATACAAGGATGGATTTGAGATTTATATAGATAAATAATAGAATCCTGAATAAGAAGAGATGCAACTTTAGCAGATGCTAATTTTGGAATGGATTTGGTATATGGTTTCCAGAAATGATCGGAAGTAAGAGTTAATCCTAGAAGATGAAGGGTTGATGACTCATTGAGTAAATTACTCTTCATAAATGTAGGAAGATCTAAATTATTGCAATAACAATTGGCTGAAAAAATTGGGTTTTATCTGAATCAAAGTTCACCAGCTATTGTGAGCCCTATGATGTAGCAGAAGTGAGGTCCTTTTCAAGTTCAAATGACCCCTCCAAGCAATCCGAGAGTGTTGGTTTCTTATCAAGACAAGAGCAAATGGTAGTATCATCAGCGAACAATGCCACCTTAGATGTTAGAATACCTGGAAGATCATTAATGTAAATTAAAAAAAGTATAGGGCCAAGGATTAAACCTTGAGGAACCCCTGAAGTTACAAGGTATAAAGAAGAGTGATGTCCATCAAGGATGACTTTTATATTACGATTGGTAAAGAATTATTTAACAATCATAAAGATATTACCAGATACACCGTAAGAAGAAAACTTATGGAGAACACCAGCATGCCAAACTTTATCAAAAGCTTTAGAAATGTTAAAAGTGATAGTCTTAACCAGGGGTGTGGAATCGTAAAAAAAAGTAGCGACTGTGACTCCAGTTGTTGAAATTTTTTGAGTACAACTCTGACTCCGATTACAACTCCAAAGCAAAATTTTTGAAAAATTCTTTGGATTCTTTCAAAATTATTACACGATAAGTTAAAAAAAAATTTTTTGACAAATTTATGAAACATTCTTTAACGTTTAGTATGAACATAATTAATAAAGGTTAAATGAATGATTTGTACATGCATGTGCAATACCGAGAAGTTTTACTATTGGAGTCAAAGTCGCGATTTTGTTTAGCAACTCCGACTCCGCTAAAAAGGTTGCAACTCTGACTTCGACTCCGCAGCCCTGGTCCTAACCTCTCCACCTCTATCTAATGCATGATAAAACCTATTGGTTATTGCTGTTAGCAAATCAGCTGTAGAACAAGAATATTGAAATCCATATGCCGCTTTCCAGAAGGCTAGAAAACAAAACTCTGATAATCACTTGTTAAATTTTGAAAGTATAGGTGATAGCTCCGGAGATCAATTCTGCAAGACTATAACAGGTATGTTGTCCAGACCGCAAGCTGTATAAGAGTCTAAGCAGGAAATCACTTTTATATAATACAGATGCTGGAGTGATACGAATGTCAAGCGATGGATTAACTTGTTTTTTGGCTATATCAGTAAGAACGCAACTAGTGGAATTAAGAGATCATGTTGATGAAATATTCTTAGCAAACAATTTAACTTTGTCTTTAGGTGAGGTGACAAAGTCTGATCCATACAATAGAGGTGAAATAATAGAATTGCCCTTATTATTGATACTTTTAAAGATTCTCCAGAAGTCACGAAAGCCTAATTTTTGTGATGAAATACATGACCTGAGAAAAGGGAGCTTTGGCATTAGACAAAACCTTTTTACAATTTTCACAAGCAAAACCCGTACATTCAAGAAGATCCAGCATTCAACATCCTAAACTGGAAACAATTTATTATAAATGCATCTGTGCCAGCGTAATAGAGTAAGAATAGGTGCAAAGCTGGTCAACAGATAGAATCTGTTTATCCCTTAAGTTTTCGCCTAGGAGGCCTTCTACAAGACAGTAGCTGAATGCGTTTAACATATGCCCAAGATAAATATTTTTATACTGACACTATCTCTAGGCTGTACTAAACCAAAAACTTGGGGTTTTTGGTTTAGTACAGCCTAGAGATGGGGGTGTTTTAAGTTGGAGTTGGCATCTCCTAGTCTCTGCCTAAAAAAGCATATCCTAAAAGGCAGCAAGACATGAAGCAGGTTGTACTGGGTTACGTTTTACTAGTAGATGGATAACCTGACCTGACATACAACTATTTCATATAACACAATATGATATTATATAAATATAACTATTTCATAACTATTAGCTAATTAAAAATAACATTAACCTAACTACTACACTTTCCGTTCTGTAACAATCATACACCTTGTACAGAAAGTTTAAACACACTTGTTTTTTTAATGTATATAATAATTTTAAGAAATGATAACCCAATAAATTGATGAGATGTGTTCTGTTTTTTTATGTTTATTTATACTATGGCTATAATTTGTTAATTTAGAGAAGAAAAAAAATTGTATGGATATCAAAAAGGAGGTGGAGGGTGATGAGAAAATTTACGGAGCAATTAACTCCTTTCAATTTTTTGAAATAAATTTTAAATGCACTTTGATAAGAAAACGCGTAACACTCATTTATTGAGAGATTTTTTATTGAAGTCATTTGCAATTTTATTGCTCATTAGCCTGTTAGCGTTAGAATATTTCATCTGGATCCCTATTCTTATTTTATTTTGAATAAAAACCGCAACTACGATTTGATTCAAAATTCAGTAATTTTCAACTGATTGAACATTGTCAAAATATCATAATTTCATGGGTAAAAAAGCTGTTTTGTCAAAAATAAAATGGCGAGTCATTGGAATGCATAAAATGAAAATGAGCAATAGAGAAATTGTCAGACACCTAAATATTTCTGAATTCAACGTTCGTACAACAATAAAAAATTATTTATCAACTGGTAATGTTAATGATAAACCTCGTACTGGGCGTCCGAAAAAATTGACAGCACATCATGAAAACATGCTTTGTATGCTAAGGAGACATAACCCAAAAGCAGGAGTATCACTTTAAGTGCAGAAATCAATAGTTCGTTGGTAGACAAAACAATTAGTGGAATGACAATAAGTAAGTTATTACACAAGAAAGAACTAAATTAGTTTCATGGTGTAAGAAAGCCTTTGTTGATGTTAACCGATGGCTAAAGGCAAAAAAAATGGTGCAAAGAGCATTTAAATTATTCAGTGAACAATGGAAAATCTTTAGTGATGAATCAAATTTGTTTCAAAATTGTTAACAGAAAAAAAAGAGATTTGTTTGTCGCAAAAAAACGGAAAATATTTGAATCAACAGCTACTAAGCCGTATTCAGAAAGTTGGTGGTTCTGTCGGCATATGGGTACAGGGTGTAAACTAGCCCTGTGGCGCCCCGTCAAACTCGGTTTTCCCAAATGCTCATAAAATTAAAATTCCCAACTTAAAGATGAAAAAATCCCATTCTCCAAAAAAAGTTTTCAAAATTAAAGTTTAATATTAATTCTAAAAATAATTTAAAATTAATTCTAATTCATTAATTGCGTAAAACATGAAATCAAATCGCCATTATTGGTATAAAAACGCAATTGCATAACTGTGAAAATTGGTTTCTTGGAAAAAACATCATGAGAATTGGAATTTTTGGAGCGATTTTTGTGGCAACTTGCAATAAAATTTGAAAATAGTTTTTTGCAATGCATTCCAACAACTGCAAATATTATATAAAAAAGTTAGCAAGAAATAAAGTACTAATCTAAAAGATCCAAAATAATAACAAACTTGTTTGGTTTAACACCCGCAAATCCTATTTCTTTAAAAGTTTTGCCCTTTTTGTCTAAAAGTTTAATAACTTATTGAGTCTTACCGTAAACTTAACTTTAAGTAGTACATGTAATTCGTTAACAAAAACATCAAAAAGGTTATGTCAGATACCTTTTAATCAATTTAGGGATATTACGGAAAATCTTTTAGTTATTGTTTTTCTTTTTTTTTTGGTATTTTATATCAACTGAATTTGCTAAAGTTTTTTACTTTTTTACTGTATTCTTCGATGCCACGAGTGCAATCGCTTGCTAATAATATTACTCTATAATTAAACGATATTTATTGTTGTGTTTGCTGAGACTTTGTGATTATAACATTATTTCGCTATGTAATTTATGAATAAAAAAATGTGAAATATGAAATTTATGAGCTTGTGTTTACTATTTTTAAAACCTTATCTATTTTCAAAAAATTTCTTTTGATGACTCAATTTATTACATAATGATGTAAGGGTTCATTCGTAAAATACATCAAGCAGAATTTAAATAATAAATAGAAGTAGAAGATCATTGGCTCATTGGAGATTGCTATTTTACTATATTACATTGAAAAGAAATATATATTTAAAATAATACTCTTGAAATAAAAGCAGCAACAATATATAAAGATTAAAAATAAATCAAAATAATTATTCTCAATAATAATTAATATACACTGATTAATTTATAATAAAAAAAAGATATTTTTCCTAATATATGTTCAGAAATCAGTTCTTAGTTTGCCGTGTCGTGAAACAGCAGCTAATTTTGAGTTGATTTCATATTCATCTTTAATGATACAGATTGTATTTTATTATATTTTTGGTGCTGATCAATCAATGTATGCAGCGCATAAGTAGAGTAGAAAAAAAAAGAACACCAAAAAAGGACCCCATGCTTTCCCAGAACATATTTTAATCTGAGGGGAGGAGGGGGTGATTGAGAAATACTTCAACAAATTCCCAATTTCATTAAAACCCTGTATCAAATTTATTCCTGGTTAACACCCTGGGGTGTGTGTACCAGGCTCAGGGGTTGGCTGTAATAAATTATACAAGGTTAGAAGATTAAACCAGTATAAGTATCGTGACATTTTGGAAAACATGTTTATCCCTAATCGTGATTTGTTCCAGGCTGATGTATATATATATATATATATATATATATATATATATATATATATATATATATATATATATATATATATATATATATATATATATATATATATATATATATATATATATCATTTTCCTTCTCTATTAGACTTATGTCTTGTTTCTGAACCTAGTCAGTGCTCAGTTTCTCTACATTCACTCTTAGGTCCTTCTGATTATGGTTTAATCTCTCTAAAATTATTATCTCATTCTTCTTCATCTTCAAAATCCTACTTTCATTGTACCTATTATAACTACCTCATAGCTGATTGGGACTCTTTCCATAATTTTCTTTGTGATGGCCCTTATAGAAATATTTTGTTTTCCTGCTGACAAATTTGCTTCTTATGTGATTTCTTGGATTCAAGCTGGCATGGAATCTTTTATTCCTTTTCAACAATTCCAAGTGAAGCCTCACTCTTCTTTATAGTTTTCTTCTCCTTGTGATGCTGCAGTTTCCAAATGTAACCATTACTTCCGTATCTATCCCCAAAACAATTCTCCAGAAAATAGATGTTTGTTTACTATTTCTAGAAACCATTGTAAGCAGGTTTTGTCTAACGCCAAAAGCTGTTTTCTCAGGTCACAAAATCTTGAGTTTTATCTCAAAAATTAATTCCAGAGACTTCTAGAGAATCTTTAACAATGTCTATAATAACCTCCTCCCTTGCATGGTTCAAATTTTGTTTCCTCACCTAAAGACAAAGCTAAATTGTTTACTAAGTACTTTTCATCAATCTCATCTCTTAATTCCACTGATTGCATCCTACCTGATATAGCCAACAAACAAGTTAATTCATTGCTCTACATTCTTATCAATCCATCTTATGTATCTAAAGTGATTTCCTGCTTAGACTCTTTTTCAGCTTGTTGTCCAGACAACATACCTGTGTTGGTCTTGCAGAAGTGTTCTCTGGAGCTGTTGTCTGTACTTTCAAAACTATTAAACAAGTGCTTATCAGAATCTTTTTTTCCAACCTGCTGAAATGTGGCATATGTTATCTCTATTTTAAAAAATTCTGGAGAGTGATCTGACTCGTCTAACTACCGTCCCATTAGTCTTCTTTCTATCATAAGCAAGCTTTTTGAGTTTTTAATTAACAAACACTTAATCTCTCATTTTGAATCTAATAACTTACCTTCTGATCTTCAATTTGGATTTTGATCTTTTCGTTCTACTGCTAATTTGTTAACAGTAATAACTAATAGTTTTTTTCCTCACCCATTAATTTGGAATTCGCTCTCGTCATGTTTTCCTGATTCATATAATTTGCATTCTTTTAAGTTGTCTATTAATCGTTATCTTGGTCTCTAATAGTGCTTGCTTGCAGCCTTGTTGGAGGCTGTTGAACAAGTCTCAGAGTGTCTATGTCAGAACTTCAGTTTCCAACCAATTTTTACCTTTTTGCAGATAAATTATTTTCTATTTTATTTTAATTTCTAACTTTCATTATTGCAGTGTTTTAGTTTGGTTTTTTTTTTATTGTAAAATAGAAACAATTTTAATATAGCATCTTAAATAAACACTTGCTTTTTTCTATATATTTCATACTTTAAATTATTTTTTTATTTCAGGTTGCTGAGAGTGCTGCTTTATTACAAAATAGAGCTGATGAGCTAGAAAAATTACAAGAGAAAGAAAAAGCAGTATATAATTCCTTTATTAAGGTGTTGGGTGAAAACAATAAGTTTGAAAGTTTCCTTACAAAAGTGTTTAAAAAAAAAGTCAAAAGAACAAAAAAGCGAAACAGCCCAGGTGCTTATGTTGTTATTACTTTTACTAATAAACATTTCTTAAACATTGAATACTTAGTTTAAATTTATATATATATATATATATATATATATATATATATATATATATATATATATATATATATATATATATATATATATATATATATATATATATATATATTTAAACTATATTTAAATATATTTATATATTTTAGTATTATGTGAAAACAATAAAAGACTGATTATTCTTTTTTTTTTAATTTAATGATAAAAGAAAACAAAGTTTTAAATAATAAAAAATACTTCTTTTTTATTATCTTTAATTTATTTAGAATATATTTTGTTTTGTTATCTTGAATTTATTTAGAATTTATTTACAGTATGAGTGACAAATATAAGATAAAAAAGGTCTGCAAAAGTATTAGCGCACTTACAATCTTTCAACAGTTCTTAGAAAATTAAATGTGTTATATGGCCATCTTTGTTTTTAAGACATGCTACAACTTTATGAGGCATGAAAGTTTTTATTAGATCTTGTACCACATTATTCCGCTATGCTTGGAGTTGATTCTTGATCTGCAACAAGTAAGCTTTGCTTTTTTACAATTTTTAGCAAAGATTCTCAATAGGATATAAATCAAGAAGCATTATCTTGCTGAAATTGACAAGTGAAGTTAATTCCGAAAATTTCCATTAAAGGCTGTAAATAATCTTCTAATATCTCTCTATACCTGTATTGAATGAGGAAATTAGTATAAAGATGCACGAGGCCAGTGGTACATCCAGCAATGCTGCTATAAATGACAATTGAGCCTTCGTAAAGTCTTGACAAGATTATACAAGTATTGTATTTTTTGTTTTTGTCTCTCCTCCCTAAAATCCTTTCCTTGCAAATGATAAGTGTAATGTTTGACTTGTCCAAGAAAATTACTTTTCTTCATTGTACTTTTGTCTACACTAAGTAGGGTCTAGGTAGCTCTTTCTTTGCACCATTTTCTTTGCTTGATACAGTCTTGATGCTTAGTAGTGGTTTATTTGTTGCAAGGTACAAATTGAGTTATTTTTTCTTCATCAACTTGCTAACTTGTATTCAAGTCTGAGGCGATTACAGTTATGCTCATGTTTAAGTTGTCTAACAAGCATAATTGTTTTATTTTTTGTCGTTTTCTGACATTTTTTCAGGACAACCAGAGTGACTTTTGTTTTCCAATGAGCCAAACCCATTATAGTTTTTGAGTATTATTTTAATACTGCATTCACTGATCTTAAGTTGATGTCCGATTTCTCAATTGCTGAAACCAATATTGTCCATGCCAGCAACTTGCCACTTTTTTTTTAATGAATATGCCTTTTAAACCCATATTTTTGTTGTTGCAATTAGTTGAAATTTTGAATGAGTTTAAAATGACATTTTTGTTGCTTACATAATTTTTTTATTGACTATTATTAATTAGCAAAGATTAATTAACAAAAATCAATCAAAAAGAATCCTAAAAATTATTTCTAAAAGAAATTAATTTTTCGTGCTAATACTTTTTAAATGAGTGCACTAATACTTTTGCACACTTATTTTCACTTAATTTTTATGAATATATTTTGAAGCTAAAACTTTTTATCTTCAGAAAACAGTGTTGAAAAAGTAGCTTCTAGTGAAAATAGCGAGAGTGAAGATAGTGATACTGATGATACTGATGATGAATACAATGAAGAAGAAGATGATGGAAGTGAGGAAGAGCTTGATTTTAGTGTTTGTCCACAAGGATGTGATCAGGTATGTGTATGTATATATAATATATATATATATATATATAATATGCATACATAAAATGACATGTATATATAATAATATATAAATAATATATATAATATATCAAAATAATATGTATATATAAAGTATATATAAAGTATATATATAATGTATATATAAAGTATATATATAAAGTATATATAAAGTATATATATATATATATATATATATATATATATATATATATATATATATATATATATATATATATATATATATATACATATATATATATATATATATATATATATATATATATATATATATATATATATATATATATATATATATATATAGACATATATATATATATATATATATATATATATATATATATATATATATATATATATATATATATATATATATATATATATATATATATATATATATATATATATATATATATATTAGAAAAATGTTATCTAATATGGCAAAAAACATACTAGCTGTTAGTATATATATTTTAGTATATTTTTTTAGACCATATTTTTGAGAATTAAGCTATATTTAGTTTTAGCGTTAAAAATATATATTATCAGCATTATTTCATCAAGTGAAAACTATTTTTTATATCAACATAACCTAATAAGTAAGCGATGAAACTGTATTCTTTCTAAAAACTGCATACTTTTAATATTTATCAAAGTTAAATAATTATGAATAACAATAATTACATTTGTCACACTTGAATGCATTCATGTAAAAACTTGAATAGAAATAGTTTTGTTTTGAGATGTTAGAAATTAGATTTCATAATTTTTTTATTTATTTTTTATAAATGAGTTTTTAAATAAAATATAAAGCTAAGAGTATATCAAATGAGGAAACTGTAAGTACAAAGTAATGTAAATACAAAGTTCATCTTCAAAGATTGTACACTAGCTTCTGCTAGGCTAACAAAGTTATCATGTTCAAAAGCTTTTTTTCAGTTTTACTCTTTAGTGCCAGTATTACACAATTTATTAGATTTTGTATTTATTGTGTCTTCTCTTTCATCAATTAGTTTGTCATTAGATTAAATTGATGGAGAAGCCATCTTTTAATTATACCATCTTTCATTAACTGAAAGATGACATAATTAAAAGATATTTCGAGAAGCCATCTTTTCATTATGCCATCTTTCAGTAACTATTTCTAAAAAACTTTTTTAGTTTTTGTTCAACTTTCTTTGTGTTCTCTTTGTTGCTTTTTGTATAATGCTCCTGATGGAATTTTTTTTTAATTATAAAATATTTCTTTCTCTTTCCCAAACCCTGTTATAACATGCCTATGTTAAAAATTTCTCATGCCTTACTACTACTTGTTTGTTAAAAAATTAAATTAAAAATTGATTATCCTGCATACTGATAGGTAACATAAATTCATTTAATTTTTTTTCTAAAAATAAACTCAACAAGAGGGAAAAAATAACAAAGTAATTGACTAGTTGAACAACAGTTTTAAAAGTAATTAACTAGTTAAACAACAATTTTAAAAGTAATTAGCTAGTTGAACAACAATTTTAAAAGTAATTAACTTAACAATAACTCTAAAAGTAATTAATTAAAAGTTAATAACCATTTAAACAACAATTCTAAAAGTAAATAAAACTAAAACTCTTTTTTTATAAAATTTAATTTAAACAGAGTGAGCTAAATTTATTTGTAATAAGATTTTAGAAAAGTCTTGCCTCTATTGTGAGCTCAACAATTATTGGCTTATTAAAACATTAAGGTTGATGTTTTAAAATAGCCATAGGCAGGGGCTTCAGTATCTATATCTTTTTAAAAATTCTTTAGGCAATCTTTGATCAAGTTTGTGAACTTCGTGAAAGAAAAATGGATTTAGAGGAGATCTCAATAGAGGCGAAAAAGAGTTATGATGTGATGAAGAGAGATTTTGATGCATTAATAAAAAAGGAGAAAATGATAGAGGCAGCTCTTATTAGTGCTGGAACAGATCTTGAAAGTTTTCAGGTAATTTTAATACATCACATTTTATATATCTTTTTTTTTTCTTGCAATGTCAATTTTGTTGAAAAATTATTTTCTAGCTGAAAATAATAGCAATAATAATTGACAACATAAGAATAGAAATAAAGTTACTTAAAAATATTATTTTTATATATTATATATGTTAGATTATAATATAAAAATTACATATAGTTTTTAGTATCAAGGTTTGAATCATTGAAACAGAATCTTTTACTTCACAATTCCAAAAATTGTGCTAAAATGTTAATGAACTTCAATTATTAACTAGTCTCTAATGTTTATTTGCTTTGGATAGGTTTAAATAATTGCAAAAGTCCAGTTTCTATCACTTCAGTGGTGCATCAGTATTGTGCAAGATCTTGAAGATATCTTTACCATGCAGATAGAAGTTTATTTTAGTGTTCTAGTCATAGTATTTTATTTTAAAATCTTTAGAATCTTTTAGAATCTTTAGTATGGAAATGTATCTTGATAGTGTAAGATTTTTTTTTTCTTTTACTTTTCAGTTTTTAAATAAATTTCACAAAATGTCTGTGGGTTGTTACAGGGATATATCTTTTTTAATATCATCTTAGGTTGATGTTCTAGTGACACCATTAAGACATAATTCACTGAAATTGATCGCCAGACTGAAATATTTTTGCATTTAATCAGTTATATGCATTAGTAAACACAGTTTAAATTAAACTGTGCTAAGTATGCAATGTGCTAAGTATGCATATTTTTATTATTAAACTTAATTTTTTGTTTTTTTTTTAATTTTTAAAATGTTTTGATTAAGTCAGCTGTTATGGTAGTCAAAATTTTTATCATTTTCCAATATGGTGTCTGAAATTATGTACTTAATGCAGTTTGCTTAATAAAAAATTCATTTTTTATTAAGCAAACTATATATTAAAGATATTTTTGACTATTAATTAAATGTTTTGTAGAAAATTCTTATTTTAGTGTGTCAAATTCTTCTATTTGTAGAATTTTTTTTTTTTTTTTTCTTCTTATTCAACCATATCAATAAAATTTACAAATTTCATCGTAAATTAATATAAATTGGTTAGGTGTCACTCATATAGTTACAAACTAGTCAATGGAGTGACACCTAAAAAACATAAAAGTTTCACGAAAAAATAAATAAATTGAAAAAAAAAAAAAAGGAAAAACTCAACATCTGTATATATAAATAAGAGAGAAAAGAAGAAAAGATTGTTAAACAAATAATAATGATATATGTAATGATAATAGTAATAATACAAAATAATAACAATAATAATAAAGTACCAATAATATTAAGAATATTATAATACAATATAAATTGTATGTACAAATCATAGATGATAATTAGATATAATAATAACATAAAATGTAACATTAATAACACAATAATAAATAAATATAAGATAGGTAAATAATAAATAAAGTAAAAATCAAACCACTTGTTCGTTAAAGAGATTATATATTGAAGACAACTACAGTACAGAGAGAAATTATAAAGAAATACACTCCAGCAATATATTTTTAAATTAAATTCTGTTGAGCAGTAAAAAATTCGTAAAAAGTGGATATTTTTTCTAAGACTTTTTTATTAATGCAGGAATACACTGGTTCCATTGAGAAATACATTGTTGTTTTATGGAAAACTTACCATATTTGATTGTGTTAAAAAAAGAATTGTATAGCTTACTATTTTCTATATTCCTGGTGTGATGATTATGAACTTCGTTTGTTTTAATAAAAAAATTTGAAAAAGGGCTTGGTAGTTTATTTTGGAGAAAGTCAAACACAAAAAGACAATTATAAAACTTTACAAGATTATGGAGTTTTAGGATTTTTAGTTCAGAATTTTTTTTTTCGATATCAGATCACATTGGGGAAAACTTCATTATTCTAATAGATGCGCGTTGTAAACTAGCAATGTTGTTAAGTAAAAAGTTTTTTTTTTGACCCCAAACAATAGAACAATAGCAAAGGTGAGAAGAGAATAAAGAAAAATAAATCATTCAAAGAGTTTGGATAGGAACATAGTAACGAATTAGAGAAAGCATACTGTTAGCTTGTGTAAGTTTTTTTTTTAGATGATACAGTTGATTATACCAAGATAGGTTTATGTACAGAATGAGCTTTTTTTGTGTTTTGTGGTTCTTTTATAGTTCACATAAATTTTTTTAAATTTGTGATAAACAGATGCACCGCAATGTTCTGCATAGTTACATAAGCTAATATTATTGTATTCTTTTTATAAAAAGATTTTAAGAACATTATGCCTGAAATGTTGACCATTTACTGGGATGGGAAATTATTAACTGGAATGGACATAAGAAGTTCTAAATAAGAATGTCTGGCAATTTTAATTTCATTTGAAGAAAAGAAACAACTGCTGGCTGGAGAACTCTTCTGGCCAAGATCAAGCTGATGCTGTGTTAAACACACTTATTGACTGGAACCTTGATGACAATGTGCTGTGACACAAAAGCGTCTAATACTGGACCATTAAAAAGAGCTAATGTACTTTTGAAACAAAAAGTAGACGGAATTTTTTTGCTTGCTGCTATCATGTTTACAAACTGGTTTTAAAATGTGTGTTTGAAAATCCACCAAGTCACAAGTCGCCCTGATAACCCAATGTTCAAAAAGACAGAGGGGACAACTTTTAGAGACAACTGGAAAACTATTAATTCGGCTGCCATTGAAACATACACTGATATAGTCAATCAATATTTTAGTAATACAACAATTGAAAAGTTGTTAACATTTTATAATTGAGAACTGCAAAATACTATAGAATGTGATGCTTATCGGGAACTGATTGAACTATTTGTTTTTTTCTTAGTAGGTGATAATAAGAAAAAATTAAAATCAGACTCCCTGGAGCATTGCATCAAGCAAGGTGAATAGCTAGAGCTATTTACTCTTTAAAGATATATTTGTTGCAATCTCAGATCAAAATTAGCACCAAGGATCAACAAGCACTTCAAGACATTTAATTATTGCAGTTATATATGTAAAACCATGGCTTGAATGTAGTCCAAGTTGGTAAAGGCACCAAATTAATAAAATAAAAAAGAATATGAAGTTGTTGACAATTGATCTCTTAAGCAGCCCTGAACAATTTTTGTCAACATCTTCGGTACTTTTTAGAAGAAATTACAGTTTTATCTTTGATAATGGAGTTAATGAACAAACAGAGGGAAACATTGTAGTGAACTTAAAAAGAGAGATGCTTGAATATGGAAAGAGATACATTCCATCAACAAAAGATGTCTGATTATTTGTATGGTAAGTAGGAATACATAGTATTATTTTCTATACTGTTTTCACTGAACTAAGAAAAATACTGCCTTTTTGTTGCAGGAAAATTATTAAGTGATTTTGTGTCTGTCAAGAGCACAAATTTATTTTCTTGATTAAAAATTAATGAGTTCTTTTAAAAAATATTTTATAAAATATAAAAGTTTTAATTGATTTAACTACTAAAACTTCATCAAATATAAAATTTTGTATTGTTTCCCAAATATAAATGGTTACACAATTTGTAATAATACAATTTATAATATTCTTTAAACAGTTCGTCTCGTAATTAATTAGTCTGTTATTGCTTCTTATGGTTCACTAACTCTACTGACTGACCATCGACATCCAACTCTACTGACTGACACCTCGACTTTGACCTTGACCTTAAATTTAATCCTGACTTTGACCACGACTTTCTCTCTACTTCAACTATATCTATCTGTCTCGTCTTTTTCCCGTTTTTTATATCTTAACCAGATGCTAAATGTATCTACAGTTAATAAACAGGTTGGTTGATAAACAATATTTATGCCAAACGCTACACACTAGTGTTTGGCATAAATATTGCGTAAGCATAAGTGTTCCGCTTGAGTAGTTTTTGTTTGAGACCTTTGTAACATGCATAACAAGAAGGGTTAATCAAAATCTTTAGATGTTTTTCAATATGCGTTAATATTGTTGCAAACAAAAACAATTCAAAAAATAATTTAATTTTTTTTAATGAAAAAGTTTCTTATATTAAAATATTTTTTTGAATATTGTTGTTTTACTTTGTTTCTTTTTCCTTTGTTTAGAATTAATTGCTTGTTATATAGAGTAAAATGGGGTAAAACTGAACTTTGTGGGTAAAGCTGAGTTTGTGCCTACAAAATTGTTTTTGTGGGGAGTTCTTTTATATTACTTCCACCAAAAGACAACAGTAGCATAGGCACATAAAATATTAAATGAAACATACAGCAACAATGCTCTTCAGAACAAACATGAACAATTCAAGGTTGGTGATTTTGACCTTGAAGTGGAACAACATCTTGGTGCTGAGAAAAAGTTTAAAGATACTGATGAAAATTACTTGATAAAGATTGATGATAGACACAGGAAGAGCAGAAACATTGGGAATCAATCAAACAACAGTTTATAGGCGCTTGAAACTGTTGATCTTTTTTGAAATTAAAAAAATTGGGAATTATTAGAAGCATGGAAATTGGGTGCTGTATGAGTTAAAATTGAGGGGCATTGAAAGACTATTTTTTAACTGTGAACAGCTGCTAACACGACAAAAAAGAAGAGATTTCCTGCATCGAATTGTTACTGGTGATAAAAAAAGGATATGTTACTACAACCGTAAATGCAAAAAAGGTTAAGCTTATTCTTTTTTGCATTTAGGATTCTCCATCAACATTGGCAGCTAAAACAAATATTCATGGTTTTAAGCTCATGCTCTGTATCTGGTGGGACCAGCTTGGAATATTATACTATGAGCTGCTTAAACCAAATGAGACTATTACAGCAGACCGTTACCAAGAACAATTAAACAAGCTGAGTCAAGCATTGAAGGACAAAAGGCTGTAATTCGCCAAAGACTTGATAAGGTTATTCTTTAACATAATAACGCACAACCCCATGTTGCAAATATTATAAAAAACTACCTGGAGATCCTCAAATAGGAAATCCTACTCCACCCACTGTATTCACCAGATGTTGCCCTTTCTGATTACTACTTGGCCTCGTTGATACATGGCCTGGCCAAGTAGCAATTTTCTTCTTTTAATGATACCAAAAAATTGATAGATGACTGGATTACCTCAAAAGACCAAGACTGTTTCCAGCATAGAATATACGCATGTACCTAAAAAATGGAAGAAGGTTGTAGCTGCCGCTGAACAGTATTTTAAATGATCCGAGTCTGATAGTCTTCTCAAAATAAACTGTTAATTTTTATAAAAAAAATTTCAATGCATTATATATACAGGGGTGGGACCGCAAAATGTGAACACTTTTCTGATTGTAATAATTAATTTTCTGTTAAATATGAACTATTTTAAATAAGAATGTCCAATGGTTGGACATTCTTATTTAAAATAGTTCATATTTAACAACTCTTTAGACACTTTCTGATGAGTGAGAGAGTACAACTACATCTAACGAGAAAATAGTTATAATAAAACAAAAACGTTCACATTTTGCGGTCCCACCCCTGTATATATATATATATATATATATATATATATATATCTATATGTATA
This sequence comes from Hydra vulgaris, assembly GCF_022113875.1. Taxonomy (NCBI): domain Eukaryota; kingdom Metazoa; phylum Cnidaria; class Hydrozoa; order Anthoathecata; family Hydridae; genus Hydra; species Hydra vulgaris. The sequence goes on along the minus strand of NC_061159.1, from coordinate 18,870,565 downwards.
TATATATATATATATATATATGTATATATATATATATATATATATATATATATATATATATATATATATATATATATATATATATATATATATATATATATATATGAAGAGACAGAGAGAGAAATAAGACAAAATTTTTCCACTTATTATTAAAAACCATATTTTTTAACAAATAAAACAGTAATACGTGTTTAAACTATTTTATAGTTATCTGTTTGGTTTGAAAAACTAATTTAATTTTATATACAAATATTCTACAGTAATAAAATATAAATTACAATTTTTTATTAATTACAACAAAATAATAAAAAAGATTAAATTATTCAACAAAAGGTTAACGACTTATAAAATGGTAACTATTATGTGAAAAGAGATATCTTGTAATGGTTCAACTGTTTGTTCATATCTGGATTTTTCCATTCAATGAACAAACTTTCCTTAATTTTAATCTTGAATTTATTGGAAGTAGAATTCAATATTGCAAAAAACAGTCATTGTTATAATTATCAAAAAAATTATTGTTAGCATAGAAATGTTTTTATGATATTTAACAAACTATACTCCAATATGTGAAAAAATACAACATAGTTCACCCATTTATAAAATTCACTCCTTTTATAAAATTGATAGTGTTGCAGGAAGAGATCTTCTTAATACATTTTCAAAAGGACACCAAGACCTTTTACTAAGAAAGAAAACATTATTTAAAGATAATGAGGTTTTTGTATAATGTTTTTATGTTTTAATGCCTTTTATTAAATAATGTTTATGGACATTTGTGTTTATGAGTTAAAGCACAATTCTGTTACATTCTGTAAACTTCATTATATTCTGTAATCTTTTATTTTGGGGATAAATACAAGTTTAACCCTCATCAAATTTTTTTCTTTCAAAATTAAAAGAACAAAAAACAGATAATAAAAGGTCATTAGGAAAGGTCAAAAAGGTAAAAATTTTATTGTTCAAGACTGAGAATACTATGTTTGTAATGGATTATGGAGTAAGTCTGAAAAAAAAGGGAAGTGGAGTTGATTTTTGAAATGCAGAACTCATTATCATTTGCTTTAAAATACTGGTGAAGCGATGTATTGTTTATATGATTGGTGGTTATTATATCACAAATTATGTTGTTGATTTATGTGATATAAATTGTATACTATATTTAACATAGTCAAAGAATTTTATTATAAACATGATTTATCCATGTAGTTCGTTTACAGTTTTGTTTGTTTTAGATTGATTTAAAAAATAGTTTTAGATAAATGCATATAAATAAATGTATATATTTCTGGAGACAAAATTACTGAGGTTTTACAACATACTTTGTAGGATTTTATCAGAAGATTTTAACAATTATTAGTTCTGCTTTCAAAAGTTATTATATGGGTTGTATTACATAAATTAGTGTTCAAGTGTCTTGGTTTACCGTCTCATTACCCTATATGACTTGGTTTTGCTTATTCTAAGCACTCAGAATGTTCTCCTCCATTAATCCCTTTCTTATTTTTGTTATTTATTTTTTATGTTCTAAAATTTGAATAACTATTTTCAAAATTTTCACATCAATTAGTATAATGGTAGGGTATTTAAAAGTTTTTTTTTACTCTATGGTACACTAAGAGATTGTCAACTCACAATCAACTCAAGTTGGAAATATTTACTTTATTGATAAAACATCTTTCTTTTGTGTTATTAAGTTAAAATTTTAGTTAAATTTTAGTTAAATTGGTATTTTAGTTAAAACCAGAGGGGGAGGGGAGAAGGTTTGTATATTATTTTTTAAAAAGAATGCTTGACACACCCTCAATTTTAAAGCTGGAATATAACTAGAATGTTATATTTTTTGTTTAGAGATTTTATTTGTGTATGTGTGTATATATGTTTAGAGATTTTATTTGTGTATGTGTGTATATATGTCTAGAGATTTTATTTGTGTATGTGTGTATATATGTATCAAAAGATGTCGAGATGCTTTGATTTATTGTGGAGGTGTTAGGGAGTACTCATGAATATTATGGTGATTTAGGGATTACTTGTGAATTATGTTGTTTTGTAACATGACTTCAACCAGAGATTAGAAGTTTGATTTTTTTAGCGTTTAATTTGATAAAGAATTTTTTTTTTATCATGTGTTCAGGTTTTATTAATTCTGTAATCTAGAATGAGTAGGATTTTAATAATTGTATGAATTGAAACTGAAATTTTTTTTTTCATTTTTGTAGATATGTTTATTTTGTACCTTTATATCATTTTTTTTTTTAAATCAATTAAAATTATTTGGGATAACTTTTATTGTCACAAAGTTTGTTACATATAATAACAACATTAAACAAAAGAATTAGCTTTTCCAACTTTCAGTTTTGGCTATAAAAAATGATAACATTATATGTTAATGCCTCATATGGTGTCAGTTTATATAGATAAGGGTTAATTTTAGTTATTAATTGTTATTAACTTTAACTTTTGGCTACATTTCAAACTGAATTTTAGGTTTAAGTCAATATTACAGCAAAGATTGAACAGACATATTGGTTTCAGTATTAATTTCATTTTTGACTGAAGTTGAATTTTTTTTTTTAATTAATAGTTGGCATTAGATCAGCTAGAAACATTTTATTAAATACTATTCTGTGATGCTCTGTGACAAGGTCATTAGCTGTTCCTGGAGTACTTTTAAAACTAAATTAAATTTTTTTTTTTTTATGTAGTAGTGGTCTTTCAGCAGTAAAAAAAAAAAAAAAAAAATCAATGCACCACAAAAAAATATCTACTTGATATGTAAATAATTAGTAAGAACTAAGTTGCCTATGTAGAGTTAGTAAGAATTAGAGTTGCCTAAGTCATTTAGACATTGATATTTATGTTTAATAAATGATATAATTTATTTTAGCGTGAAAAGCAGCAAAAACTAAATGAGCTTGATGTTGTGGTGACTCTTAAACTTGACCAAATCCAATATGTTGTGAACAAAAAGCTTCCACAGGATCTTTCACAGTGTTTAGTATTTAAACAAGAAAATTTAGATAGGTTGGAGACACGCATCAAAGAACTGGATAAAGAGAAAAACAAGGAAAAGCAAATATTTAAGTTAGTTTTTTTTATTATAAATTTTTTATACATTAGATAAACTTTTTCTGCCAAAATATGTGTGATAGCCGTGCTGGGTGACATGTTTGTTTCTTAGGTGAAAGAGCAAAAACACCCCGGAAGTACAGCAATTTAAAAAAAAAAATCAGAAAAATTGAAATTATGATATCGTCATTAAAAGTTATGTTCTTGCAAATTTTTATCTTAGTTTTTAATTTTTTTCGCAAAAATTTAGCAGCGAAAATAAAATACAGCAACGTATGTAAATTTGCCTCGCAATTCAGGATTGCCAACGAGTTATTTTAACTTTGAAAGGCGGCGTAGGGGGTATGATTTTAAGCATAAATGGTTAAGTGATTCTTAATCAATACTTTGAGGTTTTTACAGAATTTCACAGAGTTGGACAAAAACCAGAAATTCGATTTTTTTAATTATTTTTTTTTGAATTTGGTTAGTTTTGAAAACGATCTGGCATTCTTTACTCTTTGTGATTTTGAAGTTAATCCTTTTTCACTGAGCTTCTTTTAAAGTTAAACCCTTTACACTGAGCTTCTTTTAAGAATAATCTTGCTGCAAATTATCTCCAAATTTGTAAACTGGAATCAACATATTAAAAAATTTAGCCTTAAACAGTAAAAATATTTATATATTTTTCAGTTTCTATAATTTAATTTCTACCCTGACTCCTTTAATGGGACGAAATGTAATAATTTAGTGCACTAGAAAGAAATTATTTCAAGTATACTTTCTTGAAAGTTTGAAAATTATAAGGTCATAAAAGTTGAGTTTCTTTTTAAAAATTAGTATTTTTGAATTATTTTGCATTTTCAAGCATTTCTGACCATTGTGTACCTTCCTATATAGTACATCCTACCTACCTATTATGGCAACATAAAAAATGTGTTTCATTCGGAAGTTTTTTACCATCACAATGATAGCAATTTGATTAATTTCTCTTAATAGTTTTGTTATGGAATATTATTACTTTTTGCTATACAATGGATTCTCCCTTATCTAACAGCATTTTGTAGTTGATTAGTTATCTTTTTTTTTTTTTTTTCGTTTCTTCAACAGTTATTTTCAAATTGTGTAACCACATTTTTTCATTTAAATTATCTTCAACTTTCCTAAAAACATTTTGTGGAGGATAAATTCCATATTAATTTAGCTTATCTTTTTCATTTCAGCATGGACTATTTTCAATTTGTCCTGGGGTTTGTCCATAAATTACGTTTTAGGGGAGGGGGTAGTGGTTTTGTAATGACTCGTACAGGATTTGTTACAAAAGATTTATAATGTTGTAATGAGGGGGTGGGGATAAAAACAGTCAAAAATTGTGTGACGTGTTTTATGGATGATTAATAGCCTTTCTATCATTTTGTACACAAAGAATTTCATCTAGCCTATCATTAATTTAATAATATTTATTTATTTAAATTGATAATGTTAACTTTAATGTTAATTCAACGATGAAGGTTTTGTAAAGATTCATTTTGATTTATTTGATGCTTGAAATTTGTGTGACAGAGGGTTGTGGCAACAACTTAAAAAGTGAAAAGTCTCGATTTTTACAACCCCTCCACCGTAGGAAGGTTAAATAAAGTGAAAAAAAGACTTAAGTCTGTAATATCCAACAAGCAGCTTGTTGCAGCATAACTGCAATAAGCAGTAGTTTTAGAAACAGATTTTTAAAGTTTTGATAATAATAAAAAAAAGAAACTTTAAAATTTTTCAGATTTTAAAATTTTTAATGATAAAAAATTGTTTAAGTTATAAGTTTTTTTTTAATTGAAATCAGAGAGCGGAAGAAACAACATGCTCAGATGATCAGAGAGAGAAAAGATTTAAAAAATAAGGTAATTAAAGAATTAATTTTTTTTTTTTTTCTTAGTTGCTGTAAAAACTTTGTCAGGTCCTGACAAATTTTAAGTTAGTCACCTGCAGTTACCATGCCTGTTGAAAAATAAATTTCTTTAGATTCAGAACTTAGATGAAAAAGTGCAACAAATGCAGATGTTAAAATTTGGTCGCTTAGTTGACTTATCTAAATTAGAGTTGGTATCAGTTAACAGGGCAGCTGAGGAATTAAAAGAAAAACTTAAAAAACAGAAGATGCAGTACTCAAAAGAAATTTATGAATGGAATGTAAGTGATCATATGATTTTTTTTTGTTATGAGTAAACTATGATAATTAGTAGTAATAATTTTGTTGTAGAAGCACATAGAGAGCTACCGATCTGAATTAAAGAAACATATTTGCGAAAACACAAAGTATGTTGATATGTATACTAGTCTTCTTCAAGAACAACGGACATTAGAACAACAACTTGACAATAAGCAAAAGAGACTTGTATGTTTTATGTTGATTTTGTTTTATTTAATTTGTTTTGTTGTTTTTTCAACATTGTTAGTTTATGCTTGTTATGTTAGTTATGCAATAATATATAATTATTATAATTTTGTTATAATTATTCATAGTTATAAAGTGGATTTGTATTGTTATTGGTTTGTTTTTAAGAATGTCCTCTTGACGTCAATAAAAGATTTAAATCATGTATATGATTGATTCTCAAATAACTGAATTTTTTTAATGTTTGTATTCAGGGTGCTCTCTTTCGGGGAAACGAAAAATCAGAAGCAAAAGAACGCAACAAATTTGTTCAACAGGCTCGATTCCAGGCTCATGAAATCGATCTTCTGAAAAAAGAAATTCATACCTTGTCTCAAAAGGGTGGAAAGGTTGTTTCCAGTCGCTTTGAATCAAACGTAGAAGTTTAATATAAAAAGAAATATTTTGTTTTTTTATGAGAATTTATTTTTTAAAGGTTTTAAATGTATAGTTATATATTAATCTAAAATACATAGTTAATATAATATATAATAAATATTCAATAACATGAGTTATTTAATATATGCAATGTAATGTAAATATGTTTATATTTTTCTATTATTTTTTTTAGTTATAAAAATATAATAAAAGGTATAGACTAATTAATTTTGTTACTTAAATTTAAATATAACATTTTTGTTTGAAATTAATCTGGTATATCTTTAAACAAGTTAAATTTTCTTTGAACCTACCTGTTTAGTTCTTTAAAATGATATATAAAAGTTTCTCTGTTTGATCTCTTTTGATCACGCAGAACAAATTTAACTAAATTATCCTGTTATTTTTATTGTGTTTAAAATATCACAATTTATCAAAATAAAACATCTCTTTTTTTGTTTTTCATTTGTTTTTTTCATCCTTTTTTATTATTTATCACATTTTTACCCATTTTTTATCCATCTCCGCATTTTTTTAATCCATACAGCTATATAAATTTACTAGTTAATAATGCTTACGTATTGAATACATTATAATCTGCCGTTTTTGTTTTTTTTTGTTTTGTTTTTTTTTTTGTCAATTTAGAAATTTAATGTTACAAAATTAACTCAAATTTTACATTATACAAATCCTTTTAAAAAAAGTAAAAGCTAAAAACTTTTTTAAAAATCCAACGTTTTGAAGCTTGTTTTGTAGTATAAAATTTTAACCTGGTTCTAGCCTAAAACATTTTTCTTCAAATTCGAAAAATAGATTATTGATTTCTAAGATTTATTGGTTTACTATGTTTATAGATAATTTTGTGACAGAAAATGTTAATTTATGAATACTATCTCAAAAAGAAGCCCTTAACAACTGTATAGCAACATAAAACAGTCTAATTTTTAATAAATTTCATAAAATATAATCTTATAACTTTATAACCTTTCATACACATCTCTTTTGCTTTACATCAACTTTGCAAACACTTTTAAAATGAGTTAAATAGTGAGAAAGTAATGAATTTTATCTTTAAAAAATTTTTTTTTCATCTGCAACTCTCTCTCTCAATGAATTTCATCTGCAACTCTCTTTCTCTCTCAATCAATTTCATCTGCAACTATCTCTCAATCAATTTCATCTGCAACTCTCTTTCTCTCTCAATAAATTTCATCTGCAACTCTCTCTCTCAATCAATTTCATCTGCAACTCTCTTTCTATCTCAATAAATTTCATCTGCAACTCTCTCTCTCTCAATCAATTTCATCTGCAACTCTCTTTCTCTCTCAATGAATTATCTTAATAGTCATTATTCAAATTATTATAAATTATCAGAAATAAATATTCTTTTCATTTATTATCATTATTATAATTATAATGCGGTATATTTTTTTTTCATGAAATTGAAAATCTGTCGATGAATTTTGATCTAGTTTAATGTAACACAAAAAAAAAAAATTAAAAATTTCTTTTAGGAACCATAAAAGGTATAATAGAGAAGGACTATCAGGGCTCGACTAGGGTTTGCTGCAATCACCATAAAAAAAGGTTTTCTGGTCAATATGGTTAGAATATTATTTATATTTTGCATATCATAAATATTCATATCATATATCAAAAAAATATATTAAACAGTTAAAACTTAGTGAAAAAAACTTAGTGTTTTAAATTCAAACAACATTTGTGTACTTTTTTGCTATTTATAATTTTGCACCAGCAGACTTCTGATGGTCCCTCAATTTGCACAAAGATTCTAAAGAATATTTGAAAGCAAGGAGATGAGTAATGAAAAACGAAAAAGAGTGTTTTGAAGTTCTTTTGGTCTTACTTGTTGAAAGCAGTGATGAGAAAGAACAGGAAGCTATTAAAACTAAAGTGAAGAAATTGTTTGCCTAAGAGCTTGAATCAACCTTCGACCATATAAACTGATAGACACGCCTTACCGCAAGTTAATATTCACAATATTTTGAAGCCGACATCTTTTAGCGCGTGACTTTACGTTTGGGCAATAAACTATAATATCGGTTTAGGGCGAAAATAGCTTAATGTACTTAACACTTTTAAAGTTTTAATATTTGTTACGTATATTATTTTGTTTAAATTTTAATTTTCAAATAGAATATAGGTATATAAAGATCATGATTTTATCTTGTTCTGCATATAATTGCACTCAAAGATATACTAAAGGGGTTTCTTTTCATGTAGCTACAAATCATTCTTTGCTAAGATCTTACCCTTTATTTCAAATATAAATAGCATATTATTTTAATATACCTATTTTTGCTGGTAGTTTTCTGAAAGATCTGAAATTTAGGAGAAAATGGATACAAGTTATGCGGAGGGATAGTCTTACTCCTAGTAAACTGTCTAAACTTTGTGGTAAACATTTTACTGCCAGTGACACAGGTATGAAGGAAGTCTTTGGAGTTCACAAAAGAAACTAAAAAAAGATGCAATCTATATTTGATTTCCCAACACTTTTATGAAAAGTACTTATCCTAGAAAACTACCAAAAATATAGACAAACTATTATTTCAAATAATACCACCAATGGTTCAATACAGTAAGTCTAATGTAACTAATTTTTTTTGCAATGAAATATATATTGATAATACTTTTAAGTTTACTTTTCGCAACATATATATTATGTGCCTATATATATATAATTCCATTAGACTTACTGTATTGAATTATCTGTGATATCGTTAACATTAATTATTAATGTTAATGATAATCATTAATGTTAACAATAATGATATAATTATCAACATTATTGTTCCTAAATATATATATATATATACATATATATATATATATATATATATATATATATATATATATATATATATATATATATATGTATATATATATATATATATATATATATATATATATATATATATATATATATATATATATATATATATATATATATATATATATATATATATTTAGGAACAATAATGTTGATAATTATATCATTAATGTTAACTATAATATCACCAATAGTTCAATACAGTAAGTCTAATGTAAATACTTTACAATGGCATACTTTACAATTACTTTTACATTGTCATATATTGATGTTAATGTTTGAGATTTTTTTAAAAACATAGTTGAAAAGTGTCAAATCAATCCTAACACCAATGGTAAACGATACATTGGTGTATTTGATGACAATGACATGGTAACACCAGAAAATAGTAAAAAGTTTTTCAACTATAAGTAATCTTGCTGCTAAACATAAGACAATTAAAATGCTTCAGCAATCCAACTGTTGTTTAATAAAAAAAGATGAAAGACTTACTTTCATTTTTTTGTTATTTTAAATCAAAAAGTATGAATCATATGATGAATCAAAATCATGAATCATACTATGATTTCTAAAGAAGTATCAACTACACTAATAGTATAATATATACTTTTATTAATAGTAGTTATTAAACATATTATTTATTTGTGACTTTTTATTTTATTTGTCTATTTAATAATTTTAAATATTTGTTACTTATTTAAGTTATACCTTTGGGATTATTTTATTTTAGTCAACCAATTGTTGAAATATGATTTTAAATTAGTAAGTTTTTATGATTAAAAACTTATTACATTAATCATCAGATAACAGTTAGGGATAATTTTAGTTCATCACAATTATGGTAGGAATAGCGATGAGTTAATTATTGTATTTGTCATAAGAGTAATAATTGTTGTAACGATTGTAATGCTATTGTGATAATTTCATCTATTTCTTCATACCCCAATCAATGATGCCCTATTTTACTTCAATGGGTTTTCAAGTATAAATATGATGTTGTAACTAAAAATGTATTTATTTAATTTATTTAATTTTAGGGAGCTATGTCTGAGTCTACAAAACAGTTATTTTGTTAGGTTTTACAAGAAAAGTTAAAAAGCATTACCCACCAGAATTACGAAGCTTTGCTTTAACACAGAGTTGTTGGTCTTTAACTTGCCTTTAGGCCAAATATTAAAGCCTTAGCCTTGGTCTTGAAACTGTTGATCTTGGTCTTGGCCTTGGCCTTAAACTTTTTGGCTTTAATTTTTTTGGCCTTGGCCTTCAAAAAAAGTGCATAAAATTAAAGAATTAAATGATTTCATTCTTTATTTTTATGTATTTTTGTTTTCGGCTTCATACATATCTACAAGTATGTTTTCTTATTGACTTCGTAGAATTTTGCGCATAAACCTGGTTTATTTTTACAACATGTGGTTTATTGTCACAGTAATTGTGACCTACAGTTTTGTCAATAATTGGCCTTAAAGTTAGGCAAAAATTCAAGTCTTTGGGCTTGAAAATGTTTGCGTAGGCCTTGGCCTTGAAACTCTTATTCTTGGCCTTGACCTTAAAACTCTTGGCCTTGGCCTTGTAACTTTTGGAATTGGTCTTGGCCTTAGCCGTAGTCTTGCTACTTTTGGCCTTGTTAATAACCTTGCATTAACATTAAATTTTTATTCTGCTAAAGCATATAGTTATGTTAGGAAAACATTTAATAATGCACTTCTTCATCCAGGAATTATACAAAAATGGTATGAAAGTGTTAACTGTTCCCCTGGATTTTGTAAGAAGCTTTAGTTACTTTTCATAGCAAAGTAAAAGAGGCTTATAAAATTGTTCAAAGTGTTGTATGTTTATTTATGTTAGATGAAATGGCCATTGAATCGGCAGGCCATAAATATTCTGGTTATATTGATTTTTGTGCTGATACCAATAATGATAATTAACCCAAAACAAAAGAAGTTTTTATGGTAAACAGGACGTTGGAAACTTCCTGTTATATATTTTTTTAATTGATGGTTTAGATGGTTGTGAAAAAGCCAATATTGTTAAGCGTTGTCTGCAATTTATTTATGAAAGTGGTACAGAAATTATAAAACTATTATTGCTAAATATTTAAAGATAAGATTGCACCACAGAGCTGACTCGATCAACAATTCACTACATAATAAACGTATAAAAGTGTATTAACAAAGCAAATTTTATTTTCGAATCAATAAAAAGTTTTTTATTTTGTATATTAATCTAATGAATAATAAAACATAAAATTCTAAACGTAAAACACATAAACGTCACGCGCTAAAAGATGTTGGCTGTTAAATATTTAACTTACGGCGCACAGTGACTCAGGACAATCAAAAAACGGCAAAAATTAAATAAAAATTGACATAAATTGTAAATAAATAATGTTATATATTAAAATAATAATTTTTAAGTCAAAGATTTCAAATTTGTTAATAATTTTTTTTTTAACGCGCAGCTTCGACGCGTAAAATGCGCGCTTACGCGTGTTAAAGATGACTATACGCGTACAAAAATTTTTTTTAGTTTTTAGAATCTTCAAGACAAACACATAATTTTGATATATTACTCTACTTGATATTTTTATAAAAACGGTTTTTAAAGGATGTTGATACATAGAGAAAAAATGCTGTATTTTTTTACATTAAATTTATTATTTACATTACAATTAATTTAAAAACTTCATCTGGTAACGGTTTTCCTCGATAGCTCTTATATTTTCTAAAAGATATGCTTGATATTTTTGGATCTGATCTTACTAGAAGGTAGTGCATCTGATTCATCATTGTGTTTAACCTTGATATTTTTGCCGTGTGCTTAAGTCTAGAATTTCTTATCTGTTTATTTAAACTCTCTAGTGCATCTTCCGAATATACCCCGATTGGCAAAGGTAATTTATTTAATATAGAAGAACTATGCAGGAGCAGTTTATGTACAGTAGGAGGCATAACATACCAGTTGTATAAACTCACTATACGTTTAGCTGTTTCAGTGCAGTATAAATCTAACTCATTGATATTAATAGGATATCCACAAGATATGTTTATGAGAATATTATGCAATCTTTTAACTATATCACAATCAACTTTAGTAATTTTAGAAAAAAACTTCACTATTTTTAAATGCTCTTTTGGCAGTGTTGCCGTCATTCGTGTTTCCAGACCCAGTTTTAGGCATATCAACGTATAGGCTTAACCGTTCTCTGAAGAGTACCTGAATCTCTCTTTCTTTTAAGTCTACAGATAGTTTTTCCTCAATTGTTTTTGGCTTATACTTTTTAATTTCAATTTTATAATTCAAATGAAGAATGAACTCCAAGCATTTTATCCAGCAATGCAAAGCTGAAATTCCGAGCCCCAAGGCCGAGTCACTCTCAGTTTTTGCTTTTAATAAATCAATATTGTTCATTTCCTTGGGTTTAGCATTGCACACATTGCAGGATTGAGTGGATTTTGTCTCTGTAAGTGCGCTAACTACTTTATTATCAAACATTGTAAGATCAATCCTATAGCTGATATTAAATGTCAAAATTCTTCCTGCAATATTAAAAACTTTGCAAAACGTCTTTAAGGTATTTATTTGATTTTTTAGATCTGATTCTTCTTCTCTGGATAAAATTGGACTCTCTTTTTTATATGTAGATGAAGAGGTCTACAAAAGTGACAGCTTGAAGGATTTTCATTTTTCCAAATTTCGCCATCTTCTACTTTGAGCAATAAAGGCACAAAAGCTGTACTGAAAGATTTTCTTCATGCTTAAGTTCTATACTTGCGTTGCTTGTATCGTATTTCTGTTTATAAATACTTTGGCTTGATGCTTCATCAAAACCAATCTTTCCATATAAAACTCCAAATATTTCATCACTTTGACCAAAATTAGGCATATTAATCATTTCTGTTATTCTACTTACAGTGTGATCTAACATGCTTTGAAGAGTGCACTTTGCAGAAATTTCAGAAAAATGTATATTCTCAGGACAGCATTTCAATTTTTCCGCGAAAATATCGTGCAAGGTAGGATAAATATGAACGTTGTGTACAAGAGCTGAGTTTCTGATCATTTGATATTGTTTATCGCTGAGATCAGTATTCATTTTTAATGCAAGCTCGACACTCATGTTAATGGGAAAGGTTTTCTTCCAAAGTTTTATCAACTTTTTCTATCTCTAAAACATTAGATATATTGTTTTTTAAAACAGAGGCTTTTTTTTTTTCTCCAGCAGCTTTGCACTTTTTGCAGAAGCTAAAAATAGAGCTTCATGATGTTCAGTGGCTAGTTCTTTTATTTTTTTTTCTTTTGCTTCTCTCTCCAAGAACACTCCATTGTTTATGGGAGCTTCCAGAACCAAAATGGCTATTTTTATTGTTCATAAGATTTCTTTGAAGCCAACGATTTTCTTTTTGTATTAATGTATCATAGTTTCGTCCACATTGTTTTAGTTTTTTCTTCACCTTTGAAATAAGTATAACTAAAGCAAGCTTAACTTTATTTAAGTTTTCTTTGCGAATTTTTTCAGTATTTTTTATTTCATTAAGTAAATCCTTCCATAATTTTAATTTATCAACTCCTAATTCACGTATATTTGGGATAAGATCTAATCTTTTCATTGTTTTCGTTTTTAAGAACCATCAATATAATAAAACTAATGTATCAGACACATTTTAAATTACATTGCATATTTATATTTTACTTTACACTGTTTCAAATTTTATCTTATTATGACTTTTAACAATTTTCACATTGTTACATCCTGTAATAACACATATTACTTAGTTAACTTTATATTACATGTAATACAAAGTTAACTAAGTAATATGTGTTATTACAGGATGTAACAATTTAGTATTTCTTGAAACGAGAAATACCAAAGTTGTTCAATTAAGCTTTTTCAAATATGTTGTACTTATCGAATAATAAATCGTTCTTTAAAATTGTCAATAAATATTTTAACTATATTTAATATTTATGATTTAAAAACTATATTAGAACAAGTTCTACTGACGCCAATTTCATTTGTTTTGATATAATAAAGTTCTTAGCAAAATGGCGGAAAACAAGGTTTTTATAAAATCATCAACATTTGTTTTTCTTTAATAACTTCCGAGACCGCAGGAGACCGCAGTAATCCTTTTACATTCCTAAAGTAAAAATGTTAATTAACTGGAAAATATATATATATATATATATATTTGTGGAACTCGGTGGAACATTTTTTTAGCTGATATTTAAACAAAAAAAAGACAATTACTTTTTACTTTTTTATTCGAGAAGTTTTTAAATTTAAACGAAAAAATCGGACTTTTTTTTTTCTTATTAGTATATTTGAAATATATAGAGTCAAAATATTATTTTAAAAATCAATATACACTTTTTATTTAAATTTCAAGTTCTCTAATTTAAGTGAATAAAAACCTCACATTTTTCAGATTTCTTTAAAAATAATATCAAATTTTTTCACTTCTTTTACCTATAAAATACAAAATAAAACCTTTATAAAAAAATTATTTTTACTTTTGAAATAAAAAAATCATTGTCTTTTAATATTATCTAACAAAGGGCACTTAATTTTTAAAAAAGTGGTGAGGGGTTTATTGCCATTTTTTTGTTGTTTTGAGTCACTGTGCGGCGTGTCTATCAGTTTATATGGTCAAAGGAATCAACCAAGAAATAAAAATTGAACGTGTATTAACATTAAGTTAATGAAGATTTTAGCAAGGCGGCGAGCAGAAATTGTCAAGAATTATTTGCTCAGACGAAAACTCATACACAAAATGGTTACTACGCCATAAATGGCTTCTACGTTAAATTTATTTATAAAAGACTACTAGTGCGTGAGTTCAAAAAACATAAATTGAATGAGAATGAAATTTGAATATTATATAAGAATTATATTCGTCTACTAATTCTTAGTTAACTATTTCCTTATTTTATTAAAAATTTTATTAAAAAATGGCTGTTAATCACGGCAATTTTTGGTTGGAAGTGAAACATTATTTCCCAACAATTATTATTTTAGTTTAGTTTATTTTATTAAGTAATCGATCAAAAAGTAACAACAAAAAATTAAAGCAAAAAATAAAAATAAAATGATCGATGAAAAGGCCCTACACCAGGCTAGTTAAATAAAAAAGTTTTATATGGTATATTTTAACAATTATCAGCAAATAAAGACCTTTTTTTCAGACTATTAGGTTTTTAGTATTTTTTTTGTAATTAATATAAACTTTATTTAATAAGTAAAATTTTCCCTCAAATCGAAAAAAATGGTTTATTGCAAGAAAACAAAAAAAGATCAGCTCTTAAGCAAATTAGAGGAGAATGATATAAAGGCTTTTAACAGCTGTGCAAACTGCTTTTGTATCCCATCAGGTTTTGCTTTTTTAGAACTTAGCAAGTGGCCATTGCTGAATAATCAAAAAGCCAAACATCTAGTAGGCCAAGAATCGCCAGCATTTGTTATGACTTGACAAAAACTCAGGCTTGGAGTAATTGTTAAATATTGAGTCACATTATTTTATTGCACATATTGTTGTTGCCTTTGCCCTCTTTTTTTCGCACATGCAAGCTAAATCTTTAAAAATTTGAATTAGTAATTCAAATTATTTGCTACATTTGTGATTTAGAACATATTTCATATGGCCTAGTTAATTATAGCCTTAATAACAAATTTTCAATTTTCCATGACCTATTCATATATAAATTCGAGTCATTAAATGAAAACAATTAACGTTCCGAAAGTTCACAGCATAAACAAACTTGTAAAATCTCATTGATTTTGCTTTTAACTAATGTATAAAAGAAAAATTTATTGCGCCTTAAATTTTAGAAATGTGCTCAAAGTTTAAAAATGTTCTAAAACAAATTGAAAAGCTTGTTAAACTAAAAGATGCACCAATGAAGTATTTAAACTAATTTAAGTTAATCTTAAAGATGCACCAATGAAGTATTGGGCTGGATGATAAAGCTTTTGTCTTCTGCCTGCTCACGTCTCAAAAAAAAAAAAAAAGTTAAATTTTGATTTAAACAGTTTAAATAATTTACAATGTTGATTCTAACATTTTTCACACCACTGTGTATATGCTTTTACTTTCCAATAAACCTGCTGAAGGTGAAACGAACTATAGATGAAATATAGGTAAGTATTTACAAATTTATTATTGCTCTGTTCTTTACGAACATTGAGCACTCTATTTGTAGAATACACTAATGTAATACCCTAAATAGAATACACTTTATATATTGATTTAGATATAAATTTGAGTAGGGGAGAAAGGGACACCATTACATACACATTTGGTTTTTGTTTCAATTTTTTATAAGCGATTGGTTTAATTTGTTGAATAAATGTATACCTACAAAATAAATTCTAAAAATTACCAAAATATAACAGGTTAAAGTTGTGAGACTAGTTAAAGTGAAATTAGAAATTTGTTTCAAGGTACCCCACCCATGGGGTACCTTGATACACACTTTTAGCATCATTAAAAAAGTAAATAAAAAGTATAAAACATAGAGAAAAAGCAGATATTTATTTGAAATACTAACAAATTAATATTTTTAACACAGATAATGCATCCAATGGTCCAAATCACATTTCAGAAGACCAGTTAATATATCAATTTATATATCATTCTTAATTGTTGATAAATAATGGCTTTGAATCAAAATAGGATCTCCTTGTATTATATTCACATAAATCTTTTTAAAATTGACTATATGAAAGTGGTTATCACAACTCTTAAAATGCCTCCACAATTACAATGTTTCATGGTACCCCACTCTCCCCTATGAAGTAGATAAGGCTGCCATAACCTATCGGTTAAACAGGGAAACCTGTTGCAGCATTTTACTACTACTACTACTACTACTACTACTACTACTACTACTACTACTACTACTACTACTACTACTACTACTAACTTAACTTACATATATGTGTATATATATAAAATTTAATTAAGTTACATCTCCACTTAATTTCTTCGGTAAAACATTTTCAAACAGTTCATAAAAATGATTAAAAAAAACCCCTCAACACTAATTAATTAAATTGTAGGTCGTTTTATTTTCTAAAATGTGTTAGCATTACAGTCAATTAAGTAAACGCAAATACAAGCACTATAATTACTTATGGCAAGCGCTTATCCTTTGCAACAATAGTCACACCACATTTATTATACATTTTAATTTAAAAGAGAACTAACTTAAAGGACAAAATCTATCATCAAATCATCTTAACTATACTGAATGTGTGGACTTGGGCATTACAAGTTCTTTTACTGATTTAATAACTTAATCACTTATACAACATAGAGAATTTAATATTTCACTTGCAATTACAAAACCTGCATCTACTTTTTTGTTTCATTCAATATTTTTGCTCTAAAAACCAACAAGCAATATTTAAATATATTTACTTAAATAAAAAAATGAATTTCGTTAAGTATGTTTTGATTTAAAGAAAAGAGCTATTTACTTGAAGTTGATTTTACGAAGAAGACGTAGTTCTGATTAAAGTACTTTCGAAATAAGTAATATTTATAAGCATATAAATCTCAAGCAACTTTCCCCCCTTTTAGAAGTAAAAAACAATAGAAACACTAAAATAACGGTGCGCAGCGATAAGCTACATAAGATAACAGTAAAAAAAACGCAAGGTTGAACTTTTGATCTGATCATGGTTGTTTGCATTCAAATTAACTTAATAAAACTCTATCTAACTTTAAGACAAATAATGCAATTACTACGTCAAAAGTTTGTTGGACTGAATTTATATTCAAAATTTTATGTACCTACAAAAGACTGTTCGCAGCAAGTTACAAAATAATAAAAGTATAAGATAAGCCTAATCTGCATAATTTCTAACTAAACCTTTATCTCGATCAGATATTATAAATATAAAAAATTCAAAGCAAAACAAAAACACAAAATAATTTTTCATATACATATTATATATATCGACGAAGCCGGTTTATAGTGCTTTGACACTGATATTTTTTAAAAAAGTTTTATTTATGCAAGACAAAACCAGTTTATCACCAGCCAAATTGTAATCTTGACGTTGTTGTCCAAATAACCAAAATAGTTTCACTTCATTAGCAACACTTTTTACCAGATTATTCAGACACTGTTGCCAAAATTAAATTAGGTCAGCAACATTCATTGGCATTTCTTCAATTTTAGTGTTATAAAAAGTTTCGATATCCTTTAAGACACGAACATCTTCTTGACTAACAAAGTTAATAGCGACACCTTTCCTACCAAAACGACCACCGCGACCAATTCTAAAAATTAATGTTACCGTTTTGTTAACAGGCACATATCTAAAAAAAAAAAAACTTACAAGATTTGTTAAATATGTTAAGCAAGTTTACCTGTGAATATAATTTTCTCTGTTGGTTGGCAAGTCATAATTTATAACCAACGAAACTTGCTGAACATCAATACCTCGAGCCTGAAAAATTTTAACCAATTAGAAATTTAGTAGTAAAAAACCCTGTAAAATTTTTGAAAAGGCTATGTATTAACTGTCATTTAGTATTTATAACTTAATTTAACTTTCCAATTTTCTATTTTGTCCAGTATCAAGAATAAAAATTATGTAGTGTGTGATTGTTATCCCATAACAATTACACACTTGCATACACCCGATGCTTTTTAAAGTTCTCTCTGTATCTATATGTCAATTACTATTTTATTAATCATTTATTATTTTACAATTATATCAAAATATGTCTTATGTGTCATACTAATTGTCATTTTATACTTTTTTTATTTTGTAGTTAACAAAGAACAATAACAAACCAAAAGATCTGTGGTGATCAAAACACGACTAGATCCTGATCGAAACTCTTTCATAATCAAGTCACGTTCACTCTGATCCATATCACCATGCATAGATGAAACAGTAAATAACTTCTCATTCAATTTTTCTTTCAGCCAGTCAACTTTCCTCCGGGTATTTAAGAAAATAACAGCTTGCGTAATGGTCATTGTATCATACAAATCAGTAAGTGTTTCTAGTTTCCATTCCTACATACAACAAATTTAATTAGAATATAAATTTGGTAAATTTACTTTTTAAAATGCTGACATAAATCCAAATAATTTTGAAAACAAATTCGAATTATTTGGGATATATATATATATATATATATATATATATATATATATATATATATATATATATATATATATATATATATATATATATATATATATATATATATATATATATATATATATATATATATATATATATATATATATATGTCCTGTAAACAAAACCAGATTTATAAGCTTCATAATAGAGCTATAGTTTAGAGCCATTTAGTGCAAAGTTCACAAAAACTTAAGGATAAACGAAAGTACCTCTTTTTCAACATTGATAAAAAATTGCTTGATACCCTCAAGGGTCAATTCCTCCTTTTTAACCAATATATTGATAGGATCTCTCATAAATCTTTTTGTAACTTCTAACACATCATCAGGCATGGTTGCTGATAAGAGAATAACCTAAAAAGAAGTTTAAAAAAATAAAGTTGTTTAAAATATTATTTTGGCTTTGGTTTTATTCTATAATTTACTTTTTTTTTTACTTTTTTTTGTTAACAGCAGAGCTTTCAGATTTAAAAAAAAAAAAAAAAAAATCAGAAAAACAACTTTTGAAATTATATTTCTTGTTGTCCTATGGTTTTCTTGAAGATTACTAAAATAAAATTTTACTAATCCAAGTAGAAAATTTTGTTGTTAAATTAAATGTAAACCCACAATTTTAAAAAACAACTCATTGCAATCAAGAGAACTATTTTTTCACTTTTTTTTCTTAACTGCATATGAGTCTGTCCTATTATAATTAAACATAAAAATTATGACAATCTAGAGCAACATAAGTATTTCATTTTTTAAAAACTGCACAAACAATGAGAATTAGTAAATTAAGAGAAAAACAAAGGTCGCTAGGTCAAATTTTTAGCGCAAAAATCACATATATGTTCAACTAAATTAAGACATGGCCTACTTTACAGTTATGAAAAATGGTGAAAAAATAGCTTGTAATCAGTCGTTTAGGCATCTTTTTAAAAACATGAAAAATATAAAAATATCAAGTTGCGTTTGGCTTGTCATATTTTTCTTTGTTTTGGCTTTGAATTTTGCGTAATATGTGGTCAAAATTGTCCTCATGACATTTTTCCTTTTAATTAATGTGATGTTTTTGCAATATTTATAAACATCATTGTAATTGTGAGTTTACATTAAATTTTAAGACGAAAACCAACAAAACTTTCCACAGATTCATTTTCCGTGGATTAGTATCACCCCTTTTTGCATTATTACTATTTATTTTTAACAAATTTGTTCTTCATACTTTCTATTTTTGACTTAAAGACTGTCATTCAATTTAAAAACTTTTATAAAAAATATTTAAAAAAAAAAATTATATTAATTCTAATTATACCTGAATAGAAGAAGGAAGTCTCCTAAAAACATCATAAATTTGATCTTTAAAACCACGAGATAACATCTCATCAGCTTCATCTAGAATGAACATTTTTAGGCTATCAGTATTCAGAGCACCTCTGCTAATCATGTCAAATACTCGACCTGGAGTACCAACAACAACATGTACACCAGCATTTAAAACATCTAAATCTTGACGAACAGCGGTGCCACCAATGCAACCATGAACCTTAACTTTTTGATAATCACCGAGTGCCATGATTACTTTTTGAATCTACAAACAAATAAAAAATTCAAACTATTTTTTGACTAGTTTTTTAGAAAATTTCAAAAAGACACAATTAATAGATACCTGCTGTGCTAACTCACGTGTAGGAGCCAGAACAAGAGCTTGGGCATTAAAATTGCTTAGATCCAACTTTTGTAAAATTGCAATAGAAAAAGTGGCTGTTTTACCAGTACCAGATTGAGCTTGTGCAATAACATCATAACCTAATAAATTTAGAGTCAATACAACAATTGATATATAAAATAGCAATTTATGTTTATGTTTAACAATGTTAGTTTATCACAAATTAACACATAAAAATATAAGTTACCTTTAATAGCTGGCATAATTGCTCTCTGCTGAATGGCAGAAGGTTTTTCAAAACCATAGGCAAAAATACCTCTGAGGAGGTTTTCCTGTAAGTTCATATCGTCAAAATTGTCAATGACTTCAGTCCATGTTGACTTAATGATAGTACCATCTCCTTCAGTTGTGAGCAACTTGCTCTCGTCATAATCTGGTTGGCTGTAAAACAATTTATGCTACACTATGCAGATATATATATATATATATATATATATATATATATATATATATATATATATATTCTTTACACACACACACACACACACACACACACACACACACACACACACACACACACACACACACACACACACACACACACACACACACACACACACACACATACACACACACACACACACACACACACACATATATATATATATATATATATATATATATATATATATATATATATATATATATATATATATATATATATATATATATATATATATATATATATTATTGTATGTGTATATACATATACACACATGTATAATTCATATATGTTAATTAACCTTCGTCTAGTATATTTAGATATAGCAAGAAAAACATATATATACCTAAATCATCTATAATCTAAACCTAAACATGTATAAATTGACTTAAAAAATTTAATTCTGACAAACATTTTATGATTTATGAGAACAGCTTATTAAATATACCTTAAGAGAGTGATACACAGTGCATATATCATCAACTATGATATATATTATAATTATAAGTTGTATAACTTCTATATATCTAATCGTGAACAACTTGCTTCCTAACTAAACCTCTGACATAATAAATAATAGTTGGGCTTAAGAACATCTCTAGATTGAGATATTAGTATAAAACTTGCGAATTGTAATTTCTAGGTGGTTATACCTTTGATAATAATCTTCGGACATGTTAGCATGGGACTTCTCGAAAGAAAAGAATCTCGTCTTTTAGAAGACTGGGTTTGGTGCACAAATCCATAATGGCAGTTAATACAACTGCGGAACATTTATTAGCAATATCTAAACGCGGCGAGTGTAAATTTTGCATTAATGTAAATGTGTATCGTATTTGATACACATTTACATTAATGCAAAAAAGTTTTTAGTTTGATTAAACAATTTATTAGATTACTTGTACTTGTTTTTCTTTATACCAAGTATTTATTTTGTCTGTGCAAGTAAGTTTTTTTTTATGAAATTATATGTGATTTAAATTATATATTATATATAACGCAAATTTTTATTTAATAGTCTTTATTTTTTAACAACCGTTTAATTAAACAAAAAATAGCTAAATAACAAAAAAAAATTGATAAAATTAATAATATAATTAAATGTATTTAGTATATATATTTAATAAAATTATTAATAATATAATATATAGTATTTCTACAGTATAAGTAATGATAATATCGTAGGTTTAAAGCACAAAAATCACATATAATAATGCAGCTTCTTGAAATTTCGGCCATAAATATTATTAAAAATAAATAATAACGACATTAAATATAAACAATTAACTATTTAGTTGATCCTCAATTAAAGAGTTAATTAATTGAGGATCTCAAACTCGAAAACCTGATTTTTTTTAAACTGCAAATATGAACAAGTGTCTTGTGTGCTTTAGGCCATCGGTATAATAGTAAATATAATTTATGCAATATTATAGTAATAATAATTACAAATGAAATAATAGTTAATGAAATGTTAAATCAAGGTTAGAAAATTTTACAGAAAGTAGATTAATTAGTATATAAATTAATTTTGTCTATCTTTAATATATTTGTTTAAAATATACACATTTCTTTTTATCACCTACGTTAAAAATAAATTTTTGCTATCTTTGTTATCAACAACTGCTTTAAGGTTGCCTGAGAGGTTTTATTTTATATGAATACCAGCCAATTTTTTTTTTAATTGGCTGGTAGTAGCACTTAAAAATTATTTAAATAATTGAGATGTTTTTATTGAAAATTTTAACAGCAGAGGTGTATTTGATTCTCGGGGTTAGGGGAGGATGGCATTTCTTAGTTAATTTCAATTTAAAAATGGCTAAAATAAATCATCGTTTTAATGACATGTGAATCAAATACACCTCCTACCTTTAATTTTTTAAATGATTGAATTTATGGTGAATAAAAAAATTTTAAATTTTTTGAATTATAGTATATTATTATTGCAAAACTTTATTATATAATAGTTCTATTATATAAGTTGTTAATTAATAGGACTAAAAACTGAGATCTAAGAGTTCTAAAAGTTGGTAGAAATTCAAAATTTAAAGCTTATGCGAATACTATTAAATCTTTTTAAAAAAGTTTATATTCTACATATGTTAAAATTAATAACATTATTTATAAAATGACTAAAGCTTTATTTATAAACTAAAGCATTATTTATAAAATGACTAAATGAATAAATAAAACTATATAAACTTGAAGTTAAAATTACTTTTTGTTATGTTTTTAATTGCATTTGAAAAAAAATTACTCTAAAACTTATCTTTTAAAACGTTTAATTAAAGTTACGCTTTTGCAATTTACTTTTATTGATTGATGATAATGGTATATAAATAAACAAATTTTATTTAGTTATTGAAAAGTGAATTTAGATAATTGAAAAAATATATCTAATATTTTTAAGTTGTATAAATTTTTTTTTTCAAAAAGTTGCAAAAAAATATTATTTAAAAAAACTAAAGTATCATAATTTTTAAAAGTTTTTTTAAATTTTAAAATTTAAATTTTCCATAGTTTTTTCTAAAAATAAAAAAATTAAAATGCATGGTAATTTTATTTTATTGAAATAATTTGTATTTTTCTACAAATAATTTATCTACAAAAATGCAAAGTTATGCAGATTTTTACCGATTTTTATGCAATGCAATATCTTTATGGATATGTTGAGTCAATTGGAAAAAAAAACTTAGTTATGTTGCATAAAACATCTATATATAGCATTAAAGGTCTATAAAAACTTTATTAAATTGCATGAAACAAAAAATATTATTATATTGCAAAATCGTAATTTTTAATCGTTTCATGCTTTAATTAGTAAGTCAAGTTAAAAAAACTTTTACACAATTCATTGTAAAAATAGAAACAAACAAAAAAAAATTATTATAAAGCAATTAAATTATGGGATTTAATTTTTATTTAACTTTTAACTTATTCACAATTCAAAGTAACTTAAAAACTAATCTTTTAAAAAATTTTAAGAAAGACATGGAAAAATAGTTTCAAACATTTAAATTTTTTCCACATAATGCATTTATTTAAAATGATCATTATAAAAAAAATTTATTTTATTTAAAGCCTACGTGTACAATAAAAACTTAACTTAAAAAAAAAGATCAATGGTTAAAAGTTATTCATAACGTAACGATTTTTTTTTCATTGCATTTAAAATTGTTAAAACATCAAAACAGTTGTTGTCAAATTGTAAAGAGAAAAAAAAGTGTTGTCAGTTACAGCGTGAAAATTTAGATTTATCTAAAAAAACATACAATATTAAGTTGAAACTATTTTATTTAAAAAACAAAAATGATGCGATGAAATACTCTAAATAATAAGGAAAGAAATTGCAACTTTACTCGACTAATGTTAATTAAACTGAATAACATGACAAAGATTTCGATAGCACAACTCGGTTTCGTAAAACCAAAAAGATTATATTTTAAAAATTTGGTCGGAAAACCTAAACAAGTTTTGATCGGATATTTTGTCCAGGACTTTTAAAAAAATTAATTTGAGCCTTATATATATATATATATATATATATATATATATATATATATATATATATATATATATATATATATATATATATATATATATATATATATATATCAAGTAATTTTTTAGACAAACTAAACAGGAAATTTCGTATCTTTTAACTTATAAAGTTAAAAGATTTTATCATTTGAAAAAAAAATGTTGAAGTAATGCGTTCATTTTGAAAAATCCTAATCAAATGCCATTGTTTCCATAAGCAGAAATAAAGAAACATAGTGTTCGTTATTCTGTCTATTTTTTAACAAACATGCGCATGTTTGTTGATTTGTTGCACCCAGTATCCAGTAAATCGGTGAATGTTAAAAGGGTAGAAGTCCAACTATGTAAACTTTTGGGCAACTAAAAAAACTGTATTTTTCCCCGTTGTAATAGTTTTGTTAATGGTTCAATAATTTTTTTTTTTAGAAGGTGAAAAACATCCTTTTCAAAAAAAATGTTTTTAAAACATTAACAAAAATTTACTACAGGGGAAAATACAGTTTTTTTTAGTTTCCTGAAAGTTTACATAGCTAGACTTCCGCCCTTTTAACATTCACTGATTCAAATAAAAAACATAAAAACAAAATAATGACTTAAAAATTAGGAATTAAATAAGTAGACATTAGGTTTGTATAAAATATATAATCCATTCTATTAAAATATTAAAGATATAGTTCATAATCATACCTGATTGCAATGGCAAAGATAGAAATAGAGAAATAAAAAAAAGGATTTAATAAAAAAAAAAAATTTTATTAACAAAATAACCTTACAAAAAAGTTAAAAGTATGCTGAACAAATATAAAGCAATAAAAAAAGATTTGTTTAAGAACATATTATTGGTCTTTTCAGAGTTAGTGTTCCGCTCTGAATCTTTAAGAATTCAGAGTAGGCACTAACCAGGTTTTCCTTTATATGCAAGAAAGATTTTACAAAAAGTTATCAATGATTGTGTAGAACAAGGCATTGATCGCCACAACAGCTGCATAGCCGCAGATGAGTGACAAAAACAGTTCTTGTTTTTTAAAAGAATTTAAACCAGAATTGAAGATAGAAAATAAAATTCATAAGAATTAGAAAATTCATATAAAAGTATAATATTTAAAGTCATGCAGAATTTCTATTAGAGATTTCTATCATAGCTCAAGGTGTTATTGTAAAACAAAATTTTTATATAGTATGTAATTTAAAAAATAACAGTATGTGAAATAAGTAATTACTAAAATTGTTAAAATTTTGTTTAGGTTTTTTTAACTTTTGTCCCACTTTTAACTAATAAATCTAAAATGTTTCAAACTTTTTATTTCAAATTATTTAGAAGTATGTTATTTTATTATAAGACTTTTAAAGTTCATTCAAGTGTCATTAATATCTCTTTAATATTTTTTTTAGGGTGTTTATTGTTTTTATGATTTGATTTTGTAAGTTTCAAGACTGAAATTTACTTCTTCTATCATTAATCTGCAATCAATGCAAACATTATGGGTATGAAGGAATTGTGAATCTCAACAATTTGGCTTATTCTTTGGCTGATTGGGGCTTTAAAAATTAGTTTGATGTTAACAGTACCTAATTAATGATTCGAGAAACTAATGTAAATTAATTACTAGATTAATTAATAGTAACTAAGTTACACATAATTTATTTATTCATAAATTAGTAGAAAAATACTTAGCAAAAATTTTTTTTTTTTTCATTTAACACTGTGTTTCATCAATAAAGACTTTATGATGAAACCCAGTGTTAAATAAAAAAACCCACAGGTTCTTCTTGCCTATATATATATATATATATATATATATATATATATATATATATATATATATATATATATATATATATATATATATATATATATATATATATATATATATATATATATATATATATATATATATATATATATATATATATATATATATATATATATATATATATATATATATATATATATATATATATATATATATATATATATATATATATATATATATATATATATATATATATATATATATATATATATATATATATTATATATATATATATATATATATATATATATATATATATATATATATATATATATATATATATATATATATATATATATATATATATATATATATATATATATATATATATATATATATATATATATATATATATATATATATATATATATATATATATATATATATATATATATATATATATATATATATATATATATATATATATATATATATATATATATATATATATATATATATATATATATATATATATATATATATATATATATATATATATATATATATATATATATATATATATATATATATATATATATATATATATATATATATATATATATATATATATATATATATATATATATATATAGAGGCAAGAAGAACATATGATGCTTTAGAATTCCATCTAGCACTGTTCAATGGAGGAAACTTGTGCCACTTAATTTTTGGTAATTTTTTATGATTCTTGAAGTAAATAAAAGCTTCACATAACTCATAAAGAAATTTGAAGTCATCTCGCCAACCCAAGTTTATGTAATTATTAGGCTCAGCTTCATATGTATAATTTTTTTGAAAATTTTCATAATTTTCGGTTAAGTCCTTCACAAATTTATAATCAAAACCAGGACTTGTTGATTTACAATTTACAAAATGATCCAAAACTTGTTTTAAATGGAGATCCAGTATATGATGCTGACATCCTAAATATTGTGGTTTAGTAAAGCCTCTTGTTACCATTTCATTTTGTATTTTTACAACTATACCATTTAGTTTTCCTGTGTTTACTGCTGTTGTGTCACAATCATTGAAATACATTTCCATGCATCAAAATCATTTAGCAATTTTTTAACAGCTTCAAAAATATCATTGGATTTTCCACTTTCACATTTAACAATTCCTTTGTTAATTTTCCTTTTCTCATTTTGAAGTATCACAACTTGGTATTCAGTCTTGTTTATTTTTTTTCCATCAAAATGTAGGAAGAATTGTTCTTCTTGTACCATTTTAGCAACAATTTTCTTCATGCTTTCCCCTTGCCTTATAGTTGATCTCCATATTCCTGTCTGGCTTGTGAATTTAAATCTGAACTTTCTTCTGATGTAGTTGAACTGCTAACAGGACAATTGTATACTTTGCTTGTAGAAGTTATATCTTTTGCATTGCGAACTCTGACTTTAGAAGGATGTAATGACACTTGTGTGTTAGTACTGTGATCAACTTCTCCTGAACTTAATAATTGTATGTTATAAAATTATTTATCTTCCAGACAAAGCCATATGCCCTTAATATTGGTGATATCAAAAAGATCTCCAAAAACAAAGCATTCTTCTTTTTTGCCAGGCCTATTAAGATACTTGTCATGTTTTTCTATAACCTTTTCAATTTTTCTTCCAACTGATTATGTAGAAATACTTGGAAAGTTAAGTTTGTTCCATAATTTACTTATTTTGACAGCAATTAACTTTATTCTTTCTTTTTTGCTTTTCTCAATTGATTACCAGGTAGTTGTAGCGTCCAATAATAAAAGTTTTTTTTAGCATTCTATTAAATGAATCCAATGGTTTTTCAATAAAGG
This sequence comes from Hydra vulgaris, assembly GCF_022113875.1. Taxonomy (NCBI): domain Eukaryota; kingdom Metazoa; phylum Cnidaria; class Hydrozoa; order Anthoathecata; family Hydridae; genus Hydra; species Hydra vulgaris. The sequence continues at coordinate 18,842,388 of NC_061159.1, read as the reverse complement.
ATAGACCAATTCTTGATGTTATACGTTTTTCAAACGAAACTAAATTTTTTGTCCATACTCTTGAAAATTTGTCAACAACAGTTTTGCTATATTTATTTGACATATTAGAAAAATCTAAAATGCATGGACAATATATGTTAGTAATGTTCTATGTTTTAATATTATTTTAATAAAAATACTTTTCTTTAAAAATTTACTGAATAAATATAAAATTAATTAAAAAAGACATTAAAATGGGTAAAGATAAAAGAAATGAGTAAAACATAAAACGCATTAGTATTAACTATTTTCTGTATTGGTGTAATATTTCAGTTCAGACCAACATATTACACATGCACATAAAATAGTTTTTACTTTATATAAAATAGTTTTATGCTTTATAGCGAATTTAAAAATCAAATACTTCCATAATAGTACATAACAAAACAATATTTTTATAGCATAACTTAATTGTGGGTTGGGGGGGGGAGGAAATTTTTTAACTATATTCAATATTACTATGAAATTTTTATATTAACTATCAATTTCTCAGGTTTTAAAACTATGGCCAATTAAATCTGTGACAAAAGTTTAAAAAATCATAACCTTTGAGCACGCATGAATAAATCTGTGGCGCGAAATTTTGATGTTAAAATAATAAAATAAATTTTTTTATAAAGAAAAATATGTTAGCTAAAAATCCAATCCATTTTTGTTTGAAAAACAATGCATAGAAACATTTAGTTTGACTTTGTTTAAAGATTTTTGTGTAATATGAGCATGCTCAAATTACCCAGTGTTTTTCATTGAAATTACCTAGTTTAAAGTCTTAAAATAACAGTGGTTTTAATTACTTTATGAATAAAAACAAAACATAGCAAAAAATTTTAATATTTTAACAATACTAAATATTTTTCTGTAATTTAAATTCAAAAAATTTCAACTTTTATCGTTTAAAGGTTTGATTTAATAAATTTTAGAAAATAACTATTTTTTTTTTTCTTCCGGAAATCATAGTAGTATTGTTTCAACAAAAAGTGGCTTAAAGTTTGATCTTTTAATGAAAAGTTTTGTTAACGAATTATTATATTCCAAATATTAGAATAAATTAATTTTAAGAATAAATTGCGGGTGCCCAAATATCAAAATTGATCATCCCTAAAAAAAATTTATTCGCAAAAATTTTGGATCCAGCATAATTATTTTTGAAAATATTCCAATTTTTACTCATATTACCCTAATCTAACCTATTTTATTCTTAATTGTAGTATTAATAAATGGGTTCTAAATAAATTTACTTTAAAGAAATCTGTAAAAAGCTGCATGTTAACATTAACACATTTATTTTTTGAATGGGGATGTGACACCTGTTTCATTGTTGTTTTTAAAAACTCAAACCTTCAATAATTACGTATTTTTAAATAGCTCATTTTGCAAAAAATAAAAATGATAAAAATTAATTTTTATTTATAATCTCGGTGTAAAAGCGTTCTTTGTAAGTAATCATATGTTCTTGTTGTGCTCCCAAATGCATAGAATATTCATGTCTAGGTAGTTATAAAGTATGTGTCCCTGATAATTTTGTTTATTAATCGACCAGAAAGTCAAACTATAGAAATCAGTTTTATTGAAAATATCTTAAAATTTAAATCTACATATGAATGGAAAAAAATGTTATATCGTTTGTCCTTGGTGTGTTATTTTAGAGTTTGTTTATTCTACACATTAATATTCGTACGTGTACCATAAATCATGGAAATTATTAAATTTATTTAAATATTGTCATGTAACATGTTTCATATGTTGTGTCTACTTTTGTCATTGATATTGTCCTTGTGTCATATGTTATGTCTACTTTTGTCCTTGGTGTGCTACTCTACATGTTTATGCAATCTATCAAGATGTTATAAATGTGTAATTTGTCCTCCAGATTAAAAGGTATTCCAAAAATAATTATCTTAAAATAAGCGCGTTACGAATGAATAAATATCATATTTGGTGTTCTGCACATGTATGATATTTATTCATTCGAACAAAAATGCGTCATACATGCTGGTGACTATTTATAGTTAATAGAAATTTGAAAATTTAATATGAATTACGTATCACCTGTTTATTATTTGTTATTTTATTTGTCCTTGGTTTTGTGTTATTGGTGTGTCTTTCAGAGGTATGACAACCGACATTACAATAATAGTTATTGTTAGCCAGGATATAATGAACATTCGCCAAAAATTTTAGCCTTATAGCTTTGCTTTTGGCAAAGATATAATTTTTTCCAAAAGTGACATATCTGGACTACTGTGTGGTGCTGAAATTTCAGTATTCCGTACCAATACCTACCAAAATACTGGGTATTCGGTACCTAAATGAAGCAAGAATTACACTGGCCATAAACCAGTTAATGCGGTAGTGGTGTAGTGGTAAAACACTCGCTTCATAAGCGAGAGGTTCCGAGTTCGATTCCCACTAAGTCCCTGGTAGTACCGCGCTCAACTTGTTTCTCCGCGCAGCGGCCTTGTTCGTCAAGGTTCGTGTTTCGGAGTTATAGAGTTGAGAGTGGGTTATAACCACTATTAAGTGCCTCCTCGTCTGTAGTGGCCTTCTCGGTCTTGAGGAGGTGAATAAAAAATAGAAAATAAAAAAAAAACCAAATTGTAAGCGTGCATGATGTACAACATAATGAATTTGCATTTTTAGCAAAAACATGTATTTTTTGTATTTCTAGCCTGTTTTCCTAAAAACTTTCCGAAGTATAAAAAAATATTTTCTGTCGCTGAAAAAAAATATTTTCTGTCTTGTTTTGATTTTAAATCTGAAAAAAATATTTTCTGCCTTGTTTTGATTTTAAATCAAAACAAGCAACAGAAAATATTTTTTTATATTTCAGAAAGTTAAAAAACACGCTAGAAATACAAAAAATACATAATTTATAGACTATAATTTTTTTAATTTTTTTAGGTGTCCCAGGAAGTCGTAACAGTCTTCTCACAGAGCACCGCGGAAGTGCATTTAACCAGAAAGTTCACGCCTCCTTACCGTGACGCGAAATATGTCTAAAGCTCGTTTCAAACCTGTATCTTGCTTATAAAGCAAGCGCTCTAACCACTGCGCCACGGCCGCATTGAAATTGCTATACCAAATATTTGTTTTATTTTATTTTAGTACCAAAAACAAAACAAAAATTTTTGGAAATGACTTACCTCCTACGCTAGGAATTTCCAAACCATTCAAAATTAGCCTTTAAATGACAATTATAGTACCATATCAAGCGGTTTTTTCATTAAAACATTTAGTTCTAATTTTAGAGTCAAAAAATTTTAAAATTGAATTATTCTTTTCAAAAAAAGTTTGTGGGCTACCCTAACCAAATTGTCCTATAGGACTTAGGATTTTGGAACAAAAAAACTTTGATCGCTATAATCACTTTTTAACTTAGGTGTTTTTATTTAATGGGGTTCAAATTTTTATTTGTTCCAAATTCTTATAGAATCTAATAACACTTTTTGACTCGATTAGTTGCTGAAAATAAACGCCTGTAAGTTGGAATCGTCAATATATCTTTAGATACTATGTTTAGTTTCAAGAAGAAAAAAAAATAAAAATTTTTTTTTCATAAATTAAATACTAGTACAAGTTGTTTATTTATTTATATTTATTAATCACCCACATAATACAAGGTAAATTACTATAAAGTTACATTTTTAAAAAGAAATAAGCTTATCTTGGAATATTTACTTCAAGAATATCTTTGAAGATTTTCCTTTGTTCCAATGAGTTCCAGAACTCAATTGCATAGCTTAACCTTTAAAGATCTTTTTTAGGAATTATATTTTTTAACACAATAATTTTTACTTTTTTGTTTTGCATTAAGTTTCCTATATTTAGTTCATTTCGATTGCATAAACCTATGACATCATCTAAAAAAGAGTGTCTAGCGGTTTGGTTTTAAAATTGCGAATTTATAATACCCAAGGTTGTTTTATTGCTCAACATGTGAATAAGTAAGTTTATATTGTTTTGCTGTACGATTGTTGATACATCTTGGATGTAAAACAAAATATGAATATAATTTTTTCTGTTTTTGGAAACATTGAAGAGTGACTTAGAGTCATTCTTTCCTACTATATTAATCTTTTGCATTACTACGTCTTTATAATCGCAAAGTTCAAGATCATACGTAAGTACCCGAACCGCCAATGTTTTATATAGCTTGAAAATAGAGCTTGATCCAGCATTCCAGACTGAAATAAGAGTTTTGATATTCTATTGTCAATATTTGAACGATTAAGTGAGGCAAAAGAAGAGCTTTATTTATACCATATCAAACCTTGATGTTTAAGTTTATCATCCATTTTTATTTGTTGGTGGTCAATTGTTATCGTACAGTTTGCAGTTATTTTTTTTTTCGGTGAACAAGAACTCGGTCTTATCAGCGTTCGACTTTATACAATTTTCGTTAGTGTATATATTACAAGCTGCTATAAACTTTTTAATTCCAGACAGGGTAGAACTAGAAGGATGATGTCATCAGCTTATGCTACCTGTGTAGTTTCCATAAATTAATGTTTTCATTTTACATGGTTTCAAGTAGACTTTGAGAATATGTAAGCAGCCGTGGCGCAGTGGGCGCACTTGCCTCAGAAACGTAAGATCCGTGGTTCAAACCCCACCTCTGGGCATCGGTTGGGAAGGAGGCGTGAACTTCCTATTAAATGCTCTTCCGCGGTGCTCTGTGATAAGACCTTAAGGACTTCTTGGGGCACCTAAATCAACATAAAAAAAATAAAATAATATATATATATATATATATATATATATATATATATATATATATATATATATATATATATATATATATATATATATATATATATTATACAGGTAAGGAGACAGAACCGATCCTTTTCTCACTCCTTGTGTTAGATAAAATGGTTATAATTTACATCCTAGAAAAATGACAGAAGCACTGCTTTCATGGTACAATAACGATATAGTATTATGTTCGAAAAAGAGAAAAGCGAGTCAATCAACTAAACTGCAAATCATCCTTGATTTATACGCTATTACATCGTTATATTATGCTGTTACTCTTAACATATTGATGGTAATTCTGAAAAATATCTGAATGAAGTACAGTTTTTATAAGTAGCACTATTGTACTATTAAAATTACTTGGTACTAATGTTATTACCAATAAACTCGGTACTTTGAACGACTTTTACCGTAACTGCCTTTTTAATGAAAAACCGTGTTGGTATCGAGTACCAAGTACCGTGACAACACTAATATCAACCCAGGAATTAGCGACTCGTCAAGATTGGAACTAGAATAAAAGTAGTACGTAGTAAGAGAACACAATAGTGGCGTAAAGTATAGTAAGCCAAATAGTTCAGGGAATATAAATGTCACTGAAAATAGTGTAAGACACAGCCAGCTAATTCACAAAATAATTAGAATAATTAGTCGGTACACCAGAAAATAATAAAATACCATACAAACTAACATGTCGATGTCAGATTAAAATTTTTTGAATCAAAAAGTATAACTATTTTGTAGTCAAAATATACAATCGAAAATGAAGATATAAGTTTTTAGAGTGTCTAAAAAATAATTAAAAGAGAAAATAGTGAAGACAAGAAAATATATAGGTAATTGTATATAGGTGTAATCAGTGCTCAAAGTAGAGAAAAAAAAAAGTAACGGGATGGTATTCGGTAAATTAAAAATACCATCCCGCCTTATTGTTATATATAGAGATTTATAAAAAGGTGGCGGGATGGTTTATACTTTATAAAAAGGTGACGCGATGGCATCCTACCTTACTTCGAGCACTGGGTATAATATAACTAAACAATTAAAATAAATTTAGTAAATTCAACTATTTCAACAATATTAAATTCAACTATATATTCAAGTATATTAAGTATTAAGAGTTACCAATATTACCAAAGAAAACCATCGTTACCAATGAAAAAATTGTCAATTTAAATGTTTCAGTGTTTATAGTCATTTTATTCCATAAGTTAACCTGTATGATTAGTGACCAGGTGTTCATAGGGTGGAAATATATCCGATTCATTTATTTATAAACGTTGTTCCGTTCTCTATTAATGCTTGTGTTAGATGTTGTGTTTGCGTCTTTCTTGGCGAAGGAATATCCCAATAGCATGTTTATCCTAAAATAGTAGTTAAGTGTGTTAATTAGAGTTATTTTTATGTTGCTATGCCTAAGCCTTGTATTATTTATTATACAAGAAGACTTAGACATAATAAGGGTAGTAGTAAAAGCCTTCTTGTATATTCTTGTATTTTTTTCAGCTTTGAGTCAATATTTATATAACAACTTGTACTTACTAAATAATCATATAATATATATTTCCTGCCTAAAATATAATGTATATTTCCTGCATAAAATTTTTTAAAATACAAATCATAAAACGCGGGTGGGGGCAGAGGCATGTCTTACCTGCTGAATATGTCTTTGAAGAAACAGCGGATATTCAGTTAAGGGTTGTCCATAAAGTACGAAACCACACACACACCCGTCCCCCCGCATTTTGCAAAACGCTTTTTTGAGTACCCTCCACGTCCCTAAAAGTTTTTTTATAATTGACACAATGCCCTCCCATCTCATATACGCTATTTGCAGACCTTCTTTTCCCCTCCGAGCGTACGTACTTTATGGACGATCCCTTATTGTGATTGGCAGTGTATTTAGTGAGAATTAGCCGACCTCTGAGGGGAAATGTGTTAGTTTGGGTAAGGGTAGTACTGGTAGTGTGGAGTATTCTGGGTCGTTGTATATAAGATGCCAGTTGTGTAGAATAACGTTATTGATCCGTATTTCTTGTTCATAGTAAGGTGTGACTATGGGAAAGATGTGGTTGTCGTAGGGTTATTTGCTTTTGTGATGTTACTGTTGATGATCTCAAAATGGTATCTCTTAAGGACCAATTGGTAAAAATTGTTTATTTATGTCCTTAAATAAAATAAGGATAAATTTTATCTTGAAATCTTTTATTTTTCAAAAAGTTATGACAATGTAAAATCCCCCCCTCCCCTCATTTTAGGTCAAAAGTATTTTGTTTTGAGACAGATTTCTTCAATATTATAATTGTTTTTTTTTAACTTGTGCGGATGTCACAAGACAAAATTATTTTGAGTTTATAAGTTTTTTTTATACCTTAATCATGATCTCCGAAAATATTGTCATTTTTTTCTTTTACACTGTTTTCTATTTTTTACACTATTTTCTATTTTTTTTTCTTAGATTTAATGTGCGAATATCACATTGTACATTAACGTACAAATATCATATTGTACATCTGATTTAACTAAGATCAGATGAACGAATACCATCAATATACTTCTTAAACAATTCTCTAATATTGAGTTGAATATTTGTATATATTTCTATATTTGTAAAATTGGATAATTTGGATAGTTACGGATTAAATGGAAGTATGGAAAGATTTAATAAGTTGCGAAAAAAGATATTTTGGTAGGTTAATAACCTTTTTTCCACGGTATGTTTTACGCCATTTGATTAAGAGCTTGAGAAATATCCAACATCTAGGGTTGCAATATTTGTGTGAAATCAGATACCAAATACCACATACCAGATACCACATAAATGTTATATATACTTTTCACATATATTTGATACTAGTATAGTTTTGGCTAATGCCTCTCAAAGAATAGAATTTGACTTATCGGATATAATGCAATATTTATTTATGCCAGGGCGAGTTATCAAGCATTTTTTGACATTTTTGAATGCAAAAAATATAAAGATAATTGCTATTATTAATAAAAACTAGTTTATTAATAAAAAATTATCAAAATAGCCATAAATATAAAAAATTAAAGTATCAAAGTGTATTACCAATATCAATGTATATTATCAAAATCAATGTACAATACCGATATGAATGTATATTATCAATAAATATTTTAATTTTGATATTCATGGCTACTATTTTAAAAAGATGTCTATTGCTTATGTAATAATGCGATGTTACTCATACTTAAAGGTGATTTTCCACTCATCCGTTTTTCTACGGGAAAGGGAAAAATAATCACGTGAGCATGCGCAGTTTCCTTATGGACAAGTAAAAACTTTTATTACGCATGCTCACGTGATTATTTTTCCGTTCCCTTTCCCGTAGAAAAACGGATGAGTAACTCACCTTAAGACGAACATTTTTGGGTGACATTGTATATTCTCTAATTACAGTAAAAGCGTTGCAAACGTCATGCGCAAATTTAGTAGAGGTAAACAAAGACTTATTTTAATATTTTGACTTGTTATGTGCTGCAAGATTTAAAAGGAAAATTTCTACTTATTGTGCAGTAAATGATAGTAAATACAGATTTATAAGTCATATATGAAAATCTTGCGGGCAAGCTCAGAATTTGTAGTCACGCCACTACTATCAGTAGTATCAATGATACCACTGCTTAGTATCAGTAACAATTTTTTTTATTAATTTTATATGTTTTTTTATAATACAAGTTATGTTTTTAAATTATACTTAATTCTTATACTTAAGAAACGCATATAATCTGCTTTATTTTCATCTTTCTTTAAAATAAAAAAGATGGCATTAAAGCTTACGTGTTATATTTACTTATACACTAAAGTTTTTTAATCACTTTTATGAGATTTTTTCCTCGAGCTTAAAAATATTCTCAGCGACTCAACAGGTATTATTTTAAAATTATGTAAAGTCATTTAAAAACGTTTTAAGATTTAAAAAGATTTTAAAAAGTTGTGTCTATGTTTGTGATACCAAAATTTGACAATTAAAAAGCCTATAGCCTTACACGTAGTCCAAAAAGACCGCCAGGTTTTATGGTGTTTCAACAAAAGAGGTTTACTAAACCTCCTTGGTTTCAACCAAATGAAACCTTTTTTGTTCAAGATTATTTGTCTTGTAACAAAAAATATTAAAATAATCTGTGTGCAGTATGATTATAATAATTTGAAATCAAAGTATGTGCGTAACAGCATTTAATAAAAGTGGTACCAGCAAATGAATAGTGGAGGTTAGCAGGTCTAGCATTAGATAACCTTACCTTTTTATGTTCATCAACAAACTTCTTTGAAAAAAAAAGTATTTGGTAAAATATTTTCATAGAGCTAATGAGTCACTAAGTTACTTAATTTATTTATTTATTTATTTTTTTTGTATGTATTTAGGTGCCCCCAGAAGTCCTTACGGTCTTATCATAGAGCACCGCGGGAGAGCATTTATGGGGAAGTTCACGCCTCCTTCCGTACCAATGTCACTTGTTGGGCTAGAGCTAGCGTTGAACCACGGACCTCTGGGTTCTGAACTAGAACTCTAACCACTGCGCCACGGCTGCTCAAAAAATGTTTTTTTTTTGTACATTTATGAGGGATTGTTTTAAAAGAGCTATTGTTTTAAAAGAGCTTTTGGTGTTCCCAGAAGTCCTTACGGACATATTAAAGATCACCAAAGCCAGGTGACTGGGCTGAGTCAGAACTCTAACCACTGCACCACGGCTGCGCAAAAATTTTAGAACCGAGTGTTTGCCATCAATGGAATGAGCTTAACTAAGTTTTATGAGTACTTGTCCATTATTATGTTGTATTACAAATAGTTGTGAATAAACAAAAATAATTAAAATTTTAAATTTTTGTTTGATAAAAAGGGTTTTATCAAACAAAAATTATATAAAACACGTTTGCAATGCGTTCTCTTACGCAGAAAATTTTGTTGATGGTCAGCCTAAAATATAATATAATTCAATTTGTGAACAATAGCAAACAAAAACAGTCACTATTATTTTTAGTCAACTGATTATAGTCATTCAACTAATTTAAAAAAATTAAAAACATCTCTCATATTTACAAATACTACCACAATCACTGCTTAAATAAGATATTTATATCATGTTCCAGAACTCTAACCACTGCACCATTGCTTTTGTAAAACTTTTCTCATTCCTACAAATACTACCAATCACTGCTATTTCAGGATCCACCTACCAAAATATGACTTTACAGCTTTTTAATTCTTCTGTTAATCATTTTATTGCACTTTAACTAGTTTATTTGTTTTCTAATAACTTCCTACTTCAATAGTAATAGTTGTCTACAGAAGTAAATTTTTATCGTACTTTTAATAAGATAATGTCAAGAAAAACTTTTTCAATAGATTAGAAAAGTTATCTAAAGTAAATTTACTTGACATAATTATTTCTCTTTTAGTTTTATAACATTATAATAATTATTATAATATTATTATAATATTATTACAAATATTACAATATTTACTTTTTGTTAAACAATAGAAGTTAATATATTATATATTATAATATATTTTATATTAAGTTAATATATTAATTTAACTTATCTAGTTGATATACATAGTTTAACAAAAAATTTAGCAAAATATTTTGTTAAACTTTACTCTAATTGCATATGATTTTGTTCTTTATATCTAGTTGGATATAGGTTGTTATCTTAAAAATAAGAAAAAATAATTTATTTTTAGCCCGACTCATTTTGACAAGCCAAATTTCACATTAAGTATACAAATTTATTTTCGGCTATTCTGAGCTCTAAAAATAATACAGCTAAAGAGATCTAAAGAATGAATTGAAAAATAATTGCAAAATCACTAATATTGACTGAATTCATAAAAAAAAAAAATTTAAGAAATATTTTTTTAAAATATACAACTTTTCTCATTAAAAATTACAAAGAAAACAATACCGTTTAAGAAACGTTTTTTAAAATATACAACAATTTTTCTAATTAAAACAAAAATTTAATTTTATATTACACTTGACACAATCAGACACAACAATTTATAAATGAAATTCTCTTTAATATATTAATGTTACTTTTCTTATTGTATTTTTCTTTTTTATCCAAACTAATATTTATGACGTATCAAACATAATACTTTTGTACCTGTGCCGTACCGTAATACTATCCTTATTATGAAGTACTACGAAATTGTGGCAAATGTTTTTAATTTAAAACTTTTTATTTTATTTCTATTTAGAAAAAAAGAATTCATATAAATGCACACAAAAAATTATTAACTACAAAAAAAAAATTTAAACTCCTATTCGTTTTTGTCACTTTTTGCCAGCGGTCGCTTTACGACAAAAATTCGCGAGTTGCACACGGTTACCAACAAAACAAATTCACTGTAAATTACTAAAAAAAAAATATTGGAGATTAACGCTATATGAAAAGTTTTACAAATATTTACACAATCATAACTTTTTAAAGTAATTAATGATTATTTATACAAATAATGGCAATAAATGGGGAGAATTATAGATTCACATCAAATTAATTTAATACATTAAAATTTAATTAAATTTCAAAATTTTGTGACTCAGTTAATTTATTTGATGATACAGCAGCCATTTTGAGATCTTCGAAAAAAAACGATTGGTTACAACTGGCTAAGTTTTAAGCAAGTTAAAATGAAGCAAAAAGTTGGTATTGATTAAATTCGGTACTCCCATGTCCCTGGTACTCTCAGGTTTAAATTTTGCACCTCTTTTTTTTCTGAAGCAAGCACTTCATCACTATATTACTAACGCCTTAAGGGGCTGTCCATTAGTTACGTCAACATTTTTTGGCGATTTTTACCTCCCCTCCCCCTTTTTAACAACTTGTCAAACTTCCAGAAAAATTACGTTAACATTCGATTACGCCCTCCCTACCCCCAAAACAATATTTTAAACAGACTAGTTTACAACAACAACAAATAAACGACTTAAAGTAAAACGTTTAGACAAAAAAAAATTTATTCAAATTTTCACTTATAAACATATTTTAAATAAATATAACCATTTAAAATTACAAATGCTTGTTCTGAATAAAAAGTGAATAAAAATAAAAGATATAGAAAACACAATTGTTAAACTTTTAAGTTATGAACTTTTCCAGTTCATAACTACTTATTTCCAGTTTATAACTACAAAGGCTAAATGTATACATCTTAAACAAAAGCTAAATGTACACACCTTTTATGTTTAAATTATGAACATATTTCAAATTAATACAATACTTCAATGTGTCTAACCTCCTCACTTTAACTTTAGACCTATTCAAATTTCAAAGTAAAAGCCAATTATTTCTGATAGAGTCTAGTATAACAAAAAACGCATTTTAGAAATTGTATAAACCAGAGGTCGGTAATCTTTTGAGACAAAAGACTACCGACCTTACAAAACGTTTTAGTTTTTAAAGAGCTACCAACATCATTATTTCAATATTATGTTCAAAGAGCTAAAGAACCGCATCTTGATATCAAAAGAACTACTTGAGGCTTGCAAACCGCATGTTGAGAAATTTGAGAAATTGATAGCATATTTGATCTAGATGAAATTTGACGCAAGGATATTACCTGACAGATGTCAATTTGTTTCAGAGCAACACAAATACCTGAGTAATATTTATGAATAAATATCTAAATAAAATCTAGACAAAAAAATTATCCAAGTAAATAGAATAAAGTTACTAGAATAAAGTTTTATGATAATAATTTTGGATAATTAGTAGAAATAATTTTGTACCATTTGTACAAAACTATTTTGGGGTTGGGATCCTAGGATTCTATGCTTTTTTACAACCTTTTTGACAATCAAGTCTCTCAAAAATCAATTTTATAAAACTTACAAACATTAGAATGAAATTCTTTTTATAATACCCATGGGTCCACACTTGTGTGATTTGGACAGGTTTCCATGATGCCAGATTCTTTTTTAAATACAACATTACAAAAGAGTGGAAACAATTTTTTACAACTCAAGATTAAGTATTTTTAGTGTAATGAGATTTTTCATAACATTAATCATAACTTTGATTGAGACTACTTTGATTGAGATTTCAACGTATAATAAGTTAAATTAATGTCATCTTGTTGAAGCCAAAATACTTATATTGATTAAAAAAGTTATACTACAGACAAACAATGGTTAAAAGTTGGCTGCAATAGCAGGTGATACTATGTTTACAATGCTTTTTTGCACCTTCTCTAAAAGAGAAAGAGCATCATTTGAAGATCTGCTCCAGATGTAACAACAGCATTCAATACAAGGATGGATTTTATATTTATAGAGATAAAGAATAGAATCCGGAGTAAGATGTAATCTTAGTAGATACTAATTTTGCAATGTATTTGATATTTGGTTTCCAAGAAAGATAGGAAGTGAGAGTTAATCCTAGAAGACAAAGGGTAGATGACTCATCGAGTACAATACTGTTTATAAATATAGGAAGATCTAGAATGTTGAGATAATAATTAGCAAAAAAAAAATGATTTTATCTGAGTTAAAGTTTACCAGCCATTGTAATTTAGCCCATGCTTTAGCAGAAGTGAAATCCTTTTCAACCTCAAATCCCTTCCTCTAAGCAATTGGTTAGTACTGGGTTCTTATCGAGACGAGAATAAATGGAAGTATCATCAGCAAACCATGCCACCTTAAATGCAAGAATTTCTGTGAAGTCCTTAATGTAAATTAAAAAAGGTATAGAATAAATGATAGAACCTTGAGGAATCCCTGAAGTTACAGGAAATGAAGAAGAGTGGTGTCCATCGAGGATAACTTTTATATCATGATTGGTAAGAAAGGATTCAATATTTTAAAGATGTTACCTGATACATCATAAGATGAGAGCTTATTGAGAAGACCAATATGGCAAACTTTATTTAAGATTTTGAAAATTTTGAGAGCGATAGCCTCAACTTCTTATAATGCCTCAGCATAACTAAGTAAGCAACCTTAATATTTTACTGCCTATGTTTCACAATTTGTTTTTTGAGGAAAAAGAAAAAAGTGTAGACTTTGTAAAACAGTGACGGATCTAGAGGAGGGTATATATATATTTTTTTAGGAGATGCAAATGTGATACAAAATACAAAAATATTTCAACATACCCCAAAACATCTGTAAATACACTGAGGTATAATAACATCTGTCCAATGACATCTGAAATTTCATTAATGTCTAACAACATCTGTGTAAAAAGTATATTATTACTACAGATATAGTTCTGTCTAGTAGTAGTCATATTTGTACAGATTTAATTATTTTTAACATAAGAAATTATTAAATTATAATGCATTATATTAACCAGATATAGTTTTATATGATGATATATAGATGTAGTTACATCTGGAAAAAAAATATTTAATATAAAAGCATTATTTTAACCAGATGTAGTTTCATATATGGTTTTTTTAGATTTAGTTAGATCTGGATAAAATTCTTCCAGATGTTATTGGAGAAAAATTACCAGATGTAGTTACATCTTCCAAAAGATGTTGCTAGGGGTCATTGAATTTCCAGATGGTATTGGACAGATGTTGTAGTAAAAAAAAATACAGATGATCTTGGACAAAAGTGTACAGAAGATCATGGACTACTCTACAGATGTTGTTAGGCAGATGTAGTATTCTTTTACAAAAAAATATATTAAAAAAAAAAAAAAACTCATGAGTATTTTTTTTGTTCTTTGTTGTTTAAAGTAACCATTTGGCTACTATGATGAATTTAAAAAATATTGGTACCAGGAAAATAAAATATACTTATTGTTTTTATAAAATTTAAACTTCACCTATGAAAGTTTCTTTTAAACCTTCAAAATGCTTCAATTTGGTTGCATTCAGAACATTTAGAGGTTTTATATCAACAAACTTTTTAACTTAATGTATTTTGTGTTATGATTTGAAGCTAAATGGGGGTTAGATTATGTATTCATCAAAGTGATATGTCACCATCAGAATAATATGTTAATATCTCTCAGCTAAGCAACTACTTTTACATTTTTTATATATTTTTTTATATACTTTTTTACATTCTGGAAAATAGTGAGACCACTTGGAACAAAATATAATAAACTTAGAAATAAAAAACAAACCCTTGGAAAATTTCATTGAGCAAAGTTGTGAAACTGTTCACAAAAATATTAACGAGGAAATGAAAAGATTCCCAACTTCGGAGCTGAGCAAATACCAAGGAGAAAAGCTTTGTAAAATAGCCGTAACCTACTCTAATATAAGGATGTGAAAACTTTATTTCATTATTATTACTTTATATTTGTCTCTATATCGTTTCAAGAGATATTCTAGATGGTTGAGACAGGGGCGAATTAAGCATTTTTTGGTGTTTGAGAACGCAAACTTCCATACATAAGGTAAATTCCAAACATTTATATTTTTATGTCAAAGATGTTTCACAAACTATTGGGATGATTGGAGTCTGAGAACAAAAAAAAAACCTAAAATTTCTCCCTTTGCCCCAAACATGAGAGCAACAAGTTATTTTTTTTTTAATTATCCTTAGCTAAATTCATTTTCAATAAGAAATTTCAAATTTTTTGCAATGATTTCTTAGCGTTCAAAAACGATGAACATTTAAAAATATATCTCTCCTCAATTTAAGGGGGTTACAAATTTAATATTGTCATAATTCTTGAAAGCTAAAAATTTTTAACATCAAATTTGAAATTTTTAAATTAATATGATTTTAACTAAGATGAGTAAAAAAAAAATTATGAACTTTTTGCTCTCACCTTTAGAGCAGGAGGAAAAATTTTAAGGGCTTTTTTGTTCCCAGGCTTCAATTATTCTGATATTTTAAAAAAAACTTCCTTATTTTGACACAATAATAAACATAAATGTTTCGAGTTTACTCTATGTTTGAAAGATAAACTGAGTTAAAATTTCTTCTGCAAAGTGATTATTTCAAAAAGCATATAAATCACAAAAAGGAATGATTTTTTTTTGTTTTCAATGGAGTACATCTCATGCACACCAAAAGTATTGTTATCTTTTCAAACATCTTGAGTACCTTTTAGGTCAACTTAAATCCTCTAAATCAAAGCAGTGTGAAACATATTCAAAAAAACAGTTTTATTTCTTTAATAGCAGCTGGGCTATATATATACACTTATCAAGTTTAAAAAAATTCTTAATTGACAAAACTCAATAATTGGGTGTGGTAATTGTGCATGTAATATATATATATATATATATATATATATATATATATATATATATATATATATATATATATATATATATATATATGTTAGTTTTCAAATGATGATGAAAAATAAAAAAGCATACATGAGATTCTTTGGAAATATTCATCATCTTTTTTGGACAAAGAAACTTTTGATGCAGAATAAATAATATCCAATATCTGATTTGCTGTTTCTTCATCGTTTTCAAGGTCACCAGCTGACTAAAAAAAGTAAAAAAACCCTAACTGAGAAAAGTCACAAGTCTAGAGGTCTAAGGGCAATCAAACATTTTTTGAATGTTAAAGTTGATATCACTGTACTTATTATTTAACATTTATACTTTAAAATTTATTTAATTAGTTACTTTAGCATATAATTTATTATAATATATTATTTATTATAATATATTAGTTATCATCATTTATTATTTATTATAACTTTTAAATGTTTACCTTATATAACATTCATTGGGGCATTCCAAAATGGTACAATTTCAAAGAAATTTAGAAAATAATTTTAAAAGTAAAATTTTAAAGTTAAAAAGAAAATTAAATATAAATATATTTTTAGCAATTTCTCTTGTGATTCTATACTTAGCACCATCAATATAACAAAAAGATCAGAGAGATTTTTTTGGGGGCAAGTTCAGGGTAAGTTCAAAACAGTGAAATTTGTACTCAAGAAACTTGCGCAGTTGCGTTAAACAAAACTTACATAATTTTTTTTGTAAGTTCAACGCTAAAAAATCGGTATTCACCAAGATGAAATAGTATTCACCAAACTTTTTAAAAACTTGCTCAGCTCAATTTAAGCAAAAAAAGTTACATTAACGATGAGCTGCTTTATCTTTGGCGTAATGTTAAAATCGCTAAATACAGGGTGGCCTGTATTTAGTGTTTTTAAAATGTTTGGTTTGAGAACCATTTTTATCAAACTTTGCAACATGCTTTCTAAACTGTTAGATAAAAATGCAACCATAGGTCTGTCTGTTTAAACTAGAACTAGAAATTCTTTCAATTTTTTAGCAAGATCTTTAAAAAACTGCATTTACAAAGATACAAAATTGTGAAGACGATGATCTACCAGAACTTCATAGGTTTTTTTTTGAAAAACATCTGCTTTTGCATAGTGATTCCCAATATTTTATAATTTTAACTATGTTTAGCCATACAATAATGCCTCTAGAAGCCACACCTTCATCTTCTACCCAGTGAGTTGTGCAGAAACTGTGAAACAATAAAAACCAAAAATATAAATGCTGAAATGCTCTTAACTTATATATAAATATAAAAGATAATTTATTATTATATTTTTTTCTGCTTAAATATGCATACTTTTGGCAAAGCAAGCGGATCAGTTTTGGAAACTCTAATATATTCATCTATTTTAGCTGGTGACTCTTTAAAAAAGATTATACATTGCACGAAATGCTTTTTCTAACTCCCACTTTAGGGAATTTATTGCTGTCTGTAGGGCACCATGAACAATGTGCAAACTGCAACTGCCCATATTAACTATATCAGAATATCTTTTTTCAAGTCTATGTTCATCTAAAATTTTAGAACCTCCCAATTAACATTAGGACCATCCATTGATACTTAAATTAGTTTTTTAAGATCAAACATGTCTGTTGCTTCAATGAGTTTGTCAAATAAATTCTGTGAATAAGGGCATCTGAGGAATTTAGAATCAATAGATCTAGCTTTTACACCAGAATTTGAATCCCAGTATCTAACTCCACAGTCCATTTGCTCATTTTTAAAGATTACATTAATACTCTCATCATATGACAAAACAAAGATGGGAAATACTCTGACTTCAGATATAAGTTACTCTTTAAAGATGGTAAATAAATAATAATCTCGATAGTATGCTTAATCAAAATTTATGAGGTAGCCACATTTTGTTTTGCTTAATGCAAACTTTAATGCTATTGTACTATCAGAGAACATAGATTTGAATAATTCATTTAAATTTTAGCATGATCTTAATGAAAAATGTGACATTACAACATTTAAGGTCCATATTACTTCTGCCAGTTAGTCATTTAAAACGTTGTTTGAATTAGGAAAATGTTTTTGTAAGTTAACAAAAGCTGCTTTATTGCCAGATATTTCTGTAGTAAAATCTAGGAATGAAATGTGTAAAAAATAAATTAATATCCGGTAAAGTGCACAGCTAATCAATTTGCTCCAAGCATTCCAAAACATTTTTAAAAATAAAAAGTAAAAAACCAAATCAAATAACTAAAAAACTACCTGTAAAGAATATATCAGCTGCATTATGTGTTCTTGCGTACTCTTTATGCTTCTTACCAATTGCATAAGAATCCGAAGCAGATACTCCCAGGTAAGAAATATTACTATCTGTTCGACACCAATTACATCTTGTTTTCTTTGAATTTGAAGAACAAGATTTTACCCAAGAATAATTTTTATTGTATAGCCATTCTGTTTGGAAACTACAGCTCTTTGACTTAGGCATTATGTTAGTTATATTATATATTTTGTATATATATATTAATTGTTATATATATATTATTTGTATTTTTTATTTTCTAAATAATTAGTAGAATTAATAATACAGATAGTTAAATTAATTAAGATATTTTCATCATTTCAGAAAATATATATACAAACTATAAATTTTTTAAAAGATGAAAACAAGAAAATGGAATAATGAACTCTATAAAAAAAAGTTCTAGGATTTCCAGAATTTTTAGTAAAAAGGGGTGTTTTTTTGTAATAAGGGGACTTTTCCTGGTCCTATAAAATTCCAAGACTTTTCCCGGATTTCAAGGACCGCTGGTCACCCTGAAATATTAGAAATGGTGTAATATTATTATGATTCATATATTGTCAGATTGATATAGAATCTTATTATAAATTATAATATATACAATTTATGTATATAAATCCTATATATTATAATAAAGTTAGCAATAATCATAGATATTAATACAAATATAAATGCATCATAATAATTTAACAACTGATTATCTTAATAACATCTTAATATTTAAGATTTTATATTATTACAAATTATAGTAATAAAATATTGTGTATTATAATATCATAATATTATTGTTACATTTTTGTATAATATTGTCAATTTATTATCTTATAATATAACAGCATAAAATAGGATCTTAATATATTTAAATTATATGCATTATGATGTGATATTATAAATAAATATTGATATAACATCTTAATGACAACGATTAAGATATTATATTATTAAGTTAAACATAATGTATTTAATTTATATATATTAAGATGTTATTATATTATTAATATAACACAACATCTTATTATATAAAATAATAGTAACATTGTTATAAAAAATAAGATATTATAGCATACTATATATTATTTATAGTATAAAGTATATTATATTTTAAAAGATGCTATATATTATATATATAACATCTTTTTGTTATATCATCTATATTGTTATGATGCAGTTATGATTTTGGTAACATATATATAATTATTATATTCACAAAAAAGCAACTATATCTCTATAAATATTAAGAAAACACTGCATATATTTACAAAAAAATAACTATATCTTATAAATATTTTATTTCAAAGTTTTTTTGTTAAATGGTACATATGTCATTGAGTATAATGATCCTAGTTCATTTAATTGTTTTAATAACTTTATTCAGTTTTAGTTTAAATGGAAATTTAGTTAATTTGGTCAAGATCAAATCATAAAGCTCAATATGTTGCTTTAAATGATTACTCTGATGTAGAATCTGTTCAAAAATTTTGTTTGTATAAAAATAAATAGAGATATTGTCAACACATTTACAATGATTTGTTAACAATCATGTTGAGAAGCAACCCAATTTCTTCAGAAGCAAAAATTCTAATACCAATGAGGCTTTTATCAAAGTAACTGGAAGTTTTCAAAGAGTAATTGGTCAAAAATATCAATTCAAAAAAAATTTGCAACAAAAAAAGAATAACCTTTTGATCATTTATCGTTTAATATTTTTGTTATAATTTGACCGTTAAAAATGAAGTTTGAAAGAGTTGATTTATCAACTACTTACTTAAAAATAGCTTTTTTTCATTTTCAAAGATGTTGTCAAAAAGTATCCTGGATAAAAATTTTTATTTTTTCTAATTCTAAATTAAAAAAGACATTGAAATATAATCCTAAAGCACTTTTTCCTTTTGTTTGTTAATAGTCATGATTACACCAATCAGCCAACTACACCAGAGAAAATATATTTCAATAAAGTTCACCTTAAGGTAGAAAGTGATGTGGAGCGATTCTTTCAAAAACCATTGGAACACCTGAACAATATATTGCACCTGCTCACCTGAACAATATATTGCAAAATATATTTTATGTGCAATTTACTGGAAAACCTTTACAATTGCTTAGGATTAGAAATTCCAGATGACATAAACTTTGAAGATAATGATGAAAATGATATATACTATGTTCAGGCTGAAATAACACAAGTCAATCAATTCGACTTGGCATTGTACAAAGAACACTAATTAAAACTTTGTTTTTAAATCAAAGGTGATAATATATTGTTGAATGTAACATCGGCAAATGTTACAAGGATTTTTTTAATGTTGTATATATGACAAACTCCAAACTTAAGTATGTCAAACTAGTATACAAAGTTTTAATTATTTGTATTTTAAAAAAACACTATTTATGTGATATTTATGATTAAAAAAAATTAAAGTTTTTATAGTTTTTATTATTTGTGTATTAAACAATTGTCGAAATTTATCTGCCCTTTATAACCACTTTGCTAAGTTTTTGTGTAAGTTTAGCGCAACTTGTGCGCAGCCCTAACTTTACAGAAATGCTGCGAAACTAGGGTGAATACTATATAGTTACAAAAACAATGCTGAAAGTACAGTTTCCGTAACCTTAGTTGAGCTATGCAAGAGTTACAAAAGTTTGGTGAATACGCACCCTGGGGAGGATAGAAAAAGTTTTGACAAATTTAGCCTTATCACTTGAACACAAAACAATAATGGATTAGAACCCTGAGGCACACCACTAAACATGTCTATCCAGTCTGAATAAAATTCATCATAGATCATATTCAACACATAAATCACACAAAGTTTTCTATTTCTAAAAAAATTCTTAAGCTTGTGCAGAATTTTATTGCAGAAACTATATCCAACTTGAGTTGAAGTAAAATGTATGAGACATAAGGCTTTTGCAAATTAAAAAGAAGAATTTAAAGTGCTGAACAACTATCACCTAGGACTTTAGTAATTGTTGGTAGTAAACAACTTTTTACAAACTATGCTGGTGTATAGATAAAAGCCTGTCTGTAAACAAGTATCCTGCCATTTCAAATTAACTTAATCATATCTTTAATAAGTGATAATACACACAGAAGCGAGTGATATCGACATGTAGTTTCTAGTGTCAGTATATGGACCTTTCTTAAAAATAGCGTAATATATGTTAGCTTTTAGCAGGACCAAACTAAACTAGCTTTAAAAGACATTTTATATAAAAGAAACAAAGGGGAACTAGCTCTTTTCAGGACATATTTAAATCCATTAATTGCAGTGCCCTTTGATAGGTCAAGATCTTACAAAAGCTACTTAATTTTATTTTTATTAAATATAACTCCAGTACTTGCCAAGCATAAAGAATTTTTCCTACTTTAAAAATTAGACAAAGCTAGATTTATATCAGGTGACCAAAAAGATTTAAGGACTTGTTTATTCAAACAATTGGCATTAAGCTTTTAGGACTAGTTAAATTTTTGTACCATCAAAAAGAGATATAATTTCAATTTTGCACAACATTTGACTATTAGAAAAGACATATAGTTTTTTAAAGTTTGATTCACAAGCAGAGATTATATCAGATTCAAAATACAGCTTCTGAGCCTTTTTACTAAACAGTTTATTTTAATGTTTCAAAGAATTCAAAGTTTGCCTTTATATTTATTGGAAGCACAGCATAGTTTCATATATAATTGGAATTTCTCTCTGGCTTCTATCTTAATTTGTTAATTCGAACTGATGTTAGAGGAAAAAAACTAGAAGAATAATTGTTTTTGGAGCACTTAGGAACAGTCACAGAAAAAAGATGAGACTTATAACAAGTAAGACGAGAATGAATTTTAGTAGATGGCACAAAAGACGCAAGCTCTTTAGAGTAGTGCCCATTTTTGCACCTTGTCTAAAAGATAAAGGATATCATTAGAAGATCTGCCCCAGATATAGCAACAGTATTCCATACAAGGATGGATTTGAGATTTATAGAGATAAAGAATAGAATCTGAAGTAAGAAAGTGGCAAGCATGATAAAGAGATGCAACCTTAGCAGATGCCAATCTTGCAATGCATTTTATATATGGTTTCCAAGAAAGATAGGAAGTAAGAAATAATCCTAGAAGATGAAGGGTAGATGACTCATCAAAGTACATTACCGATTACCGATTAGTAGGTGCAATACATAATGACATTCATCTAAAAAATTTTGAATTTTCAGAAATATAAAATATTTCTGAAAATTCAAAAATTTTCAGAAATATTATATATTTCTGAATTTTTTTTCTGAAAAGTATAATTTTTATTGTAACTAAAATGAAAAAGTCATTTTTATAAAAAAAAAAAAAATATTTAAAATACTTTTAAAAGGCAATATTTTTTAAATTGTTGCAAAAAAATTAAAAAAGAGTTCTGATTTAAATACAAATGTTTTTGATAAAATTAAATATAAAATTTTTACACTTTATATTGATAAAACATAAAAATTATTTAACTGATAAAAAGTTACTACACATTAAGTTATTGCATAATAGTTTTTATTTTATTCTAATGTATATTTTATATACTAATTAATTAATATATTATTCATTTTTAATGTGGAATTTTCAATTCTTGCAATTATTCTTAAAATGCCTGCATTCTATTACAATAGGAAAATATAAAATATTTTTATTATTAACTTTAATAGCTCTTTGTTAAATTTTTAATCAACTAAGTAATGCTGTAATTAATTAAATAGATAGCTAGTGTGAAAACCTGAAAACAATGCATGTCTAAAGAATTTTTTCATGGCGCAATAACTGACACTTGTTATATATATTCTTGTAACATTAAAGTTACAAACATATGCTTGTAATATGTATAAAACCAAACTTTGTATTCAATTTTTTTAATAAATAAACAGGTAGCTCATGCAAAAATATATGTAAATACAGGGCACAAAAAATCGTTTTTTTTAAATAAACGTTGAGGTTCGTTTCTTTATTTATTGATGAACGTCTAATTTAAGAGGTATGTCAAATATCAACTCCCCCCCCCCCCTTCCTCCACACATACACATTTTTTTTTTTTTTTTATTCAAGAGAAATTCTAAATTTAGAGGACTTTTTTCATTAATAGATGGTTCCGCACCTCCACTTCGAACCCGTGTGTCGCCCAGAATAAGCCAGTCTC
The DNA here is from genome assembly GCF_022113875.1 of Hydra vulgaris. Classification (NCBI taxonomy): domain Eukaryota; kingdom Metazoa; phylum Cnidaria; class Hydrozoa; order Anthoathecata; family Hydridae; genus Hydra; species Hydra vulgaris. The sequence continues at coordinate 18,818,928 of NC_061159.1, read as the reverse complement.
ATTTTAACTTCTTTAAATTTTTTTTTTTTTATTATTTAAATAATTTTTTTATTTAATTATAAGAGAGTTTTATTTCCAAATAACTTTTATTCTAGTTAATAAGATATATAATAATTAGATATATCAAAGATACTAATTTAAAACAATTTTTCACGCATTTGCAATGTGTGCGCAAATTAATGATATCTAATATGCAATAACCTTTTCACTGTAAACTGTTATCTATTAATACAAAATAGTGAATATTTCTAAATTTAGTTTGTTAAATTATAAAAAAAAGATATAAACTTGATAAAATTTAAATAAAAGGGAATTATATAAAAATAAAATAAAAGTTATTTTAACATTTTTATTTTTTAAATATTTAAATATAATAATATGGTATTAAGCATTTAATAAGTTATTAAATTTATAATTTAATAAGTTACTATTAAACACCGGATATGCTATTATTATATTTATAATATTAAGTATTTAATAAAAAAATATTATGTTATTGGTTATTGTTAAAGGCACAGTAAAAAATGAAAACTATAATCAACATAATAGTTCTATAAAATCTATTAAATTTTATATATTTCTGCAAATTTTTTTTTAAACTTTAAAAACAGCAAGTAAACATTAATTTAACGATAATAAGAAAATTTAAGAAAAGCACGCCTTAGGAAAAAGAATGTTTTAGCGTGGTTCCGTTTAAAGTAATTGCAAATGCATTCATTTTAAGTTAAAATTGCAATTCATTTGTAAACGCATGTAAAAACCATGCTAAATATAATTTTTTCTACAGTTGCATACTTAAAAGAAACGCAATTGAAGATCTTAGCGTTTCTTTTATTAAAAGAAACCGCGCTAAGTATTAGTGCGGTTTCTTTTAATGTCATTGAAACTGCGTTTTAAATTTTAGTAACTTATTTTTATTATATTAACTATGTTTTTTTACAATAAATAAAAAACTATCAACCGCATAACTATTTGGAAATAAAAAATTGCTGAAGATATGCGTTCGTTTTTAAAAAATTTAGGCGAACGTCAACGTTTGCTTAAATAAAGTAAGGAAACGTGACGTTCGTTTTTCTGTCTTTTTTTTAACAAACGTTCGCACGTTCGTCGATTTGTCGCGCCCTGATATATATATATATATACATATATATATATATATATAAATATATATTTATATATATATATATAAATTTATATATATATACATATATATATATACATACATATATATATATATATATATATATAATATATATATATATATATATATATATATATATATATATATGTATATATATATATGTATATATATATATGTATATATATATATATATATATATATATATATATATATATATATATGTATGTACATATATATGTATATATATATATATATATATATATATATATATATATATACACATAGATATATATATATATATATATATTATATATATATATATATATATATATATATATATATATACATATATATATATACATATATATCATCTGTAGTGGCCCATGTATATGCATTCTAGATATGTAATTGTCTTTTCAATGTAAAATTTAACTGCCCAAACCTCCAATGTAAGATCTTTTGTCGAAATATATTGATTGATATATTGATTGATTTATCATTAAAAAACAATTTACTATTTTCTAAAAATGACATATAGCTATTTATAAAAAAAATTAACCTACCGACAAAACAGCACCTTCACGGTTTAATACAAAATAACCAGAGTTGTCTGCAATTTTATCGATACCCATTAAAAGAGAAGATGATCCAGACTAGATAGTAAAAAAACCACAAAGTTTTTTTGAATTAAGCAATCATACAAAACCAGCAACACAAAAATATATTTAAAAACTATTTTTTTGTTTGTTAATTTTTTCAAGTTTAACAACCATGTTTCAACTTGTGTGGTTTGAAGATTTTTCCCTGTTTTTTTTTTTATTAAAATCATTATGTAATAGTTGAAGCCTTTTTTTTTACAACCAGATACCATTCTAGGGTAGCCAGCTAAACTTGTATCCAGGTCAAGGCTAAGTATTTTTATTATGATATTACTATTAGCTTGATTGGCATTTAAGATTTATGAGCTCCTTCTAACAATGGCCACAATAAAAATAGGGGTTTCGCATTAGTATTTTCATTTTTCCTAGGTAAGTTGCTTTTGCCAAAGCTAAAAAGATTCCTACATTTTTTTATGATTATTAGGTTACTTTCTCATAATACTGTTTTTTTCATTTTACTTAAATTTTTTGCCATTTTTCGCAACCAAGGCCATCAATTCAAATTCAAACTGATTCTGAGGTTAACATTAATGAAATTTATGGTTGTTGTTTTTTTTTGTTTATCAATTTATAGATTAAATTTTTAACTTATAACATTGTAAGCATCTTTAAGTTTTATTAAAATAAAAGTTATGGCAACATTAGCTGTGAATATATTAGCATCTAAAAAGCAAAGAACTTCAACTGATACTTACAATAAAACTAACATATTATGTAAATACACTTTTAATCTCATCCTTAGATAAAGTCAAAGATTCACTTTCAGGTAGATATATTTCTATTAATGCCTTTTGTATACAATTTAAAAATAGATAAGCTAAAGTATTAGAAAAAAAAATTTTTTTTTCTTCTAATAAACTCACTTTTAACTTGTATTATAACTAGTGTTATTGCTGTAAGCAAACCCTAGTTATAATACAAGAAATACTTATAGTATTGAAGGTTCAATTTACCTAAATGACAAGTCATACAAGATTAAGTTTTGGTTAATGAAACAAGTAGTGATAACTCAGTTAAGCGATAGTTACAGCTAATAATAATTAAATACTTCTATCACTAGTTATAAATTCAAAACTCCTGCACAAGCTTGTTGAAATTCTAAATATGGATTTGAGTTACAGCTAATAATAATTACAGCTAAGGTTAAAAAAAATACTTCTATCACTAGTTATAGATTCAAAATTCCTGCACAAACTTGTTGACATTCTAAATATGGATTTGATGTTTACTTATAATCTTAGCATCTTGATGAAAAACATTTAAACAAAAGTATCAAGAGTATTATATTGTAATAAGACTTAATGTAAGTTGTGGATTAAAATTTATTGAAAATAAAAAAAGATAATTCTATACTCACAACTTGATTTAACTGAATTATTGATAAATGGTTTCACTTATGAGATCACGAAACCCTACTATGGCTTTTAGTATAAAAAATCACTAAATTTACAATCAAACAAAAGCTTTTTTCAATGAAATTATAGAGTTACTATGTGGATTATATGTATTAAACTAAAGTAGAAAACTAAGATGGAAACTTATTCCATCTGGTGTTACTTTGTCAACAACCAAATATTTTTTTTGAAAAAAAAAAACTTTTAATTTAAAATTGCAATTTACCCAAAACTACTAAAAAAATATTTTTAACTGGTACTTTCACAAAACAAGTAGTTCCTACAGCTTTTCAATACAAAAATGACTTAAAACTTAATGTGTTGCTCAACTCTTAAAAACATTAAATTATCAAAATGCAGTTACGATACCCTATAATGACAATCAATTGTATTTTCTTGATATTGATATTGTATTTTCTTGAGTTGGTTAATAATAAGGTACACAATCCACAAAAAAAAGAGCACCTTGTTTTACTCCAAGGTTTGGATAAAATGTCAAGTTTAATCTTGAGTAATACTGAGCCAAACTGTTTTTTTATAATGTATAATAATCAGGCTTTCACAGGAAGACGTGCGATTTCATGTCTTTATATGACCACGCAAGTTACATTTTGCTATGACGGTTTGACCGCGGCTAATTCAAAAAACATTTTAGAAACGCGCTAAATAAAAAGTATTCAAAAAAAGTGAAATTAATTACATCAAAACTTCTTAACAAATGTTTTTATATTAGCCAAACAATTTTAAATAAAGTAACAATTTGCTGAAAAAAAGTTTTGTTTTTTAAATATAATTGACAGTTGTATATATTTTTTTAATTTAAAACATATAAATTGTTTAAGTGTTCATTTCTAAATAAATCTTATTAAAAAATAAAAAATTGTTTTGTTTTTACAAACGATGACATTCTACGACTACGAAAGTCTCTTTAAACAAATTTAAATATAAGAATGATCAAAGTTAATGCATTTAAAAAGAGAAACAAAATTTCGTTAAAAAAAAAGTTTTAGAAAGCCGTTACAATTTAATAAGTTTGATCTTAAATGCTTTTATATTATCGAAACGCTTTTAATGAGGTAAAGAAAAACACTTCTAATTAATTAAAAAAAAAGTATTTATAAAATGTTTTTTTATTTTATTTATATAACTATGTATTTTTTATGAGAAATATTTAATTTTTGAACATATTAAACAAATAAAAAATATATAAAAATGTTGAAACAAAGATTAAAAAGGTTTTTTAATGCGTAAATTAAATAGACCAAGCATTTTAGTTTGATGAGTTTTGTTTTAGTTGCGTTGTATGTCGTGGTCAAATCGTTAAAACATTTTTTTTGTGTGGTCATATAAAGACATAAAATCGCACATCTTCCTGTGAAAGCCTGAATAATATAATTTTTTTAATATATATAAGTTCTAGAGTTAAAAAATATTTATAGAATTTTCCTAATTTGTTTTGAATCTCAATATTTTTCAAAATAGAGTAAATGCTGATTATACAATGTTTTTTAGATACAAGCCCAATGTGGGAAGTTTATTTTTTGCTAATGAAACAAACTTTGTGTTTTTCAAAAATATAATTAATATTTAGATCATTTTAGCCATAATTTTTTAAATAAAAGAACGGTGATTCTATACTCTAAGAGAAAGTCAATTGATGAACAAATTGAAACTGATGATCAAATTAAAATTTAGCTTTTCTCCTAATTCTCATTAATTTTAATTGAAGCTTGAAAACAGATTTAGAAAGTTTAAATACGTAATATGACAATGCATATGACAATGATGATATGAAAATGCATGCATTGGGTTTGAAAGAATTCAACTAAAACTAATTTATAATAAAATTGTAAAAATTTTTTCAGGCCTAAACTTTTATTCAGTAACTTATAAATTACAAGTAATTTTTTGACAGGTTTTTTTACTGAATTTATTTATTTGCCAAATGAATTTTTGTTTTATAAATAATTTTATTAAAAAACTGCAAAAAAAAACAAACATTAAAAATATAAATTTTAAAAACAAATTTTTGTTTAAAGTATTGTGTTTTACAATTGTTTTTACATAAATTCATTTAAGTCACATGCTAATTTGGCAAAAAACATAGCCACCATTTTTCATATATCACCTGTCTCAGTATATAGGCTCTCTAGACTAGAGTATAAAGTTGTCAGGGGGCAGAAAGACAAGATTTAGTTAGGCACTTATTAAATAGTTTAAAAAATAATAAAAATAATTCTAAAAAAAAAGTTTTGTAAGACATTATCCTATTTGCTTTCAAAAACTATGACCATATAAATCTTGAACCCCTTCAATTTAAAGTTACAAGTTTTAAAATCTCATAATTATTGAACACTTAGAGTTTACTACTGAATATAAATTTAGTTAAGAATAGTATAAAATTTTTTTTTATCAACTTGTTGCTCTCACATTTTGGGCAGGATCAGCTAAAAAGTTAGGATTTTTTGGTTCTTAGGCTACAATCTTTTAAATTTGTTTTGTAAAGCATTCTTCATATAAATGTTTAGAATTTCCTCCATATCTAAAAGTTAGTTCTCTCAAACATCAAAAAATGATGATACTTTATTAGCTTTGATAAAGCAAGTGAATCATTCTAGATTCAGTTTGAAATTGTACTTGCTTTTTGTTTGAAATTGTAATGCTTCAAAATCTTGAGCCAAAAAAGCTCAAAAACCTAATTATAATTGATTCTGTAAGCAATTGTTTAATAACCTCACAATTTCTTTTGTTTCAAACTATTTTAGGCAAAGCTGTAAATTTTTGTTTTTGGTTTATGAAGAAATCGAATACTTTTTAAAGTTTATTTCAAATTACTAATAGCAAAATATTTCATAGAAAGCAATTGAATTTCTGGATATTTTTTAGCAAACTCTGCAAACAAATTAATTCAAATCGATCAATTAATAAAAAGTATTAATCGGTATTTTCTATACAAGGAATTCTTACATAATTATAAATTATATATTAATATTTTACAAGAATATTATTATATACTTCAAAATTAAAATTAAACTTAGCAAATGCATCAAAATCAAAGAAAATTTCTACATTGATATTTTAAAACCTTTGAAATTTTGAATGTAACATCTAGAGGAAATTTACACAGATTATTATAATATCACAAGCTTAAAAACATATAAGTTTTATGTTTTCAAGCTTGCGATATTATAACAATCTAATAAACCATATTAATTATGTTTAAATTATTTTATAAAAACAATTTAAACATAATTTATATGAATTTATACCAATTTAGATTAGTCAATAACTCAAATCTATTTATATAAATGAAATATTTAAAATGTATATTTAGCTAGCATGGCAAAAATAGATAAAAAAAAAGAAATTTAAATAAAACATACCATAATTGTAAAAGTTAATTAGGATAATAGAAAATTAGGAATAAAAAAACAAAATTAAATCGGTTTTAAAATGATTGTATTTGTATTGTACTGGTTTATCGAGGCATGTTTACAATTATTGTTTCGGTTTTATAAAATACATAAGCGACGTGACTGGGTTACTTTGGATATTATTTTAGACATTACTTGAAGCGTTGCCTACGTCAGTAACGTTTCGTGATAAGGTACGTAGGTAACGTTGCAAGTAACGTCGAAAGTAATGTCAGTAGCTACAGCGTTATCGTACGTTATATTACGTTATCTGCGGGAAAGTAAACGTTTAGTTTTGATTAGAGACTAAAAAAACTTTTTTGTTTAAGAACATCATCAGCAAACCAAATTTAAACTTTTAAACTTTTCTTTTGTTGCGGTGTCTAAAAAAAGATTTTTAAATCTTTTGAATCACTGACTCATCTAAACAGTAATAATATTTTTCAGTCTTCAATAAAAAATAAATAAGACATCTTTTTCACTGAAATCATAAATCGTCGAATATAATAAAAATAGTTTTGTACTGAAGTACTTCCCAATACACTTCCAAATTGTCCAAAGATTTTATGAAATTAAGTTACAAAAGGTAGGAGCGATTACGATTACGCCGACAAAAACGTCAAATCACTGCCAAAGGATGATTCACCTCCAATAATATATTTTATACACTAATATATACACTTCAATACAATAATATATACATCTCCATACAATATATATACATCAATACATACAATAATATATACACCTCCAATAAACATTTTAAGATACGCATCCATACATACACATCCATTTATTATTATTGTATATTTTTATTTATTATTATTTTTTAATTCTTGTTTTTTATATAGTTATTGACTTTTTTATGATTATTTTCAACATATCATCTAAAACTGTGGAAGTGACCTCCTCCAAATTGCTTGCATTCTTTATATATTGATCAGAATATAGAGAAAACCTGTTGGGGAAAAGTTTTCAAAAATGTTTCGTTCACTCGGAATCCGGGTTTAATAATTTGAGATTTTTTGAAAAATTTTTAGAAATTTAGTTTTGCCAATTTTAAATCCATTTTTTTAGCAAGGCAAAAAGTTGCACATAACTTTTGTAGTTAATATCAGACGTAACATGGAAGTATAAAACAGATGGAAGTTCATCGAGCCGCAAACGTCAAAGCAATTTCAAGTCGTCTCGGGAGTATGCTTGTTACCGACAATTAAAAAAAAACAAGTTTAACTGGATAAAAAAACAACAAAATTCACTGAAATGATCTTTATTAAAACATTAAAAAATGAATTATTCTAGGGATATGTTGCAAATTTTTAACCATTAGTAATTGCAATTATTCAACAAAAGGTTTATTAAAACTCGGTAATTAAATAGAACCGCTTGATTTTAAAAGCATATGTTAGTTTAAGCTTCTTTTCTTGCTTCAAGTCATAACACGACATTTGATAAAAAAGACAGCTAAAACAATTTTTAAAAAATCAAAAAAATTGTTTTCTAAGTAACTAAAGTTTGAAGTTTTATTAGCTGTATATGATAACTCCACTCATTTTTGTATTACTCCATTCATTTAATATAAAGTTAAAAAAGTTGTTGTTTGCCGTTACGTTGCGCCATTTTTAATGTTTTTCATGAATATTATTGGCGAACCTTCAAAATACTATATTTTTAAATTATTATAAACGTATCTATTTGCGTCAACGTATAAAGATTAAGCGTTTAAGTACAGTCTTGATGTCGTTTTCTTATTGTTTACGAAATAAAAGGTTACAACCATAGTCCGAAGAATTTCAATGCGGTTGAACTTCCATTTGTTTTATACTTCCATGGTCGTAACCAGAGCTTGAAGTAGGGAAAAAAAAGTAACGGAATGGTAATCGGCAAATTAAAAATACCATCCCGCTTAATCATTCTTGTATATAGAAATTTATAAAAAGGTGGCGGGAAAGTTTATACGTTATGAATAGGTAACGGGACGGCAACCCGCCTCACTTCGAGCACTGGTCGTAACCCAAAAGCTCTCTCCAAAAAATATAAAAAAGTGAGTCAATACAACATTGTCCTAATATAATAATAATAAAAACTCGTGTGATTTTGTCACACACATGATGTAACATGAATTAAAAACTGAACAAAAGTCTAATTAAATGAAACATAAATCAAACATTTAAATGTATTTCCATTAAAGAATTAGCTGTTCATTCAGAAATCATTTACACACATTAAACAAATTATCCATCACATCACACATATATTTTACTCTGCTGCAGTGTGTTTCTCTAAGAATAGTGATATGACTGTATTATAGTCCTTTTCGGATAATGAATTATCGCTACAACCATTGATTAGAAAAAGAGCATCTACTAAACAGATAATTTTTTCAGTTTGGTAGTTTATCTCCTTGGGAGTAACTGACCAGAAAAAAATATTCTTCTCTTTGCCCATTAATCATACAATTAACTCTGATCTCAGTTTTAGATACCTAAAAGTATAAGCGTAACATTTTAAAATAATATAATATAGAATTTATAATTTGTATAACTTTGTTTTGCCGTGGTGCAGTGGTTAGAGCGCTTGCTTCATAAGCAGGAGATCGAGGTTCGAAACGGGCTTTGGACATATTTCGCGTCACGGTAAAGGGAGGAGGCGTGAACTTCCTGTCTAAATGAAGGTCAAAAAGTGGCCCCTGAACTTTTTTTTTGATTTCTGATTTTTTTTTATATCTGAATTTTTCTGATTTTAGTTTTAAAAAACTTAAAATCTTTTTTCAAATTTATTCAATATTATTTTATTGTATCATTCAGCAACTTTCAACCTCTCGCAAAGTTCGTCACTATTTTTCTTGGGAAGATGAACCATGGTTAAATTCTGCGGAAAACAAATGGAAGTAAATGGGTTTTTTCACTGGCTCAATATCATTATTTATGCATGAAACTTTGTAAAGATCATGACAAAATATTCTTTTTTGATTTTGGCACGAGAATAATATAAATTAATCTTTTGAAATTATTTTTTGTAATCTCTGGCTGTGTCTACATTGATTTTATAGATATTTGATTGGTTAAGCAAAATAATTGCATGTCATTTATTTTTGTTAATAAGGTGATCTAAGAAGACCTGACGGTTTTTTTTAAAGCACTACGGAAAAACATTTAACGAGAATGCCCACGCCGCTTCCTTTACGATATTGCACATATTGGAAAAATAGACATAGAATCTTGAACCTCTTGATTCTAACATCACCGTTATATACAAAAATACCGTTATTAAACTGATTTTGCAGTTAATGCAGGATTCAAAAACATGTCGAATAAAAATGTAAACCTAAATCATAAATCATAATAATTTGTATTGACAAAACAGTTTTTAAAAAAATATGCAACTCAGTTTAAATTTATAAGTACTTGTTTTTAAATATTGTTTTGTAAAGATACATAAAAGGTTTGGTCGAAGTTGGACGGTAATAAAAACTTATTTGCAAACTTTTATCTTCACACAATAAAATTAACTCTTAAAAAAAACACTTATGACAAGTAATAAACCAAAATCGGCTTTGGTTTCGCTTTTAAATTTTAAGCTAAAACCAAAATCTGACGCAACTGTAATTGGTCAAATTTTGAAATCAAAACCGAAAAGAGAAGAATCGGGAGAAGTGGAACCCGGGAGATAGAACATCTCAAATATTTTAAATTAAGAGAGGACCCTAATCATTTAGCAGGCATTCATTTGTCTTTTTTGTTAAGTAAAAACTACATTTTTGTAAAGTAACCCAAAAAAACAACTTTTTGAGGGGTAAAGTGGGACAAAGAAAGTTAGTTGATCTTCCATTTCTTCTATATAAATTTTTTGTAATTTTATTATGGAAACCGTTTGAATATTTTGGTAAAGATTACGTGGTTTGCGATATTATTAGTTTTTAGTTAAAAATTTTTGTTAATATGTTGTTAACTACTTGCTTGCTCTACAATCAATTGTTTAGTGCAGTACATACGTTGTATAAAAAAGATAATAAAATTGTTGAAGAAATATATGTCCCACCGCTCTCCCACTCTCCCCTGTTTATTATTACAGAGAGTTGATTATTATAAAACTTTCTCTATAAAACATAATCATTTCTAAGTTAAAAGACAATAATTAATTTAACTTGTTTGTCAAGAAGTTAAAAAGAGTCTCTCAACAATTGCTGATGTTGGTGGTGGAGTAAGGTAATTTTTTTCATAGTTTTGCCACAATTCGATCCGTGATGATGTGAATCAAAGTTTATCAAATATAAATACTAATAGTATTAGTATTTTTAAACACACCTAAACTTTTTAAATTTCACGAAGCTAATCAATAGCAGATGACGTAGTGAGTATGTTTATCTAGTTTTTCATTAAACACATTTGCAGATGTTGAATCTACTACTTCATCTGGTAACGAGTTCTATTTATTTGCTTATTTGTTCTATATATATGATAAACATAATGTTTCTGTGCCATTATTTTATTAAAACCTTTCTTAATTTAAAACTTTTAAATTAGATCAACTCTGGTTTTTCTTAATTTTTACAAGATTAAACCTAAATGATTGCATAGTTCTTCATAGGTAAGATATTTTATTTCGTTATGAATTTTTTTCCAGTTCTTAAATGTCACTTTTTAAATTGGAAGAGTTGGGAGAAGTGAGACACAAAATTATTTTTATCAGGGTAATTGCAAAATAAGGCAGTATTTAGGGAACCAGTAAAACTAAACGGGAGAAGCGGAACATTTGGAGGGAGAACTGGGACTATATAAAAACGATTCCAAATCTAGTTAAATACTAGTTTGAGCAAATTTTTATTTTAAAGTTAAGTATAATTTAATTAAAACAAAATAGTCAATGCATCAATGCATTTTTCCATCAATTTAAGATTACATCTTAAGAAAAGAAAAAAATAAAAAAGTTATTTTACGTTAAATGTGCCAAAATTCACTTAGAAAATGATTTATGACCCAAAAATTTCTAAAATTTTCTGCAATAAAATAATGCAAAACTGTTAAGGAGAAGCGGGAAAGCAACTTTTTTCTGCTTCTCCTCACTCTCCCCTATAAGTTCCATAAAAATATTGTAAATTCTATTTTTGGACAAATATATAAAGTAAATGGGCGTATCCAACCAATTTAATAATTTGAAAATTCAAACCAGAACTTAAAAATGCGAAAATGTACGTTTTAGCATACCCGAGCATTTGGTTTGTTTTAGAGCAGGATTTACTAACTTGTTATTTTGGTTTTAAACTTTAAAAATTTGGAAACCAAGACCACGTTTACGACAATTTTTTATTTAGTTCATAGGATTTTTTGTTTATATTTCAAAAACATTTTGTGTTTTGATTACAGCAATCGATATGCATAATTTTGCATTTTGTTATGTTTATTAGCCATTTGGTATTTTGATGTCAACGCAGTAATTTTGTCAGTTTGTAATTTGGCTGTATCGATTACGCACTATTTTTTATCAATTCTAGCAATTAGCTTTGTACCGTCTGTGTACAACTTTGAGATTGATTTTAGGTTATCGACAACATCATTTATAACTACAATGAAAAAAAAATAGACCTAATAACAAGTTACTAAATTAGATTCGGTTTCTCTCGTGACTACGCTTTGCTTTCTATTTGATAAAAATTGGCGTATGCATTTATAATATATAAAATAGAGCTAATATATAAAATAGAGCTAATTCTGTCAAAAGCTTGTTATGTATGTTTTAAAATGCTTCTGGAGACCTGAAAAAGTATTTCTTGTACTTTGGACGTTGGAGAGTTTCTTGAGAAAAATGACCATTTAACTTTATTTCAGCAAATCTGTTTTTCATTTTCAACCTAAAGAACTCGTTTAACTTTTGTGATTAATTGTAATCTCAAGGAGAATAAATTTTTGTTACATTAAGATTAAGAACTGATACACGTTTAGAAAAAATTATCATTGCATCTTTGAACACACCTAAAATTTTCAATTTTTTTTTTCATAAATTTTTCACTAAAACTTAATTCCTTTAATTAGGATTTCGAAAAGTGTTGCTGCGAGTGATAAGAAATCTTCTTATCATGTAGTATGTAGAGTTTTGTTTTGTTTCTGCATTATTTTTCAGCCTAAGTTTGTCATTTCTTATTTGTAGTTGCTGAAGTCTGATTATCTCTGTGTAAAAAAGGTTTTGAATAAGCTGCATATACAATTTCTTATTAAAAAAGTGGTTTTTAAAAGTTTTAACCAGGGGTGGCGCCAGCATTTTTTGGTTTTTCAGATTGCTAACTTCCAGATATGGAACAAACTCCAAACATTTATATGTTTATACATACATCAACTAAGGATGCTTTGCAAAAAATTGCGATGATTGGAGCTTGGAAGCAAAAAATTTAAGCCTGCTCCAAACATAAGAGCAACAAGTTGATGAAACTTTTTTTGTACTATTTTCAACTAGACTTATATTCATCGATGAATTTTGTTTTTTATAAAATATAAAAAACAAAATATTGTTAAAAATAATAAAAAAAAAATTCAAACCGTACTAAAAAGGGAAAAACAAGTTGTTTCTTTATATAAATTTAAAGCACAAAGTTGTTTAGTCTAAAACATTTTTAAAGTTTTCTTTTTTTTACTTTAGGTGCCCCAAAAAGACCTTACGTTGTCTCGAAAAGCACCACAAAAGAGTATTTAAATAAGAAGTTCACTTCTCCCCTACTTATGAAGAGAAATATGCCTAGAGCTCGGATTGAACCCTGAACCTCTTGCTTTTTAACCCTGCGCTTTTTTTGGTACAGACGACGGTCTGTACCAAACAGATCGAAACATCCACACGAAAAATCGTATGCTGCTCACATGCTTTAATTATTATAACCTTTGCCTTAATTGCCTTTGTTTGATTACTGACTTAAGTACAAACCTACAAAAAGAAAGATACAAAGAAATTGAAAAAATTTATTATATCACTGAATTGCATCAGTTTTTTATTTTTCTTATGCTCAATTTGTTTATATATTTATTTAGATGACCTTATGTCTTTCTTACAAAACAAAAAAATTATTAAAAGTATACCGTTAAAAATGCTTATCTCTGGTACCCCTGTACCTAACCACAAGCAATATATATTCATACATAATTTTACTAAGCTGGATATTTATCTTTTTATGTCCAGAAGATCATTAGCATCAAGAAAGCTACTTTTTACCTCTGCCCCTCCTCCCACCCCAACTAATGCAATACAAAATTAAAAGATTCATTTAAGTAAATAGTGTATTTACCATACCATTTTTGCAAAAAAATAAAGTCCTTTACAATGAAGTTAGTTATAGAGTTTATTTCACCACATTCGCTGAAAGCTTCTAATAAAAAAGGAGACTTAAAAAAAATTTTTTTTTTCGACACAGTTTATTGACATTTACACAAAATTTAATATATACACTTCTTCAAAATCTCTTTAATCAGATTCAACAACATTCTTTGGTAGAAGAACTTTTTGCATTATATATGAATCAACTGCATCAAACTTACTATCGCCATTATCACAAGGAGAACATAAATATTGTTCAAGAGGCAACCGGTATTTACCACAAAAGTCCACAAACTTGATACATTTAACACGAGAATCAAAATAAACACCGTCACATTTAGGATTGACACAACACTGAGCTGAGTTCAAATAATTACAAAGCACCCGTGGCAAATCATGTTGTGTATATGGAACTTTTGCCTTTTTAATACACCTACCACAAATTTCAAGAAGAGTTGGCGGGTTGAACTCAAGCTTTTTAATAAAAGTATTCACCAATGGATTGTCACGCAATGTCAATTCCTGTAAATTTACAAGGGATAAAATACCCATTGGAAGTGTTTTCAAATAATTTTGATGCAAACTTAATGATTCAAGACTCTTTAAAAAACCAAACTCTTGTGGTATTACTTCTAATTGATTATCACATAAAACCAGTTGTTTTAAATGTTTTAACTTCCCTAAATTTGGACATACAGTCTTCAAAAGATTTCCACCAAGATAAAGAACTTCCAAGCTAAAATTTAATAACAAACTTATTATAAATAGTTCAAAAATCTGCAAAATAATTTTTTCATAATGAATTAAAAAAAAAAAAAACCCAGCAACATCAATACTATTATTAGTAATAATGATGCTACTAAAACTTTTATTTCTAAAACTAAAGTTTTTTGCATTATAGTGTAACGCTTGTTTTAAATTTTATAAGACTTGGAAAAAAATTTTTTAATAGAGTATTGTAGGGAAGAACTTTTTTTTGTTTCAGATATATTAAAAACAATTTGTTAATGCACTGTGAGAGTTGTAGTTTCCAGAGAAAAACCATAAGTGAATAAAGAATCTGGGGGTAGTGATTAACATTAATAAAGTAATTATAACAGTAATTTATTTATAAATAGAAAATTTTAAATTCTCACCGTGTTAATTTCTCGATCTGAGGTGGCAAAACAGCTATTTTATTTCCACCAAGAAAAAGTTTTTGAAGTCCTTTGAGATTAAATATTGGAGGTGGGATGTCAGTGAACAAATTACCTCCAAGATTTAGGATTTTCAATGATGAACAATTTTCAAATTCTTTAGGAAGAGTTTGAAGCTGATTATTTCGTAGCTCGAGCTTATTTATTTGTTTTAGACAAAAGATTTCACCTGATATCCAAGATATTTGATTAGAAGAAGCATCTAGTTCTTGGAGATTACACAAATCGGAAATACTAGACGGCAATTCTTTTAATGAATTATTCCGAAGTACAAGTTTCCTAATATTTATAGGGTTAAACCCAAAATGTGCACTCAGACTTTTGAGTTGAAAATTACTTAAAAGTAAACAAGACAAATCCAGTTCACTTGAAGTATCTAGGTCTTCCATTTGTTCATAAAAAAGTTGTCTTGTGAAAATTTATGAATGATAAATAAACCAAGTTTCTGAAATAAGAAAATCGTAATAATTAGATTAAAATTTAGATTTCCTAAACAGTTAACTCATAATCACACTCGAAGCTTTTTACAAAAAAAAAGAACAACAATAAAAAACCCCGCAAAGAACAAAACTAAACTTTGAACTCACAACGAAGATTTTAAAAACAATTTAAAAAACATGGATTAAAACGTGATTTATTTTTAAAAAATTACATCACATATGTTGTTCAAAACAATTTGGTTATGAAAATAATAATAACAAGAATTCCGAGCAACATGAACAACGGACTTTAAACCCTTAATCGCGAATTTACATAACATTGCTTCGTCCAATAAAAATTAGTGTTTTTTCACGCCTGTATTGGTTAGACGAAAGCTTTTTTATAAAATAAACTCATCTACCAACCAATGCTAAGGTTTTTCCAATATTTGCGACTTTCAAACGTTGAACTCTTATAAACCGTCTTTGTCTCTTATAAACCTGGAGGGGGTGGGGTAATGCCGCCCGGGGAGAAATCTAATTTGCGCTGCCCACATAAAAACTACAACCATTGTATTTATCAAAAAATTTTAGATTTTGATTGATTTTTATTCGACTTTGTTACAACATTTTAAAGGTTTCTTTTTTTTTCTTTTTTGTCAGCAAAGTCATCAGAGGCTTATATGAGGCTTATAAAGTCAATTTCATAAATCAGTTTCTGTTCAATGGATAGTATGGCTAGGTTTCTTAAACACGGGTACTCATTGAAGATGTAATGTCTCTTTTATTAATTTTAGTTTTGAAAAAACTCTTTCACAACTATCCACAATAGTACATCTACTCTCCTCTTCACAAGTTAATCGTTCCATAGCATTTAAGATTTTTTAGTAACTTTTTTTTTCACAACATTAACTTCGTATCTCCTTGCTTTCAATCGTGTTTTTATTTTCCGCTTGATACTTTGACCAGTGACGAAAGTCAAAACATTTTAGCGTTGAGTCGAGGAAGAGAAAAGTGTGAAAAACTGCTCCCTAGTTCCTATAAAACCTAACAGAATTCAAAGCAGTTGATGCTGCATGCACACCTGCTAAGTTTAGTGAACGATTTGTACATGTAAACAACTCTGCTTTTTCGTTTATTTCCTTAATGCGTATTTGATGTGACTAGACATCACAGCAACGTTAATGTATACTTGTCCTCTACAATATTGAATATCTATTTTATCACTTTCTAATTTTTACAAATTTTCGTTGAAATAGACTCAATATTTTTACCACGTTTTTATTAGCTCGCTTTCTTGTTTGTTTGTTTGTCCGGGTGGAATTTTGCAACTCAATTTTAACCCACTTTTCGATTAGTTAGAGCTCTAAAAACTTTTATTATAGCTCAGAACCCGATGACAATGCAATATTATACTACTTTTACCATGATTTGCCGAGTTTCTTGAACAATTTCAGCAAAATAAAATTTATTATGGCAAAACTTTTGGAGGCGTCGCCGCAATTTGACGCGTCGCTTTAAATAAAAAATTTTCGAACAAAAAAACTAAATTTAACTGTCGCTGTGATTTTAAATGGACTGCAGCATAAAAACAAAATCAGTTGTTTACAAAATATAAAATTACACCCATCAAAAACTAAAAAGAAGAAAATAATATAACAAATAAAAAAACTTTTTATAAAACCACGTTTTTGTAATGAACTAAAAAGTAGAAAATAATTTTCTCTTGTGGCTATAGAAATTTTTGAAAATTAATTGAGTCGATAGTAAGTGACATGAAAACTTTTGATTATGAACTCTTAATAATTACGATAATAGTTGTAAAATTTTAAACGAAAAATGTGGTGCGCATTTAACGAAAAAAAAGAACAGAAGAAGGAAGCAATAGTTAAAGTAATTAAGGACGATGATGATCATTTAAAGTGACAAGATGCGCACCAAGTTTTTCGTTTAAAATTTTACAAATATTATCGTAGTTCATTATCAAAAGTTTTCATGTCACTTACTATCGACTCAATTAATTTTCAAAAATTTCTATAGCCACAAGAGAAAATTATTTTCTACTTTTTAGTTCATTACAAAAACGTGGTTTTATAAAAAGTTTTTTTATTTGTTATATTTTTCCTTTTATGTCAATGAAATTAAGAGAGGATTCCGCAACATAAATCTGATTTTATTAATCTTAACTTAACATAAAACTTGGCTGGTTTGATTCTTATGCAAAGTATCATGGTTACTGTTAACTACCATTGAAAAATATTTATCTATAAACTTGGTTTTTTAAACGGATGACAAGTAAGTAAAACGAATTTTTTTTTTAAGTTTTGATACACCTAGCTCGTGGTCATATTTTTTCAACAAATGAGCTAGTTTTAAAAAGTTTGCTCTATATCCAGTCGTTTTATCTTGATCTTGATTCCCAAATTCTTTTCGGTGACCTCTAATAGATAAACATTTCTGCGAAGTCGTTACCGTTGAAAATATAAATTGAAGATTTTATTTTGCATTATAATAATTAAATTGATGATTTTTAAAACAAATGTCAAGTTCTGTGTTATGGTATTTGCTTAGGGATACAAAACAGATAAGTTTTAGAATTTTTAAAAATAAATTTTCTGCCGCTAAAATAATAGTCTACCCTTGCTACGCCACTGACAGGAGCCAAACCCATTTAAAACATGGTTGGTTTTTTTGCTTTGTTATTTAAACTTTGCAATTTAAATCTATATTTCCATTTATATATTGTGAAGTACAATAAAATAATTCTGTTACTGTCAAATGAAACCTAAACTGATAAAAAAATTATATATTGTTTGTGTTTGCTAAATGATGCCGATATTTAAGTTATAGATTTTTTTTTAATAGATATATATATAGAGAGTTGGAGAAAAAATCTTGGGAGCCGAGCTGGAAGCCTAACGTTCAAAAAACATAGAGGCAGATTTTTTTCCGTGTCCGCCCAGGGATTGCGGCAGCTTTTTTTGTTGTTGTTAGAGATAAATAACTTTCGGACATAAAATAAACTTCAAATAAGGTTTTTTTACCCTTATGTTAAACAAAAATGCTTTGCAAAAAATTTAGTGAATAGGACTTTTGATGGGTCTGGTTTGGGTTAAATATTAACGGATCCGAACCCAGATCCAACTTGTATAGATGAGTACAAGCTTGAGTCGGGTAACAAAGGACCCTACTCGGAATTTATTTTATGGTTTTGGAGCGGGTCTGGGTCCAAAGCCGTTCTGGTCATGTTAAAACAAGAACAAAAACAGTGCATAGCATTACTGGGTGTGGGGTATTGAGTGCATGTGTCATCTTGGCCAAAAGCAGTTATAATTGAAGTAACTTTTCTTAGCTTTCAATGATAGAAATGCTTGAAAACTAAAGCATTTAGCTATAAAAAAAAATACAATAATAAGCGAGTATATAATAGATTATTTATCTGAGGCTACTGTCTCAATAATGTCGCAAATATGGTCAGAGCAGAAATTGAACCTCGGACGTCTTAATTTTAAGGCTTAAACCACTGAAAGCATCTGTTTTTTTTTTCAGCATATATGCCTAATAATAAATGAAATCAGAAAAATTGCGCAATTTAAATCTTCTGAATAGCATAATGGGTATAACGGGTTTGGTTATTATAAGACCCATACCCGACTCGTTTAGTTAACGCGGGTCTAACAGATATGGGTCTGGCGGGTTTAGGGTGCATAATAACGAGACCCAGACCTGATTCAAATGGGTCGAGTTGGGTTCGATATTGGGCACAGACGCGATCCTTTAACAATCCTACTAATGATTGTATTCTGGAACATCAAAAAACCCTAAACCTGTTACCCTACCCGTTCTGCCCTAAATGTGAGAGTTTTACACTATTACTATTCAAAACTCAATATATATTTGTCAACAGTGTTCAAATTTCATTTAATGATATTTTTGTATTTAAAAGTTACAAAAATGTAATGTCTAGAAAATAAGATAAAAATATTATTGGGTAGAGCGGGGCTAGATTAACTTTTCCCTACATTACTACCCTCAGGTCCCATGAACAATGCGCCGGGTTTACATAATTTTTTCACAATTGGAAAAATAATTTTACGTGCTAAAATTGGTTTAGAAAGAATTATATTTTTAGATTTGTTTGAAAAAATATTGCACAAGATTTACAGAGCTACTCAACCTGTCCTAAAAAATTAGTCTTTATACAAAAATTTGTGTAAAGTATATAAATTATTATATAGAGTATATAAATTATTATTTTATAAACATCAATAAATGCAATTCTCTAAATTTATTTTTTAAAAGAAATTTTCGCTGGATTGTTGTCTTAAAAATTTTCGTTGGATTGTCTTCGGCCTAAAACTTTTTGTTTGTTTTTGTTTTTACAGTGGAGAAAGTAGAATTAACCTTACCTTTATTTTTTGTTCTAATTTAATAAAAATAGCAGTAAAATAGTTATTAAATCTAATATATTTTTTATTATTATCTACTATAATTAAAAAAAATTATAAATTGGTATGTTTAATTAATTACAAATGGAAAAAAAAATCAAAAGTTTTCAATTTGCGGAGAAAACAGAATTAGCCTCATTTACGTTATATACAAGAAAATACAGATATTATTTTGTTATAATTTAATATTAAATATTGCTTCCTGAATTTTTAATGACTTCAAATATTATACTTGACATGATAGTCGGAAGATAATGGATAGTTTTTATAGATATTTCATTCCAAGCTTCTCTGATACAAGTTTTTAACTCCAATGTGGATTCAAATTACGTACCATTTTAATAAGCGTTTCTAGAAAGTATTTCCCATAGATTTTCAATTGTGTTAAGATCTGGACTGCATGCGGGCCATTCAATTATGTGAATATTTGTTTCTAAACCAAGCTATTGTAAGATTTAAATTATAGATTGCAGAATTTTTAGATTTATAAACCTTTTGAATTTAGATCATAAAATAACAAATAATACACGAATAACAAACAAAAAAAACACAAACATTTTTAAAAACATTTTTAGTAACTTAATGTATCCTTTATATGTTTTTTATTAAAGTTTATCATATATATAAAAAAAAAAAAAACCCGTCATAATGTACAAATTGACTAACAGTATATACAGAATATATATTTAAACCATATTTATAAAGAAATAAAATAAATAGACAAACGTGATTACTCCTAGTCAAAGGATTCAGAAAAATTTTAATTCGTTGTCATTTATTGAAAGTTTTTGCTTAAGTTTGTTTTTAAAATGTTTAATAAAGAAATAGTTCTTAACTCATTATTCAATAGCGTGTTCCATAGTTTAGGACCTCTGTTTGCAATTGAAAACTTAGTAACAGAGTAATAGGTTTTAGGTTCAATATAATTGTTTTCTGAAAATCGTGTTGGGTATAGATGATTTACTTTTTCCAAAAATGAGTCAAATAAAATAGATAATAAAAATAGATAATAATAAAATAGATAATAATAAAAACTTGATGTATTTGCCGGTAAATAATTACTACTGAAACCAAATCCAAACTTGTAAAATATGTTCAACATGATGCTCTATAATATGGTTGATCGCTGTATTAATAATTTAACGGTAACTTTTTACTGGCAAATACATAATTATCTTTTACCAACTTTACCAAGCTCAACATTATTATCAAGGTTGTTTTCGGTGAGAGGATCAAGGTCTTATTTCTCTTAATTCTGGCAAGCTTTGAAACGCTTAAAAACATTTTTAGGAGGCTAAAGCCAAAATGAAAATTTACTGAACAAAAGAGATAATTACGCCTCATACATAGTAAGTACGAGTCCGCCATTATAAATTTAATGTTTATTTTGTATTTTTTTTAGCACAACCTTGCGGAACTATAATTTTTTGTTTGAGGTCTTAAAAAATTACTTTAAAACGCTTTTTGATGTAAGTTAAATTTATGTGCAAACAATTATGCTATGGATATCATTTAATTACGTTTATTAGTTCTACTATAAATTTGTTCATTTAGTTTGAAAAAATGGTAAAAATAAAGCTTATAAAATTTCTAAAACTCTGCGAACGACTAAAAAGTTTTTTGAGGGGCAAAGTTTTTTCAACGCAAATAATTTACTAAATTGTATTCAGTCTGAATAATTGGTATTATATTAAAATTGGTATAAAGCCTTTATACCAATTTTAAGTTAGAAATAATTGATAATGTTTTCAAATTGAAAAAAAACCCTTTGAAACATTATCAACTATTTCCACCATCATAAATACTATTTAAGATGACCTATTTACATTCTATATGTTTTAGGTTATACTCTCAAGTAGCAATCTTAGCATTTTCAATGACACTAAGTAATGAATCGTAATTAAAACATAGTTGATTTTCTAGTCTATTCATTTGAAATGAAATAATACTTTCTAATGTTCCACCTAGTTGAAATTTAGTTTAACCTTGCTAATAAGAAAGAGGTAGTTTTTCAATTTTTTTTTTGCATAAGCAGGATGGAGATAAGCTGCTCTTTAAAATTTGTAAGACTCCCACAAAATGAGGAGACTTGGCAGGTGTGTGTATTACTTTTATATATACACTCATATATGTATATATATATTTCTGTATATATATTTTGTTAAAAAAAAAAACTCTAAATGGTTTAAATTATTACTCATATTTTAGCAGCTCCCTAATTTAATATGATGTCATCAATGAAACTTTAGGCAAGGGCGAGTACGCAAGTATATATATATATATAATATATATATATATATATATATATATTTATATATATATATATATATATATATATATATATATATATATGTGTATGTATATATATATATATATGTACATATATATATATATATATATATATATATATATATATATATATATATATATATATATATATATATATATATATATATATATATATATATATATATACATATGTATATATATATATATACATATGTATATATATATATATATATGTATATATGTATTATATATATATATATATATATATATATATAAATAAATAAATATATATTTATATATATATATATATATATATATATATATATATATATATATATATATATATATATATATATATATATATATATATATATATATATATATATATATGTATATGTACAAGAGTTAAATTAAGTGATCATGATTTACGATATCTGGAAAAATATTTGGTCTTCATAATTTTAGTTCTTGCAAAACTGTGTACTTTGCTTTCTAAGGGGCAAAATAAATTAAATTTGTTAGCAAAGAAGTTGTAAAAAACAAATAAATAAACTTATGACTTCAAAAGTAATAGCACTTTAGTTACTAACTGCTTTATAAAAGTAATAAAACTATAATAGTGTTATTACTTTTATAATGCACTTATAACTTTTATTTCATTTTAGATTCATTCTTTCTTCAAAAACATAAGTAATTCCATATTTTTATTAAAGTAGAAAAGCATCTAGAAAAAAGAGTGGATATTCTATTTTATATATATACAGAGTTGTTAACAAGGCCAAAATTAGCAAGGCCACAAGTTAGAAAGCCAAGACTGCTATGAAAAATGATACAAGTTGAGGAAAAAGAACGATAAAGAAATTATAATTCATATAAATTTAATGAAAGTATAAAAATATTTTGATTTATAATTTATTTAGACTTTTATTTAATATGGAATTGTGGGTTTGCCAGCTTATATATCATTATACCTGGAAAATTACCCCTAATAGATAATGTGGAACTACCTAATCAAAAAAAATCTAAAATTAGCCCTCCATTACTACATGGTCTGGCTCCACCTATGCCCTATTGATACAGTCTGCGCTTGCGTTGGATTCTCCACATAGTAATTTTATTTTCTGGTAAAATTTTCAAAATTTACAGGAGACCATTTAATCATTTTTAAAATTTAGTTTCAATTGTTTTGTTAACTTTCCCTAGTAATTTGTTGGGCCTTGGATAGTTGAGAAATAACCTTAGACAATTAGGAAATATTGTGGAAACATTTACAGACAGGTATCAAATATGGTCAATACAATTGTAAAAGAAACAATTAGATTTTTTTTTCACTTCTTCCGTCATTGCAAAATTTTGCAATTGATTGCAATGTAATAAAAGACATAATAAAGATTACAAAATTTTGCAATTGATTGCAATGTAATGAAAGACAATAAAAATTACAAAATTTTGCAATTGATTGCAATGTAATAAAAGACAATAAAATAATAAATTATAAACGTAATAAAATCTTGTTATGTTTAAAAACTCAAATTTTAATAGCACTTTATTTTCTAGCTTGACTAAATTAATTGACTAAATTGACTAAAAAACTTGACTAAATAATTGAGAGAAAATGTTAAATGTAGCAAAAACCTTTGTAAAAGCTAAATTAAAAAAAGATAACAAAATTTCTTATAGCAGTGTAGATAGTGAATTAGTTTCTTAATATACTGACTGATAAAATTCCTGAATAAATTATGTATCAAATCATTTTATTGTCATTAAATCTTCATGATTTATAGACTTTTTTCCTTGTATCAAATTTTGTAGCTGATATAAAAACAACCCTAATAAAAGAATATAAGTATAGTATAAATATTTTTCAAATATTTTTTTTTGTGATAAATTTTTTTTGTTTAATTTATTAATTTTTCTCACATTTAAATTTATTTTATATTTTGTTTCCTTTTTTAGTTTTAAATTTATTGTCTGTGGATAAATTCAGCTTTCCTGTAAGTTTTTTTGATCATTTTGTCTGAAAAAATTATATTTCATGTGTGGACAAGTTATCCTGCTACTGGTAACATGTAACCTAGTACAACTGATTTATGTTCTGGTGCCTTGTAAGATGTTTTTTTAGGTGTAGGCTTGGAGAAGCCAAATCTGACATAACATAGGGCTCTTTGTTGAGTAAAGGCTAGAGATTGTGCTGGTAGTCAGGTTTCCTGAACTCTGTTATATATTATCTGATACTTAACATGTGTTGATGGAATCTGCCACTCTCAGAGTGGCAGATTTCATCAACACATGTTAAGTATCAGAGTACTAACAGTGGCATGTTGCGCATGGATAATATCCCTGTTCATACCTTTGGTGGGGATTGTCAAGACATTTGGAGCCCTTTTTTTACGACTTATTAGGATTTATTACGAGGGTTCATTAATAATAAAAAAGCAGTTGCTTGGAGTAGTAAATAATTTACTGAGTACTATCTGTGCTTTGAGTCAAGTTCTTTAACAAATCCATAAATGACTAAAGTACCAACAACTAAAAAACACAAAAAATCATCATCATCACCAAGTTCATACAATAATACTTGTGGTCTTTGAAGTAACTTTTCTTCTGTTGAGTATTATCTCTTGCAAAGTTCACCAGATCTACTTGCTTTTTGTGAGACTAATTTGAGTTTAGCTGTTTAATTTTGTGATTTTAGTGTTGATGGTTATCTTCTTTTAATTTGTATTTGTTTTTCAAAGTTATTTCAATGACCACAAGTATTAAAGACTCCAATAGTCACTAGGAAGACTATTCTTCTATGTGCTTTTGTTTAAGACCAATTCACTCTATCACTTTTCTCTTTGTTCTATATTGCTCTCCTTCATCTCAAAACTGGACTCTTTTTGATGTTATTTCTGATCAAATTGATCAAGCTCTTTCTCTTTATTATTCAGTCAATATCGTTGTTGTTAGTGATTTAATGTTCATCACACTGAATTGTTGGTGATTTGAATGCTCACACTGTATGGCTTGGCTCTATTGTCAGTGACTTTGCAGGCATTAAGGCCCACAATTTTTGTCTTTCTCAATCTCTAACACAAATAGTCAACATTCTAACTTGTTCTCCAGACAATCCAAATCATTTATCTTCTCTACTCGACTTATGTCTTATTTCTGTTCCTAGTCAGTGCTCAGTTTCTCCAGATTCACCCTTAGGTGCTGTTTGATCTATTATCTCGTTTTTCATCATCATCAGAATCCCCCTATCATTGTTACTCTTACGACTACCTTAAAGCTGACTGGGATTCTTTCAATGACTTTTCTGTGATGGCCGTTGGGTTAAAATCTTTCGTAACAAATGTGCTGACAATTATGCTTCTAATGTAACTTTTTGGATTCAGACTGGCATGGAATCATTCCTTCTTGACAATACCAAGTAAAGCCTTACTCTTCTCCACGATTTTCCTCTCATTGTGCTGTTGGAATTTTCAATTGTAACTAATACTTCCATATCTATCACCAAAATAATTATCCAGAAAACAGTTGTCTATTTACTATCGCTAGAAACTATTGTAAAAGGTTTTTGGCCAACGCCAAAGCCCTATTCTCAGGTCACTAAATCTCCTATTTCATCTCATAAATTAGGTTGCGGAGACTTCTGGAGAATTTTTAACAGTGTTGATAATAACGAAAAATTTGTTATTCCACCTATCTTACATGGTTCATATTTTGTTACCTCACCTGAAAAGCTGAATTAATTGCAAAGAACTTTTCCTCAATCTTATCTCTTGATTCCACTCATCACATTCTACCTGAACTAGCCAACAAACAGGTTGATCCATTGCTTGGCGTTTGTATTACTCCAGCTTCTGTATCTAAAGTGATTTTCGGACAACATTCCTGGATTTCATTATTTTAGATAAAGTTTGGCATGCTGGTCTTCTCCATATGCTCTCTTTTTAAGGTGTATTAGTTAACATCTTTAAGACTATCCAATCCTTCTTTACCAATCATAGTATAAAATTTGTCCTTGATGGACAGCACTCTCCTTAATTTCTTATATCTTCAGGGGTTCCTCAAGGTTCTATATTTGGCCCTATACTTTTTTAAATTTACATTAACAATCTTCCAGAAATTCTCATATCTAAGGTGGCATTTTTCGCTGATGATACTACCATTAATTCTTGTCTTGACAAGAAGCCAACACTCTCTGATGCTTGAAGGGGGCT
Organism: Hydra vulgaris; assembly: GCF_022113875.1. Classification (NCBI taxonomy): domain Eukaryota; kingdom Metazoa; phylum Cnidaria; class Hydrozoa; order Anthoathecata; family Hydridae; genus Hydra; species Hydra vulgaris. The sequence goes on along the minus strand of NC_061159.1, from coordinate 18,792,462 downwards.
TTTGAGCTTGAAAAGTATCTCACTTCTGCTGCAGCATATTGCTTTCAGTGGCTGGTGAACTTTTATTTAGATTATTGTTATTGCATTAATCTAGATCTTTCTATATTTATGAATGGTAATGTACTAGATGATCTAGGATTAACTTTTATTTCTGATCTTTCTTGGGAACCATAAATCAAATCTGTTCCAAAGTTAGCATTTGCTAAGGTTACATCTCTTTATTATGCTCACCACATTTTTTACTCTTTTTAAATCTATAATTCATTCTTGTATAGAATACTGCTGCCATATCTGAAATGGGCTTTCGAATGATGCTCTTTCTCTTTTAGACAAGATGCAAAAATGTAAACAAGGTCAGACCTGCTCTTGCAGCGCCAATACATCAAGTGAGGGTTTAGCATGAGGCAGTAATATTTCATTATTCTTTGTTCTTTTCTTCTTTTTCTGAAAAAACTGAATGCTTTCAATATTATCTTAAGGGTTGTGTTTTCAGTATTATTTATATTTTTAATTAATAAGATAACTTAGATTATTTATATGTTATATGGCGGAGACTAACAAATGACTCACCAGTATAGTTATTCCAATTAAAGTTTTTTCATTCCTATGTTCTTATTTTATTACACTTTTTTTGTGAAGTTGTAAAAAAATTGCTTTGAAGCCATTAACATTGTTTACACACTGATATATATATATATATATATATATATATATAATATATATATATATATATATATATATATATATGTATATATATATATATATATATATATATATATATATATATATATATATATATATATATATATATATATATATATATATATATATATATATATATATATATATATATATATATATATATATATATTTAGATTTAGAAAAAACTTGATTTTTTATTATTTGCACATTTAAATTTGTTTGTTTTAAGATTATTTCACATTATTTAACAAAGATTTTGCTAGCACAATTTAGGTACTTTATATAAAATCAGAACCTGAAGTGTTTTCAGATATTGCAATTTGTAATCACTTACATTGCCCTTTAATGATGTTGATAGCGTTAAGTCTAATGATAATTTTTTTAAACGTTCCTCAATAATCTTTAAAATTATGTTCATCACATTTAATCAATTCTGAATATAAAACCATTCTTATTTCAGCAAAATCAAAACTGGGTTAGGTACTAATATATAATAAAATATATATTATCTATTATATATAATTTGTATTGGTTTTTAATATATATTATCTTTACCCATAGAATAAATATCTGTAAAAAAAAATTGTTTTTATATTTCATTTGTTTATTTTAACTTTTTATTTAGAATAAATAAAAAAAATATAGAACACGAATATAGAATGTCTGATTGGAAGGATATTCCATTATGCAAAATAAATTTTTATGACCCTTCGTACAAAGGTTAGAATCAAATTAAGAATCATGCAATTAACAGTAATAAAAATATTTTTTTTTTGTTTTAAATAAGTTTAATTATTTTAAATATTACATGGTGAGCAATATTCTCCTTTTAATGAGCGCTTTAGTACTTGAGTTCTTGAACATGCTGGAAAATATTTGATAACAAATATGACTTTGCTATGAGTTTAATAAATTGTAAACTGTGTTTACAATTTATTAATTGATTATAGTTATCTTAAGATAAAAATAATCAATCAATAATTCTGTTTATTGTATACACAGTTGCATTTCTACTGGCGCACACAACAAGCTGATTTTTAAGATTGCAGTTAAGCAATTTTATGTCTGCAGTTAAGCAATAAAGTATGTTTGATATTAACAAATTTCTTTCTTTTCTCACCATTTTCATAAATGAATAAAAATATGTTAAATTTTAAAATGATTACTTCTTAAATTTCTAATTGTGGCTTTGCAACTACAAATGATTTAGTGAAAAAAAAATATAGCGAGTAACAAATAAAAAAGTTATGTTAATTTATTTACTTTATTTACTTAAAGTTTATTATTTTGTTATTAAAATTACATCGCTAAATATATCGTTTATTAAAAAGTAATCTCTGCGATTTAACTTGGGTTGTAAAAAAAAAGTTTACATTTTATGCAAACTTTTGATGCAGCCGTTTTTATTTAAATTTAATTTTGAGTAAAAAAAAATATTTTGGAGGGAAAACCGAAAAAAAAATTGCGATAAAAATAAGCTTATTTTTTTTTTAAAGAACAAACAAAGTTTAAAAATTAAACAATATTTAGTAATTTTTTTACATAGATATGGCAGTTAAGTTAAACCCAAGCATTACCTTTTTAATAAACTTTTAATAAACTTAAATATATTTTTCAAATCAAAATTAAATTATATATATTTTTAAATCTATATTAAACTATATTTTTTTTATCAGAATAAAATTATATATTTTTATTAAATTAGTTTTAAATTAAATCGTATATTTTTTATCAGAATTTTTATTTGAGTTTTTTTCATTAGTAAATATTTACTAATTAAAAAATTATTATTTAAATTTATTATTTTAATAGCGCTTATATCAAACATAATTGTCATTCAAATTTTTGTAAGAAATATTTTTACATAAACTTTATTTAAAAATTAATGTGACTTTTTTAAAAATTAATTACTTCTTTTATTTTCCCGCTAATAGTATGATTTAAAAGTGAAAAATGATAAAAATGTCGCTTAACCAAAATCGCTTACTACTTACATAAAAATCACTTAAGGCATTCATAAATTGCTCTACGCTTAACACTTTAGAACAAGGCCCGTATATGTGTATATATATATATATATATATATATATATATATATATATATATATATATATATATATATATATATATATATATATATATGTATATATATACATATACAGACCTTGCCAGTTTTTTTCCCAGTTGCCCTGCAGACAACTGAAACAGTTTTTATTTCTCATTTGTCCGTTATGATAATTAGTAGTCCAGTGTAAAAGTTTTTTTGTATTTTTTCTCGGGTGAAAATAATGAAGAAAAATAATTAAAATGACTGACTACTAATATATGTCTTATAGGAAACGTTTTAATTAAAAGTAAATTAATTTATTAATTGAATTAAAGATGTGCTGACATTTTTGTTGAAGTCAATATTTGTATTGTATCGTTTATTTAGTCAATCTTAACAAAGGTTTCATTACGTGAAGCAAAAATCTTGAAAGCCAATACTGCAAAGAAACACTTTATATATAGAAAAATATTCTATTATTCTCTCTCAATCTTTAATTAAATTTGATTTAGTTGAATGTTTAAAACATGTTTTTATTGTTTTGAACATTTTTTATTATACTAAGACTTTTTTTTTTAGAAAAAAAGAATCTCTTTTACCAATGAGTTTTGTAAATATATAATCTTTTGTAAAATTAATATGAATAATAAATGACATGGTCTTTAAACCAAATAAAATAACAAGAAGTTTGAAGCTATAAAATACTACTGCTAGTATGCTTTTTTGTTGTAAAAATACAAATGACTATTTGTCAAAGTTCTTCAAATGTTGTTTAAAGTTTTTTTTTTGTTAAAAAATTTAAACATTATTTCAAAAAGTTTTTTGGGCTGAATTCTTGACTAATTATTTTTTTAAACAAAGTTGTTTGACTTTTAACAAGCAACTTTGTTTGAAAGAAAAGTTTGAAACCAAATAAAAAAACAAGAAGTATTTTTTTTTTCATAAAATGTTTTAATTTTTTTATGAAAAAAAATAAAACTTTTTATGAAAAAAATTTTAATTTTTTTCATAAAAAGTTTTTTTTTTGAAATATTAAGTTATTTTTTGAGTTTTTTTTTGTGTGATTATTTTGAAATGTTTTAAACACTTACATATCTTACATATAATAGTATTATATTATATTCATATCATATTATATTATATCATATTCAGGCCAATCTTGATGAGGGGTTTTCATTTTTATATTCTTTGAAATTATTAGCTTTTAAAACTCAAGATTAAAAAATGTTTACAAGTGTTACGAAGGTCTCAAACAAAACCACTCAAGCGTAACACAAAGCCTAACGAAGCGTGTTGCATTTGGCAGAAATGCTGTTGGTAAACTAACCTGTTTAATAACCGTAGACACGTCTGCGTCTGTTTATGATATATAAGCAGGAAGATGACCCCACACACAAAAAAATGGGGAGAGATATGAATAATTAACGTAAAGAGCAAAGAGAGAGAGAAATAGGAGATATATGGATAGTTATTGTAAAGAGAGAAGATATATGAATAGTTAACGTAAAGGGAGATATATGGATATAGAAATATATGAACATTTGGATATGATTATGTAATTTTTTTATATAAACTTTCTGCATATAATTACTATGTAACATTTAGCAATTTAATCGTCTTTTACTTACCGTGTTGCACAAGTTAAAAGACTTTAAAACAAAACAAAAAAATTTAGCCATTATGTAACCTAAGAAACTTTCAAATACAGTACTCTGCTTTATATATAAAATTTTAGTATAATTTCACTAGATTATTCTTTGGATTTAGCTGTTTTTAGACTAATTTTTTTTCTAACTGAGATTCAACAAATTTTTGTCGAAATTCATAATTGTTTTATTTGAAAAGTTTAGTTGAATCCTGTTTGCACTCTTATTTACGACAAAATGTTTACTCAGAAAGAGAAGTCATGCTGGAAATTTGTTCATTGTGCAGTCAGTTGGAGCTCATGTTAACAACTTTCTTTGTAAGAGTTTTTTTGCTTTATTAAGTTCATCATTATCATGATCATGATGATGATAATTATGATAATGATGATGGTAATTATGATAATGGTGATCATGAATATAGTTTCATCTTCATAATTATGATGATCAATATTATTATCAATCATCACTTCATACTTATTATATTGACATTTTTTGTTAATTTTTTTCTATAGTTTGACCAGATTGGATCTCATGAAAAAGTTTGTTTTGGTACAACTTTTGATATACAAGGTTTTTCATATATTTGTATCTATTTTTTTTTATTTATTTTTTATTATCTGATGTAAAAACTAAAACTATTACAATAATATGAAATGTTGAAATAAAGTGTTCAAAAGAACAAAAAGAATTTTAGTTACAAATATGTATTATAATTATTATTATGTTATGCTAAAATAACTTGTTTAAACTAATATAACTTGTTTAAAAAACAATCTTTATTTAATCTAAAAATTTTTTTTTTTTTTGCTTCAAGTTTTATTATTTTTTCTTTCTTTTTAGCGAAAATGAAGTTTCAAGCAATGAAAACTCATTTAGCTCTTCTTAAAGACAAAAGTTCAACTTTAGAGGTTTTTAAAAAGATTTTTTTAAGTTTTTTTGTCTTAGAACTTCAAACAAAGTGCTTGTAAATTTTTTACTCTTCATGCTCCCTTTCTTTGTCCCCATGGGTACATTGGAATGATAAAATTAGCTAGTTATATTTTGTAAGTAAATTTTTAAATAATGTGTCCATAGTTTTTCAAAAATTATTTGTTTCTTATTTTTCACCTTCTGGGTTGTTTAAAACTTCTGTAGTTATTAGTTTGAAGTTGTTCAATTGTCCATGAGAACTATTAAATATTAATTTTGTAAATAACTTTGTACCTTACACATCCTAGAGATATTTCAGATGAATTAAAAAATATACTAAAAATGAACTACATTTTTTAAACCACCATACCTTGTTCAGTTATAACCTCAATTTTGATTATATTTTGTCGACATGCAAAAATTAAATATGATTAAAAATAAAAGGTGGTTAAAACAGAATTTTCAGTGTTCATGAAGATGACTTTCAGAATTTTTATACTAATGTCAAATAAGAATGTTTCAGGAAAAATTGCGACAATTAGAGCCTGGGAGTAATATTAAACTTCAAATTTGGGTCCCCCTGTCCCAAATTTGGCTCAAATAAAAAAAAATTATAGTATTGTATTAAATTATAATATTTAGACAAGGTCTAAATTAAACCACATATTTAAAAGATTTCATAAATTTTTTTTTCCAAAAACCATAAATACTTAGAGTTTATTGTTCCCCAATTAAACCCAACAAATAAAATTAAATGGACACAACTTTTTATTTTTGTTCTCTAGCTTTTTATTTTTTTATTTTTATTTTATATAAAACAAGATTTTTTTCATATGAAACAAAAAATAAAGGCTTTTAGGGGCATTATGTTAGGTGAGCATTCTGAGTAGGGTCTGATAAGATGCTGATCATAGTAAATGGATCTTCTTAATAAACTCTTCATATTCTTTGAATCTTAAATTTTTTTTTTAAATCTAAAGAATTGAAGAATTTTTAAAAAAATTCTTCAATTCTTTCTAACCACAGTGATGAAATTGTTTTTGTAACATTGAGTAGGGTTGGGTCCGTAAACATGTATAAATAAAATATTTGATATTGTATTTTTTACAAACTAATTTTCCAAGTTTGTGTTATACCAATTTAGACCTCAAAGCTGTACTTTGTAGCTAATTCAAAGCTGTACTTTGCAGCTAATAACTAATTCAAAGTCATCGTCAATGTAGAAGAAAAGTTTATTTAGTTTGCTTTGAAAAAGGAAAAATTAAGTAAAATACAAGAAGGAAGTGTAATTGTTATAAAAACTTGTGGAAGATGTTAAGCTGGTTTAATGAAAATGGAAAAGGTATGTTTTATGTAAACCCTTTGATTAAGACCAAAAAATCATTCCTAACAGAAACCAACAGTTTCCACTTGCCAGGAGTAGTTCAACACATGGATCAAATATAGAAACTAGGAAGCCCAAAACTCAACTCAGGAGTTATTCCCTCTCTTGGAACATAGTTTTGTTTACTGATTCCTGCTATTGAACAAAGTTTTGTTTACTGATTCCTACGAACAAAGTTTTGTTTTTGCTGATTCCTACTATTGAACAAAGTTTTGTTTACTGATTCCAACTATTGAACAAAGTTTTGTTTACTGATTCCTACTATTGAACAAAGTTTTGTTTACTGATTCCTACGAACAAAGTTTTGTTTACTGATTCCTGCTATTGAACAAAGTTTTGTTTACTGATTCCTACTAATAAACAAAGTTTTGTTTACTGATTCCTGCTATTGAACAAAGTTTTGTTTACTGATTCCTACTATTGAACAAAGTTTTGTTTACTGATTCCTGCTATTGAACAAAGTTTTGTTTACTGATTCCTACTATTGAACAAAGTTTTGTTTACTGATTCCTGCTATTGAACAAAGTTTTGTTTACTGATTCCTACGAACAAAGTTTTGTTTTTGCTGATTCCTTCTATTGAACAAAGTTTTGTTTACTGATTCCTACGAACAAAGTTTTGTTTACTGATTCCTACAAACAAATTCAGTGGCTAAAGCTTGAAGTATTTTCAAGTAGTTGCTCGAAGCTTGAAGTAGTTTCAGGTGTTTTTAATTTTAAAAGTTGGGATTGATGGAGGTGCAGGATATTTTAAAATTTGTTAAATTATTTAAGATTAATCTTTCTAAGAATAAATTAAATAAATTTAGTTATGATGCGTGCATATGTAAGAACAAGTGAACAAGTTCATTATAATTTTTTTTAGAAAGTTTACAAGAATCTTATGTAAATGAAAAAAAAATAATTTTATGAAGCTAAATAGTATTAAATATTTTTATTCTTTTGATGCGAAGTTGGTCAATATTTATTTTGTAATAGAAACTGCATCATCAACTTATCCAAGTTATCAACTTATATAAAACTAGTTGACTCACAAAATGAAAATGTTTAAAACTAATTGGTAAATGATAGTTATTTTATTTATTTTAATAAAGTTACAAAAAAAAATCTGTTTTGCTAATGTAACTTATGGTTTGGTCAAAATTCACCAACTGCTGCAAGTCCCAAGCCATTACAGAAGAGAGATAAGGTTCAAGATCAGCTGCCTGTTATCAAAATGTGATACAAACCTGCCAGTGATCAAAATGCAATGACTTGTTTTCAAAACTGGAGTATATTTAGAAAGATCTGGAAGATAAATTATTCTAGATAAAGAACAACACAGCAGGACTAAAGGTGGAGTCTTGTGGTTCTATCCTTGGTTCTGTGTTGTTATTAGATAATATCTCTTCTTGCGCCTAGCAACTTACTCTCTGATGATCAATATGGATTTTGATACTTTTGTTCAATTGCTGACTTGTAAAAACCTTTTATCATTAGATGGGAGCTTTGAGGCAAGGGATATTCGTCTTGATATGTTATAGGCTGCAAGCAACCACTAATTTAGTTGAGAGTTGACAGAAAGTAAATGAGAGAATTAATGAGCAAATTGACAGAAAGCTTTAAAAAATATAAATTTTTAGGAAAACATGGTTATAGGAGAGAGTTCCAAAGCACTGATGTTCAAAGAAAAATTTTTTTATGAAAGATGTTTTTTAAGCATGAAGAAACAGTTACAAAAGAAGGAGGCAACTTTGCTAAATGATAAGTCACACAAGATAGAGTTTTGTTTAATGGAACAAATAATGATAGCTCACTTGTGATGATCACAAGATATGAAAAGTCACACAGCAGTTTGTCCTTTTTCATAGGCTGTTCACACGAGGGTACATTTGACATAACATTCTGTGGAACATAGTACATGAACAAATATACTCTCGTTTGAACGCAACTTAAACAAAAATTTATGGAACATTTGAGAAACTTTAGTACCACCCCACTAACCCAGAACAAATAAATGTTTCAGAGCATTTTTTTTTTACATAAAAACAAAGTGCCTATTTTTAATGTATATCCTGGAAAAGTGTGTACATATAAACTACTATATAATAAAAAGTGATTTTGGTAGTGTTTGTAGAATAGAAAAAGAGATGCAACCTAAAGAGATGCAGTGCATCAAAAACAAAAAACTCACAAATAAAATAATTGCTATTACCAAATAAATTAAGAATTAATATGCACATGTATATTACATGTAGGATAACATTTCTTTTGTATGAAGTTTATTTTTAATAATAAGTTTAAATTTTCTGATTTAAAAAACACTTGTATTGACTCACTTGTTTTTTTGTTTTTATGGTTATATATATTTTTTTGTTTTTTCACCTTTCTGACTCCTTATGTGACAATGAGGTAGAAGCTAGAGCAGATTCAACAACACATGTGCTTTGGATCTTATCTAAAAAAGGCCTCTTTAGAAAAACCAGCCAAACTATGACAACAGTATTCCATACAAGAATCATGAAGTCATTCTTGTATGAATACTGTTGTCATGGAATCAATAGTAAGAAAATGAAAAACATGATAAAGAGAGGCATAAGATTAAGATGAGAAAATATTGAATACTATTTACAATTAAAAAAATAAGTTGACTGGTTTTTGAATGAAATCATCAAATCATTATCATCAGTGTGATCAACTGTTACAAAGTGTTAGTTTTTAAAAACACAACAATTTCTTTTTTTGCTATTAAAAAGATAATTTGAAAAAAAATGAAAGAGCTGGATAATTTGGTATAGACGAAACCATTAAAAACTAATTTGACTTCATAAAACAATTTTTTAACTATAAAAAGCATATTATTTAAATCCTAAGTGCAAGTCATTTTTGCTCCAAACCAATTTATAAAAAATTACAGATATAATCTTCTTTCTCTGCCACACAGTCAAATTTCTTCTTGTTGATCTTTGGAGTTATGTTACAGAAGTTATGCTACAGAAGATAGAAGATTAAAATACTTCGTTTTATTCCACACAAAATGTTTTTATTAAAAAAAAACAACAGAAAGTCAAATCAAGTAATGTTTTGTTGTAAATGTATTATTTATTTTTGATACTGCTAAAACTGTAAAGATCTTGCTGAGAATACATCTTGTCATCAGACAACAAAAATAAAAGGCAATGTTAAGTCTTATTAGTTAATTGTTTTTTTAAACAATTAACTAATAAGAAAAAATAAAAACTTATAAGCTGTCTATTATAAAAAAATCACAGATATAATCTTCTTTCTCTGCCACGCTGTCAAAGGCTATGTTACTATGTCATGGGATAAGTTAAGCAATAATGATTAGCATTTCTTAATAGTTATAAATGGATAAAAATGAATGAAGTTATAGTTATTCTAAAAACTTACCTCTACACCTGTCATGACACACCATACCTCTACACCTGTCATGACACACCATACCTTTACACCTGTCATGACACACCATACCTCTACACCTGTCATGACACATCTATATGGCATTTTAATCCAAGTTTTGACTATTTTACACAACATTTTAATCCAAGATATGACACCTCTTCACATTTCATAACACAATTACACAATAATTTATTCTAAGATCTGATTTATCATGTCATGATACATCTCCACAAAATTTTACTCCAAGACCTGGCTTATTTACACAGTTTACAAAACTTGTGTTTCATGAAATTGATAAACTTTTCGTGGTTTTGTTACATTACAGCCTTTTATAATAGTTGTGTTTCGTAAAATAATTTCAACAGGTAAGTAAGTTTATTTGATGATGATGCTGATGATGATGTAGTATATATTATTTAATGATAATGGTGGTGATGATGTAATATTTTATTTAAAAATGCAACAAATATTCATTTAATTATTTAGTTTTTATATGGCTTTTTTGGATTATCATTTAATTAAATACAAGTTTTGTTAATTGTACTTTTTTTATTATAGTCGTTTTTAAAGAGAAAAGGAATGTATAACATCTTCCCTAATGTCTGTGCATATCTAAGTCATGCTAATGGCTACATAATTAATATTAAAGACCAGAAGTCTGTTGTTAAAAGTATTATTTATTTGTTTTTTGAAATTTAAAAGTAAATATGTTTTTACTCTTTTTTTTTCTTCACATTTTTACATTGGCTTGAAAAAAATAGTTTTGAAAAAATCAAGAATAATAGATAAAAATATAATATTACAACATGGAATTGGAAAAATAATGACAAAGGTTATTTAAATGATGAAGTAGTATAAAATGCCTAAGTTTTCTTAAAAGTAGTATTTTCTCTTTACTGTTAAAAAAATAGATAATTTATTTTTAAAATAAAACTATTTTTTTATCTGTTTTTAGAGTACTTTGAACAGCTTACTTATTTAAATCAGCTATACGCGATAAGTGAGCAGATAAATGAAGATCTTTATCAGCAGTTTAACCACAAGTACATTGCTCACCAAACAGTTTTGCTTCATGTAGGATAACTTTTGACATATAGTTTTTATGGTTAGAAGGACTTTTGAATAAGAATTCCCTAAAAATTTGCGTTATGTTAAGTATTTGTATTATATAAGTATTTCATCTGCTTGGTTGTAAGGCTCATTGTTATCTAATCAGTTGTAAGATACAAACCAAGTTGGTTCTTAGATTTCTGTTCTAAGCTTACCTGTTATTGTTATCTAATCAGTTGTAAGATACAAACCAAGTTGGTTCTTAGATTTCTGTTCTAAGCTTACCTGTTATTGGGCCAGTTATGACATAACTTTTATAAAAGTGTTATTGTTATTTTAAATATGTATTTGCATTTTTAATTTGTTAGCTTTTTATTGAACTCTCATATTTCATTTCTTTTTTTTTTCATTTAGAATGCTGTTAGTTTTTTTGGAACTCCTTTAGAAGATTATAAGGATGAGATTGAAAGTATTTTTTTAGACATTAAAGCACAGCTAAAGTTACAAACTAATGAAATTCCTCATTTGGAACACAATGAAAGAAATAGGTTTGCTACATTTTTTATGTTTTAGTATTGTTTTTTAAGTTTTTTTATGTTGTACTTGGTGTATAATAATGCTGTTTGTGTATACAGTATATTAATTACTACATATGTATACAATATTTTTTATACAATGTATACCAGTGTATGTAATTACTGTTAAAATGATTGAATAATTAAAAAAAAAAAAAAACTAAACAATTACAATTGTAAAAAAACATTTTTTTATTGAAAATTTGGATGCCTTAAGCTTCTATGCTAAAGTTAGTTTCAGTGAAATACCTAAGCTTTATAGTTTAACTTCACTAAAGAGCCTCTAGCTCTCAAAATTCAGATTAGCCTTTGACGATCCCTTAATAAAAAAGACCCATCGTATGTGTGCTACAGCATACAAGCGCTGGCCTAACTCTTTAAAAGTGTTTACATGCCAACATTTCTAAAAATTAAATGGTTAAAAACCAAGAATCTAAATAACAATTTCTATTTATCTTATAGAATCAGCTATGTAAATATTGTTTTTCAGCAAATAATGTATTTTAAATTTTATGGAGATGTATTTTAAATTTTGTGTAAAACAAAGATCTATTTAGATCTATATAGAAATCTTATTGATCTATTCAGAGATCTTATTTGTTCATAAAAATTGTCATTATAAAAACATTTCAACTATCTAAACTATAATTTTTATATTGCATCAAAAATATAATGCTAAACTTTTGACAATGGCACAATACTGAGATGGCCACTGGCCACAATACCTTGAGATGACTAAGATCTATAATCCAACTAATTATTCAACTCATTGCTCTTTTTTATGACCTAATCACAATGTGCTTTATATGTGTCAAATGAATTTTAATTTATCATTTTGTTTGACTTAAATTTAAAAATACATTTCATTGGTAATATTAAAGCTTTTGTTTGCAATCCGAAATTTCAATTTACAAAACAGTTGCAGTTAATGCTATATTGTTTGATTATTATCCATAAAATTGCTTAACAATTAACACTTTTATGGGTAGAATCAGTGGAGAAAATCATAAAAAAATTAATTTTTTTTGGGTGGTAGTTTTGTTAACAGGCTTGCTGGTAAAATAATTTTTAAGATGGTTTTGTATTGGTTTTTTCTTAAATTCAAATTTTTCAAATCCTTCAGATGTTGAGGACCGGCTCACATTGTTCAATATATTTATTTATAAACCTAACAAAATAAAATTTTAATTTAGTATTGCACACTATGTATAATAGTTTTTAAATGTAGTAACATTGTGTCTACTACAACTGCTTGATCAGCTAGTTTTATCATCATTAATAATACAGTGAGAGTAAAATATAACATTACTATAACATAGTTAGATTTCTAGCTCAGAACTTAAAGGTCAGAGGAGGTCAGATAAATGACATTGGTAAAAAAGGAGAAATCAACTTTCTGGTTAAATGCCTAGTACTCTGTGATAATCAATAGGACACTCTTCTCAGACACCTTAATAACTAAAACAACAACAACAAAAACAACAAACACAAACATTAACTCCTAACCATGAATTTAAATTTTTATGACAGTTATTATCTAGTTATAAAAAGTGCTATTATAAATTCTTCTCTATAATTTTTTTATTTATTAAGTTATTTCTATTTAGACTTGATGAAGTAACCCGTGTTTTGATGAAGCTGTCTAGTGAAATTCATCCGATGCTTTCGTCACCATTAACGCCAATAGTAAACTTTATTGCAAAAGATAGATAATTTTTTTTCAATTATAATATATTAAATTTTAGCTCAAAAATATTATAAAATATAATTGTAATATATGTAGTATAAGTGTATAAATTGCAGAATAAATAATAATTATTTAACTGTTTATTATAATAAAATATAAAATAAATACAATTAAAAAGATGAAACTATTTATTAATCATATTAATTCAATTATATATTAAAATTATCTCATTTTGTAAGTGGTTTAATAATAAAAAGAAGATTCTATTATTCTATATTTTATTAAAAATATAATATAGAATAATAGAATGTAGACAACTCTCTTAATTATTTTATGAAAGTATTATATATATATATATATATACATATATATATATATATATATATATATATATATATATATATATATATATATATATATATATATATATATATATATATATATATATATATATATATATATATATATATATATATATATATATATATGTATATATATATATATATATACATATATATGTATAATAACAGTGTTGTCTTTTTTCTATTATTTATTTTTAGAGAATATTTAAATTTATGAATGAATTTAACTTATTTAACAATATTTATACTTTAGTGCTTTTTAATGGAATTTTTTTTGTAATTGTAAATAATTGTTAATTTTTTTTTTTAATAAAATAAATTTTAAGCTTGAAAATAAATATTGAACTTGAAAATAAATATTGACAGCTATTTTTAAATTTAATACACAAACATACATACACATATTGCTTGGTAGTTAAAAGGTTTTTCCCATCATATGTTGCTTTAAATCAAGACGAAAAAAAAAAACAAAAACAAACTTTTTTTCTCTTTAAATCAAAAGGTTGCTTGCTTAAACCAAAAAACCTTAGTCAATTTATATACACTTAAAAAATAAAAAATAAAAAACAAACTCTATTAAGAAATTTGAAAGATTACCTTAAAATTCTCTTATTCATACTATCAAAGATATATACATATATATATATATATATATATATAAATATATATATATATATATATATATATATATATATATATATATATATATATATATATATATATATATATATATATATTTATATTTATATCAATCTGCCATTTTGGAAGCAACTGGTTCTCCAGGACTTGTTTATACTGGTTATATATCATTTTTGCAACCATTTTATCGTGCACTTAGCCTGCAAATGATAAACCAGATTGTTATTGAGAATAGACTCTTGACTGTTTTTTTTTCATGGAAGAAGTTCGATTTGGTTTCTTGGCTGGACAATGACACATTTTTTCCTCTTTTTTAGCCTTTTGGACAAAGTTCAGCTTGAATCAAACTCTTTTCCAGTATCAGATTTTTTTCTTACTTGTAATACAGTTTGATGAGAAGCCTTTACTATTTGTGCAATATTTTTTTGAGAATATTGTTTACTGTATAAGTATCAATAATATATATATATATATATAATATAATAATAATATATATAATATCAATAATTATATTGTATAATATAAATATCTTTGAGTTTATAGAACAAGTTAATAAAATGAAACATTTAAGCTTTGAATTAAAATACATTAAAACTATAAATTAAGAATTAAATTAAATTAAAATACATCAAAACTATAAATTAACAAATAAAAATAATTTGAAATTGTGACTATGGTAGGTGATCGTTATTTATATACTATTTGCAATAGCAATAGTCAATACATTTCCAGAATTGCCTGTCAATAAAGTTTTTATTGAACTTTCTCAATACTTTATAAAACTTAAGACAAATGTCAAATAAAAACTAGCACACAAGTAAAACCTTATTACTGTCTACTAATTAATACATCAGTTAATTTTTTTCTATTAATTATTGTGTCCTTATATTTTTGAGTATTGATATTTCTTCTTTTTTTAAATTAATCTTATCATCAACATTTAGCCACATAATTTATGGAATTCTTTTTATGAAAATATCAACAAAGATAAATGGTTTGTAGCATTTTTATTTTCATTTCCACTTTCCAGTAGATGGTTGCTCTAGATTTACTGTTTTTATGCATATCCGATCTTGAGAATCAGGACAAAAAAAAAAAGAGTGGGAGAACACCTCTAAATAACCCTCCCAAGAAGAGAGCTCAAACTTTAATAATATTTTGTCTCAAAATAAATACTTTTCTTAAAAAAAGCTGAAAATAGGTTCAATTGTAGCCTCAAAACCATATGCGGAATATTGATAAATATGAAGGGCTCTATGCTTTAAATAAACAAATAGACTAAACAAAACAGTGCCAGTGATTCATACAGTGACTTATGGCTTATTCAAAATGTAGTCTGTTTTTATCAACTTTATTGTTGACAACAAGAGCTACTTTACATTAAGCAGTTTGCTCCTAACTGCTAATGAATTTTATTGTTTAAATGACACTTAATGATGTCAAGCATTTGTAACAATGACAAAAATATTAGTTTTAAGTTTTTGTTTAGCTTTTATTGTAGATTGGATTTGTGCAGGAAACATATTTCTAGGCATAAGCAAAAAACCAATTTTTATTCAGTAATATTCTTCTTTTTACACCTTTTTATGAAAATTTATGGTGCACAGTGTGAACCATAAATTTTTAGCATGAACTTCACACTAAAAATGACAAGAAACACTGTTGCAAAAGTTTTTTGATAATCAATTTTTTTTTACTATATTCAAAAGTCAAAGGGATCTTTAAGAAGTGTATAGAAAGTGGGCTGTGCTACTGCACAGAGAACCAAGTTGAGCATGGTACTACCAGGAATACTAAAACTACCACTACCATCCTTTTTTTAAATTTATTTATTAGTAAAGACTGAGTTAAGTTATAATTTTGCTATCAATTATAATTTTTTTAATTCTTTTCTAGATTACAATGACTATATAACACAATGGATTTGTACTTTTCTTTTGTCTTTCTTGTTGTGGCACTTTGTTTTGTATCCCCACCTAAAGAATTTATATCAATTGGGTTTACTGTGCAGAATATTTTTAGCTCTTATTTGGGAAGTGAAGCTGTAGATTTTGTTGGGTATCATATGAAGAGAACAACCTTGACAATACTAGTTCATTCTTTAATACCTTTAGGTGGTTTACTTTTGAATATTTTTTTTTTTTTTGGGTTTTGAAAATAGTAATTTATAATAGTTTTTAATTTATATATATATATGTATATATATAAACCATAATCAAGATTGTAGAAACTTTGTCATTTTTATACTTAATAATCCATGAATTGGTTACATATATGCTGGTACCTCCTGATAACAATGAAAACTTTTCAATATGACGAAATTCAAGATTAATTTGTGATGCAACACTTCTCCAAGGTGTTCCAAATTTTAGTATATATATATATATATATATATATATATATATATATATATATATATATATATATATATATATATATATATATATATATGTATATATATATTATAAGTAATTAATAATATAAATATATAAGTAATTAATCATTAACTCTTTTGTTACAACATACAAAAAAGACAAGCAAAGTTTTGCCAACCTGATGTTGGCTAAGTACAACACTTTTTTATCCTTTTTTTGATGTAACTTAGTAGAATATTTTAGCATGCTATTTTACTATGCTAATCTTATTTAACAGTACAGGTACTTGTACTTTTTAACATTTGTAGTTTCTTGAATCTTCAAGCAGATTGAATAAGTCTTGTTATACAAAGGAAATACATGAGGCATAAGACAATATTAAAAGTTAGCCTACCTAGCCCATTTTATTGCAAGTTTGCACTGACAACTGGTTGACGAATTGTTTCAAAATTTTTAATACATCTTTTCATTTGAAACCTTTAATTTACCTTTTGAATTAATTATGATGACCATATATGGCAACAATAAATAATAAAAGAATTCTTATTGCTGTTCTGGTTATGATAAAAAATACATTGAGTTTTAACAAAGGCTTGCTTTAGCTATACTAGATTGTAGATCTCAGGAGGCAAAAGGTGAAAATCTTTTTTCAGTGTTTTTTTCATCAATATAAATATTTCTATATTATCTATTGTATCGTATCCCTGGTGACTTTTTTAACAGTGCTTTATTATAAATTATATCTGTAATTTATTTTTGAAAAATTAATTTAAAAAAATTGTTAATTTTTTTTATTAAGTGAATCTGTTTGTCAATAAATATCATTCTATTTATTTGTACTACTTTATTAATGCTTTGTCATTAATACTAACTTTATTAATGCTTTGTCATAATAATAACTTTCCCTTTCACTTAAAAACTAGTTTTCAAGTGAGAAGGAAATTTTGAAACTCTACACTAAATGATATCTTTCCAACCATCTGTTGAGAAGATGAATTTAAGAATTAAAGACAAATTATATTTAAGAAGTTTTTAACAGTCTTAAAATTTGGGACCATTAACTCTGATGTTAGTTTTTGCAAAAAAAGGTGTGACTCCTTTTTGCTGGGAATGAGTGTAGTAAGTATTTGAAGTTCCATTTTGAAGTTGTCT
>NC_061159.1:18672033-18764533 GCF_022113875.1 Hydra vulgaris | reverse complement strand
CTTGTCTCAGCAATTACAGGGAATTGTCTTTTATTATTAGATTAATTTTATCACTTAGTCATGGCAAGGCTGCTGTTGAGCGTAGTTTCCGCCTAAACAATTCTTCTGTTAAAACAAACATGACACCTTTAAGTATTTTCTCCTGAAAAATTATAAAAGACCATCTACTTGCCAATGGTTTAAAACCACACAGTTCAAAATCACAGCACCATTGGTCAATTCTTTTCAATCAGCCCATCAAATATATAATTAAGTCGGATAACACTAAAAAAGAGAAAGAAAAAATGAGCAAGGACAATCCTTATCACAGCTGATGTTGAAAAGTTTAATAAAAAGTTCAAAATTGCAAAAAAAGCTATTTTAATGATAGAAAATGAGGTTGCAGAGTGTATGGAACTTGCATAGAAAAAAAGTGACCTGAATTATGTTAGAAAGAAAAAGTATTGAAACTAAACACCACATTGAGTTTATAGAAAAACAAATTGAAAAACTTAAAAAAAAGAAAAAAACTTTTCAAGTTAATATTTTATTAACAAATGTTGTGGAACTGTCTTATTTTCGTCTTATTTTTATTATCTTAAGTTGTTTCTTTGTCTTTAAAGTTTCTTATTTTGTGATTTATTTAGAAATTTTGCAATTTATTAATCTTAATTAGAATGAAAAATACTTCTTATGGATTGTGCCTTCTTCATGATTTTTTTTGATATTATATCTTATAATAACTATTGGATTAGTAATAACTATTAGATACTTGGCCTACAAGTTTATTTGTTAGTTGTCATGTATATTTTTTTATTTTCTTTAACTTTTTAAGTAATTGCTTAACTGTATATTCATGTTTATATGAATATATATATGTTTATATTCATGTTTATATGAATATAGTTATTATTTATGCTTAAGTCATTGCTATGACTAACTGAAGTTTAATTTATTTTAGTATTTCTGAAATTTGTAACATTAAATTTTTTTTTTTTTATAGAAGTCCTTGCTTTTGTTGTCTTTTTTTCTGAATATATGGTTCTCAATGGTGTTGAGTATTTATAGTGTTAATGCTTTTCTTTTAAATGTTTTTGGATTATGTTGTAATACACCAATTTAAGTGTTATTCGGTATTTAGTTTTAGATTATATACTTTTATGTTTATAAGTACATGTTAAGTTATCCTTAAGACAATTTTTGTATCACTTTGAAATATTATTAATGCTGGAATTTCTTCAATATGATGCTGGAAAAAGAGATATGGGTTTTAGGACAAAAATCCTAGAAAAACATATCTAAATGAAGTAATAAGTGCTGGATTTTTTTAAAAATTTTGAGTGGACACTCTGAAGTGTTTCACTTCAGTTTAGAAAAGATCAAAGTTTCAAAGTAATTTAATCCAAGCTTATTTACTTCGAAACTTAATTATTTAAAAATCTGAAACTGAAATTTTCTAATGTCTACTAAGCAAAAAAAAACATTATCAGTTAAAAGGATTTGAACCCTCATCCTATGCCAATTTAATATTTATGCCTCATAATTGTTAAAACAAAATCAACTTAAGTGCTTTATCAATGTAGTGGATAAAGGAAAAATTATTAGTTTTGAGGTATTGAGATACTTTTAAAATAAATTAAGTTTAAGTTATTAATTGAGATGCTTCTAAATTAAAATATAAATGATTTTTTATGCTTTTATTTTCTCTGGTTTATCATTTATTTATTTTATCATTTGTTTAGCTCGTTTCTGTTTTGAGATTAAGGTTTGCTATTTTCTCTTTAAATTAGTTTGGTTTTTTCAGCACATTTTTTAAAATGTGCAATTTATCAAAATATGCAAAAAGTTGTGGCTAAAAATGTGGTCATATAAGGTCTTATAAGGTGTGTAGATGCTTGTCTTTCCTGAGAAGGCTTGATGTATATATATATATATATATATATATATATATATATATATATATATATATATATATATATATATATATATATATATATATACATATACATATATAAGATAAATATCAACCATTTTTCTTTTTAAGGTTTTAACATGCCATGTCTTCCAGATGAAGAAAACCCAGACAGAAAAAAAAAAGTAGGTCATATATATAAAAGTATTAAAGGTAATATGTATTTACATATATAATATATAAATATGGGGACAGATTTTACAAAAAAACAAATACTTATGGGGACATTAACATTATCAGGGAAATTTTTGTGTACCCATTAATTTTTTGTCCTCATAAGCATTGTTTTTTTTTGTAAAAAAAATGTCCTTGTAAGCAACTTTTATAAAGAGCAAAAAGTACACAGACTATCAAATAGCCTGACTCGCAAGGGAAGACTGCTACATTGACTGAGGGTTTGGTTAGGGTCAGCATCAAGGTCAGGTTTAAGGTTAGGGTTACAGCAAGATTTAAATATGGTTATATTAGTGTAATAAATTGTTTTTTGTAAATAGATGAAAATAAATATGAAATATAATATATTATAAAAAAAATAAAATAAAAAAAATAAATATTTTTTATAATAAAATATGAAATATAATATATTATAAAAAAAATAAAATAACAAAAATAAATATTTTTTATAATAAAATAATAAATTTAAATATGTATAAATAAAAATAGAAATAAAATTATATATATATATATATATATATATATATATATATATATATATATATATATATATATATATATAAATGATGCACCCTAATATATATTATATATTAGGGTGCATCATTTTTCAACAAATATTTCAAATTAAATCCCAACCACCTGGGTTAGTTGACCGGTTGGATAAAAATAATTTTATACTGAAAATTTTTTTTTGAAACCCATATTTAAAGTTCCCTGCTTTTACAATTTGTGCCCTCAAACCCCCACTTTTTAACCAAAAAGCGTGGACTTTAAAAATTGAAATAAAACACCAATTTTTTGACCCTGGAAAATTGGGCAAAATGTTTTAATTTTAGGTAATTTTATGTATATATCTATTGACCAATTTTTTTTATCTCAAACTTTCTGTGACAAATTTTATTGAATTCTCGTTCACGAAATTTTATCGAATTCTCGTTTACAAAGAAGAATTTATTTCAAAATTCAATTTTAAAATTAGAATTATAAATTATTTTTGCCCCTATAGGAAGGCTAGCAGTGGCCAGCAGAGGGTTTGTTTCTTAATAAACCAACCCACCCTTCCATCCATTTTTTTTTGCACAGATTATGTATGTAAGATCTGCTTTGAAGTTTTATTTTTACATAAAGTTTGATTAGACTTTCATATAAGGGCTGTAAAATATGCATTTTATTTTAATGAAGCAATTTTATTTTGCTCAATCTCATGTAGCTGGGATAGATAAGGTAAAAAAATAAATTTTCTGAAAAATATATAATGACATTGTTGACATCAACAATGATAAATTATTAAATAATCAAGACAAAATTTTCTTCAAAAACAGTCAACTCCCAAACCTTTTTTTTAACTCAACAAAACTTTCTTCATGTTTCTGGTAAAAAATCGAATATTCTCCAAATTATGCTTTGTAAGCCAATGGCCAACATTATATCTTGCCTGTCCTCTTCATTATAAACAGAATTAACAAACTGTGACACAAGCTTAATTGCCCATTCAGAGTAGTTATTTGGCAAACAAATTCAATGAAATTTTTTAATTGGTTGATAAAGCCCCAACAAGATGAAGGACAGTTCAGCCAATGTCTTTAATCAAGTTTAACAGACTAAAAATAAACCACAAGTTCCTACCAACCAACTGTGAAAAGCTAGGTGGTTTCTCCTGGGTGAAATCTAGACCTTTCAGAAGGATTGGATTTTCAGACTTCTCATAGTGTGTAGGAACTGGTTGTGTGAAAAGAACTTTTGCAACTTTTTCTCATCATCTTTGAATTCTTCACCTGGGAGGCATAATGGAATCAAGGTTTGATCCAAAAACTATGTATGTTTCTCCATTGATTTCAATATTTCTTCAATTCCCTCTAGAACATCATCAGATCATCATAGGACGGACATCATCACCAGATTATAGGATTCTATCTAACTTTTATACTGGACCATCTGCTAGTATACTTTTATTTCTTGAAAAGAAATAAAAAAGGAAACTAAAGAGGAAAACTAAAGAGGAGAACTAAAGAGGAATGCACAAACCACACAGTATAAAATATAGAAATAAGTATAGTATAAAATATAGAAATAAATTCTGCCATTTTACTGATTTCTTTTTGTAAACTAGCTGTAAAATGGCCGAGCAACTGATTACTTAAAACTTGAATTTTAAGATAATATATTGATTTTGCCATAAAACATGCATGGGAAACTGATCCCGGATCATAAACATTAAAGCTTACATCTGGGCATAACTACTTATGAGTCTAAGTTCTACTAGTTCTTTTCATCACCTCTTGGAAATACTATATTGGCAAATGCATATTTGCAAAATTGAATAGTTTCTTCAATCTGTTTTTCTAGATATGTTCCTTTAACTGCAACTTTGTCAAACTTTTTGAACTTTGATTTATCCATATTATCCCTTTGTTGTATTCCAATTGACAGAACCCAATATTTGTGCAGGAATATTTTCCTGTATTAGTTGCATTAGACCCTTTATATAAGTTCTTAGCTTATATTCGTCCTAAATGTTTACTAAAGCATCATAATGAGATTTTCTAGTACCGTGTTCCATTGGCAGAATGCCAAGAAGCTCTAAATCACCATCAATATTTACAAAAACAGTAAAATGAGCTCTTTTTTGTTTTGTACCGTAAGTGATATCCTGCACAAATTTTCCATCAAAGTGTGAGGTTATTGGAAATTTATTTTGCCTTTTGTTATATCTTATTGATATATAGCTGCACTTGTATTTCCTGCTTTCTTTTTTGCACATCTGATGGTGGATTCAGAAAGGGAGAAATCTATCAAACTGCCCCCAGAAGTAAGTACTATGTCAGAGAGCAAGTGCATCATATTTTTAGATGAAATGTTTTCAGAAACACCTGTAAATTTTTTAGGTAATACTGTTGAAGCTTTAGTACCTGATTTAATTTTGTTTGCTGAATAGTCAGAATTCTGACAGGAAGAGACCTCACTTTGTTCGATGATAAAAACTCAGTTTTCTCAGTTTGATCCTCTTGTCGCTCAATGATTGTTAAATTAAATATCACAATCTTCTTCCTTCTATCTTTCAGCAAAATCCTTTGAACTAAATAATTTTATGCTTTGTCATTTGATCTTTTAAAAACTGCTTATCTGAATCTAGGTTGTTTCCATGTTTCTTTTCCAAAATAGAACAAATATCAGGTTTTCCGATCCAAAAATTTCTTAGCATTTTTTAAAAAGATGACTTTAGCTAATTCTGCTGCGTTGCCTTTTTTATTTTTATTTTTTTTCAACGTTGCTCATTTTTCAACTAGATCTTTTAATAGTTTCCTAGAACACATAATATTTATTACAAATATATTATGAACACATGTTTATTGAATTTTTTTCTTATTGCTTTTTAATCTAGCCTCATATATGAGACAGAATGAAAAGAGTCAAGTTAACAAGTAATTATAAGCAAAATTAAAATTCGGAAAAAATAAAAAAACTATAATTTTATATATATTTAGGAAACCTGATGTGCTTGTCATGAAATATGCCGCCGTCATATCCTACATAACTCCATGGTTTCTTTATAGCAAAAAGGATACAGTTCTGAAGACATTGCTAAAAATGTCTTTGAAAATTATCTCGTGATTTTTGGTACCATCTTTACTTTTTTTTAAATCTTTTTATTTTATTTTTAATTTTAAAGTAAAAGTTATAAATGAAAGTTAAAAAAATATACTTAGCTTAAATAAAAGTATGGCACGAATTTGTTTTTTTATCTTTAATTTTTTTTTACAAAATAGTTCGAAAAATAAAGATTGTTTTTGTTTGTGACAGACATGAGTTATATTTGATTGCAAGCGTTGCGTAATTTCTATTTAAATATATTATAAAATTACATTAAGTTAGTACGTTTTAAGCTATTTTTCTTGGTCTAAATTAGTATATATTTTTATTAGTCTATAATAAAAAAATTAGTATATATATTTTTAAATGTAAACTTTCCAACCAATTATAAATTAATATTTAGGCCTTTTAGAGTTTGTAGAAAAAAAAATTGGTGTTTTATTTTAATGTTGAAAGTCCCCCTTTTTTGGTTAAAAAAGTGGGGGTTTTAGGAATAAACATTGTAAAAACAGGGACCTTAAAAATGGGTTTCAAAATTTTTTTTTCACCATAAAATCATTGTTATCCAAACGGTCAACTAACTCAGATGGTTGGGATTTAATTTGAAATTATATATGTATATATATATATATATATATATATATATATATATATATATATATATATATATATATATATATATATATATATATATATATATATATATATATATATATATATATATATATATATATATATATATATATATATATATATATATATATATATATATATATATATATATATATATAATATATATATATATATATATATACATACACAGTATTGAGCAAAACATTTGCAACCAACATCGAACAATGCTAAAAAGTGTTCCTAGTTTTACATGTCTTAAAAACGAAACAAACTATACTACCACAGCAAACAGTTCAGGAGTCTGGAGTCATAGCCTGCCATGACATAAGCAATTAGCTGACAGGTGACAGCACACAGGCAGAATTTCCCTGACAAGTGCCATTTTGCAGCAGACAAAACAAGTGCAACTTTTTTGGTTTGTTTCATTTGCTTAAGTCTGGTCCGTGTCAACGTCACGGAAGTTTTTTAATAATTAAAGGAAGTATTCAGAAGTTTCCAGAAGCATGCAGAAGCTTCCAGAAGTTTCCAGAAGAAGCATCTGGAAGCATCCAGAAGCATCCAAAAGTATCCAGAAACATTCAAAAGCATCCAGACGCATCCAGAAGCATCCAAAAGAAGCATCTAGAATCTTCAAGAACAGGTTCACACAGGTTCATTTTACTATATAAGAGACATGTAAACCGGCATGTAATTTAGTCAGTATATGGAAGTCAATCAGTCAGTATTATCAACACAGTTTATCAAAGTGAGTTTTATCAAAGTGTTTTATCAAAAAACATCAATACAAGAAGTGAAATACAACAAGTGTTTCATTACATCAATACAGTCCACATCCAACCAAGACGTTGTGTTCTTTAGAGCATTATTGTATCATCACAAGGTAAATGTAACACGGTAAGCCTTGAGAAACTTGATAATTTATTTTTATTATTTTTATGACTTTAAGTGCAAAAATGGCTCCCGACAGTCTTGGATTGGAACTAAGAAAGAAAATTATTGGCGATTACGTAAGTGGAATGTCACAAAAACGTATTTGTGATGAATATCGCGTGAAAAAATACACCGTATCAAAACTATGTTCCAAATATTATTCTACAGGGAAGTTGGCAGCAGATAACAAAGGTGGAAGACCGCGTTCCACCACTTCTAGAGAGGATTCTATGATCATCAAATCCGTCAAGAAGGATCCCTGGATATCATCAATCGAGATACAAAAGCAGTTAGAGCTTCCTGTATTGGACCGAACAATCAGACGACGTGCTGTTGAAGCCGGATTGTTTTCTCGACGCCCTGCAAAAAAAACGCTGATTTCACTAGAGAACCAGAAGAAAAGACTCCTGTTTGCTACATCTCATATTGACTGGAATGTGCTGCAATTGCGAACTGTCCTGTTCAGTGATGAATCGAAGTTCAACATCATTGGGAGCAATGGCATTGGCTGTGTACGTCGACTGGCTGGAAAACGCCTTGATTTACGTTACTGCCATAAGGGGTCTTGGAGTGTTTTTCTGCTAACTGTCTAGGTATAATACATCGAATCGATAGAATAATAGATTGTTTCATGTATAAAAATATCCTGAAAGATGTTATGTTACCTCATGCTGAATGGAATATGCCAATAAAATGGGTTTTTTAGCAAGACAACGATTCGAAACACACTGTAAAAGTAGTCAAGCAGTAGTTTCAAGACAACCACGTATCAGTGATGGATTGGCGGTCTCAATCTCCGGATCTCAACCCTATTGAGAACCTGTGGGAGATCATCAACTGTAGAATTAATCGTGAAGGTGTTCGTAATAAGGATCAACTGTTTGCACAAATCCAAAAGATCTGGGCAGCGATTCCATAAAGTTTCATTGATCACCTGATTGAATCTTTGCCTCGAGATGCAAGGCTGTGATCGACATCAAAGGATTCGCCACGAAATATTGATAGCGAAATTTTTTTATTTTTAATTTTTTATTTTAATTCACCTCCTCAAGGCCGAGCAAGCCACTACAGACAAGGAGGCTACTTATTTGTGGCTATAACCCTCTCTGAACTCTATAACTCCGAAACAGGAACCTTGACGAACAAGGTCGCTGCGCGGAGAAACGAGTTGAGCGCGGTACTACCAGGGATGTGGTGGGGATTGAAATCGGAACCACTTGTTTATGAAGCGAGCGCTCTACCACTACACCACTACTGCATAATACAGCTTGGTCAACATTTTGTGGAGTTGCACTTGTTTTGTCCAGAAGGAAATCAACTTTTTTTAATACTTTTGATTAATTTATTAATTTTCGTGTACAAATAATGAACTTTGTGATGAATAAAACTTGAAGAACGTTGTCTCTAAACAGTTACATAGTTATTTCTCTAAATTGAAAAAATGCAGCACTTTTATATAAAGAAACTAAATTAGCATTATTTGGTTGCACTTGTTTTGTCCGATATATATATATATATATATATATATATATATATATATATATATATATATATATATATATATATATATATATATATATATATATATATATATATATATATATATATATATATATATATCATCACCATCGCTCTAGCCTCCCCAATTTATGCTGTTTCTCTAATATTAACAATCTAAAGCATTTTCTTTCCTTTAAGAGATCCCTAAGTTCCAAGAAAAGTTGTGTTCATATCTTAAATAATCCTTAAAAACTAAGTTTTATATTAATTAAACTTTTCAAAACAAATTATTTATCGAGATATTATTGCAAATACATTTGATTTCACAGTAAATAAAAATGCATTGTGTGTGTATATATATATATATATATATATATATATATATATATATATATATATATATATATATATATATATACATATATATATACATACCTACATACATGCATACATACATACATGGATACATAAATATATATATATATATATATATATATATATATATATATATATATATATATGCATGTATATTTTGGAATCAGTAAAACACCTTTTACACTTCAGTATGCAAACCATTTAAAATCTTTTTATACAATTAAGTATATTAATGATATAGAGTTATCTAAGAAAGTTTGACAAGAGAAAAGCTTTATACCTTTAATAAAATAGAAAATTATCAAACAATTCAAACTATACAGTCATTACATATACAGTCATTACATATACAGTCATTACATTATTAGTATACATAATAGGTAGTTGTTAGCTGCTACTTCATCAAGTATATTTTTGAGATAGAATGACAACCCTTTGCACTTTCCTTTGACATACAAAAGGATCCATTGAAAACTGTCTTTTAGCCCTTCCAATACATGTTTGCTTTTTTTTAAGCATTTCTGCTAAATTCTTTTTAGAACTAAAAGCAACAGCTATTTTTATAATTCTATAATTCTTCCTGGAAACCTATGTAAGCAGAATGTTACAATTAAACAATTTGATTAGTTTAAAAGTTAAGTATGTCACGGTTATTTTCCATAGTTTCATAAACTAACTACAAAATGCAGGCCCAAGGCCTGCATTTTGTAGCTTAGTTGAGCTTATTAAAAAATGGTAGTTATATTAAATTTTGTATTGTTAAAAAATAACAATCATAAGGATAAAATTTAAATTAAGTTTCAATAAAATAAGGATAAATATAATGTTTCTAAAAAATTATATTCATAAATATAATTTTTTAAAAACATTTTGATAACAAAATCAACTTTATTAAAAGAATTTTTAATTTAATATTTTGAAATGTATGGTTATACACTTTGTCTGGAATAACAAAAAATCACATAATGGAATCTAAATATGTTTATATATACAAACATATATTTAAAATGTACAAAATACAGTATTGACCTAAACCCTCAAAAGTATGTATATAAATATATATTTTTTTATATTTGACTAATTTAATTTTGGTTAGATATTTTAATTTTCATTTCTGTTGCAGATTTTCAAACGGAAAGGAAGTCAAAAAGTTATAAGGTATTTTTTTAGTTTTCATATATTAAATAGGCTAAATGATCTATTAATTGTCTGTAGTCATTTTTTAACAAGAATGGTTTTCATCATTTTTAAATTTTTAAAGATAATAGTGCCAAAATAATAAGTTTTTATAGATAATTTATAGACATCTCACAAAATGATGATATCTAACTTTTAGCTAGAAAAACTTTCGCTTTTTATATCTATTAGAATCATTCAGGTTTTAATTAATTCACTTTAGACATTTATCTTTTTAGATGTCTCTTTAGTACAACAATATTTTTAAATATGTTTTTGTTAATTTGAAGATACCTTTTTGTTAAATTGAAGATACATTGAAGATACCTTTGGCAAAACATACTTTTTTAAACACATACAAAAATTGTTATAAAATGAAGATTGAATTAAAATACTTTGCTCAACTTGTTTCTCCGCTAAGCCACATTTTTCATCAAGGTTAATGTTTCAGAGTTAAAGAGTTGAGAGAGATAGAGAGTTGTAACCATAAAAAAAGTAGCCTTCTCAACTGTAGTGGCTCTCTCGGCCTTAAGGAGGCGAATCATATTTAAAGAAAAAATTAAACATAGTAAAATTTAAAAAAAAAGTTTTTTGTCAAATCAAAAAAAAAAAAAAAAAAAGTAGAATATGCAATTTTTAAAAGTTGCATATTCTTTTCAAGGTTGTCTAAAAGTTTTTTTAGTTTATTTAGAAACAAATTCATGGAAACGATAAAGGAAAAAAGGAGATAAAATATAATAAAAGAGAGGAGACAATAAATGATAAAGGAGAGAATATGGCATTTTAAGCTTTATCAAAACAGCTTTATCAAAAAAGAAACATTTTATTTTGAAAAAGTTTTTTTTTAATGAAATTAATATAGCCAATAAAAAATATGGACATTAAATAGATTGTTTTACCCTACATATAAATGACTCAGATTTTAAAATTAGGTAAATGACTCTTTATAAAAATTAAAAAAAATTAAAATCCTTATTAAAAAGTTGATCAAAGCAGATTGATTTTTACAGCATTTTCTTCCTTTAAATCAGTTTGAAGGCAAAGAATCGAGAGAGCCACAATGCTGGTAAGTGTTTTTAGCAAAAATATTTGTTCATTTTTTTTGTATTAAATTTATCATTTTTTGAAGTTTTATCATGAATTATTTTACAGATGAAAAACGGCGAAAAGAAAAGTTAAATAAACTGATTGTCAAATTAAAAGACCTACTTGGTTTGGATGGTAAGAAGGTAATGTCTGCCATATAGTTCATTTGGTTCATTTAATTATAAAGGCATATATAAACTTTATTTGAATCAATATATATTTTTAATTATTTTTATATATTTATTATTTTGTAATTTAAAAATGCAATCTGGTCTCTATGCTAAGAGAATGGAATTTTTTATTTGGCTTCAAATATGTTCTCATAAAATGAAAAACATTTGATTAAGGTTTTATTCAACAACAATACACTAATCGAAAGATCTAAGAATTGAAATATATATATATATATATATATATATATATATATATATATATATATATATATATATATATATATACATATATTATATATATATTATACATATATAAATATTTTTATATATTTAGTATTATTCTTTTAGATATTTATTCAATATTATGTTTTTTCTTATAGATGTACAATATATTAATCTAAAGATCTAAGAATTGAAGTATATAAAGATATATATATGTATATATATATATATATACATATATATATATATATATATATATATATATATATATATATATATATATATATATATATATATATATATATACCTTTATATATATATACTTTTATATATATATATATATATAAATATATATATATATATATATATATATATATATATATATATATATATATATATATATATACCTTTATATATATATATACTTTTATATATATATATATATATATATATATATATATATATGTTTCAATGTCATATCTTGTTGTTCGTGAATATATATATATATATATATATATATATATATATATATATATATATATATATATATATATATATATATATATATAATTTAAATATAAAGCATAAAACAACAGCTGCAAAGAAAAAGTTTAGTTTGTATGCAGCTGTTGTTTTATGCTTTATATTTTAAATATATATTTTTATATATTTAGTATTATACTTTTAGATATTTATATAATGTTATGTTTTTTTTATAGAGTAAGGTAGCTATTCTTGAAAAAGCTGTAGAATTTGTATCAAAAGAGAAAAAAGAAGCAAAAAACTGTAAAATCTTAACTTTTACAAAAGTTTTAATAAATTATTCATTTTTATTTTTAGCTATGTTTTTAGTTTTGCTTTTAACTTTTAACAGATGACATGGAATATGTTAACCAAAAAATAAAGAGCCTGGAGTCAATAATAGTCAGTTTAATTGATTTATTATCTTGCAACTCTGTCTCATTGCCCAGCAACATTCAAGTTATTAAAACTTCTTCAAAGCCTGATGTTACTTCTGAATCTACTGCGTCAGCAATTAATGATGTTGTACACATTGTAATGGATAGTAACATTTCAAGTTCACAGTTTTTAAGAGATTCTATTATTGAAAATACAGCTTTTCCAAGTAAGCTTTCAAAAGAAAATTTATCAAACAGTTCTGAAAACAGTTTATTAAATTTTTCATTTAATAATGAAATTATGTTGCCTGGCACCAATATTACTCCAACTGCAATAAAAACATTGAAAATTCCACCTAATAAATCAACTGATTCAATTTCCAATAATCTACTTGAAATTCAAAAACCTCACTATCATGTCAATTTAAATAATGGATTAGGCTTACTCAATATAAACCCGAAAATGAGTATTACACAAATAACAATAGATCACAAACAAAGTCATCATCAGTTCTCAGATGAACTGAGTAATCAATGTGATGTTACGAGAGAATCTCTAAATGAAAATTTAACATCTAAGTCAAATGAAAGTGAAAATATAAATTTACCAGTTGATGACTCTTTAAAAAAACAAACATTAGCTTCCTCACTACCTCAGAGTGAAATGCTTATTTCTGAAAAACCAACCAGGAATGAAAGTTCCAAAACAGGTACCTTGCAAAATAGAGATGTTGAAAATCCTGTTTTTTTAAATCATGGAAAAGTTTTAGTACAAGTTTTAAATGATAATCTTTCAAACGATGACTCATTTAGAAACACCTTTCCTGTAAAAACGTTTGGAATTGATAACCTTATTTCAAACACAAATGTTTCTAAAAATACTCTTTTAAAAAGCCATAATAAACATGAGAACCAAGAGTTATCTTGCAGTGGACATACAGTTGAAGCTTTATTAGATTCCTCTACAAAGAATCGTAAATTAGAAGAAAACTCAGTTCATTTTAACAAGGATACAACAATGGCAATAACATCTTTGAGTTCTTCTATTACAGAAAGAGTGATTTACACTGAAAGTTTACCCAGCTCGTTGCCACAAGCAACAGTATCAACAATATCAACCACATCACACAGTTTATTTGATAATAATCTTGCAGAATGTGTTGATAAACAATCAAATACACTAAAACGCTGGACTAATGTTGTAAGTAATGCACAAAATAGCAATATGTTGATTGCTTCATTTCCTTTATTAAAAAAAACAGTTAAATTTAAAACTAAAAAACAATCCCAAAAGCAAAAGAAAATTAAAAATGGTAGCAGTGAAACTATTGGCACTAAAGCATCTAAAAATGACTCAAATGTAAGTTTAATAGCTTGTACATCGGGTCTTGACCATGAACTCGCTGAAAATTCAAAAAATAAAATTGGTTGTGACACCTCAATAAATGTAACTACTAGCTCATGCATTGTTACTAGCTCAACTTGTTTATCTTCTGTAGTATCTTCTATAGATAAAACCTTGGATAATGTAAATAATGTACTAACCCTGAAGAATGCAAACTGTGTACCAAACCTGAAAAATTTAGTTAGTGCACCAGAAGCGTTTAATCAACCTTTATTGCGTACTATGAAAGACAGAACCATTCGCAATAAATGGTTAGAACGTGATAAAACATATATTGATGTAGCTTCCATTGACTCATCATTTGAACAACAAGCGAGTCCTGTAATATCTTTTCCTTATGTTGGTTGTCGAAAACGTACTATAGATATATTATCTCCTACTACTCAACCATTTCAAAAACGCACCTTTTCCAAGCCTTCTTCAGAGAACAGAACTAAAGTAGCAAGTAGAGCGCGTAGTTTTTCTGTTGAGTCCTTATCAAAGTCAGCTATACAGACTTATAATGATAAACAATTAAATCTTCCTTTGTTACCTGTAGTCTCTTCTTACTCCTCAAATTGCCCTTCTAATGTTCAAAAGTTAAAACATCAACCTGATATTCCTATTGTCACCCCTCTTCCAACAATTTTAAACATTTTTGCACCAGCTCAAGTACCTGTGAGCAGTATGCAACAAGGTAACTTGTCAAACTTTTCAGCTGAAAATCATGTTTCTGATGGATGTGGGCTTATAAATGAAAATATGGAGGAAAATTCATTCAACCCAACTATGTTTATAGCTGGAAATCAACAGATGTTTACTAACTATTCAACAAGTAATCTTATAAA
Source organism: Hydra vulgaris (assembly GCF_022113875.1). Classification (NCBI taxonomy): domain Eukaryota; kingdom Metazoa; phylum Cnidaria; class Hydrozoa; order Anthoathecata; family Hydridae; genus Hydra; species Hydra vulgaris. The sequence continues at coordinate 18,749,591 of NC_061159.1, read as the reverse complement.
TTCAGATCAATCCTCTTTCCCCTATGCTATAGACAATCTTATTAGTCAAAATACTACACCGATGCCAATCTGGAGTGCACCATGGTTACCACAGGATTATAATTGTGATTTTTTTAATCCTGTTTTTAGTCACATGCATAACAATTTTAACAGAAGAAATACAACAGAATGTAGTCCTATTAAAAGTATTATCAGTATCCTACAATCAACATCCAATCAACCAAACCAAAATATTCAGTTTAATCAAATTTCAGCTCCTGATTTCCCTCACACACAAAATTCTATAATGCAAAATTACACTTTGCCTGACAGCTTATCGGATGAACAAGTTAATTTTTCAAGCAATTTTAACACACATAGTAGACATACTGAAGCCCAAAATCAAAATGGTAACAACCTCCAACTTGAAAGCATGCAAAATAGTTGTGAATTAAGAAATAATAGAATAAATAATAATTTAGCAACAAATGAAAATTCTCAGTTGAATTCAGACCTATATAATACACCTCCAGTATTTCCTTTTAGTCAATGGCAAGACTTCCAGACTAAGAATAAAATCTAATAAATGAATTATTTGATCTTTAGTTGAAATAACAAGTTATTAATAACTAATGCCAACTTTACTTAAAATTATTATATTTTATTTAACAAATTTAATTTTTATTTTATATATATATATATATAAATATTCATATATAAGGATAAATACAATTTTATACCAATATATTTTATTAAATTTGTTTTATTACCTTTAATTTTGTTTTCTTTTTTGTCATATCTTGCATACATCATACATATTTTAAAATTTACATACACACGTAAAACACAAAGCATATACACATGTACAATAGTATTATGTGTTTATATATATATATATATATATATATATATATATATATATATATATATATATATATATATATATATATATATATATATATATATATATATATATTTATAAATATATAATAGTATTATGTATATATATAATAGTATTATATATATATATATATATATATATATATATATATATATATATATAGTTATATATATATATATATATATATATATATATATATATATATATATATATATATATATATATCAACCCTCGGAATTAGGAAAAAAGTGGTCGGCAATAATTTGCCTGAATCTTTTTGAGATCGGCATCAGGTCGGCAAAACTTATTTGATACAAAGGTCTCACCATAAAATATAGAAATGAGGTCAGCAATTTTTTGTCGGCAGTTAGGTTGGCATTGCCAAATGCCGACCCTAATTCCAAGGGTTGATATATATATATATATATATATATATATATATATATATATATATATATATATATATATATATATATATATATATATATATATATATATATATGTTAAGTATATATTTATTCAAACTCAAAAAATTCTACATAGCTTTTTTAATGAACCCAATTCTAAAATATGTGAACAAATTTTGGAGGTTGGAGCAGTAAAAAAAGTCACATATTTTCATTATGAAGCATTATTGGGAAATCACTGTGATAAATTTTGAAATAAACTTATAAATTTATTGATTTTTTTTTGCTACTCAGTTACCGAAAGACAATATCATTGTTTAATCTGAATTAGGCTTTACTATTAACTTTTTATCAAAATGGGTTTTAAAAAAAATTTAATGCTTCATAATCACAATATTTTGTATTTTTGCCTGCTCAAATTTCCAAAACTTACTTACAAATTCAAGATTGGGTATATTAATAATGGAAGGTTATGTGTAGTTTGTGCACATTTTATTTTTTACAATAATCAAAGTTTTGTACAGAATTAAATTCTTTCAAGAAAATATATTCCTTATATTGAAATGGTTTAGCATAAATATATGTGTATATATATTTTTTTTTTAAGTTTAGTTTATTAAATACTTATTACACTTTGTTTTTTTCTTTTTTTAAATACACTGCACTTTATATCAATTCTTGCATTTTTTCTGTTTTATGTAACATATCACTAAATATTTTTTTGATATTTTTACAGTGTCAAATTTTTTGTCAAAAGGAACAAAATAAAATTTGTTTTGAATTAATATAATACATAATAGTTTTTGTTGCTATGGATGTCTTGAAGAGCAAATTTATATGTCAAGTTGTTGCCAAGAGGTTTACATCTTACTTAAGAGGTAATTTTTTTAATGATTTTAATAACATTCTTAAACTTAATATAGTGAGAAAATCTATGTAATTATGCTGAACTTATTAAAGTAGTACCCTTTCGAGTGTGTTTGACATAGAACTCTTGACAGCTGTTGCAACCGAGGTAATGGCTAGAAAGAGTTGCAGTACTTTTTTTTATAATAAAATGTTAACAAAAGTGTGTTATGCAAATATCTCACTTTTGTAAATTTAAAACTATGTAATGTTAAAACATATCAAGTTTCAAAGTTTTATTTTCACTTTTCAAAATTGCATTGCATCAACATCTCCTTTATTTTGATCTATATCATTTATTTCCATTTTATAGTCTTTTGTTTGTTGAATTGTTTTAAAATCTTCTTCAGACAACACGCCTGTGTGGCCAAGTGGATAGCTTGCAGGGTTTCTAAAGATAAGCGCCATGGTTCGAAGCCTACCACTGGAACCTTTTTTTATTTATTCAATTTTTTTTAAAATACAAAACAAAACATTATTGAAGTTTTACAGGTGTTATATACATATGTCAAGATATTATACATTGTAAAAAATGAAAAGGAGGGAATTTTAATAAAGCTTCAAATTTCTGAAAACATCAAAACAACATTAGAAATGTGTTGTTGTCAAGATAGTTGTGGGTAAGATGACGGGGTAAGAGTTCTGATGAGTTCTAAATGTGAGAATAAAGTTTGGATATATATTTTTTTTGCTTCAAGAGTAATATTTAAAAGAATTATTTTTCTACAATATATTCAAAAAACATTAAAGATTTAAGACTGAGAATTTAAGTAGAATCATTATAATAGTTCTAAAAAAAAAATTTTCTAATTTTATAAAAGTTTATGCAATAATTATAAGCAGTGGTGGAATGGACTTTAAAAATAAAGAGGTGGAAGTTGATTTTATAGTTTTATAACTTTACAGTTTTGTTTATATATAGATATTTTAAATGTTTTTTTATTGTATTTCATAAAATTTCTTTTTAAATATTTTTATTTTTTAAAGCACATAAAAAAAGATTTTATAAAGAAGTTACTCTAAAGCCTGTTCAAGGTAAATTTAAATGTTTAAAATAAAAGCAATATACATATATATTTGTTAATATATTAATGTTTTTTTTGATATAGAATAATCTCATGTGAACTCAGTTGGTTGTTTAAACTATAAATAAATTGTATTGTTGAAATTTTGCGTATATGAAAAACCCAATAAGTTAAGTCCAGTGTTAATTTGGACACCTAGAGCTCAAATATCAAGTTATCGCTTACTTATTTTTTTAAATTGCCATAATAGAAAGTTAGCTGTATGAACTGATGAAAAGAATTTCTAGGATTGTGAGCAACATTTCTAACCTGGTTGGAAAAATACTTTTAACTTTTTACATTCTTTTTTTTTATGACTGATGGTAATCTTTAAATTACAATATACAGCAAAAGTTCAAAAATTTGCATATTTAATGTCTAAAGATTAACTTTGCTGTACTTCTTTTAAATGCGCTTTCAATACAATTACATGGGGATTAGCCATAACTGTCTACAAAAAAGTTCTATTCTGCCTTTGAGTTAAATTTATTTTGATGTAAGCATAGGTTTTTTAAATTTTTTTGTTTTTATATTGAATTTCACAAACATTTAAAAAGTACTCTATTTCTTTTATTTGTGGGATTTTAGAATTGATAAAATTTGTAATGACATTTTATATTTCATGCATCATACCAACATTTTGTTTTATGTCATTATCAGAGATAATGTAAAATGACTTCAATTAATTGCAATTAATTATTGTGTAACACAACTTAAATATAATGTGTACTAAAGTTTATTCTAGTGAAAACTCAAAATATCATCCTGAGCTACAAAACTGTAATTCTCTGCAAAGTCAGTCAGCAAAATAAAAATTTCATTTTCAATGTTTAATTTTATTGCTGTAAATCTTTAGATCATATTAAATTTTAAACTGACAAGTTTTGTAACATAGTACATTTTAAGAAAAGCATTAATTTAAACAGTGATGGGTTTAGGTGAAGAGTAACCTGTATGTATTCATTGTTTTTTTAACTGATGTCTTTTTCACCTTTGTACTCAAAAAAAATATCATAGAATGGATGATGGACACAATTTAACAGATGATGGACATGATTTAACAGATGTTCTAATAACTTTATCAATTTTTTTTGTTAGCTCACACATTTTGATCAATAGAAAAAGTCCATTTGCATTTGATACTTGATTGTCCAAAATGATATATCATTTTGGCCTTATGTAACAAAATTTCAAAATTTTTTATCATGAGGTGTTTTGATCTAAGTTTAACTACTAATCATATGAATGTATAACTAACACTATTGCAACATTATTTAACACTACGGCGACTTATACATGAATGTATAATCAACACTATTGCGACATTATTTAAAACTATGTCGACTTATACATGAATGTGTAACTAACACTATTGTGACATTATTTAAAACTATGGCGACTTATACATGAATGTATAACTAACATTATTTTAAATTTTTTTTCATTTGATTACCCAATAATGATTTATTAATTACTTCTGATATTTTAACTTTTATTCCCAAAGATGTCTAGGTTTCATTTAAAGTTAAAAATAATTTTTGTAACTTGACCAAAACTAGATAGAGTTATAATTACTATGTTTTTTATGCTTTATTATTTTTCAATTTAAAATTATCAAAATTAAAGTTATTTTACTTTTTAAAAGTAAAGATGGATTCTTAATACAGCTTGACAAACGAACTATAAAAACACCTCTTGGAAAACCTCTACTTGTACCTTGTGAACCTTTGGGCATTGCGGTAGCAAATGAATGGCATATGCAAGATTCTGATATTAATACTAGTGTTATGCCTCTGGTATGTGTTTAATTGATCCTTTATATTAACTTTTGAAACCTCATGAAAAGATGCTCACTAATCATCATACTTTGTATCTCTACTGTATGTACATAGTTATGCAGAAAATAATTTTAATTTTAAAATTTTTGACAAATTGTTTAATTGTATTAACACACACACACACACACACACACACACACACACACACACACACACACACACACACACACACACACACACACACACACACACACACACACACACACACACACACACACACAAGTAACCAGGGCTGATATTTGAGCAGGTCTAGTATTATGGTCAGGGCTACCTAAATCATGACAAACCCAATCAAAAATCAAAATCATGACAAACCCAAATCATGACAAACCCAAACAAAATCAAAACAAATGTATATATATATATATATATATATATATATATATATATATATATATATATATATATATATATATATATATATATATATATATATATATATATATATATATAGATATATATGTATATATGTATATAAATATATATATATATATGTATATAAATATATTTTTTTTATTTTAATTCACCTCCTCAAGGCCGAGAAGGCCACTACAGACGAGGAGGCTACTTATTTGTGGCTATAACCCTCTCTCAACTCTATAACTCCGAAACACGAACCTTGACGAACAAGGCCGCTGCGCGGAGAAACGAGTTGAGCGCGGTATTACCAGGGACGTGGTGGGGTCGAACTCGGAACCACTCGTTTATGAAGCGAGCGCTCTACCACTACACCACTACCGCATATATATATATATATATATATATATATATATATATATATATATATATATATATATATATATATGTATATATATATATATATATATGTATAAATATATATATATATATATATACATATACATATATACATATATACATATATATATATATATATATATATATATATATATATATATATATATATATATATATATATATATATATATATATATATATATATATATATATGTATATAAATATATATATATATATATATATATGTATATATATATATATATATATATATATATATATATATATATATATATATATATATATACATATACATATATACATATATACATATATACATATATACATATATAACTTATACTGCTGAGTTAGGTGAGCATGATGATGTCATATTCACCTAATGTCAAATAGCCTGCTGCCGGGTGGCTTCAGTACATACATCGACTGACAAATAGCCTGACTCGCCGTGGAGTGCTGCTACATCGACTGAGGGTTTGGTATGGGTCAGCTTTTCATTCATTATTCTTCGTTTTCCCTCATCGTTTTCTAAAAACGCTCACTTAAATTAGGCTAGCAAAAAAAGTGAGCAATTGCGCATATAAATATGCTATAGTATATATATATATATATATATATATATATATATATATATATATATATATATATATATATATATATATATATATATATATATATATATATATATATATATATATATATATATATATATATATAAATATATATATATATATATATATATATATATATATATATATATATATATATATATATATATATATATATATATATATATATATATATATATATATATATATATTATCATCATATGCAATACTCAGATTCTTAAACTGAATTTATTAATAATGATACCTGTATGAGATCCTGAGAAATGCAAATCATTATTGATCAACTTAATATGTTTTACTTCAAATGTTACAGAATTAAGGGTTTTTTAAAAAATCTTTGATAAATTTAATTAAGAAAAAGATAACTCAGATGACTTAATTATTAGCAACAATAAAAAAATATTTCACTATAAAGGAATTATTTAAATGTTTAATTTAACAGTAACTAGTTTATTTTAAAATTTTTAAAATGTAATATGTGATAAAATAGAAAAAATCCTAATTTAAAAAAATGTATTTTCATTAGGTTTCAAAGTAAAATCTAAAATATATAAACAGCTTGTCGTTTCAATAGTGTCATTTATTTCAATTGTCTTAAAGTATAAACATTTATTTTATATTTAAAAAAAATGTTCATTAACAATAGGAGTCGTTACTTAAAAGCAATATCAGTACTATTGTCGTGGAGTAAGTTGGTCGCTCTTAGAGATTTTTGAAAATTAAAGAATTAAAAACAGTTTTTTTTTAAAGAGTAAAAGCCAATTTTAAATATTATTTTTTCATCATGTAAATAATAAAAACATTTAAAAAAAACCCCAAACATTTAGGTTCTTTCACTAAGATTAAACATTAGACAAATTCAAAATTAAAATGGGCTTTAACTAAGCATCTTACTTCAAAACTTTAAATGAAAAAACAAGATTTAGTATCAACACACATACAGTGAGTCCAAAAATTATTGGCCCACCTTTGCATAACTACTTTATTTTTGCTGGCATATAAGAACTATAGGAGAGAATTACTAAGTGTTAGTATCATCGTGTCGTCTGTTATCACTAGTATATATACAACAAGTTTCAGCTTTTCAATTACTTTCGTTCTTGTTTTATTGAGAAAACATAAGTTTGTTCAAATATTATGTACAAAAATTATTGACCCAGAGAAAAGAAAAAATTTTTGTCCATCGCAAAACAGGTATTTCATCGAATCTAGTATCGTGTTGGGTAACCTTTCATCTTGATGCATTCTTGTAATCTACTTGGTACTGAATCAACAAGTTTCTGGAGAACAGACAACTCGACGTTATTCCATTTGTTCTTCAAGAGGTCTCCAGGTTTGTAGATATTTTTCGGCTTGTGTTTCTTCATCCTCCGGTCGATCTCATCCCATAGATGTTCTATGGGATTGAGATCAGGCGAGGATGAAGGTCAAGCTAATCTTTGAATATTGTTTTGTTTGAGCCAATCCTTGACTAGACCTGATGTATGCTTGGGATCATTATCGTGGACGAAAAAAAGTTCTTGTCCAAAATTAAATTTTTGGATCAATGGTAACAAATGCTGCTCTAAGATGTCACGATAATAAAATTGGTCCATTGTATGGTCCAAAATACATAATTCACCAATTCCTTTTCGCGTGAAACAACCCCAAACGGTAACAGAACCACCACCATGCTTGACCGTAGCCACAGTACAATGTGGATCGAATTCTTCCTTGGGTGTTCTCCATACCATTACTTTTCCATCAGACCCGAACAAATTAAATTTTGATTCATTTCAAATTTCGAGTAATTGAAAAGCTGAAACTTGTTGTATATATACTAGTGATAACAGACGACACAATGATACTAACACTTAGTAATTCTCTCCTATAGTTCTTATATGCCAGCAAAAATAAAGTAGTTATGCAAGGGTGGGCCAATAATTTTTGGATTCACTGTATATTATTAAATAAAGGGGTTACCATAAAACATAGAAACAAGGTCAGAAATTTTTTGCCAACCTTAAGCATTTTTTGGTCAGCAAGTTACACAGAAATAGGTTTGCTACTGTTTTGAATGATTGGGACTAAGATAAACATAGCTAATTTGAAAAGTGTTTATTTGAAGTTAATAAATTAAATAAATCCAAATCTCATATAAAATGCTGTCTTCTAATATTTTGGTTTTAAAATTTTAGACTGTAATACACATACAAAATGCTGTCATTTAATATTTTGATTTTTAAATTTTAGACTGTAATATGCAACACTGCTATTGATAATCCATGCAGCATTACCAAGTCTGATTTGGTTAATGGAATGTTAAGATATTTTCAAACTGATACCATATGGTATTTTTAGTATTTTTTTAAAATATTTTTTAAAACCATTTATTCTTACATTGTTCATTAAGCCTAAGTCATATTAGGATTTGTATCAAAAAAAGAGCTGCAAAAAAAGCTTATATAAGCAAGACAAACAAGAGATCTTTGGTTTTAACTTTTCTTTCTTACCATGTCATTACTTGGATCTTTACTGCAGTTACTATTATATACCATCAGCATGTTTTTAAAGTTATAAGGTAATTTATAAATAAAAGAAAGTTTGATTTTATAAGTTTAAAATATTTTTAGTGCATTAGCAGACCAGCCTGAAGAGCTGGTTGAACTTCAGGCAAGAGAATGGGTTCCTATAATCAATTGGTTTTCAAAATGGTTAGTTTTTTTTTATACAACTCAAAGTTATAAAATATGTTTTAACAGATATTCTTTAATGTTTTTTTAACAAATTAATTTTTCTTATTTTGTCACTTAAACCTAATGTTATTCTTATATATAGAGTTTAAAGTTGCTTCTAACAATTAAGAATAGTTGCAGCAAAAATAACATTTCAGACATTTTTTTATTTAATACAATTTAAAAAGTTCAAGTTAAAAGTTTGTTCGAATATTTATATGTATGTTATAATAAAGAGTTTAAACTTTTACTCTCTCTAAACCTTTATTTCAAAACCACCACGTTCCTGACAGTATAGTGGCCATCTTGTTTTTTCTAGCTGTGGCCATGTTCTTCTAGGTTTTTTTTAGAATTAATGTTTTTTTTTTTTTTTTGAATTAATTGGTGGAATGAGTGATTTTAAAAACAAAACAAAACAACAATAACAACTTAGTAGCTTTTTTGGCTATGTTTTAGGGAGATGAACTTATAATATAAATAATATGAATTTATATTTTAAATTTAAGTGTTGTTACACCCTAGACTATTACAGTTTTAGCTTGTAAATTATTTTATTTTAGGCATGGAATATCGGTTGTTTCCACCTCAAGTTTATTTGAGTTAAAACAACCTGACTTATCAATTTCTAAGCTGAAAGATCATCTGATGAATTTAAATCGTTGGCAAATTTATGGTAATGATGCATTTTTAATTAATTTTAGTTTTAGTTATAAGGAAATAGGGAGCAGTAGTCTAAATATTGTTTAAATATTTCATGCTCCACAATATGTTAAAATTTTTTGCATCTGTACTGAAGGTTATAAAGAATCAGAAAATTTAAATATATATTTTTGAAAATGATAAATTTAGTTTATCATTCAAAGTCTTTGTTTAACTATAAAAATAAAATTAAACAAAAAAAATTAGGGTGGCAAATGCAATAAAAAAAAGTTTAGTAGAACTAGCACTTGAAAATTTTTTCTTACTTTACATGTTATTACTGCTCTGACTTTTTAAAAAGCTTTTGATAAAGTCTGCCATGTTGGTCTTCTCCATAAGCCCTCACTGAAAGCATTTAGAGAAACCTCTTTTTTATGTCTTCTTGGATTTTTGTAAATAGAGACACTTTTTTTTTCATGACAAAAAGTCATCACTTTCTAGTTATTTAGAACAGGAGGCTGATTTTGAATGTCTCTTTGGCTTGCAGTGGCTGCTGATTTTTAATCCAACAAAACTTATTTGTTTCAACACTCTTACTTCATTTTTTATGTCTTCTCAGATTACCCTTTATTGCTGACCTCTAATAGAAACCTATTTCAAAGTTAGCATTTGCTAAGGTTTTATTGTGCTTGTCATTTTTTTTTCTTATTTTTATTTTTTACCTCTATAAATCTTTTATTTGTTTTTGTATGGAATGCTGTTGTCATATTTCATCAAGTTCTCTTTTTTAGAGATCTAAGGGTCTAAAAATACGAAAAAATGTTGTTGTTGGACTCTAACTGCAAAGCTTGAGCCATTGTCCAATAACTTATTTAAAAATGCTACCTTTTAACTTTTTTAAAAATGCTACCTTGGTTGCTGCTTCAAGGAAACTGTTATCACTTGTATTAAGCAAAACTCAATCTCACTTAACTCAATAAGTAAGATTACAAGTCAGCATTCATTTAGTTTTTTCCCACAAACAATTGTGCTAAAGAATTATCTCAGATTTTCATATTTTCCAGGCTCATACTATTTACAGTTTTTTAGGTCTTCTGTCAACTTCCTGTTTGCTTTTTAAATTTTTCTTTTGCGTTTTGTTAACTCTCAAAATAATTAGTTGTTGCTTGTAACATTCATATGAGTTTTTTATAGGAATTTTCATAGGAATTCATTCATAGGAATTTTTAATTTAACATAATATATTATAAAAATAGAAAAAAAAGTATATAATATAATAATTTTAAAGCATAAAATTTTTAATGTAAGACAAATAAGTAAAAGATTTATAAATATCTGGAACGTAAGTTTCTTTTCAAGGTTTTTCAATATAAATTGATTAAAAAGATATACGATTGTTTTTGTTAAATAGGCAAAGAAAGTCTTTTTTTGATAAAGTCAAAATAACAATTTTGGCAATATTCTACCAATAAACCATCATTTAATTTTTTTAAACTTTCGTATAGATCTTTAGCTAAAGGTGTAGGAAGTGTAGTCAGTTTTTGATTTAGCTCTATATATTCATTTTTGATTAGATTTAAATCTGGCAATTTAGCTGGCGACTAGTTTACCTTCAGGGCTGGAAATAATGCAAAAAAATAAAATCTATTCGCAAATTATTTTTTTTTAACATGTGTTTTTTTAAAAAGTACTGAATTTTTATCGTAAAAAGCTAGAAAACAACAATAAAAACTGCAAAGTTATTTTGACAATATAAAGCGCTTGTGTTAATGCAAAACAACTTTGTGACACTGTTTAATTGCTGTTTTATACAGTTTATAACAATAACATAAAAAGTGTTTAAAATAAAACAAAGTAAATAAATAGAATCGTTTTAATTAATAAATTAAAACATTATCGTCATCAAACTTTAAACATATTTGCGCAAAAAACATGTTTAAAGACCATAGGCGTCTATAATCTATAGACCAAACAAGTAAGATCAAAACAAAAAACATTAGATATCATTTTTTTCATAATTTATTTTTTTGATCTAGCATACTATTTAAAATTTAAGTCCAATTAATTTTTTCATTCTAATGATTTTTAAGTTGATGTTTTCATTCAATTTTTTCATTCAAATTGTTTTGCAATAAAAAGTGAAAGAAAAAATTTTTTTGAACAAGTAAAATAGTTCTTTTTTTTTATTATTTATTTATTTTTATATTATTTATTTTTATTATTATTTAAATTTATTATTATTTAAATTTTTTATAATTTTAATTTTTGGTTTAACCCTTACAATAATCATTGGTTTAATGTTGGCAATAGAATTTCTACTTTTAAAACTATTTTCAAGAAACAAAAAGTAATTTACTATTCAAAATGTTTACGATTTAAATAAAACTTTTTTTGTCACTTGCACTGAATCTGATATTGTTACTGAGTTTAACTTTCAGGAACTCACTATGCTACTGAGCATTACAGATGTTGCTGCAATAAAATTTATAATTATTGAGCGTTAAATTTCTTTTAAATTTTTCCAATTTTTTTTTTTAACTCAAATTTCAATTTTAAAATTATTTAAATAAGAGAATTTTAAAAGACTAAAATTTTTATGTTCAAAAAGATTTCTTTTTATAAAAAATCCTTAAAAGCAACTTGCGTATTCATAAAAAATATTTGATCTTAATATCGCTTTAAATAAAATAAAAATATAAAATCTGGTATCGCATTTTTCATATTCTATTCGAGATTTTTTGTTAAATTAATTTTCAGTTAGAAGCTTATATTATGTGTTAACAACATATAAGATATAAATAGAAACATTTGTATATCTAACTTTAGCGAGTCTTTGAGTATATTAAGTAAATTTAATAGTTGAGTAATTGTAAGTTACTGTAGTAACTTATCTGGTTAGTAAATTGGTAAAATGGTAAATTTACTGCAATGTACTTTTTTTTTTTTTGTATCCATTCAGTAAATCAAACTAAATAAAACTTTAAAATATTATTTAAAGTAATTTAAATTCAAAAGTTCTTTATGTTGAATAAAAATGTCCAGGCAAGATAGCAAATAATCACACTTTAATTCAACAGATAAATTTAACATGATGTACTTATGACACCTTATAATCCTAATGAAAAACTTAGACAAAAGCCTTACTTTTAAGAACAACCAAAAAAATGCTCAAATAGAAAATAAATAAAAAATTAACAAAAAGATAAAAAAATAAATGGTGTGAAAAACAATTGCAATCACGATACACTTAATTAATAACTTAATTAAATAAGCCCTGACCTTGATTTTTTTGTTTAAATCAAACTGTTACTGTTCTTGCTTTGTAGCAAGAAGCATTATCTTGCTGAAAGGTCCATTTATGTTCATCAAAAAATAGATCTCTTGTTAGAGTGAAATAATTTTCAAGCAACTTTTTGTATCTGTATTAATCCATTCTACCAGTAACAAGTATCATAGTGTTATACAACTTTGCCTTGAACCGTAAAACAGTAAAACTTCTTTTCATGGAGTCTTCAAAAAATTATTTTTGTTTTTCTATTTAAAATAGTTACTTAATACATTTTCTTAAATTGCATTATCAGTTATCCTAAGAATGTTCCTGCAAAATTGTAGTCATTTGAGTTGACCTGATTATTCAAGCATAGGTTCTTTTGAAGCAATGTGTATAGTTTAGGAACAATTAATTTTTACTGTCTGTTTTGAGATTTAAAAAAAAATAGATTTATTTGATTTATTTGTTTTGCATTTTACTATTTTTTTCCTGGCAATTCTGTATATATTATTTTTATCAGTAATTCTTTTGGGTCTCCCTAATCTGATTTAGTTTAATGTGCTACCTTTTTTTTTTTGTACTTGTTTAATGTTTTGGTGACATGACTGCAATTTGTTCTTAAGAATTGAAATGAGTTTTTCTTGCAGAATTACTAGCTAATAGGTTTAAACTAATATTTTTTTTCTTTGATCTTATTGTAAACTGATTTGTTACCCATTTTTAAGTGTTTTAATGACAAAATTTAATAAAAAGTTTTGTTTAGCGTGTACTAACAGTAAGTATAATAATTTTTTTAATGGATTTAAACATTGTACTTTACAGATATACTTTATTTAATAATAAAAAAGCATTTCTAAACATAATTAGAAATAAAGATAGAAAAAAAGTCTAAGTTTATAAGACACATTTTAAGGTGTTCAAATATGTTGCTATTATTAAAAAAAACAAAAACAAAAAAAAACAATACCGTAGTACTTTGGCCAGCAGGGTTCCTTTGGCCATTTTTAAAAGGTTTAATTAAACATCTGTAACTTTTAAACAGTTAAGTAACGTTTTACTATTTAAAATAGTAAAACGTTACTTAATATCGTTACGGTAATATCCCACTTGAACAAAGTTTCTTCAAGATATTACTGTATTTATAAATACTAGCAGTAAGCAACCAATAATTCAGGTTATTAATAATTAAATCATTAATAACAATATAAAAGCATTAATAACTTGATATAATATCTGAAAAAAAACTTATTTAAATACAAATTTATCGATAAATAATATTTTAAGTTTGACTTCTTATCAGCAATGTTATTGCTTATAGTTAATGACATAATAACTGCATTAATAGTCAATTAAAGCCTGCCATTACCTAAAAAAAGAAATTAAATAAAATTATAATTTTCAATAACCAAATTAATTTTAAATAATGGATTAAGTACATTAGTAGAATTAGGATAATAAAATAACAGAAAATATAAAGAATAAAAAAATAGCTATAACAGCCTAGTTCTATCAACACAAAGTAGCAATAGCGCATAGCATAAGATATTTGTAAGCAAACATTACTATGTGTCTCTATAATAATTAAATAAGAAAAGATTATAAAAAGGCTAGACAACACAACGTAATAACACTGACAAATAAAACCACAACTTAATAAGATATTTTATTAAAATACTTGAACTAAAAAGATTTTATTTATTACAATATTTGAACAATCGAGGTACAATTATAGGTAAACAATTTTAACAATTATATCATAAAATAGCGAGGAACTTGTAAAATATTTCTTACCTATGGTTGTTATCAATTGTGGTATTAAGAAATACGTAAGATAAATATGAAATAAAAAAGAGCTCAGTAATTACAAAAGTTTTATAATATTAAATTTAAAAAAAAAAAACAATTTTAAACTAGATTTTCTTTAGTTTTAAATTTTTTACCTTTTGTAACAAACACAGCACTTGGCAAAGATCCATCATCTAAATGAATTCAAAAAGTAATATCGTTACGGTACTCCCTGTACTAATTCTTATTGAAGTCTTATTTAAAAAAGTGAGAGGGAGAGAAAAAAAGTGTTTCCAAGCAGCATGTTAAAAAAAAAGTAAAAAAGACACAAAATTAATAATTGTAACTGGTTTTATTATATTACCAGTAAAAAAAAATATTTTTACCTTAACTAAAAGTTAATTTCCAGCTTCTCTCTAACTGATATCTGATGATTAATAGAGTAAATTTCACATCATATTAAATTTACAAAATTAAAACCACGTTTCCTTACCCCTATTTTTCTTCTAAAAAATAAAATATAAGCTCAATAAAAACAAAACTGCTAAAAAAGAAACTAAAAGCTAAAAGATTTTTTTTTTAAACAAACAAAATGTAAACGATTTAAAAAATTTAAAGGAGTGATCCTTTCTACTTTATATCTAATAAAAATGTTATATATAAGATGCTAAACTATTTTCTATACTTATTTCAATTATTATATGATTTTAATGATGATTATTTATCTTGATATGATTCTTTATATAATATTTCTAAACTAATAAATAACATTTAAGTTCCAAAAGGTAAAAGGTTTTAACTTGTTTGATAGATCTTTCTCAAATGACCGTGTGGATTTTTAGAACACGCTCTTTCAAATCCATAAATGCCTAGTAACTAATCAAAACTACTTTAAAAACGAAAGCGAAACGTTGAACGTTGACTCTTATTAACATTGAGCAATTATATTAAGGTTAAAAAAGGAAATAATTACCAATTTATTAGAAAGTTCTGCAAAAGGTTAAATATGTAAATAGTAAACTGTTAGTATAAAAAGTTCTTGCATTGTTTAGTGTAATAGTATAATTAATAGCATTATTGTTTATATAAAATGTATTTTTACTTCAAGTTCTTCATTTTCTTCTGCATTATTACCATAGTCGATTCTGCATTATCCCCATAGTTGGTACAAATATTACTATGGCACCTGCATCATGATATTCATATTGAATATGGGCATAGTTAAAAAAACTAGTTAGAACCATACTTAAGCATCCTTACCTGATAAAAGATTTATTTACTAGGGTTATTGTTTTGCTTATTAACCTGTTTGTCTCAAATGTACTCGATAGAGGCCATCTTTATTTGTATAGATAACATGCCAGATTTGTTCAATGCTTTATAAATTTAGCTCATAAATGTTGACATCAGAAGCTCAAGATCCAAAAAATTAAAATGCTTTTGCAGGGTCTGCTGCTCATTCCAAAACTTGTGAGATAAATCTTTTTTTGTTGTTGATATTTTTGTTTTGTTGAGGTTTGTTGTGAGCAACTGTTGGTTGTGTTGGCCTTTTTAATTGATGTTTTGACAATGGCCTTGTTAATGAAGGCTGTTCATTACAAATGTTGTGATTCAACTGTATTAATTGGTTTTTTTTTTTCTTAGTGCTTATGACCTATTTCAATTAATTTATTATTCATTTTCTTTATTTTTTTAATTTATTATTTAACTGTTATATAGCATTTAATGAAAATAATTGTACACTTCTATATTACCAAGTTGTTTAGCATATATGTCAAATACTTTTTTAAAAATTTTTGATATATAAATAAAATGAATTGTTTATAATAATTTACGAATAATTTTATTTTTGTTTTATTTAATTTAAGGTCTTCAGTCTGCAATGGAGATTACAAAATCTTTTATTCTTCCCATGGTTGTCTCTCAAAAATATATCAGTGTTGAAAAAGCTGTATACCTATCAAGATTAGAAGTTGAACACCAGGTACTCTTTTTTGAAATTGGATCATCAGTTTCTTATTTTTTATATTTCAAAAATTTTAACTAAAGCAAAAATATTTGTTTTGTTAGATAACTAAATGGGGAAATGTAGAATTTGCTCATGAATTAGAAAAGCAGAATCAAACTATATTTCTTGCAGCTGGAATACTATTTTATCATTTTACAGCTGGGATACATGATTCGTTTGAATGGAATAATAAAATTTCATAAAATTATTTATTCCACACAACGTGGTCAACAACAGAAACTTATTGAGGATATGTTTACAGTTATGTATGCTGAAAATACAGATACAAGATATTGCTGATGGCAACATAGCTGATAGCAAGATAGCTGATGGAGGAATTTCTTAATCATTTATGAATAGATGTTTTCTAGTTATTTTAATAGATTTTCTTAATACCAAAAATAATAAAAAAACATTTAAATTTTTAAAAATTTTTTAATTTAATAAAGCTTTGTATCACATTTTTATGATTATGTGTACTTTTCTGCCATATTTATTTGCATAACTAAAAATTATAGTTTAATAAATAATTACTTTTCATTTATTTTTATACACGCTTTCTTTAAAATTATGCAATTCATAAAGTGTGTAAATTTTAAAAATTCAAATTTTGTATTAAACTTGTTATAGAAATAGTTTTTAAATTTAGTTCCTACTTTATTTAAAAATAATTAAAAATCAATGGATTCGTGATCAATGGATTATGGAATAGATAATAATGCAAGTTCCTGATACTGCATCTCCGATTAGTTTTGGTAAAAACAAAAGGATTTGTAAATTACTCATTAATTCTTTGTAATTATAGTGTAAGCTTTTATAAATATTTCTTTTTAGTAATTGCAGTATTTGCATGTTTGAAATAAAAAAGTAGATTTAAATGGACAAAGCTATAAAAAGAAAGATTTTTATATCTAAAATACTTTGTTACTATATTTCAAGTTTATTTTTGTTAAAGCTCATGCACCTGTAAGTCGCACACTATTAATAACCTATGGAGTTTCGTCAGCCACTGCCTCACTTTTACTTTCCAAATATCATTCTGAGTTTACTCTCAATTGGAGAAATGTTGTTGAGCATAAACAGGTTGTTTGAATTTTACTTAATAATGATGATGATGATCATTAGCTTCATTATCAACCTTATCATTGTTGTTATTTTATAACATAATCATTAGTGTCATCATCATTATCATCATTATTATTATTTTATATCATTATTATTAGCATCAAACATCTGAACTAAAATATGTTTGTTTAGGTTTGGAGAATAATAACATCACAATTTATTTGTGATAGTTATTTTGATTCTATATGCACTTGTGTTATGGTTTATAATCTTTTGGTGCTTGAAAGGAGATGGGGAACAAGAAAGTACCTTGTAAGAATACTCTTATAAATTTAGAAACAGTTGTGTTAAGTTTTTGTTTTTATTCACTATCAGACTTAAAGTTAGATTTTATTAGGTCCTTATTTTTATTTGATAATTATTTTGCCAAAGCACAGATTGCCACAGTACAAAATTACTTTTTGTTTTACTTTTTGATGCATTACATCTTAAGGTTTAATTTAAAGATGATTTATATCAGCCAAACCAACCAAAATATTAATGATATTTTAGATCAGGATTATTTTTCATACTGGTATTTTGATAAGTCATTTAACTTGAATTTTTTCAGCAAGATGAAACTAACTTGAAACAAATAAATAGAATGACTTTACATTTCATTTATTTGTTTTAACAACAATTAATCAACTTTTATATATGATGACAGTTATTATTTTTCTTTCTTTACTACAGATCGGAAAATAAATTGCAATTTAATAGCATTTGGCAACAACATAAAGTTTCAGAAGCTTTAGATCTGTACTGAAATTGATCTATCTGTAGTACTTATCATAGTATTGGTTTCAACAAAAATTTAAAATAAATAAATGTATATATATGTATATATATTTTTATTCAAAGAAAGAAAAAAAAAATACATAGACCCATCTCTCCCTAGACTTCTCTCTGTAAATTTATGATAAAAGACTTGCATGATTAAGTAAATTTTTCATTTTTTAACCTTCAATGTTAGCATACAAATTTGACTGTAATGTATAATTTTTTAACTTTTAATGTAAGCGTACAAATTTGAGTGTATTGTATAATTTTTTAATGTTCAATATTAGCGTACAAATTTGAGTATGCTTTATAATTTTTTAACTTGCAATGTTAGCGTACAAATTGGACTGTAATATATAATTTTTTTAACATTCAATTTTAGCGTACAAATTTGAGTGTAACGTATAGTTTTTTAACTTTTAATGTTAGCGCACAAATTTGAGTGTAACGTATAATTTTTTAACTTTCAATGTTAGTGTACAAATTTCAATGTTAGTGTACAAATTTCAATGTTAGTGTACAAATTTAAGTATACTGTATAATATTTTAGTTTACAGTCACAATCAATAGTTTAGAACATTTTAAAAATTTGTAGAAAGTTTAAAATATTTGTTAAATTTTTTTTTATTCAAAATTTTGATTAATTAATATTATATACAGAGATATTTTACGTTTTAAGCCACAAAATTTGCTTTAGTCATAGTTTGTTGTTATTTTAGCAAAAAATTAATATATTAGTTATTGGAAAACTTATGAGTTAACAACAGAAAAATATGCTCAGATTGCTGTTCTATGTGAACAAGTATTGACATTATGTAAAAGCATATACGTTTGCCAGTGCTTCTAAAGTTTTGCCTCAAATAAATTCCACTGGTCAAAAGAAGCAACTTTAAGTTTTAAACCAATTCTTTATAAGTCATTCAACATTACACATAAAGAGATCATAAAAGGAGATAATCATTGGTTCATCAATAAAAGAACATGATTGTCTCAATTTAAAAAACATCTTGTTTAAAACAGTTGTGTCATTTTTAAAAACAAAAATGTAGTTAATGCATTTGATTTTAACTAATATTTAAAGCGATATATTCAAATTGAAAGCATAATTTTGTTCACATCGCCTCACTATTGTAGTGATATAGTTAAGATGGTTTTGAAAAAAATTTAAGTATTTTACTTGGTGCAAATCTTATTGTTATAATATGATAAAGATTATTTTAGTTTCTTAAAAATTTATTAAAAGACTGTTATTTCTATCCTACTTTTTCTGTTGATATTTCTTTAAATTTTTTTATTAGACTTGTAGATTTTTTTTATTATTGTTATTGTTGTTATAATTTTTTATTATTCTTTTTAAGTTTTTATAATTTTTTTTTTCTATTTTCAAGTTTCTTAGCCTATTTAAAATATCCTTAAAAAATTTGGTGTGTTAATGATTTAAAAATATATATTTTTTAATATTAAACCATGATAATATTAATTTAATATTAAAAAATATATATTTTTAAATCATAGCTTTTATTTTTATAATTTTTATAAATCGAACAATTTTCATAAAAATCATATTAAAAATGAATAAAAATACTATAAAAAGAAAAGGATAATACTAACTATAAAATATTAATATGCAATGAAAATATAACTATGAAATAGTATAATGTATCATTTTTTTAATTTATTATTGTTAATTTAGTCATGGCTTCTTTCAATGTGGTTTATGTCTCTTGGATTAAACTTTATTTTATATAAACTGGCATTTAATAACATTGATATTGCTCCATGTGGACTGTATCTTTTTATTTTTCCATGTTTAAAATATTTGTATATTTTTTTATTTGTCTAAACTTTATATTAAAATGTAACAACTTTATTGACAGAAATTATATATATGAATGTGTATGTGTGTGTATGTGTGTGTATATATGTGTGTATGTGTGTGATATGTGTGTGTATGTGTGTGATATATATGTGTATGTGTGTGATATATATGTGTGTATGTGTGTGTATGTGTATATATGTGTGTGTATGTGTGTGATATATATGTGTATGTATATGTGTGATATATGTGTGTGTATGTGTATGTATATATGTGTGTGTATGTGTGTGTATATGTGTGTGTATATATGTGTGTATGTGTGTGATATATGTGTGTATATGTGTGATATATATGTGCGTGTATGTGTGTGATATATATGTTAAGCACAAATGTTAAAATTGCTTATTTCATGAAATGTACAATTTTTTGCTATATATATATATATATAGTCAGTTAATGTAAGTAGATTGAATATATATTGTTTATAATAAGTATAACTATTTGAAAACAACAACAGTTCAATGTCATATAATCCACACAATAACACTATCCAGTTCACAAAATGAGCAAAAAATTGCATTTTTTAAATCCAAAATTTCATTTAAGTTCAAACCTTCACTTCACTCATCACAGCTCAGAAATTTAAGGTTTAAGTTTACTATCAGAGTACCCCAAAAATGTTAATATTTATAGTAAGTGGGGCATCTGGACACTTCATTTTCATATTTAGAAAAATCTAGGAGGTATCACATTTTTAGGAAATTGAGATAATGATAAATCATTTTAAAATTGTTTATACTAATGTATTTTTATTGTCTTTTTGAATGAATTTACATATGTTTTTAACTTAGATTAAAAAAATTTACTATAAATATGTTTATCAATAACTTAGTTTCAAATACAAAGAACACAGTGATTACCTCTCTGCAATAGTCTTACGCATCTTTATAACTTTGTGTAAAACTCTCAATTAAAATTGAATAGTTTGGGTCAAGTTTATAGCCAAAGACACCATGAACAAACCTTATTAATCTTTCTCATTGTTTCCAAGAGAGGATACAGTTTAACAGGCATCAACTCAAGTTTGTTGGCAGTCTCTTCATGTGTTTCTCTCTTCATGTGTCTCTTTCTTCATGTGCTTCAAGTCTCTCTCTTCATGTGTTTCCTTCAAATGTTCCTCCATGGTAATCTTTTGTGAAGGCATTCAATGCTCTTGACCTAATCTATAAAGAGACCAAAACTGCATTATAAATTCTGCCACATGGTTAACAAATCCCATCAGAAGATGAAGTTCTGGTAATGGAACTTCTCTTATTAAACTTAGGGATTTGTGATCTTGAACAGACAAGGATTAATGACTAATATATGGAAACAATATTTTTTTTTTTTAAATGATAAATTTGTGATGAATGATATATTTTTAAAATATTTACAATATACCTATTTATTTATACCTTATATTCCTTCATTTTTTTCACAGATCCCGCAGACAAATATGGTTCATAGTATTCATACAAAATATGATAACATCATACAGTTCATAGCAATCATTCAAAGATTGAAATGTTCTAAACTCTCAGGTAGTTCAGAAGAACCTTTACACCATGCACAGACATTCTTTCCTACATAAGCCTAGAATTTAATATAATAATTCAATTTATAAATATATGTTGGGTAAAAAAAACCTTTTCCTAGTATAGTGTTTACCTTATATTTCTTATCTTAAATTTATTTAAAAACAACATACCGAAATTCCTAGTAATATGTTGAATAACTTCATGTCAGAAGCCAATGAGTAGTTGCGTTTATGCAACTTCAATCTTTTCACTATCCTTGTCATGTTAGAGATTACCCTTTCAAAATAAGCTAAAACAAGTGACGTATTTCCTCCTGACTATGATCCTATGGAGCTGCTATCTTCTGCCCTGTCCTTGGTTGGATCAAACAGATTTACTTTTACTTTCAATGATCCTTTGCCTATAAATATATATCTATATACATACAGACATACATATTTGTATATAAATATGTAAAAATAATATTTTCAAAAATATGTTTTCAAAAAGTTGATTATTAAAATGTAAATATAAATACCTGAATCTATTGCAAATATGTTTTGTGGAACCTGCCCTTGATATTTCATTACAAAATCCAGAAATGTTGTAATATCTTCAATATATCTCAATATATCAATAAGTCTCTCTTCACAGCAAGATTAAGTATTTAATTAATTAAAATATATAAATATTAAATCTCTCAGTAACAGCAGATGATCTTTTGAAAATGTGCATGATCTCCTTTAAAATGATATTCTTTACTCTCCTTTGAGAGCAGAGAAACTGTAGATTTAATATATTAGGTATCTATAATAATATATGAATATCTATATTACAATATAGGTATAGGTACCTATAATAATAATTATTATTATTATTATAGGTAATTAGCATATTTAAAAAATAATTATTTTTATTACAAAATGTTTTTTTGACCAACTTTGAGTATTCTAATGATATTTATGTATAAATTTTAGGATAAAGACCTTGGAAAGTTGATAAATGAATATTTTTTTTGTATAAATATTAGATTAAAGACCTTGAAAGGTTGGTATATGAATATTTTTAAAAATAAACTTAAGTTTTCTGTCAGTATATTTAGTTTTTTTAGATATAAAAAAAATGACTTTTTAGCAAATTTTCAAGGTCAATTTTCTAAAAATGTGATACCTCCCAGATTTTTCTAAATATGAAAATGAAGTGTCCAGATGCCCCACGTACTGTAATTATTACAGTACTATTTTTGGGGTACTCCAATAGTAAACTTAATCCTTAAATTTCTGAGCTGTGTCGTACTTCTTAATAAAACTTGTTTTTGATAGCATATAACATACTAATAAATAAGTGAGATGAATTTGTGATTCTCCAAAAATTAAATTTTACTTTAACTGTTTGTCAGTTATGGTCCAATCTTTGCCTTGCTAGTATTTTATCATAAGGAAATACCTAGCGGTAGTCAGAAAAACACATTTGGTTTTTTGTTTACTCGAAAAATGTTTACTTATTCTCTTGCATTACAGGTAGGCACTAATTTTTTTTGCTTTATTTAATTTGATTGCATCATCTAATTGATGCTTTTTTTTCATTCTATTATGTATTTTACTTATTTTACCCTAGCCCTAGCTCTGAACTGTCTAGAATTAGTATTGTGATTAAGTAGAAATGATTTTAATTTCCAATTTAACTTTTTATCTTTAAAAAATTAAAGTAGTAATTCTAATATTTAATTAATTCAAGTAATTCAATATTTTTAGTAATTCTAGTTTATTTAAGTTAAATTTAAGTTAAATAAAGTTTATATAAAAAAACAATTTTAGGTTAATATTAGATAAACTAGCTGGGGTGACCCGTAAAATACGGGTCTTTACCGAACCGACCATTTTTATACTTATCTATAGCTATCCGGACGTAAACTAAGGGTCTTAGTAAATCTATTCCACACCGACCTTTTCTATACTTATTCCTTACCTCAATATTTTTTTAAAACCGTTTAAAAATGTACATATAAAAAACTATACTTACTTTTTGATATGACAAAAACATTTCTGTTAAAACTTCAAACGATTTTAATATTATGCCGATTATAAAAATTTTAATAAGAAAAAACGTAAAAAAGACTACGAACTTAGAAAAATGCTAAAACATTCAACACGTGACGCCGTTAAAGTACGCCTTAGTTAACGTTCATAACATATACACATCTAATTAGATTTTATTTAAACTCAGTTGTTGCAAACTTGGTTTTGAATTTTTAATTACACTTCTTATGCGTCATAAATAATCTTAAATTCTAAATAGAAAATACGTTTATGGGCTAATTGGTAGACGCGCAACACTTAGACAGATATAGTCATCTTACCCCGGGAGTTCATACTCCAGTGACTTTTTTTTTCATCCCAACTTACAACAAAAGTAATTAAAAATAAATGTTATTATTGAAACAGTTTTAAACATTTCTTTCTATTTATCTTTGAACTTAACTTTATTCACTGCAAACATACTTTTGGTGTTTGTAAGCGTTATTTTACGTTTAGTGTTTGTAGGAATTATTTGCACGCACGTATTTTAAACAATTATTTTTACTGTTTCATCTAAAAATCTTATTTAATTTAGTTTAATAATTTCTTAAATATAATATATATAATATAATTTAAAATATTTTATTAACCATATTTAAATAAGTATCAAAACTCTTTCCTTTAATTTAAAAAGAATTTAAAATTAACGTAGGCTATAACGATATTTTACCCTTTCATCAACATTTATTTAAAAAGTAAATTTGGATATAGAAAAACGGGTTAAAGACTTATTATTTTAAATAAGTTAGGTTTATCTATTTAATGCTTTTCGTAAAAGCGTTTCTTTAAAGACTCTTAACAAATCATTCAAGCTGTTTTTACTGCCTAAGTTATTAAACCTGTTGTGTGTGCCAAAAATCGATACTTAATGCAAATGGAAACTTCGAGTGCTAATGGTGATTAAAGCATAAATGGTTCCTATTCATATATAATAAAAGGAAATATGAAAGACAAAGCAAAAATAATTTTTATATCCATTTAAACCAATAAATCCCAAAATAAAAAAATATAGATATTTACTTAAAAACATATTTTTCTTGATATAAAATAAAAATATAACCTTTAGTACAAATTACAAAAAAAAAAATTTATTCAACAGAGCTACTTATAATACAATTTAAATTGAATCATTGTTTCATAAATATTAAGCTGCTTGGCGGATTTCTTCATCCTCTACTTCTGCCATGTTTTTAAATGCAAGAGCAAATGGGTTTTCTTGATTAATTAATGTTTGCAAGAGTTGCATTAACTCATGTATACAACCATCATTACCAGGTTGTTCCATTCTGAATGACACTGCTGCATTAGGATCATAGATATACAGCTGACAATATTTGGGCAGACAACCTTCTGCAGGCCTTGAATTTCCAACACGATGCAAAATTTGCCCACAGACCCTAAAACAGAAAGGGCCATTATTTGAGGGAGGAGCTATTTCGGCCGTGAAGGAAGCAAAAGATAAAGAGGAATTATAACTCCTTATGTGTTTAAAAAAATTTTGATTTACAGCATGATCAACATGGTTTCCTGTCATTAAACCAGTCAACAATGGCGGATAAAGAGAAAGAGGAGCTAATACAACTTTTCCTGAATGGCAGCACAAAAAATGAGTTTCATTTAAAAACTTCTTTGCACTGCAATACTGACAATTATGGTTTAAATCTCCGAGGTAGTTACTCTCTATAGCAATATTATTTCTTGCTATGCGATGCATATTATACCTATTAAGTTCTCGTCTAGCCTGATTTCTTTCATTTTGATTACAATTTATTTCAGCTCGCCGGGGCTCATCTCTTTCAATTCGACGACTATTTATCTCAGCTCGCCGGGGCTCATCTCTTTTAATTCGACGACGATTTATCTCAGCTCGCCTGGGCTTATCTCTTTCATTTCGACGGCGATTTATCTCAGCTCGCCTAGCCTGCCTTCTTTCATTTTGACGAAGTCTAATAATTTCATTTCTTAAATTATTAGACATAATTAGGCATCAAAGGAGTGTGTAAAAATGATGCCTAATATAATAAAAGTTGAAGTTTCTTTTTTAAACTTATCTAAAATAAAGTGTAAGCAAATAATACAGAGCATAATACTATAATCTATTATATTCTACCATATATAGCATTGTGTTAAGATAACATAGTTTTATTAAAAACTTAAACTAAAGTTATAAATTAATGTAATATTTTCAACTAAGTATTGTTTATATATTTATGGTAGTTGTTATCAATTATTGACAAAATATTATAAGTATTTAATCAAAAAAAAAAACAAAAACAAATGTAATTTAAAAAACAAATTTTTTACATATAAGAACTCATAAATGAAGCAAATTAAAAAAATTTAAGGCCTGTCAACTCAGCAGGTACTGCTAGCATGGAAGGATAAAATGTAATCATCCATCAACAAAACCCTTTCATTACTTTGAAAGACATTTAACGCAAGATTTGCAATAAATAAATGCAAAACTACTAAAAGAACCTCTATAAACAATCATATATTTGCTTCAAGTGAAGAAACTTGGAAATATTGAAACTTCTTTTACTATTTTAATTTTTTTTTAGATATTTAATATTCTAAAGAAAAAGGGACAATAATTTAAGGCAAAAAAATTAAAATGTCTATACATATAATATATGTATAGACATTTTAATTCTATATATTTTATTGTGTGTGTGTGTGTCTATATATATATATATATATATATATATATATATATATATATATATATATATATATATATATATATATATATATATATATATATATATATATTGATGTACATACAAAACATTAAAATAATAATATAAAGAAAACATTCTCTATACAAAAAATCCTAAAAATTTAACAAAAGTTATTAAAACTTATGCTTCAACACGCTGTATACTTGCTTTTATATATATAAAAAAAATTTGAGTTAAACATATTAAATGAAGAAAATCGAAACTCTTAAAAATTTTAATGAGGAGGAGCTGTTAGTAAAGCCTGCTTTTTAACAAAATTTATTTATTGTCAAAAGCATACATTGTTAAGAACAGAGGATAACAACATTAAAACACATTTTTTAAACAATATTTTTTCAACACATTTTAGACATACACTAATTACAAACAGAATTAATTTATGTGTTTTATTATGACAATACACCACTCTGCTGGCGAGGACAATATTTTTGCTCTCAACAAAGCCAGGTCACATTATAGCAAAGTACACCACTTGGCTAGCGAGGTCAACAATCTTGCTGTAAACTAAGCCCAGTCACAACAATTTGAAACCATGCAAACAACATAATTATCACTTACAAACTATAAACATATTACATATAACACACCACAAACATTGAAACATTTCATATATTTACACACTTACAAAATATAAACCCATATAACCTTAACACATATATACACAATAAAACACAATATAAATAACACACATATATAGATAAATATATAAATTAAGAAAAATATATAAATTTGAAACTTTACAAATACAACCTTATTTTTGTTTTTTGAAATACCTCGTAATAAATGTTTAACAACTTTCAAAAACAAACTATCAAACAATCTGGTTTTTTATACGGATTTTTATAACTTCTTTTAAATAAGGTATTAAACGATCTTGTTCTTTAACATGTAACATTGAGTTGACCGTGTGAGATGCAAGTGTTTTAAACACTAACTTTATCAAGAGATTGACCTCTTGACCTTTGAAATGAGCAACGTCTTCTTGAGTCGTCTTTTAATTTAAAAATTAGAGATTAATTTTATAAATTAATAAATTTAAATACAATTGACAAAAGACTAAAATGCATGAT
Organism: Hydra vulgaris; assembly: GCF_022113875.1. Lineage (NCBI taxonomy): Eukaryota > Metazoa > Cnidaria > Hydrozoa > Anthoathecata > Hydridae > Hydra > Hydra vulgaris. Next base: position 18,721,534 of record NC_061159.1, on the reverse strand, counting down.
TTAAATAAATCACCTGACTTTAAAAGTTACTTTACTAATTCAATAATAACATAATGTTCATTCTTTACTACAGAAGTTATCAAATAAAAATTGTTGATCTTATCACTAATTAAGCTGATGAAACAAAGTTTTTGATCTCATTACTGATTAAGCAGATACTGGCAGATTATTAAGATTTGAAAGAACCCCATTAGGCGAGTTCAGAAGTAAAGCAATTTATGATAAAACTCAAAGGCCAAGTATGGTAAAAAAATCCGTGTAAAGGTGCACGAATGGTGAGCAGCAGCGTTAAGTTAAGTATTAATTATAAGCGATGTGAGATTCTGAGATAAATGTGAAATTTAGTATTCTGAAAATAATGGACCTGAGTACCAGGCAATATCTTTTTGCGATCATAAAATGACGTTTATTAATCAATATTTTTTGAATCTGTGTGTATAAATGTACTTGGACAATTTTATGTACATAATTGTATAGATTAAGTAATGTGTTTTAGATTTTTTTTTATTGTTAATAGTTATAATGAGTATAAAAAATTGGTTGAAATAAATGTACATATTTTTGGTTGAAACAATTGTACATATTTTTGGTTGAAACAAATGTACATATTTTTGATTGAAACAACTGTACATATTTTGTTGAAGCTGCAAGAGGTTATAATGGTATTTATTTAAATTAGGTATTTATGAGTTGAGATGTGGTTGTGGTTTAGATGTGATATGGTTTAGGGTGTTCTTATTTATTAGAGGATCTAATAGATTTTATAACAAAAGCTACTGAAGCTGATGATGAATCTGACAAAATATTTTTGGATTTTGCTTAACTATTTGGTTCTGTATGATTAAAGTTAAACTTGTAAAATTTGTTGGTACATGTTTAGAGCATAATTTTGATTGCTGGTACATGTTTCAAACATAACTTGGATTTCTTGTAATAATAAAAAGGCATTATTTTCATCTTTTTTAAGAAAGTTCTTTTAAAAAAGATGAAAAATATGATTACCATTAAAGTCTTCCCACGAGATGTGTGCGGTTTTCCATCACGTTTGTTCACAAAAAAAGTTTTTTATTTCAACAACTTCAACAACTGGTCACAGCTGTTTGCAAGTTTTATATATTAACCATTTCAATACTTTGCGAAGAAAACTAAGTTTCAAAAACAAAGAAAGCTATCAATAGGGAGTTAAAATAAATTTAATAGAAAATAATAATAATGATTTAAATAATTTATGTACTGCTTTTTTTTTTATTTCTATAGGGTGCTTGTTATTTTCAGCAACAAAATTGGATAAGACAAAGCAAAAAAAAAAAACTGTTTAAAGTCCCATTAATAAGACTAATTTTCCTATTTTTAGAATCCAAGCATGGAAGATATGTGTTGGATTAGCACCATCATCTTTAATTAATGATTTTAGGTGGTTTAATATTAATAAATCTTTGAGAGTTAACAGGAGAATTGCCCTTCCTAACTTTAAGAGTTGTGTGTTGACAAATCAAGCCATTAAAAAAATTTCTATTGAAGCTAATCGATTGAAAGATACGGATTTGCTTTTAAGCGCAAAAAAATTCAAGAACCAAACAAGAAAAACCTTTGTGCTCTTAATATGGCTTTGAAATGTCACAATATCATTTGTGCTAAAATGTTGATTGTATAATTTTGTTTTTTCAAGACAATATATCAACTGTAAAAATTAGGGAATAAGGAAGACATCTTTCATTCGGTATTATCCCCTAATATATCGACTGTAAAAATTAGGGAATAAGGAAGACACCTTTCATTAGGCATTATCCCCTTTCAGTTTTCAAGTTAAATTTACCTTTTTATTGTAAATTTATATATTACTTATTATCAATAAATAATAGCACCCCAAGCCATGAGCTATGCAGCCCTGCTTATTAATCCAAACTTGTAAATTAGGGCTTCTATGAGGCCTTAACAAAGCATTCCAAAAACACTAACAAGGGCACCATCCATGCGCAACATGGCAATGGTAATACTCTGTTGTTTTACAAATTTTGTAGCCTCTCTGAAAGTTACCACAGAGTTTAGGAAACCTTACTACCAGCCAACCTCAGAACCACTAAACTGAGTTTAAAAGCTGTACCCTCATTAGAAGATAACAAGAAGAGTTGCATAGCCACTATACAGGATGCAAAAGCAAAAATCTATGAATGAGTCAAGAAGATCCAGCATTTGTCATCTTAGGCAGGACACAATTTAACATATGTTTACATCTATGCCAGCCGGAAGTTAAAGAAGAACCGTGAGGCTGGTAAATTGAATTATCCTGCTTACCTCTGTAGTCTTTGCAAAGGAGGCCCTCTATAAAATACTAGCATTTTGCAGTTAGTATCTTCCCAAGAAATGTATTTTTATCAAGACAACATCTCACCATAACCTTTACTCAACCAAGAATCCCAAGACAGGAGATTCTTAAATTAGAGTTTACTTCTGTTAGCTTTTGCTTAGAAAGGCGAATCCTGCAAGACATCAGGACATGGGGAAGGTAATACTAAATTACATCTTACCAGCACCAGGATCATAGTAACTTATGAATGAGCAACACTGTGCCAGAGATTTACACAGAACATATATATACATATATTAACTTACTGGTGAGTGAACACCATGCCAGAGGTTCACACAGAACACAAATGTACATATGGATATTGACATCAAGCATAGAAATTTCTTAATAGTCTTTAATGAGGATAAAATATTAAACATTAAATAAAGAGGCATACAAACTATTTTTATCTTGTCCTCTTTTTAGGAGACAGGGGGATAACCTGCTTTACAACACGCCAAATTGTAGTGCATTCAACCATGTAAATTGTTGCAATGTCTGCATGAGACATACCACTTTTAGCAAGACATTGAATGTATGCTTTTTCTTCTTTACTAAGTTGCCGAATCTTAGTCATGATTTTCACTGAATTAACTGTTTAAGCTACAAAGTTGTCTATATAAATATATTTATACCTAAATTTAAAAATATAAGGTAATAACACTGAGCCTACTGGCGTGGAAACATTGATTGTGTAAAATTGTGCCTTGTTGCAAGACTTTTTGCCAGCACTGTATATATATATATATTTTATATAAAGTATATATATATATATTTTATATAATATATATATTTTATATAATATATATATTTTATATAATATATATATATTTTATATAATAAATATTTATATTTTATATAGTATATATATATTTTATATAATATATATATATATACATATATATATATATATATATTTTATATAATATGTATATATATATATATATATATATATATATATATATATATATATATATATATATATATATATGTATATATATATATATATATATATATATATATATATATATACATATATATATATATATATGTATATATATGTATATATATATATATATATATATATATATATTTTATATAATATATTGATATTTTATTATATTGATATAGTCATAGCTTTAAATTGCTTTTCCAGTTTTTTAAATAGTTTAGTTAAGCTTTTATTTTTTATTAGATTTGTAGAACAAAGAAATCTCTACTATTGGCTGGTTGTGGAATTGTGAGTATTTATTAAAATAAAATTCTGATAATTTCAATAGGGCTTTTTTTTTAAACATTCTTTTTTTAATTAAAACGTGAACAGGTATATTAACTATTTAAAAAAAAACTTTAAACTATTTATATATTTTGTTTTCTTATGTTAATACGCAAAAGCAAAGTAAACAGTTAATTTGTTTAATATCACATTTGTTGTGACAAAAGTAAATAATATCATTGAAACCTTTTATAGTAAAATTTTTTTTGTTTTATAGTTTTAAAAATTCTGATATGATATTTCATCATATAAACAGTTTTTTATTATCTATTTTAGTTGTAAAAGTTCAAATCTAGAAAAAGTTTTCCTATCTTCCACTGATATAGTAAAAATAATTAAAACTGCTTTTTAAAATATTTCTTCTGCATTCAGATCTGGTTTTAAAAACTTTTTTAGCTATTTTTGATCTCATTTCCTAATCATCATGGTCATTCAAATCTTGTTGTTAAATTGATTTTCTTTATTAAAAACATTAAGATCTAACATTCTTTATCAGATGAATTTAATCAATGTTTCTTCTTTTAATAGTTCTATTTTCAAATAGCTTTTTAACAAGTTGAATTGATAGATTATTTTCATCAAGTTTTTTCAATCACAATTTTAGAACCCAAAAGATAAGTATCTTATTTTGAAAAAGCTGTAATTGTTAAGCTGTTTTAAAGCAACACAAAGTTCACTAATGTCACTAAAACTATTTTTTCTTCTATTCGGACCTACAAAAAAATGGTCAAACATTTTAGTAGTACTTCTCCATATTGCGCTTTAATCTCGAACTAAAGCTTTTTAAAACTTTTCAATAATATTTGGTTTTTCATCATTGTTCACTGGTGATTTATGAGTTTGACATTTAAACCTGAACATGTTCGACTGGATTAATTCTAAGCATAAAATGTTTGACTTGATTCAAGACAACAACTTAAAAATGTATAACTCAATTTGAAACCTAAGAAATAAAAAAAGAGGAAAAAAGTAATCCTTTTTGTTTTTCCTTTTGTGTTTGAGAATAATTTTTTTTTTTTAATTATGGCCTTTTTACATTAATTTTGTATTTAAATATGTCATTGAGAAAATAAAGAAAATATATTTACTCTACATTTTATATTCAAAAAGTAATAAAAACTTATTGGCAAATTTTATCACTCCCTGTCCTGTTTCCATTGTTGGATTAAGGTGGGGGCTAGGGAAGGGGCTCCTAGCCCACCCAGCCCCCTCAGTTTTAAAGGCCCCAATTCAAAAAAAAAATCTTTTTTAATGAAACTCTGAAGATAAAATCTTTGATTTATGACATGGAAAGGGGCCTCCTGCTTAAAGTAACCCCAAAAAGTCCTAATATGCCACTGGCTGTTTCGGATCAGTAACTTTTTTATTAAAAAAAAAATTATTATTAAAAAACTTTTTTTTAAAAAATATAAATGCGCATTCCTTTACTCAACTTTTAAATTTCATGGGGAAGTTCAAAAAATTATCTCAAGTTTTTTTATTTTTAGATTTAATCTCATCATTGGTGAGAAAGAAAGAAAAAAAAACCCTTTAGAGTTCAAAATTGACAACAAACTCATACATTGTAGTATGTCTAGATAGAATTTGTCAAATTCAAGAAGGATTAAAACTTAAAAAAAGTCTAGGTATATTGGATTCAATTGGCTAAAAGTTGAAAGCTTGAAACAGTTTCAAATTGAACATATTTCAAATCAATTGAAATAGCAATATTAAGCACAAAGAGTTTACTCTTTTGGTTCAAAAAAGCTTGACTCAAATAAGCTGGCATACTTTTGCCTTAAGTTTGGAGTTTAGGTTTAGTATATTTACCTAAAAAAAGTAAATCTCTGAAAAAGTATAGAGTTAATTATAAAGCTTTGCACATTGGTTAGAGTTCTGACTTGATACCAAAAAGTCTGAGGTTTAATGCTGGCTCTGGCCAGATAAGTAGCGTTGATAAGGAAGGAGGTGTAAACTTCCAAGTTATATGCTCTTTCACAGTGCTCTGTGAAAAAGCCATAAGGACTTCTGGGAGCACTTTTACAGCCACACACGCACATGCACACGCACACAAAATATTTGCATAGAAAGTATTCAAACGTTTTATATAAAAGAAGTAGTCAAAAGATGAAGTCTTTTAAACATTTTTATGTCAGATCTTTGTAATTTTTAGTAACATTTGAACATTTTATTTTTAGCAATAAATTGAACAAATCATAGTAAACTGGACAAATCATTTTCAAAGTTTTTTGTAGTATTATTGACTGTTTATTTTAAAACAAATAATAATGAAATTATTTGTTTATTATTAATTTTAAAATAAATAAAAATGTACTTTATATGTTTTAATATTATTACTTTATAATATCAAGTTATGTCAAATAAATTTCTTAGTTTTTTATTTTTACCATATTTTATCATTAGATATCAGGCCTAATATATCGTTGGAATATTTTCAAAATCCAACAATGGCGTCTTGTTCCTGAATCTATATATTCATTTTTGTATTCTTTTTATTCCTATTTCCTTCCAAGGGAGGAGTCTCTTCCTTCCAAGAGAGTTTTTATTGGAGCTACACCTGAAATTCATGAAGATATATTATATGACTATGCCATTAAAAAGCAAAATTTTACGCGGAGATATGTGAGTATTTTTTGTTAAATTTGTCAACAAATTTTTTTCTTAGTTTTTTTAATTTTTTACTATGAAGTTCTAGTCACGACATTAAACTGAACCTATGAATAGTATATATTTTGGTGGAACAGGTGAGGCTTTTTAGTTGTTATGAAAGCATCTCACTTGAGAGAGGAAAAACACTGATATATTAATTTAGTTATTGGTAAGGATAGGGGGAGCTTGTAGTCCATTCTTCCAGTGGGGAGGATGAGTTTAAGCTCCCTTTAACCTTAAAACAGGTTAGTGTTAGGCACCCAATTGCGTTAATTTACTAAAATAATAAAAAAATAATAATTATTTTATTTAAAAAAAATATTATTTACTAAGTTATATTTAATATTAAAATAAATTTTTTATCATTAGGTTGCTAGGGATCAGATACATCAAGGATATTCTGATGTAGTTAACCCATCCTTTTCTCAGTTGTTCCAACAAGGTCAGCCTGTTGAGGCATCAAATGTTAATCCTGTTCAAACACCTTCAGAAGAAAAGGTATGGAGAACTTTTATAATTTTTTTTTAAAAAGCTTTTTTACAATTTATATTTATGAATATTTTTAAAAATTTATGTTTAAAAGGAGATTTTTATAATTTTTTTTTTTGTTTGATTTATTTTTTTGCTTAAGATTGAGAAATTTTTTATTTGAAATCTTTTAAACCAAATAAAATAACCAAATAAAAAAAGTAATTTATGCTGCTTGGTACTTTAACTATTGTAATATGTTCTTCTTTAACTGTCCTTGTCATTGTTATTGTCTTTTCTAACATCAGAACCAATACATTGTAATTTAAAAATTTTGCTTTTTTTCCCAATTACATTTTTTTGTCCGATATGAACTCTTTCTTGCTCTACTTTTTTCTTATCAAGCATATTTGATTCATTTAGTATAACCATGTCTTTTAAAGCAGTATTAACAATAGCAATAGTCAGCAACTGACGCAATTTTTTCTGTTTCAGTTTTCTTAAAATAGAGGTGTAGGTATGATCAAGTTGTCTGAAAATGTTTTTTGTGTTGCTTTTGTCCAACAAATGCATTCCATTCATTCATTAGCACTTTACTTTAAAAATACATTTGCATTTTTGCATTTAAATGATGTACTTTAAAAGTACATCTGCATTTTTGCATTTAAATGTTAAGTATCTGTATTACTGCAAGTATAAAATGCTGCCATGAGTTGCTTTTTATTATTAACATAATTATATACTACTTTTTATTAATAAAAAATAAGATATATACATTATTATTATAATGCAGTCGTCGCATATTGGTTAGAGTTCTGACTGAGAACCAGACGCACATTGGTTAGGGTTCTGACTCAGAATGACGCTGGCTCTAGCCCAATAAGCAAACTTGGTAAGAAAGGAGATATATAATATGTAAAGACATTATAAAAGTTCACATTTTCTGGTAAAATATATGTTAAAGAGTTTTTACAAAAACTTACTAAATCACATGGTAGGAAACCTATGTTCTCACCTGATTTAGCTTCAAACCATTATAGTTAACTGGATATGGATTGGTATAAGAAAAAATGACATTAAAGTTGTGCCTAAAATAGCAAAAAACATTTAACCAGAATTGAGAGTTATTGAAAAGTAATAAATGAATAATAACAAAAAAGTTTTGCAGAAATTTTTATATGGAAAGGTCATTTAATAAAGTATTAAATAGTTTTGATTTTTTTTTTTTTTTATGCACTCAAGCTTGTGGGTCACCATCAAAACAAAAGCTCGGAATTTTATTAGGTGCCCGCAAGAATAAATAAGTTTGTTTAACATATTTAATCTTCTTATAATAATGTATAGAAATTATCACTTAGTTCTAAATAAAAATTGATGAGTCCCTTTTTTTAGTACTTTTTCTATTTTTACATTAATTTCGTGTGCACGATAAGTTCTGTTTTAAAATTTCGTGAATTTCTTATTTTTCACACTTTGCTTAGTTCTACTGCGTTTATGTTATGTACATGCTTTAGTTCTACTTTTACATTAATTTTGTGTTCACGTTTTAGTTCTATTTTAAAGATAAAATTATTTAATTTGGTCAGAATTTCAACCTACAAGAAATTAGGCTAATTAATTTGACCTTATTAATTTAATTACTAATGTATTTAGCGTCAGAATTGTGGAAAAAACTGCACTTTTAAGAGTGTAAATATTTTTGCATTAACCTGCTTTGATTACGAAGGCAAGTGTTTTTACATCAAATTTAAAAAGCTTGTACGCTTTGGTTGCAGAACCATATGGTTTTAGGTTATTTAAAAGTAAAAGTAAACTAATATTGGATAAAAGAAAAAAGAAAATACCAGCTGAAAAAGCTTAAAAGTATTTGAAAAAAATACTTTTAAGCTTATTTCTTTTAAAAGAAAAAAGTATCATTGCACATCTTATTATCAACATCTGACATCAAACATTAATATCTGACATCAAACATTAACATCTGACATTAAACATTAACATCTGACATTAAACATTAACATCTGACATTAAATATTAACATCTGACATTAAACATTAATATCTGACATCAAACATTAACATCTGACATTAAACATTAACATCTGACATTAAACATTAACATCTGACATTAAATATTAACATCTGACATTAAACATTAATATCTGAATATCAACATCTGACATCAAACATTAATATCTGAATATCAGCTAAAAGAAAAAACGAACTAATTGTAATTCTGATAATATATTTAATCTTTTTGGTACAATAAATAATGGGTATGTACTAGAATTCATTGATTCATTTAAATTTGATGAAACCTAATCAGTGTTTCTTTGGATAGAACTAAAACATTTAGTTCTATCCAAAGAGAGAATAAAGAATATGAAAAAAGCAATTTTATCACAATCTTTAGAACAAAGAAATGAAAAAATGTTTGACATCTTTAAACTTTAGTTTTATTACTAATAGACAAAAAAGTATATTTCCTGCCTCAATTTTGAATAGAGTTTTAAAAAACAATAAAAATAACTTTTACAACCAAGCTTGTAAATGGGGTAAAATAAATGAAAATACTGCAATTAAAAAAACTGAAAATATGAAAAATGTACTAGCAACAAAATTTGGATTTATCATTAATCCAAAATGGCTTTTTGAATTCTCTTGATCCTTATTCAAAAAAAAGTTTAAATATAGCCGAAGCTTGCCAGAATAAAACATTTTCCCCTGCTGTTAATGATAAAACAACGCTTAAACAAAATCGTGTTTGTTTTTATCAATGTCAAGGCAATATGGCATTATTAGAGACTTTATTGTTTATATGGAAAAAAATGTTTTTATTGAGAGTAAATTTCTTTAAAAACAATCGAAAAAAACTCTTTAAGTAGATTTAACTATGTTTTAATTTGAGTTCATGCGAGAAAGTATTTATCTGGAGCAAGTAGTGCCAAAAGTCAACTGGCAAAGGTTTGCTAAATAACAACTAACTATCCAAGTTATTTAATAGTTTCTGGCGCCATAGACAATTTAAATGGTGTTTTTAAAATTTGATAATTTTTTATTTGCTGTATTGCTCTTTCTACATGAATCATCAACAATCAAGGCTGAGTTGAGCTTTTCCATTTAGAAATGGTGGTATATTTAATGAAATATTTTCTAGTAAATCATCACTAATATTGAAACCTTTATCTGCCATAACACCGTCTCCTGGTTCAGGTAGGTTATGTATGTCACAATCTTTATTAATTTGTCTGACCACAGTATAAATCAGAGACACAGTATAAATCAGAGACAAAAGGACCACAGTATAAATCAGAGACAAAAGTTATGGTTCCATTAGGTGCTATTTCAATTAATCCCTTTCCTGTATTTTTATGAATATAACGAAAAAAAGTTACAGACCTTCGAAAAAAAAGTTACAGACCTTCAAAAAAAAAGTTACAGACCTTCGAAAAAAAAGTTACAGACCTTCGAAAAAAAGTTACAGACCTTCGAAAAAAGTTACACACCTTCAAAAAAAAATTACAGACCTTCGAAAAAATGTATTTCAATAAACTTCAAGTGCAGTCTAAAATTTTGTCGATTCATATTTTTCCTTAAAACATTTTAGCATTGTTCCTTTCACAGTTGTCCAAATTGATAGCATACACATTTGAGAATACAAAAAATCCATGACACTATGATATTATTAATATGACTTGAGGATATGTCAAAGTGTAACGCCATGTCTTCAACTAAAAAGCCAAGTCGAAATCTTGTTAGAACTAAAAATTATGATTCTAAATTATGTCCTCTTTCCTTTTTATTGTACTTAAAACCTGTTGTTTTTTCAATGTTTGTATTAGACCCCAATAAATAAGATTGCTTGCGGAAGGTTCTAAATATTTTAATAGAACTTTAAATAGGTTATATGATTTGAAACTAGTATAAAATTTAAAGTGTGCTTGATTATGTTTAAATCTGTCAGTTGTAAATTTTATTTGATTGATAGTGTGATTTTGGTTCATAATAATTTTTTTCGATTTTTTTTTTCTTCTAGTTTTTATAATGTTCAGTTTGTCCTCGTGAGAATAATTTTTTCAATGTTCAGTTCACTTTTCAGGCTCGGTTTCTTCAAATAAGATATATCTTTTTTTTTTTTCAATTTCGTCTATTTTTCTTTTATATCCAATCGAATTATTTACTGTGGTTCTTGGTTTGGTTTTTTCTGAAGAAATTTTGAATTTCTGAAGAAATTCGATGAGAAGGAACAAAGTTTATCCAACTAATAAAAGATTTTTTTTTTAACCTTATCCCAAGGGAAAGTTAGTTTCTTTTGGGATAAGGTTAAATAATAAATTTTTTTTTTTGAATTTTTTTTTTAACTGAATTATTGTTGCATAATGGAACACAGCAAATTATGCAACCATGATACTTTGATGTTGTTATTTTTTGCTCGACAGTAATATTTTCTTGAATGGAATGAGTTATTAGTTTTTCACCAGATATTTTATTATTTGAAATCCTTTTGAAAACACTTTTTAAATTAAAATATTTGACTGCTTTTTGAAAAAAAAACTTAAACGCTTATTTGTTTATTTTTATGATGAGTACGAAGAACGAAATGCATGACGATTTTTTTCTTTTGGGAGAGCGGTCTATTGTCGAGTTTATTCTGTAAATAATGGGTCATAAAAACTATAATCTTAAACTTTTTAATAGTTTTTTGCATTTATGAATTTTTTGAGTTACGCAAAAAATAATCAGTTTTATATATTCAAATTTGGTAATGTACTTTTTCTCTTTTTGTGCTTATCGTTTTTAAAAAATTTAAAAGGTCGTTTTAAATAATAACTGTTTTATCAGAGCCGTTGCAGTTCAAGTGACGTAAAAATATGTTTCTATTATAGAAAGCCATTATATAAAAAGTAGTGTTAGTAAGTGTTAGTAAACAAGTTCATTGACACGCTAAGACATTTGTATGGTGTCAATTTGGCTGTCAACTAGAAATGTTTTTTTTTATTTCATTACATTTTATTTTTATTTATCCTACAGTTTCTATTCACCCATTTTTATGGTGCTTGGTATTTGTTGTAAATAAATATTTTAAAATGAAATAAAAAATATATAATTTTATCAATATTGTTATATATAATTATATGTAATAGAATCATATATATTAGAAATATATACAATTCTATTATGTTCTATTTATTTAGATTAAAACTCTTGTCGATATGGGGTTTAGTCGTGCAGATGTTGTTCATGCACTTTTAAGTTCAAATGAAGATTTGCAAGCCGCTACCTCCTTACTGTTATCTTCTACTTCCTCTTCATAATTCGCTTATGAATATCTAGTTTTAAAATTGAAATTGTTCTTTAATGAATTTTTTTATTATTAATTTTTTTCTTTTTTTATTTGTTCGTTTGATATGTGTGTGTGCGTGCGCGCGTGCGTGTGTATATATATGTATATATATATATATATATATATATATATATATATATATATATATATATATATATATGTATATATATATATATATATGTATATATATATATATGTATATATATATATATGTATATATATATATATATATATATATATATATATATATATATATATATATATATATATATATATATATATATATATATATATATATATATATATATATATATATATATATATATATATATATATGTATATATATATATATATATATATGTATATATATATACAGAGCGGATCTAGGCTGTTGCAAGTGTAGCAATTGCTACAGTCAGCTCAGTTTTGTTTTCTCTTTTTATTTGTTACACGCATATTTTTTTTAATGCAAAAAGTAAAAATATTTAAAATAAGATATGGAGGTTACAAGTAGTCGTAACTGAGCCAAGTTGTCTATGTTACGGAAATATTTCATTCGGAAAAATAAAATTTATTCGTAACTGAGCCAAGTTGACTATGTTACGGAAATATTTCATTCGGAAAAATAAAATGCTTCGCTGAAAAACCCATGTTTTTAACGGGTTTTCTCTCACATGCCCATAAATTTTCGAAAGAATGTTAAACATTTCGCAGCGTATCAACATAAATTGAACTGGGAGTTAAATAAAATAGCAAATCGACTGTAGCAACTGTAGCAAAAGTCAATTTGTCATATTTTGAAACAACTCTATACATACCCCCAATAATTTATTATGCATTTAGCCTATTTACCTAACGTAGTGACTAAAAGTCATCAAACGAGAACCTGTTGTAAAAAAAAATGTGTAGCAAAAACTGATCTTCAGTTAAATATCCACTCTCCGTTTATAAAACTTTTTTTAATGAAGTGGATAGCAATCATTGAAAAGATTTTATAATTATAAGCACTAAATTAAATAGCAGCGTCTATTGGTTTCTTTATGTGTCTGTTATGAAAAATGGTGAAATGTGTTTATTGCTGTTCTTTGATTTAATATTGAAGAAGTCAAATGATTTAAAAACGTTTTAAAAAATTGATTTCCCAGAGGCAAAGAGAAGAAAACACGTTGGATAGAATGTTTACCTAACGCAAGTTTTAAAACGTCTAGTAACACTTTATTGTATGATCTGATTGACATCAAAATTTCAAAAAGGTTAAACTAAAATAACATTTTGCACAATTTTCCTCTCAGATAGATTTTTAGTGTATTCTAAAGTTGCAAATAGGAACTGTTATTCTCTGTGACAAGGTGTATGTTACAAAAATGTTATTGTATCAGGAAGTTGCTGGTTTTAGAAAACCAATAATACAAAATAATGGACTCAAAAAGCAAACCCTTTTTTTTTGATATTACTTACAATGTTCTTCTTAATCACCCTGAAACGTTCTGAAATCTCAAACGTTAATAAGACTGGTAATTTTATTAAACTTGCTGTCACATAATTTAACGTAAAAGTTGTGGGCATATATTTTAGGCATATATTTTATATATATATATATATATATATATATATATATATATGTCACAAGGCATTTCACAAATTATACACGTGAAGAAATAGTCTAGCTGATTAAAACCTTAGCGAGAAACACTTGTTATTAACATATTAATGTTAGGAAAATTTGATACAGAACTACATGAAACAGAATTTAGAAATTTAAGAAAAGTATCTTTAGACATTTTTTTAATTGTTATTCGAAACCAAAAAAGTCTCTTTTTTATATTAAAGTGTATTTTTAAGTTATAATTTGGTTAACAAATATGAAATTTTGACCAGTGTATTGTTTTATTTTTTTAAACTTTAGTCAATATCCAAAATCATTTGAAATAGGTGGATTAATAAGTCCTTTTGACAATACTGTTCAATGGCTTTTCTTCAATTTGATTAAAAATAAAGTTTGTTTGATTTCCATATTAAATAATTTTATGCTTTATTGCATTACTTAATTGAAATTGAGTATTATCATCAAAATATACTTTCTTATATATTTTTATAGAAAAACACCGAAAACTTTCTACACCAAAATTAAGAACTATGTTGTTTTAAACAAAGAACAACCATATTAAGTTAAATACTAGCAGTAAGCAACCCGTAATACGCATTGTTAGTAAATTAAATTAAAAAAAAAAACCGCGTATAGAAAAGCCTAGAAACTACTTTAAAATAAAAAAGCCTAGAAAATGACGTAATTCGACTAATAATATATTTCTAGGCTTTTCTATTTTAAAGTAGTTTCTAGGCTTTTTTATACGTGGTTTTTTTTTTTAATTATATCTTATATAATATATTATATATAATTTTTATAATATAATATAATAATCATCTTATATAATATATTTATATAATATATTAAATATAATATATATAATTATATCTTATATACATATAATATAATTTAATTATAGTGTAACGAGGGGCAAAATGAGACACTTAAGCGCTAATATATCTAATGCGTCTAACAACTTTTGAAAAAATAAATTGATATTTTTCAATTCTTCTACGATCCTACTTGAAACCTAAAAAGTATGAGTTGCAAAACTGCAGTAGTTTGGTCACCAGAGATCATTTATTGACAGCACCTATCCTGTCTCTTTTTGCCCCGCATACCGGGGCGAAATGAGACAGATTTTTTTTTTAGTAATTTAAATAAATAAAGTTAAAAAAAACATATCATTAAAAGGATTAGCAAGAAATACATTTTATAATATATTACAGCTATAATCAAACTGTCACTAGTCACATAAATCACATATTGCTTAACCAGTATTTTGAAACTAACAATAGTCCGAATGAGCCCAGGTTGTGCATTTTGGAAATTGACTCCACTTCATATATATATATATATATATATATATATATATATATATATATATATATATATATATATATATATATATATATATATATATATATATATATATATATATATATATATATATATATATATATATATATATATATATATATTATCCACTACAAGAACTAATAAAACCATACAAGCATATATTAAACTTATGTATTTAAAGCACGCATAACATTCATTGTATTTTGTTTATAGATACAGCAATAACCTATGTTATAATCTACTCACTATATATAATATATACTACTTACTTTATTACATTACAATACAATAAGATTATAAAATACAAACATAGTAATTATAAACATCAGGCAATTATTTGCTTCAATTTGATTAAATATTTTTTATATTTAAGTATAAGTTAACAAAATATAAAACGTAATTCTATATTGAATAACAACTAAACATTTCAATTAACAAAATAAAAAGTAAGTAAATACAGTATAATAAATTTAAATCTACAGCATGTAAATATTAATATTTGCTTTGGTTGTTGTTTTAATGTAAAAAAATAAATAAACATATTAGATATCGGTAAAAAAAAATACAAACAGAATGTCTCGTTTTGCCCCGCATCATGTTGGCATCGAATAGCCTAATTTCCAGACTATTTTATTGAAGAAATAAAATACCAAAAAATGGAAATGAAAAGAAAAAGCCTAAAGATTCTAGTTAAAAAAAAAATTTAAGTATAAAAAGCTTTTCCACTCAGTGAGATCAAAAAAGGCTAGGAAAAAATATAATAACAACTCTTAAAAATTCGTAATTTTCGCAAAGCCGAGGGATGAAATGACTCCCCTTTTACTCAACTTTTTTATTTCAAAGTGACTCAATATATTTTTCTTGACACAAAATAGTTTTCGAACACAACTGCACTTTTAAAAATCTTGCAAATAATAATTTGTAGGGCTGGCATTATGTTAAACGCGAACTGTCTCGTATTGCCTCGCTGTCTCATTTTGCCCCGCATTACCTTATATTATATAATATATTATCAGATTAAGTTTAAACAAAGTTTTAAGTTTAAACATATAAGGTTTAAACAAAAAACAACCATATTAAGTTTGTCATGTTAGGTTGACATTTATTCATTGACACTTTTGTTTTTATTATTTGATGAGATTTTATAATTGTATCGTTGTTATTGTAATATTCCTGAAGTTTGCTGTTTTGGGATTTTAAAATTTCTTTGTTTCAAGCTCT
The DNA here is from genome assembly GCF_022113875.1 of Hydra vulgaris. NCBI lineage: Eukaryota > Metazoa > Cnidaria > Hydrozoa > Anthoathecata > Hydridae > Hydra > Hydra vulgaris. Next base: position 18,705,286 of record NC_061159.1, on the reverse strand, counting down.
TTGTTTTCATTTCTTTGTTTTCATTTCTTTGTTTTCATTTCTTTGTTTTCATTTTTATTGAAAAAGTTTAGTTACTTTAGTTCTATTTTTTATTTGATTTGAAAAATTTTTTTTTCATTATTTGACAAAAAATTTATTGTAACGAAGTAGTGAAGTTTATTATTAAAAAAATGAAAATATTTATAAATTGTTTATATAATTTAATGTAAATCATTTAGTGTCTATTTTAATTTTCAATTATTTTATAAAGTAAGCCATTAAATAAAACATAGTGTGTTTTAAAAGAAATAATATAATTAAATAAAAAAATTGAATTTAAACCAAATTTAAATTAATTTTCTCGTTTACATTTTCAAATATCATCCTCTAATTTTTTTGCAGAACAAAAAATTTTAACAACCATAAATATTTTGTTGATTTAAATATATAAATACACTTATATGATGTTTTGAGTACTATTTGGCATAAATAGATTGACTGGCAATAACAATACCAAGAACTAAATGTAAATACATCGACTGAGGGTAAGGGTTCGGTCAGGGTTTTAGTCATGATTAAAAGTCATAAAAGTAAACTTTCGTTTCGTTAAAAGGTATTCAGTTTAACTAGATGGTTTTAACGTCGCGCAAATCAGGTAATCTTCTGCTCTAAATGGAAAAATAAAGAAAGCAGTGGTAGAGAACCTCATGTATCACTATAAGCCATTGTATATCCAAGGCTAGCGCGAATGGTGTGTGATACCCTACACTACTCCCTATCAAAGAATTTTATTTCATTATGTCTGCAAATTAAGATCTTTTAGACCTGCAAATCCGCATGTGTAGATCATATAGTATAGTCGGCAAACTTGGAAAAAATTGTAAAAAGCAAGGACCTTTTTTTTTTTAAGACAAAAAATTATTGTAGGCATTTTTGCTACAGTCAATAAAAATCCTGAATCCGCCCCTGATATATATATATATATATATAATATATATATATATATATATATATATATATATATATATATATATATATATATATATATATATATATATATATATATATATATATATATATATATATATATATATATATATATTTATAATAGGAATATATAGAGAGAGATTTTCTATTATTTAGCTAGATAAATAAAACAGTTACATAAAAAATTTTTTATATAATTTTAAAAAATTTAGAAAAATAAACGCATATGTCTAAATTTTATGTCAATCATCTTAGTCAATATAAAAAATATTTGGTTTTCCCACATTTTTTTTGTTTTAAGAGAAATAGTTTTTTATCTTTTCTATGTAGGTATCCCAAAAAAATCTTTTCTACCAATTTTTAGCATTTTTATCTTTTTGACAGTACGAGAGGTTAGAATTATTTTGTTCTATCTCCATGTTTTTCCAAACCGAGAAAATAAAGTTCAAAGTTTTAAGTTGACATGCAGACCAATTAATAAAAAACTCAAAAAAAAAAAACAATTTGTATTAATTTCCTAAACAGGCTACCACAGTTTTAAAGAAATCGTATTAAAATATTTAAAGTACAGGTGTCTGAATTATTACACCCTGATTTGGAGATGGAACAATGTAACACACTTATTTTATAAAATACAGTGCTATTTTCTTTTTTCTCCATTTTCTGTTAAAAAATATAATATAAGCTAGTATTTTTTATATACATTGTGGCAAGATAAATCTATATTTTGGCAATTAAAGTACTGTAAGGTACATATCTATTTTATTATATAATAAAAACACACTATTTTATCTAAAATTCAATTCAACAGAGAAGATAAGTAATATATTATCTAAAGTATGTACCAAGAATCTTCACAACGAAATAAAACTTTAGTTATAAGTTCTAAAATACATTGCACAAAGAAAAGAATAATTAGTTAACCAGCACCGTTGGTAAGGCCATTAAAAATATAACATTTCACTACGAAATCCATTTAACAACGTAACATATAAAACATATATATTTTGACAATGCATAAAAATATTTTAAAATACTCTTATAAATATGCAATATTTACATATACTTGAACAGATTTGTTCAAATTTCAAATGATAAAGCCAATGATTGGCTATATCATTTGAAATTCGAACACCCTTATTCAAGGCAGAAAACATGAGTACCTCTGCCATGACTATGATTGTAGGTTGTTAACTCATGCTAACTCATGGAAGAAACATTATAACATGATTTTTTGTAGTATACATGATCTGAATGCTAGATGCTTTATCTAGATATAGGGAACAAGCTTAGCTTGCAATAGCTAAAAAATGTTTGAAATTCAATTTTTTCATTTGGTAGACAGATTTTTTTTTTTTTTTTTTGAAGGGTAGGAATTGCTCTGATTAAACCAAGGGGACTAAATATTTTAAAAGGTGCGAGTACTCTACCAATTTGACTGTGGACATTATCAACCTCTTGTATCCTAGAATTCCCTGGTCTTAAAATTTTGTTAAATTACTCTGATTTTTGGGTAACATATCACAAACCAAAAATCAACGAATATACATGTTCATTTTTCATAACTGATATTTTGTGTGTATTTAAATTTACAAGAACTCAACAGTCTTTCTTTTTGGTTACAGATTTGCACCAAACATTTTCTCCCTTTCTATTTTTATGCGGCTGATCAGATTATCTTAGCTGCTTTCTTATATTCTGTATACAAGTTTTAGGTGGTGACTTTCGTTTTCTAGTTTTTCTTTAACGTAGGAGCAGACGACGAGCTAGTGCTATTTTAGGATTATTACCATGATGACCTAGAACAGTCAGATCAGTTTCTGAATGAAATAAATATATATTTTGATTGGATAAAAAGGAGATAACACATTATAATTTTAATTTTTAAACAGGAATAAGGAGATAGTAAAGAATGCAATGTCAGGTATAGTAAGTTAATTTTTTTTTTTACTGATTTATTTGTAAAAATAGATATTTTATATATTTAAATATTTAAAAAAAAAATTGATCCAACTCTATTTTTTTAATTTGTGGAGATAGAACAAAATAATTCTAACCTCGCGAGTAGTTTACACTTTAAAAATGCTGAGATTTTGCATAAGCCAAGTCAAACCGCGATTTAAATAGCAAATCAATGCTTTGGTTTATAAAATGGTACACGTATTAATAAAAAAATTATGATAAAAATTGTTGGTATTACATAGTAGAACACTCATGTAGACATTATTTTAAAAATAGTAACCAAATATCACAGTAATCTGTAACGTTTTGAAGTGTAAGTAACAAAAAACTAACAAAACTAAAACTGCCATAAATTCTTAACCAGTTAACCAATCAGACTGGAAATGTATCCAGAGTTTGGTATGACCAAAGGCTAAATTTGCATTTTTATCAAATTATGTAGTGTTTTTATTCTACAGGTGTTTTTATTGGCGCAATAAAAAGTCAAAATATCACTCAAATTGAACATTCTAATTAAATTTTTTTCCGAGAACAAAATTAAAAGATTTCAAAATTTGCATCGGTATAGCCTACCATTAAGTGTAAGCTATTTTTCCATATAAGAGGTATTTTTGGGTCAGCTAGCTTGGCATTATCAGAATCCATGGTAACTATGCTAAAATAATCAAAAAAATGCGAAACCAAACTCTTTGTTAATAGTTTTTTTGCCACGAACTGACTTTTTTTTTAATTATCTTCGCTTCCAACAAGGTTGCAAGCAACCACTAATTAGTGTTGGAAGTTACTGGAAAAGAAAAGACGAAGATTGTAGAGCAAAGATAACGATTGACAGACGACTTAAAAGATTTCAAATTATATGAATCAGGAAAGCAAGATGAAGGAAGCGAATTCCAAAGAACTGATGTTCGAGGAAAAAAACTAGACGAATAACAGTTTTTGGAGCACTTAGGAACAGTAACAGAAAAAGGATGAGACTTAATTGAATGACGAGTAACACGAGAATGAATTTTAGCAGATGGCACAAAAGACGCTAGCTCTTTAGAGCAGTGCCCATTATAGTATTTGTAGAAAAGAGAAAGAGAAGCAACATTACGACAATGTGACAGAGGTTGAAGGTTGGCTGCAAGAGCAGGTCCAACTATGTTTTCAATGCGTTTTTGCACCTTGTCTAAAAAAGAAAGGGCATCATTAGAAGACCCGCCTCAGATATGGCAACAGTATTCCATACAAGGCCAAATTTGAGATTTATAGAGATAGAGAATACAATCCAGAGTAAGAAAGTGACAAGCTCGATAAAGAGAAGCAACATTAGCAGATGTTAATTTTGCAACGGATTTGATATAAGGTTTCAAAGAAAGATCAGAAGTAAGAGTTAATCCTAGAAGATGAAGGGTAGGAGACTCATCGAGTACATTACCGTTCATAAATATAGGAAGGTCTAAATTATTGCGATAACGATTGTCCGAAAAAAATTGTGTTTTATCTGAATTAAAGTTCACCAGCCACTGTGAGCCCCATGCTGTAGCAGAAGTGAGATCCTTTTTAAGCTCAGATGCCCCCTGCAAGCAATCAGAGGGAGTTGGCTTCTTATCGTGACAAAAATAAATGGTAGTATCATCAGCGAACAATGCCACCTGAGATGTGAGAATATCTGGAACATCGTTAATGTAAATTAAAAAGAATATAGGGCCAAGGATTGAACCTTGGGGAACCCCTGAGGTTACAGAATAAGAAGAAGAGTGCTGTCCATCAAGGACAACTTTTATACTACGATTGGAAAGAAAGGATTCAATATTCTTAAAGATGTTTCCAGATACACCGTAAGAAGAAAGCTTATGGAGGAGACCAGCATGCCAAACTTTATCAAACGCTTTAGAAATGTTAAGAGCGATAGCCTTAACCTCTGCACCTTTATTTAATGCGCGATAAAACCTATCGGTTATTACTGATAGCAAATCAGACATAGAACAAGAAGATCAAAATCCATATTGATGATCAGAAAGTAGGTTATGAGATTCGAGATGAGAGATTAAGTGTTTGTTACTTAAAGATTTAAAAACTATGCTTATGATAGGAAGAAGACTAATGGGACGGTAGTTAGATGAACCAGATCGCTCTCCAGAATTTTTAAAAATTGGAATAACAGATTTTTCGGTCACCAATCTAGTTTTCTAGCATGCTTTCCAGCAGGCTGGAAAACAAGACTCTGATAAGCACTTGTTAAATAGTTTTGAAAGGATAGACGACAGCTCCGGAGAACACTTCTGCAAGACTATAACAGGTATGTTGTCCAAGCCGCAAGCTGTAGAAGAGTCTAAGCAGGAAATCACTTTAGATACAGAAGCTGGAGTGATACGAATGTCGAGCAATGGATCAACCTGTTTGACAACTATATCAGGTAGAACGCAACTAGTGGCATCAAGAGATGATATTGATGAAAAGTTCTTGGCAAACAATTCAGCTTTGTCTTCAGGTGAGGTGACAAAATCTGAACCATACAAAAGAGGTGGAATTACAGACTTGCCCTTAGTATTGATACTATTAAAGATTCTCCAGAAGTCACGAGAGCCTAATTTTTGTGATGAAATACGAGATTTCATGATCTTTGGCGTTAGACAAAACCTTTTTACAATGGTTCCTAGCAGTAATAAAGAGACGTCTGTTTTCTGGAGAATTGTTTTGCTGATAGATATGGAAGTAATGGTTTCGATTGGCCATTGCAGCAGCACAATGTGAGGAAAACCATGGAGAAGAGTGAGACTTGACCAGGAATTGTCGAGAGGGAATAAAGGATTCCATGCCAGCCTGATCCACGAAGTTATGTAAGAAGCACATTTGTCAACAGGGAGACGAAAGATTTCTACCAGGGGCCATCACGAAAAAAATCACGGAAAGAGTCCCAGTCAGCTTTAAGATAGTTGTAAGATGTACAATGATAGGGGGATTCTGATGGTAAAGAAGAATGAGATAATAGTTTCAGAGAGACCAAACCATGATCAGACGCACCTAAGGGTGAGTGTGAAGAAACTGAGCACTGACTAGGATCAGAAACAAGACATAAGTCGAGTAGAGAAGGTAAATGATTTGGGTTGTCTGGAAGCGAGTTGGAAAGTTGACTATTTGAGTTAGGGATTGAGAAAGACAAAAGTTGTGGGCCTTAATGCCTGCAGAGTCACTGACACTAGAGCCAAGCCATTCAGTGTGATGAACATTAAAGTCACCAACAACAACAATATTGGCTGATGGATAAAAAATGAGGGCTTGGTCAATATAATCAGAAATAACATCAAGAAGAGTGCAGTCTTGAGATGAGGGAGAGCGATATAGAACAAAGAGAAAGGTGATAGAGTGAAGTGGTGCAAACCTAGTTTCCCGACAAATGGGTGAATTCTTACGAATGTAAATGCCCAGGCCAAGCATGTGACTATTTGAGTCTTTTCAAATTAAAGGAAGATAACCATCAACACTAAGATCACAAGATGAGACAGCTGAACTCAAATTAGTCTCACAAAGAGCAAGTAGGTCTGGTGAATTTTGCAAGAGATAAGACTCAACAGAAGAACAGTTACTTCGAAGATTGGTGAATGATAGGTTTAGCGAACTTGGTGATGACTGTGGTTTTTTGTGTTTTATAGTTTTTGTTACTTTATTCACTTTTAAATTTGTTAAAGAACTTGACTCGAAACATAGATAGTACTCAGTACACTGTTTTATAGCTCAAGCAATTGCCTCATTTCCACTAATAAACCCTAAGCCGTAACAAAGGGCTCCAATGTGGCCTTGGCAATGCACACCAAAAGTACAAACAGGGATACCACCCATGCGCAACATGGCACTGTTAGTACTCTGATATTTTTCAGCTGTTTATGGAATCAGCCTCTCTGAGAGCTACCACAGAGTTCGGGAAACCTGACTACCAGCCGGCCTCAGAACCATAAAACTGAGTTTTAGAGCTGTACCCTCATTTGGAGATAATAGAATGAGTTGCCTAGTCATAAAAACAGAGACACAAGCAAAACCCATGAATCGAGTCAAGAAGATCCAGCGTTCAACATCCTAAACTGGAAACAATGTATTAAAAATACATCCGCGCCAGCGGATGTATTTTTAATACATTGTTTAATTGATTAATAGATGAATATTGATTAATAGATGAAGAATTGATTTGATTAATTATTGATTAATAACATAACATTTGATTTAATTATTTATATTATAACATTATAACATTGATTAATAGATGAAGAAGGGGTGCAAGGCTGGTCAACAGATAGAATCTGTTTACCCCTTAAGTCTTTGCCTAGGAGGCCTTCTACAAGACAGCAGCCGGATGCATGTAACATCTGCCCAAGATGAGTATTTTTATCGAGACACCATCTCTAGCCTTTACTCAACCAAGAGCCCCAAGGCAGGGGGTGTTTTATGTCGGAGTTTGCATCTCCTAGCCTTTGCCTAAAAAGGCAAATCCTACAAGGCAGCAGGATATGAAGCAGATTGTACTGAGTTACATGTTACCAGTAGCAGGATAAACCTGACCTGACTTCACTGCGCAGAATTTATTTTGGCTTCACTTTTAGATTAGTAAATTACTGGTGTCGTATCTATAGATTTTAATGGTCTAATAGTTATACCACCAAGAAAAAAACTTTAAGAAAAATTCAAAAAAACTTAGGAAAGCAAAAACTAAGCTAAAAGTATTTTATTTTGTGTTCAATAAATAATTTTAATATTTGAAAGTTTTTGTTGTTTTTACCGGCTATTAAACTCAAGTGTTTTTTATTAATTTATAACTTTATATTTTACAAAAAAGTTTTTAGAAAACAATATTGATGTATTTAGTCTTTGTTTGAAAATATCCAATTAAAATCCAAAAATTTTTTAATGGAAAAACTAGTTTTGCGTTTTTGTTACAAAGTAACGTCACTTTCGCTAAGCATGTTGGCTTTTCGAAAAACGTATTAGACCGTGGATTAGCCCAAAAAAACTGCGTTTAATTTTTTTCTTTATGTAAGATTTTTAAAATCATTATATGTTATGGTGGCTCTACCCCTTTTTTTCTAAATTCTTTAAAAATTAAAAAAAATGTTTTTGCACTAAGTTTACTGTTGATATATTTAATGAAAAAATAAATTTGACAAAAAGTTTTTAAAAATGCTGAAAAAATAAAGCTGTGTCAGCAAAAATTATTAAAAAAGTATCAAATTTTAAACATTAGTTTCTCAAAATCTGTAAATAATATTTGAACCAAATTTTGACAGCATAAAGGTAAAGTAGTAAAGAAGGTTCTGAACTAAAATCAAAATTTGAAAATGTACCAATCCATAATGGCTGACTTATTTTTGAGCATTGAAAAATAAGGTCATTTTAGCAAATCAAAGTGCGATTATACAAGATCCATTTGTTCTAAATAGTTGTTTTTAGTTCAGAACCTAGTTCCAATATTAAAGAAAAGTCTGTAAAAATTTCAAGTCAATCGGTTAAACAGAAGTACTAAAAACTGTTGTTTGAATTTAAGTGAACGTAACAAAAACTTATTTCTGAGAAAAATGAAAAACAAAATTAAAAATGAAATAAATAGTATACAAACATGAAACTAGTGTGCCCCAGAACTATAAGTTTCACCCTCTGTCTCTTTTTCTTTGTCAAAGAATCCTTTTTTTAATGCACTCATACTTTTCCTCTGTTTTTTCTTTTTTTCGCTCATTTTACTATTAACTTGTTTGATACGAGTACTGTCCTTTTTTGTTGCATAAAAAAAAAAGTATTTCTTAGGAGTCAAATTTAATAGTTTAAATACACGATTAAGTCCTATAACACCTTCATTATAATTTATGATAGCAGAATATACTCTAATCTCTAAAACAGTTCTTGACACAAAACGAGACTTTGGACACTTATTCCAAATTAATTGGTTTAAAGCTTCATTTGGGTTTTGGGTAAACCCATGTAAGCACTTTTTCAGAAGATCTTCAGAGCCAAGATCTTTTAATATGCCTTCAATTTCTTTTTTTATACCCAGAGGCAAATTTAAATGTGCTTTGTAGGTATTTGTACCTTCAAGTTTATATTTTTGCCATTTACACCAGCTCTTAGTTGTTCGAGGGCAAAACAAATGGCGACTTTCAGAATTTATGTCAGAACAATGATATAAAACTGCACCAACTGCACGCCTCATTAGGGGTAGTTCTTTATTCTGCCTTATGGCCATCCCATAAAAGTTTTGCAAAGTGTTAATTGCTAAATCTGTTAACCTACTCCTACCATTAATTTTTTTTCCATCAGAGAGCAATTTACCTTTTAACTCTTTTCTTTTGTTGCGCAGGCGTGCCCCAAGGCATTTTTGAATGTGGCCAATACATTCCCATTTAATGGGAATCAACTCATCAACATATGGTTTAGACTGTACTACATCATTAAATGAGGCAGTATCTCCATCACCTATGTAGTGTGCGTATCTTAAACCATATTTTTCAACTGATGAGTGAAATATTTCTATAGCTCCCGCGGATTCCATTGCTCCGGACGATTTTGAGTGGTTAATATCACAACGGTGATTTGCTTTCCAATGTTCATATTCAAGAGTATTTTTTTTCTTTCTTCCAGACAGCACAACTTTTACAGAACTTAGACATAACATGAACATCTAAAACTTTTTTATTGTCTTTGGAGATAGCTGAAACAACACCATTTAAAAAAGAATACCCTTGTTTCTGCCATGTTCCATCTAAGCTGATATCACAATCAACTGGAAGTTGATGTATTGAAGCACCAGTATTTGCAGAAGTTCTAATCTCGTCTGCAGCTTTTTTCATACATTTAGATGAAGCAGAGTCATAAACATTATGTAAAATATTATTAATGTTTTTATATGAATTAAAAGTCATTGGAGGTGACATACTCATACATCCAGCAAATGTCTTTAAAGCTTCATGTCCACAACCAATTTCGCGAAAACTCATTACAGCACGTACATTGACTTCTTGAATGTGTTTATTTTTTATTGCAGGAGATGAGGAAAAATTATAACTACAATCACAAGATATACATTCTAGTTTAATGTTATGCGAAAGTCCTAATTTTTTTATTTGGTCAAGACTGACAGTGACCTTGTCGCCACATTCTAGGCATCTACTCAAAAGTTGACGACAACTTTGCAGTACTCCAAAGTGAATTATTATAAAGAAGTTAGAATCTTCTTTTTCAACAGTTAAAAGTGAATTATCTAAACTAATTTTTGATGATGAAACAGCTTCCTTTACTATTGGTTTATCAATTTGATTTATTGTAGCACATGTATATCTGTTAGATGAAAACTGTCTTTTTCTGATTAATCTTATTTTATTTTTATTATTACCTATATTTAATCACTCTATAAACATATAAAGAATAAGTGCAGTTATTTGTATTATTAAGATAGATAAAAAATATTGGATGAAGTCACTGTGTTGACTTCAACACAGCATAAACAACGGTGAGCGAAAGATACTATGACTCAAAATGAGGTTTTGACTTTTTAAAAAACGAAGACCAGATATGTTACTGAATTGGGTAGAAATGTAGGAGAGAGCTTCTACATTGACTTATTTAGAGATAACATGCAAGGGAATGCTGCTACATCGACTGAGGGTTTGGGTTAAGACAGGTATAAATCAATCGATGTAGCAGCACTCTCCTACATTTCTCCTAAAATCAGTAATATATCTGGTCTTCGTTTTTAAAAAAAATCAAAACCTCATTTTGAGTCATAGTATCTTTTGCTTACCCATAAACAACATTACTTCTTGTTAATTAAATGTCATCATTAAAATGAAAACTATAACTTGTAAATAACAGAATGCCGTAAAACAAAGTAGACAAAGTAAAAAATGCATTTTGTTGTTCAAATTATAAGTTTTTTGTCAAAAAATGGGCAGATAAAACAAAGCTGACACGGTTGCTAAGGTGTTGCTATGGATAACATTTTTAACCCTACACCATAAAAATGTAAATTTCTTTATGATGGAACGTATAACTTATCTCAAATGACATATTTTTGGAATCTGCAATGCTTAAACTAGATAAAGAAGCAATAAAAAAAAATATGATTTTTTTTTTTTTTACATTTTTAAGAGGGTTGAGCCACCTTAAATTCAAAATAAGTAGTGAGCTCTGAGGCTAGTTGGACTATGAGGGCCTAAACACCAATTATGGTCATGTTGAAATAGCAGATTTCTTAACATATAAATCGATTCATCATATACTTTTGGGATGGGAAATTTGGATATTGTATTATTTATAAGCGATAATACTAACAATACGGTAATACTAATAGTTTTACTATATGATCTGAAAGATCATATAGTAAAAGATTTTGAGATTTTTAGTGGTGTGCCTCAAGGCTCTGTGCTTGGTCCTTTGTTATTCTTGATATTCGTAAATCACCTACCATCAATTATTAATTCCAATTGCAAATTATATGCAGATGACAGTAAACTTATCAAAGTTATAAAAAATGTTGAAGATCATGAGTCTTTGCAGAATGACATTAACGAATTTGTAAAATGGACGGATATCTGGTTGACAAAGTTGAACATCGAAAAGTGCAAGGTGATGCATTTAGGTAAAAAAAATCCACGAATGAGTTTTGTATGACCCACGACGGCAAAGAGTATAAATTAAAAACAACAGCAAGTGAAAGAGATTTAGGAGTGATTATTTCATCCGACCTTAAATGGCATGATCAAGTGACTTCAGCGACAGCAACAGCACAAAGAACTTTGGGTCCAATTAAACGTACGTTTACATACTTCGATGTGGAAATGGTGAAATCACTATATACGACATTTGTGAGACCGCTTATTGAGTTCGCTATACCTGCATGGCAGCCTTATTTACAACGGGATATTGATGAGTTAGAAAAAGTGCAAAGAAGAGCAACGAAGTTAGTTCCACAACTTAAAAAAATTTCATATGAAAAAAGACTGAAAGCAATGGGTTTAATAACATTAGAGAAAAGACGAGCCAGAGGAGATCTTATACAACAATACAGATTCAAGCAAAATATAGACCAAATAAATTGGTACAAAAATCCAAAACCGGCATCATCCGTGACTAGTTCAGGCCCGGCTTTTTCTGTAAGGGGCAATAAATACAGGCTAGAAAGAGAATAAATACCATCATGTTTACCGAGATATAATTTTTTTACCAATCGAGTTTGTAAAAATTAGAATTTGTTACCAAATGAAATCATTGAAGCAACATCATTGAATGTTTTCAAAGCGCGAATAGATAAACATTTTTCATAACTTGTGTTTTTTAATTTGTGTGGGCTGTCTATAACCCGATGCTTGCATCGCGTTCCACAATTTATTTTATTTCTAAATATTTATATTTAAACAAACTTGTAATTGTTACAGCAATAAATATTACTATTACTAAATATTACTACTATTACTATACTACTATCATACAGTAATTTTTTTACAGTAAAGTTTTTTTCAAACTTATATATTTTTCTTATAAATTTTTTAAATATCTTTTTGTAATTATTTATTAATATACATTTACTATCGAACGGGCAGAACAACGTACAGTGTCTATATATGCATTCATTGCATTCATTAATAAATTGTCATTTTTAAGGCAAACTTTCATTAATGAAAAAAACTTACGTTTGCACACAGCGTTGCAACCGTTACAGTAGTTTGGAACACATTGTGAACCAATTGAACAATTATAATTATTACATGGATTAACCAAACAGTTAACTGGAAAACAGGCTAAAATAAAAAAATTAAGTTCTTTATTAAAGTATATCGAAGACATTGAAACATTAAATGTCAATGTAAAATATTTTAACCCGAATATATTTTTGATACAATTTTTTTGTACAAAAGTTAACTAACAGTTAACTTTAATATTTTGTCAACTTTACTCAATACTCAAATATACTTGATATTTTAAAGGCAATTCTTTCAAAGAGTTTTTACATATTATATATATGTATATATATAGTTTATACATGTTTATTTATAAATATGTATAATCTCCTATAAATGCTTTATACATCGTTACAGACTCTAATAAAAAAAAAAACATTTGTTTGATTGAGCCTAGAATCTTAAGTATATCATTTCTGCTACAGCGTTGGGCTCTCGATGGTTGGTGAACTTTAACTCATATAAAAATCAAATTTTTTTCAGCTAATCGTTATCGCGATAATTTAGATCGTTCTATATTTATGAACGGTAATCTACTTGATGAGTCATTTACCCTTCATTTTCTAAGATTAACTCTTACTTCTGATCTTTCTTGGAAACCATATACCAAATCCGCTCGACGCTTTCTTACTCCCAATTCTATTCTCAATAAATCTCATAAACTTCATCTTTTCTCTTTAAGTAACTTCCAACTTAAATAGTAATTGCTTGTAGTCTTGTTTAAAAAAAAAAGGAGGAACATATAAAATTCAGAAATTATAGCCTTATAAACATTTACATTTATAAAAAATCATAGCCCCCTCAATTTGCAAAGGGTCAAAATTAACTACTTTAGAGTTTTTCTCACTTTCAGCAAATGTGTATTTTTTTCTTGAACTAGTTTTTTCTCTCTTTAAAAAGTGGTTTTTATTAAGTTGTATCATAGTAGAAAAAAATTATGACCTCCTTAACTTTGGAAGATATCTGAAAATTGCTAAAATATGCTGAAAATTGCTAAAATATGCCAAAATAAAATTTTTCTATTCATCCAAAAATTTTCTAATTAGCTACTACTGTCTGCAATAAATGGGCAAAATATAGGCAGTTGTTGCAGTTTAGAACTCAAATATATCTAAAAAGTATAATGCCCATTCGCCTAAAAAGTCTTGGAAACCTGTGCCTCTCTAACCTGCTTACTAACCCATGTGAGGGGTGCAACCAATTATAAGTCATTTCTTGATAAAAAGAAAGATACAGTTGATTGCCTCCTCCTTGATAGTCTTTATAGTGAATAAATAAATAAACATAAATAAAGGGGAAGTAACATTTTAGAGACCTTCATTATTGTTTAAATGTAATACTTTAAACATAATTTACACAGTTAAAGAGTATTATATCTCAAATTCAAAAACGGTTTGTATCTTCCAAAATAATGCTGGACAGTTTTTTAAAAGATTTTTATAATATATAAAGAGTATTAAAGAACTCTATAATAAAAATAAATAGATATTATTAAAGAAAATAGTCAAAACATGTTAATTATTAGGTTTAATAATTAGGTTTGGCTTTTGCTTTCTAATTGATAGTTAATTGATCATTAAAAACAATTAATATATGTTCATTTAGTTAATCTTTTTATTAACAAGATAATAAAAAGTAAAACCCTTCATCTGTTTTTGAACTCAGTCTAATGTATCTTGGCAATAATATTACTTACTGGATACCAATGGGTGTTATAAGATATTTAAAATAATCGCTAGCATTTTGTATACTGCTGACACAAATAGAATCACATACAAGAGCTTGTTATCTTATCAGGAAAAACTCACTAAAATAATGCACAATCAGATATTTGATGAATATTGACGTCAATTTCAGCGACTTTTGTGTAAGCATCATCCAGCATGCGAAAAATATCAAGTGTACTGCTCATTGATATTACATAAACTTTTAAACAGCAAAATTGAGAAGTAATAAAATCATTAAGTTTTTATAAGAGCAGGAACATTCTCAAACGATTTAGTGAGCACTTCATGTGTATTAGCAGCTGTTTTGATTTCAGATATAGAGAAAAACCTGAAAATAAGTTTAAAACAGATAAATCTGAAAACATAGTTTTAAGAATGTATTTAGTAAGATCTTGTTTTAATGAGTTATTTTCTAGACAATTTTTTTAAAGAAAAAACATTTAGATCAAAGTTTTCAAGTTTTGTTTTTTTAGGTCTGACTTATTTTTAACAAAAAATAAAATTAGCCAATCTAATTATCATTAATTAAAAGTCTATTATGATATAGGATAAAAAACATCAAGCAAGGCAATAAAATGCTATATACCTGATGTTTTTACAGTTTTTTAGCAACAAAGAATATGTCTTTTGGTGTCAAAATCTTCAGAGGCCGATTTCTATTTGGCTTTTGAAGGGACAGTTTACTAATAACTTTTTCACCAGTAACACCTACTCCATCTTATATATTTTTTCCATATGTTATGCTAAAAAATGTCAATCTGCTTTCAATTAGTAGTCTTTTTTATGAAAACAAAGATTTTAAAAACTTTACTTGCGATATAAAAAAGAATACCTATCCAGAAAGCGATAATTAATTTATCAAATTTAAAAAATATAATTTCAAAAACCAAATAACAGGTCTTCTGAACTTGCGGAAATTCTTCTTTCAGAATTGATATGGTTTTTGAAACATAACTAAAGACCGCCTTAGTATGAAACAAATAGTTAAATATACAAAAAACCAACTTTCTAGGGATAGGGAAAAATAAGATGAACTTCATCCTGAATTACAAAAATTCTTCTGCAAAATCAACTTGCATAACATTTTTTTGTTTTCATGTTTTCTTTGAGCTATATTGAAACTTAGATTTGCTGACGTAATGATGTTTTGTGAGTTTATATAAGTTGTTTCCTAAACCTTCTTGAATCTCATCAGGGCTTTTAGCTATCGTTTTTAAACTATCCGTTTCCAATCATTGTTTATAAGTTTTTTTCATTAGCACAAGGTCATTTAATTCTTTTTCAATTTCACACACTCTTGAGATGTGTCCTGGAAAGATATATGCATGAATGAAAAATACATGATTAATTTTTTAATGAATATACAGTTAATGCCAAGGCCGGTGCAATGCGGGGCGTGTGGGATGTGAGAGCAACAAGTTGATAAAATACTTTTTGCACTATTCTCAACTATATTTATATTTATCGATAAACTTTAATTTTCATAGTAAAATAATTCAGAGTTCAAAAATTATGACCAAATAAAGTTTGAACCCCCTCAATTTGATTCATCTCAATTTGAGGTAGTTACAAATTTTATATCGCCATTAACTGAGAGATTATACCATAAAATAGTATAGTGTATATGTATAGTACAGCCGTGGCGCAGTGGTTAGAGCGCTTACTTTATAAGCAGGAGATCCAGGTTCAAAACGAGCTCTGGACATATTTTCGCGTCACGGTAAGGAAGGAGGCGTGATTTTCTTGGTTAAATGGAGTTCCACGATGCTCTGTAACAAGACCGTTAGGTCTTCAAGAGCACCTAAAAATTAAAAAAAAAAAAAAAAAATTAAAATCGATGAATATTAGTCTAGTTAAGAATAGTACAAAATATTGGTAATAATAGTACATTCTAGCAAATTGAGGGAACAAAATTTTTAGGGCTTTTTTGTTCCCAGGCTTCAATTATCGCAATTTTTTGAAAATCGTTCTTATTTGACATAAGTATAAACATATAAACGTTTGGAGTTTGCTCCATGTCTGGAAGTTAGCTATATCAAAAACCAAAATATGCTGGATCTGCCCAGAAAAATATGATAAACTACTTAAGCAATGTTTATTTAATAAACAAATTTGTGCAAAAATTATCAAATACAGTAAGTCTTTTATATTGTATGGAAATAGGAGCTGATAAGTTTATTAGAAAATGTAGCAGAAAAATAAACGATTAAAGAAATTATGCAGTGATGAATTAACTGTCAAAGAAGCAAAGTATCATAACTCATGTTATCGTAGTTATACTTGTGAACGACACTTATGAAAAGAATGTAAAGATATTATATAATTTGTAAAAAAATCTTTGCAAAAAGATTAATGAAGTTGAGGTTTTAGCTCTTTGAAAATTGAAGATGCATTAACGGAGTCTGTTAAACAGAAGATTAAAGGTGACGAGGCGTTAACGGAGCCTGTTAAACAGAATAATTAGTTAAACGAACTTTAACAAGTCTATAAATTAAATATACTGTTTTATGGCCAGCAAGCCTCAAGGGTTTAGATATGAACATTATGAATACTGAAGAAAAATTATCTCTTTCTTGAATGTCATATTACCTGGCCAGCAAGACTCAAGGGTTTAGATATGAACATCATGAATACTGAAGAATAATTATCTCTTTCATGAATGTCTTAAATTGTCATTGTTTGCACCATGCTGGGGCATGGTATAAGCAAATACATTATAGAAAAATTGCTTATGAGAATATTTTAACTTAATTGACTTAGAAATAAATGAGGACCAGAACGATTAAAATTACCCTTACTATTTCTCTGCATGATAATATAGACTTAATATATACTTGAAGAAACATCAGATCATCATTAAAAAACAAATCTAAGTTCTCTTTTTTATGTAACATTGTTCTGATTATTTTATGCCTTATATTTAATCAAGTTCATTTAATTATTCTACTCTATACTTGCTTAGGTACATCAAATTGAGTCAATGAAATATTAATGCAATAAGGAACGTTCGGAAAAGTAGAAAATATGGAGAAAAGGTTGGAGCCAAAATTCAAACAAAGTTGACGGCTATTTACTGTACAATTGAACTAGTGCAAAGTAAATTTTAACTTTGATGAACAATTAGGACCAACCTTACTTTTACTAGAATATAAAGATAAGAAAATGTTACTGAAAAGCTAAAATATGAACAATTTTTCGTGCTATAATCCAACACTTTGAATTCTAGCACGAAACTTTTTTACCACAGATAATTCCTAATTGGATAGGATTCAATACTGAAATAAGAAAAAGTATTGGCATCACAAAATCAACTATTTACCATTTTAAAACTCTTATACAGCTCTACTGATGTTTCAACTGTATAAACCGTATAAACTGTATAAATTTGATTGATGTCTAAAGTTGAAAAAACAGTGTCCTTGATCATATATACAAAAGTTGTGGATATCAAACGGAAAAATACAAAAAAATACAAAGGTTGCATATATATATATATATTTTTTAATTCAACTATATCATTAAAATTTACAAATTTCATCGTAAATTAATATAAATTGGTTAGGTGTCACTCATATAGTTACAAACTAGTCAATGGAGTGACACCTAAAAAACATAAAAATTTCACCAAAAAATAAATAAATAGAAAAAAAAGAAAAAAAAAAAGAAAAAAAAAAGGAAAAACTCAACATCTGTATATATAAATAAGAGAGAAAAGAAGAAAAGATTGTTAAACAAATAATAATGATATATGTAATAATAATAGTAATAATACAAAATAATAACAATAATAATAAAGTACCAATAATATTAAGAATATTATAATACAATATAAATTGTATGTACAAATCATAGATGATAATTAGATATAATAATAACATAAAATGTAACATTAACAACACAATAATAAATAAATATAAGATAGGTAAATAATAAATAAAGTAAAAATCAAACCACTTGTTTGTTAAAGAGATTATATATTGAAGACAACTACAGTACAGAGAGAATTTATAAAGAAATACACTCCAGCAATATATTTTTAAATTGAATTCTGTTGAGCAGTAAAAAATTCTTAACAAGCGGATATTTTTCTTAGACTTTTTTATTAATACAGGAATACACTGGTTCCATTGAGAAATACCATGTTGTTTTATGGAAAACTTACCATATTTGATTGTGTTGAAAAAGTAATAGTATAGCTTACTATTTTCTGTATTCCTGGTGTGATGATTATGAACTTCGTTTGTTTTAATAAAAAAATTTGAAAAAGGGCTTGGTAGTTTATTTTGGAGAAAGTCAAACACAAAAAGACAATTGTAAAACTTTACAAGATTATGGAGTTTTAGGATTTTTAGTTCAGAAATTTTTTTTTCGATATCAGATCTCATTGGGGAAAACGTCATTATTCTAATAGATGCGCGTTGTAAACTAGCAATGTTATTAAGTTGTTAAAAGTTGTTAAAATGTTATTAAATGTTAAAAGTTTCTTTTTTGACCCCAAACAATACAACAATAGCAAAGGTGAGAAGAGAATAAAGAAAAATAAATTTTTCGAAGAGTTTGGATAGGAACATAGTAACGAATTAGAGAAAGCATACTGTTAGCTCGTGTAAGTTTTTTCTTTAGATGATACAGTTGATTATACCAAGATAGGTGTTCATCAAGATATACTCCAAGATACTTTATATATTTTAATGGAAAAAGTTTTACCGTTACTTTTAATTTTAATATGATCAATAGTTTTTTGAGGGGAATGAAAAATAATGTATTCAGTTTTATTGACATTCAAGGAAATACGGTTACTATTTAACCAGTTACTTAAGCGATGAAGATCTTGATTAACTTTTTTACAAAGAGTCGCGAGGGATTTGTTGATATATAAAAGATTGGTATCGTCAGCATAATAATGTATCATTATTTTTTCACAAACAAGATAAATCATTTATATATAATAAGAACAACAACGGTCCAAGAACGGAATCTTGTGGAACGCCATATTTAATAACTTTATGTGTGGATTCAAATCTATTAATTGAAACAAACTGAGTGCGATCCGTAATATATGAAGAAAACCAATGATTAGCAATACGATGTATTCCGTAGTAGCTTAACTTTTTTATTAGAATGTTGTGATCAACCGTATCAAAAGCTTTTTGAAGATCTATGAATAAACCACAAGCAAAAGAACGACTGTCAATTGCACCACGAATCATTTCAGTAATGCTAATAAGAGCATATGAAATGGAGTGATTTAAGCGAAACCAAAACTGTCGAATATGAAAACAAGCAGAATTATTCAAAAAGTTGTAAATACGTGAATGCATAAGTTTTTCTAAAAGTTTGCTGACATTTGATAATAATGAAATCGGTCTGTAGTTATTACATTCAAGTTTTGAGTCTTTTTTATGAGTTGGGATAACAGAAGCAGTTTTTAAAATATCAGGGAATACACCGGTTGTGAATGACAGATTAAATAGTTCAGAAAGTACAGAAGAGATAACATTTGCAAGAGCTTTAAAAATAGGTATTGGAATGCTGTTAGGTCCCGAAGCCTTGCTGTCATTAAGAGAATGAATAATTGATAATACTTCGTTTTTGTCTATAGGTTTTATGAACATTGAATTAAAATTAGGATTTTTAAGATATTTATTAAGGTCTGTATTGGATGAGTGGATCTTAGTCTGGAAATCTTCCGGAACTGAAACAAAGACGAATTAAAAGATTCCGAAATTTTAATGGGGTCGTATATCTTGGAGCTGGTAGAAGATAAGCATAAAGGAGATGAGTTAACTCTCGAACTAATGTGTAAAAGGTTCTTAATACCATCCCATGTAGATTTCAAATTTTTGGTATTGTCAGAGAAGAACTTAGAGTATTTATACTCTAGTTGTTATAAGCAATAGTTGTTTTTATGTCATCGTTAGTTGTTACGTTTTGTCAGTTTAATACTGTTTGGAACTGTAACTTTGCATGTATAAGCGATTGTTGTATAGAAAATTATACCGATTTATTTAAATTGCTAGATTATTTATATTAATTACTATATTATTAATATTACTATTTTTAAAGTAACATGTTATTAATATTATTATTGTTTATTATTATTATTGTTATTATTATTATTATTATTGTTATTATTATTATTATTTATCATTATTTTATTATAAATATTTTTATAAATATTATTACTATAACTATTTTAATCATTGTTATTAGGTGTTTACTTAATATTAGTACTTTATACTATTTGTAAGCAACCTTGAAATGTAATACCAAATATTTCAGAAAATATATTAATTGATTGATTATTGATTGATTGAGTTGTAAGTATAAAATAAAACAATTTATATTAAAATAATAATAAATTATAAATGATTATAAGTAAAATATTATAGTTATAATAAGTGGAAAATATAATAATAAATTATTAAGTTTATACTTAGTATTATAAGTTAATAAGTAAAACTATAGTAACTAAGCTAACAAACTATATAGATATATAAAAATAATAATAATAATAATAGTAATAATATTAGTAGCAATAATAATAATTATAATAACAATAATAAAAACAATAATAAGTATATATAATAATAAACAATATAAGAAAAAAGAAAAAAATTAATAAAAACAAACAAGAAAAGCTAGAAAAAAAAAAAATATATATATAATATTCAAAAATAAGAATAATTACATTAAATTAAAAGATAAACAAACTAAATTTTTCACTAAAATTTTCAAAGTTTCACTACAATCTTCTGGCACTACTAATACTTTTTCATCTTTGTTTTTTCTTCTTTCTTAGTTCACTTAATTCTTCTTCTCCTTTTTTATTTTTCGTTTTTTTTTTCTTTACTTTTTAATTTTTATTTTATTTGTTTACTTCCTTTTCGTTCCCCTTTTTTTTTTTTTCTTCCCTTCCTTTTGTATGACTTTTCAAGTGCGTTTGTTTAAAGACGATCTTAAGACCGCTAACAAATTATTTATGCATATAAAACAAATTATTTACTTGTTATTATAATTTGGTTTTATCTTTAATTTTTATATTTATCTTTTCTTTTCTTTTCTTTTTCTCTTTTACCGTTAAAAAAACGTGACCGCCATTTTCTTAATATAGATTTCATTAAATGACAATAATTAAGTTGTTATAAAATATATTTAAAGCAATATTTAAATTTATAAAATTTACAAAATGTATATTTTTTGATATGCAGTTTAAAATTAAATCTGTTAATATTAAAATTTATTATTTTTAGAAATTTACTTAAACCCTTAATTAAAACGTATATTTAACCTTAGGCCACATTATAAGATTCAACTTTGTTAACGTAAAATTAGGTTATATGCTAGGGAAAAGTATGCACCCATAATCCTAAAAATCTATCATCCTATTATCTTACCCATAATCCTAAAAATCTATTATCCTATTATCTTACCCACAATCCTAAAAATCTGTCAGGCCAATTTACTGAATGTTTTCATTTCAATCTCTAAAGTAACATGATACTTTATACCTTAATTATGATTTAATAATTATTTTTTTACAAGAATATCTTAAGTAAATTTTAAATCATAAAAACTAAAAACACTTGATTGGGATCAAGGGTGCGTACCAGTATGCTCCCTTGATTCTACCTATATGCACTCTTAATCTTCTGCATGTATGTTTGATCCGAGGTCAAACTTATACCATGAATGTGTAAGAATTATTTTTGATTCATCAAAACTATGTTTATTATAAAAACCAATAATGTTATTATTAATTTTACCACAAATTTATCTTTCTTATTAAAAGAAAAAATTAATGAAAAAAAATGTTATCTTTTACTGAGGTTCAACGTTTCCTCAGTTGTTTAAGTATAAAATTACTTCTTTACTATTTCCT
The DNA here is from genome assembly GCF_022113875.1 of Hydra vulgaris. Taxonomy (NCBI): domain Eukaryota; kingdom Metazoa; phylum Cnidaria; class Hydrozoa; order Anthoathecata; family Hydridae; genus Hydra; species Hydra vulgaris. The sequence goes on along the minus strand of NC_061159.1, from coordinate 18,683,051 downwards.
CAAGTAGAACTACAAGACTTTCTTTCAAGACTCTCTTTAAAGTGTTGTCATGAGATTTTATTTTGCGTTTCATGATGTTTTTTATTTTTTGACTGAGATTTATTTTTCATTTCCTGAAGCTTGTTTAGTTCATTTCGAACAAGAGTGTCTGTGATTATTCGGGGGCGCTGACGTTGATGTTCTTTAATGAACCTCTTTGATCTAGCTTTCGGAAATGGTTTAATTTTTTCTAGACTTGCTTGATGAGAGATGTTAATAGAAACATATAACTTTTCAGTGGGCTATAAACTGACCGATCTAATGCAGCCTATGACTACAATGTTGTGGAAAGGACAGCATAGTTATGCCATTTACTTTAGCTAAATATAAACAAACAATTGAAACTTAGCTTTCATGGTTGTCAAAAAGTAAAAGCACTGGATTAGCTGGTGAACATTTAACATTTTGAATACAATATCTAAAAACATTGCAACATTCATCTAACAATATGGGTTTGCAACCCCAACACATCCAATTGGACAACAATTTATTATACTTCCTTTAAAATGTACTCTTGGAAAAATAAAAAATGAAAGATTTGAGTTTCCTATTGCACAATAAACGACAAACTGTTACTAATGTCCCTCTTTCTGCTGAAATTATCCTTCCAACTTGTTTATCTCCTTTACCAGCAATTACTTAACTGGTTTTTAAACAGTTGTGAGACCTATTTCATTAACATTATAAAAGTTTTGTAGCTGAATCTTGTGTCGCAGACGAACATTTTATAGATTGGTGAAAAATTCTCCAATTGTATAACGATTAAAAGCAGCTGCTCGTGCCATACAAGTAGCTTCTAGATTTTGTAAATATAACTTTTCTACGTAACATAACACCAAGAAGCCACTGTTTCCTAGCAACTTGTAAACTTTTCCACAACTTAGGAAAGCGCTTAGAAAGAGTTATTGCAAATTCATTGGCGAGTTTTCGTATTGTTTTGGTTCAAAGTTCAAAGTAAAGCTTTAAAACCCTTAAAAGATAGTTTTATAAAGATATTTTCTTCTTCGTTTGTAAAAATTTTGAATGATAATGAAGTTAGGTTTGCAGACTGTATTTGGATTTAATGGACATTTGCTCACATATCTCTTAAGTGTCATTAAATTTATTCCCTTCTCTTTAGTTAAACTGTACCATTATCAAGAACTGCATTAGCAGCTGGTCAAACTTCATTTTTATTAACTTAACCACTAGGTGGCCTCTCAGCTTTTCTTTTTTTATATTATACTCCATGTTTAACAGTAAAAAATGAAACATTTTTATATAATTTTACTATATTCTTATTTTTTGGATTAACACTTATAAATATATTTATTTATAAGGATCTTCTTTATTAACAAACACACCCAGATATATATATATATTACCCAGATATATATACCTTACATATATATATATATATATATATATATATATATATATATATATATATATATATATATATATATATATATATATATATATATATATATATATATATATATATTATAAATATGCCCCTACCTATTTTTTTTTTAATTTTGATTGTATTGAGTGTATTTTATAAAAATGTTTAAATAATTCTTTAAATGACTTATAACATCGCTCAAATAATCACTAAAGCTGAAAATATGATTCTTGCAAATTAAAAAAATTATTTTCTGAAAAAACTCAGTTGACAAATGACAAATTTTCAAAATACAAGATTTTGCTGTGTAGTTGATTAACAAAAGGTAGATGAGACATTATTTGAAACTTTTATCATATTTAAATCATAATTAAAATTGGAGTTAATTTTTGATATTCAGCCAGTTATAAAAATGAAATTCAATTATAAAAAAATGAAATTTAACTATATTTCCCACAGTTCAAACTAACGTAATAAAGCCTTTGGTTTGACAAAAATAAATAAGCCCATTAAAGCCTTTTAAAGATATGATGTGGTCTTTCTTAAAGATATGATGTGGTCTTTCTTAAAGATATGATGTGGCCTTTCTTAAAGATATGATGTGGTCTTTCTTAAAGATATGATGTGGACTTTTCTAAAGTTGTGATTTGGTCTTTCCAACTAGTATAACTAGAATACTGCATTTCTGTAATTTTTTTTAGAAACTAAAGATTAGAACAAAGAAACTAAAATACTTTAATAACACTTTAAAGTTGTATCATCAAACACCGTGTTAAATTCTGTACTCAGATGGTCTAGCAAAGGAACAGTAATAACCAATTTAAAATAATTTGAAATGCAATTTTTAGGCTCGTTTAAAACATACTTTAAGGTGTTCCATAATAGTGTTTCTAAGAATACAGACTAAATCTTTTAATGTTTAAATAAGATTTAAACTATAAAAACATCATTATTGCTTTCTTGCACACAGTGATGGATCCAGAGATTTATGACCTCTGGATCTGTCATAATTTTAGAAATGATCAAATTTTTTTAGGAGACGCAAATGTGATACAAAACACAAAATAATTTCAATATCCACTCTCCCCCTTTCCCCATCAAAAATTCCTGGATCCGTCACTGGTTACACAATCATGTAATTAAAAAAGTTATATTAAAAACATGTTATACAGAGTGCAACAATAAAATCAAAACTTGTTATTAACTTCAGTAAAAGAAGCAGTAGCAGAGGTTGCACAATTTAATGCTCTTTTGATATTTAAAGACACTCTTTGAGACAAAAAACCACAGGAATAAAAAACTTTTGTAAAGTATCCATGTCATGATTTCAAAACTCGTAACATCCAAAGAAAAATTAGTAACAGCTTTTATTAAAACAATAAATAAACTTTTCCTTTATGTCTATATTGGAATTTTTAGTATTAAAAAAAAACATTGTGTAGAAAAATGCAGAAAAACCTTTTAAAATTTTTCCATAACTTAAAATTTTTTTTTTTTTTTTTTTTGTATCCCGAGAAGACCTAACGGTCTTGTCACAGAGTACCGCGGAACCGCATTTAACCGGGAAGTTCACGCCTCTTTCCTTACCGCGACGCAAAAATATGTCCAGAGCTCGTTTCGAACCTAAATCTCCTGCTTATAAAGCAAGCGCTATAACCACTGCACCACAGCCGCTGATAAAAATGAGGCTCTTTGAAAACAAAGGGGATAATAATTCTCATATTTCTCAAAAAAAATAAACAATTTGGCAAACAAAAATTTATACATAATAAGTCCAAAATCTGGATATAGACATTTTAATTTTTTGCTACAAATGCTTGATTATCTAAGAAAACCAAGGAACAAAGACTATATTTTATCGATCCAATTATAAACAGCTTCTTCTTGTAATAACTCTCTGTCTTTCTTATATATAAAGAATATCGCGATATCAAAAGTTCTACGCAATTGAAATAATATTTGGTTTAGGACTGCCAACTTAAACTGTTTTTAAAAAGTTCGAACTCCAACACTTTCGAATTTTTTCGAACTTTTTAAAATAGTTTTGAAAACAAAAAAACAAAAAAAATAAATAAAATTTAAGTACAAAATGGTTAATTTGTTTATAACAGACTTTTTATTCGTTTTTAAAAAGTAAATGCAAGGTATTATCCTGCAACCAGTTTTTTTTTGTATGTGAAAACAATCCAAGGCTAGGGAGCCCTTTCACAAGATCATACCATTTGAAAATCATAAGTTTTAATAAAACATTTTCGGTTCTTTAGCTTTCTAATATCGTTACCATTTTTGGCTTTTTTTATTAACATCGAGTCTACCACTCTAACTGGAATAATCTTCAAACAAGACTAACTTGCAAAATTATCTATATTATTTCCTTTTATTTTGTTCTCATACTGATTAACTTGATTTAAAGTAACTGGGTTTAACAAGTGTATCATTTTTAGGCACCAAATTATTATTTTATTAATTTAATTTTGATTGATGTTATTACATTTGAGAACGTCCATTTTGTGTTTATTTTTAAGTGTCATGTAATAGTGCGTGTTGAGGCTCGTTGCGGCTTTTAAGAACAAATAAAAATACTCCTTAACCTCAGATCTTCTAGATGTGCTAACATTTTTTGTTTGAACTTAAAACTCTTTATAATTTTAATTTCAAAAGTAAATAAACAGTAGTCAAATGGTGAAAATATAACAGCAACTGTTTAACTACTTTTTATTAGGAAAAAACCGATCCTACCTTAGATGCGATGGGGCTACAGGTGATGGTCTAAAACCGATCCTACCTTAAATGCGATGTGGCTACAGATGATGGTCTAAAACCGATCCTACCTTAAATGCGATGGGGCTACAGGTGATGGTCTAAAACCGATCCTACCTTAAATGCGATGGGGCTACAGGTGATGGTCTAAAACCGATCCTACCTTAAATGCGATGTGGCTACAGATGATGGTCTAAAACAGATCCTACCTTAAGTGCGATGGGGCTACAGGTGATGGTCTAAAACCGATCCTACCTTAAATGCGATTGGGCTACAGGTGATGTGATTTTGATTATAATTTTAGAGTTTCCAGACAAACGCAAAACAAAACAAAAACAAAAAAACATTCAAATTTATAATTTTTACATATATTTTAACTGTTTTTACAAAAATCAGTGAAAAAGACATATTTTTTAAAAATTTAAAAGTTTGAACTATTAGGAGAAAAAAGTTCGAACTTGAGCTTTGAAATTTTTGCTTAATGTTCTTACGTTCAAAATTGACTATGTTCGAACTAGCAGCCCTAATTTGGTTAACTAACAAGGAGAAAAAAAATTTCAAAAATGGATAATAAAATTCTGACTCCACTTTCAACATAAACCCTGCTTAATTTGTGTTTTTTAATATTAAACATAAAATATTAACGTTGATTATTATAAGCAGGGTTTATGTTGAAATTGGAGTCAGAATTTTATTTTCCATTTTTGAATTTTATTTTCCATTTTTTTAAATAAAATGATTCTTTATTGCTACGCTTTTTTTTAACTTTTTTTTCGAAGTGCTATATAAACTTGCGAAAACCTTGCGACATTTTGAAATAATCAACGTTCATATTTTATGTTTAATATTAAAAAACACAAACTAAGCAGGGTTTATGTTGAAAGTAGAGTCAGAATTTAATTTTCCATTTTTGAAATTTTTTTTCTCCTTGTTTTTTATTTAAGATGCAATTTATTAAAATAATACGCCGTCTAGTGTAATAAAACTATGGATATCCATTAATATATTTTGATGTATACTTGTTGTTACTAACTAATTTTGTCTCCGGATGATAACTAAATAATACAAACTTGATAAAAATCTTACTCAGGGTATATGTTAAAAGGAAAGTCCAAAATTTGTTATTACTAAAGTAATCATTTTGATTTTTTTTAAATTAATTAAAAAAAAAATCAATATAGGTCCGATTATATTAATTTATAATTTACGTGCCTTTCAATCACCTTTAGCGACAATAACCGCCATGCGTATTCTTGGCATTCTATTTAACAACTTATCCAATTTGTCGAAATCAATTTTATGCCACTAACTAATAAGTTTTGTCCACATCTTATGCATCTTTTACCATTAGTTTTTGACTTTCCTTTTAATTCCTCCCATAAAAATCCAACAGGAAAGAGATCTTGTGATTGGGGAGGCTAAATCGTTTTATTTAATATTTGTTTGTTCTCTAACTCAGTAAAATATCTTAAACAAGCTTTTGAAAAATATATTTTAGATTTAAGCTTCAAGCCATTTTCTTTTGAAAAAATGAATACCTTTTTATTAACCCACCTTTCCGAAGGTGTAGCATAATTTTTTAAGTGTACAAGTAAACTACTTTTGTCATTAATCCCTCTATTTTCATAAAGTCACCTGTGGCATTCTAACCAAAACACCTCAACACTACATCTACCATTTTTTAGCGTCAAGAATACACATTATTTTGTAATAAATTCAACAATCTCTTTTCCAGACAAACAATCTTATCTTGAAATCAAAGATTTAAAACATCGACATGTCGGTCCGCGTTTACAGTCATTGATGGTCTATTTTTTATGCAGTTTTCGTTTCTAGGAGGCGCTGAACCTTAAGACAAATTCCTTCGTGACTTATGGTTGGAATAAAAATTTGTCCAATATTCAACATAAATCTTCTAAAATTTTTCGAAACAACACTGTCAATGCCTTTCTTGGTGCTCTATTAACTTCTCCTCTCGTCGCAAAAACATATATATTTTTCCCTCCCTATAGTGACGGAGGACATCGGCGTTAGTAGGAGTCATCGATTTATTAACTGTACAAAAGTAAAATTGGCAGTGGCGTTCCGTGTTGCCATTAAAAAGTACTTTTAAAAACTTGATATGAATCTTTAGGAAGAAATATGCAAAAAAGATTTGAAACGCGGAAAGAACTATACTGTATCGTCAGTGAAATTGATAACATAAATAACGTCGAATAAGTTTGTTATATAAGTTTGTTATTTATAAAATTTCTTTGATATTTAAAGACATTATTTTTATTATAAGATTTTTATATATGAAATTTAAAATAAAATAAAATAAAGTAAAAAATAAGTTTGTATAATATAAAGTATATATAAAATTTTCAAACATTTGCGCAACACGTGCGCATGTTGCGCTAATGAGAAAATAGGTTAGAAACGATCATTGCATCAATCTGAACACTGTACACTTTTTGGAAACTGGTTACATAATAATTGATACTAAGTATTTGTTAAAAAACTTATTTTAATATCTATGCATCCTAAAAAAATATATGCATTTAGAATAAAAAACAGAAAATAGGTGAAGGTGAGCATGTTCCAAAGATGGTATAACCTCTTTTACAGGTAGACTAAAAATTTTTTCGCGAATTTTTTTGGTTAAGGGTATTCATACAAGTTCGACAGTGTCATTTCATTTAATTTCTTAGTTGTATAGTTAATATTCTTTGATTATTTTATTGTTAAAAAAACTTACCATCCCGTTATAATTTTTTATTATTCAATATTTTGCAACTACGTCAGAACGAAACAAGATTATTAAAAATTTATTAGATCCTCAATATTTTATGCATATCTACTGCTAATTTCATGGGTTTTATGGGATAATACATAAGCTGTAGTCATGCCAATTAAATTATGACAGTACTTGGTGAAGTTGCTTAAGATGATACGATTTTAGACGCTCAAGATGAGATGCGGCTTTTTATTAGGAAAAGCGCGTTTTTTTAAAGTTGTTCTCAGCGGAACTTTTATTTGGTATTCCAAAAGCGAAAGTTTTTTTCAAAAATGCAATCGTTAACTTTTTTAAAGATTTATTGCTTTTTTTTTTTTTTTAATGGTAGAGATAATTACTCAGTTTTAATTTTATCAAGGCCTTGTTTAATTTTTTTTCGTGATTATTTTTTTGTTATTTTGACTTTTTTTGAGTTCCATTAAAAAAAGCTCATCTAAGGAAACTGGTTTCCTAAGTTGAGATAAATGGGTGTGTTGAAAATAACGCAATTTTTGGTATGAGGATTTTTTTTATAAATGAACTATTCATTTATATTCTTTAAGAAGAAATATTAAATTATGATAATCTGCAAATAAATAAATATTATAAAATTTCGGCTGCAAACACACTGTTAACATGCTCAACATACTCAACTTTCCCCTACTAGCATAATAAATGAATGAAAAACGGGTACATTATCTAAATTGTAAAAATAATTAATAGAGACCACGCGGACATCTGCGGATAATAAATCAAATTTAAATTGATAATGTACATATTGCACAACATATTTCAAATCTTGAAATTCTGGATTACTTTCGACCGCAAAAGTATTCGATTATATAAGGGAATTTTTAACTAAAAAATGCTTTGAATAAGCCGCTTATCAGATGATAATACTTGATTTTATTTGACTATAATCATTTTATTTGACTTTCTATAAGGTATTGCAATACTATTTTGCATGTAGGTAATGTTAACATATTAATTTCAAACAAGCCACTAATGGTCCACTAATAACCAATGAGCTAAACTCCAATTGGTCCTCAACAAATCTACAACAAAAATATCTTCCTAAAACTTTTTTAAATGCAGTTTTTGATCAAATTGATGATACCTTTTCTTTTTACACTTCTGTCAATATTGTTGTTATTGGAGGCTATAATGCTCAACACACTGAATGGCTTAGCTCTAACACAATTGACCATGCTGGCACTAAAACCCATAACTTCTAGATTTTTGAATCTCTTACTCGGATAGTTAAATTAGTGACTCGTTTCACAGACAACTCTAATCAATTACCTATAGTTCTTGATTTGTGTTTTGTCTCTGACCCTAGCTTGTGTTTAGTTTTTCTTTTTCTCGTTTAGGTGGTTCCAACCACGCAATGGTCTCTATAAATCTTTCCTCTTACATTTCTTCTTCGGACTCGCCCTATCATTGCACTAATTACTACTACCCTAAAGCTAACTGGGGTTCCTTCCATAATTCTCTTCGTGACGATCACTGGGCTGATGCTTTTCTCTCTCAGCTGATAAATGCGCTTCTTACGTAACCTCCTGGATTTAGGCAAAAAAAATGGAGGCTTTATTCCCTCACGTTAGTTCCAAGTCATGCCTTATGCTACTCCGTGGTTTTCACTTTCTTGTGCAGCTGCAATATCTAACATTTTTCATCTTTTTCAAAAGAACAACTCTTTTGTCAACAGAAATTAATGCAAAAAGGCGCTGTCTGATGCTAAGCTCCATTGTTCCCAATTCACTAAATCTCGCATTTTATCTCAGAAGTTAGGCTCTAGCTATATTTGGAAAATCATCAACAGCATCTTTAACAAAGGTAGGTCTAACTATCCATCTCTCATTCATGGGACTGATCTTATCACCTCTCTCAAGGATAAAGCAGAACTATTTTCCATTCCAGTTAAACAGGTTAACTCACTGTTAAACACTCAAATTGTTCCAGCTTCTGTTGCTAAACTCATATGTTAATTAAACTCTACGACTTGTAGTCCAGACAACATTCCTGTCATGATTTTACAAAATGCCTAAATGCCTAAGCATTCTATGCTGATCCAAAAAATTTTAAATTATATTTAAGTTTTCACATTTTAAAAGTAAACCCATATATTTAAAGTTTTTTTTGCCGCATGCTTTCTTCATGAACAGACGTGATTTTGCAGCGTAAAAATTTAAAGAAAAAACTGTATTAATTTTAAATTTTTAGTAGATTTTATTTATTTTTCGCTGAGAAAATAATTAATTTTTTATATAATATGGCTGTTACATTATCAGAAATAGCAAAATTGTTTGAAGGCTATAAAAAAAGAATTTGAATTGATGTTAAAACAACAGGAAAAAGTTTTTGATGACATTATAAGTGGAAACTTAAAAACATTTAATGGCAGATTGGAAAAAGTTGAAAAAGATATAGAAGAATTGAAGCATAGTTTGAATTTTCATGAAGTACAAATCGATGAAAAAGTTAAGGAAGCAAATATTTTCAGTAAAGAAGACAATTCAATTACACGCATACAAAAAAAGTTAAGGAAGATAGAAGATCGATCGAGACGTAATAATTTGAGAGTGGATGAAATTAATGAAAATGAAGGTGAAAGCTGGGAGGTGAGCGAACTTAAATTAAATTTTTTTTTTGAAGAATTACTGTTCAAGATGTCTGTTCAAAATGTCCGAATTGAATGGGTCCATAGAACTGGAAAAAAAGAATCAAGTAAGCCGAGGTAATAGTGATAAAACTTTTGGATTTTAAAGATAAAGTTGCAAGCCAAGCAATCTGAAAGGGAAAAACATCTATATAAACGAGGATTTCTGTTCTGAAACAATGCAAATCCGGAAAGGTTTGAGGGAAAAATGAAAATCGAAAAGCTGGTAAGCTTGTACCCAGCAGGCACAGGACGTTTTTAAAACGTTTTAATTCTGTTCAATTTACGGTCAGACGTTAAAAGAACCAATACAATCGTTTTTAAAAAGTTTTTTTGCAAACGTTTTTTTTAAATGTTAATTTAAACGTTTTTTTAGCGTTTTTTAAACGTTTAATTTTTTTTATTAACTTACGAAATTTCTCAGTTAGCTTATGAACGTTTTTAAAACGTTTTTTTAACGTGATAAAAAAACTTGTTTTAAGCGTACAGCACGGCAATTTCTAAAAGATATAAAGTATGTTTAGGCAAATAAATGGCGTGACTTTCGATTAGGCGAATTGATTTATTTAAGTAAAAATTATATAAATTATTATAAAAATTATATATCTTTAAATCAACCAAGTGTTCGGATTGTTTTCTTGTAGAATTAAATTTGAAAATATATTCGAGTATTTTTAGTTTAAAGTTGTATGCCTTCGTTGAAACTAGGTTGTGTTTGTATTTCTACTTGAATCAAGTAGATATGATTAATAAAGTTTTTATGGTGTGGTTAACTAGATTATTTTACTCTATTAAATAACTTAATTGTTGAGTAAACTTGATTGCTTAAAAAAACTAGATTAAGTTTTTAATTCTACTTAATTATCAACTGCTTTTAATGGAAAAAAATTCATTTGGATTTGAGAAAAGGGGACAACATTGTCAGAGTTTTTCTTCTTTAACTCTAAAAATTAAAAATGATAATATCAGTGGTTTTTATAAAGGAATTACTATAGTTAAAAAGGCTGAAAGGAAAAAATATGATTTGTTTCATAAAAGGGAGTGACTTACTTCGAAATGTCATTTTAAGATTTTCATTCTTTAATGATATTCTGGTGTTATTACCAAATACTTAGCAGTATGAAACCTATAATATTATATACCATACTATATACCCTATTTTACTTATAAAGTTATTAATCTGTAAAGTATTTTGTAAAAAATTTTTAATTGTAAAATTGCTACATGAGAAGACAAGTTGTTAGATGAAATTCAAATATTCTCTGTTTGTGTTCAGTAGGTCAAAAAATAACAAACAAAGATGATATTGGTTGTGATGACCAAGAGATTCATTTTAAGACACATCAATCTTCATTATCTTCAAATAAAAAGGATAAACATGATGGATTTCCATTATCTCAAGCAAGTAAGTCTTTAGT
>NC_061159.1:18664533-18667033 GCF_022113875.1 Hydra vulgaris | reverse complement strand
AAAATAATTTTAAAATAAATTTTTTATTTTTCTTGTTTTTTTAGCCAACAGGTTCTTTTAAAAACGATATAATAATAGTACCTATGGATTTAGGAATATTTTTTGAAAAATAACGTCTTTTAAAGGTTAAAAAGACGTTTTTTTATGATTTAATTTAGGTTATTTGAAAACGTTTTTTAAACGTATTTTTTCAGAACGTTTTTTAAACGACTTTTTTAGAACGTTTTTTAAACGCTCTTTTAAAAACGTTTTTTAGATATTGCCATTCTAACGTTTAAAAAACGTTTTTTTTCTTAGTTAAAAAAACGTTTTAAAAACGTTCATGTATACGTATCTTATGATAAATTGATAATTCGCGATTGGGTTGCAAAGAAAAGCGAAAAATCATCTTCATAATATTTTTCATTAATTAACGGAATTTTATTTTTACAATTACTTATTTTAAATTTAACTGTTTTTATAATGGAGGAAAATTTCGTAATTAAATTTTAGGATGAAAATGACATTCTCGGTGATTATGATACCGACTCAAATTATCTGAATCACAAAATGTTAGAAAGTAAATTTTACTCCGTTGCTGATTGTTCGCAACATCTTAAACAAAATAAAAGCACTTTTTCAATTTTAAATATCAATATTCGAAGCTTGGATAAAAACATTGAAAATTTGAAAATATTATTAAATGAACTTAAACAATTTTTAACACTTTAAATGTCTGACGGAAACTTGGTGTAAAAGTGATTAAACAAATTATGAATTTCATCTAGTTAATTACGCATCAATTCACCAACCACGTGATGAAGGTGGGGGCGCTAGTATTTTTATCCACGATTCACTTAAATATATTTTACGTAACGACCTCTGTGTTAATGAAACAGATTGTAAATTATTATGCATTGAATTTGAATATATGCATTGAAATAACTTTATTCCAGCAATAATCAAATCAACTAGAGTTACAAAAAAGTCTTCTACTTGATAACATCATAACTAACAGTTTTTATAAAAGTCCTCTTTTCACAGGTATAATTCAGACTGATTTATCGGATCATTTTCTAACATTCTTAGCAACCAATAACATTTTAATTAACAATATTGCCACAAAATCCACAATATTTCGGCGACAGATCAATAAAAACTCCTCAAAGCATTTTAAATGCTGTAAAAAAAAAAATGTTGATTGAATTGAATTTTGCAATAAAGTGATGCTAACAATGCTTATATTTTGTTTCTTGGTCGATTTTGCAAGCAATATGAAATAGCGTTATCATAAGACGAATCATAAATACCAGAATAATCATAAATACCAAATCACTTCAAAGTCCCTGGATGTCAATAGGCTTACTAGAACCTTCAAAAAAAAAAAAAAAAATTATATATAAAGTATCTTAAAAAAAAATCTTTTAAAAATGAAATAACTTATAAAAATTACAAAAATATATTCGAAAAAATAAAAAGATACTCAAGAAAGCTTTTTTATGCTCAGTTATAAAAAAAACCCAGCGGAAACACTAAAATAGTATGGAATGTAATTTAAGATTTAATTGGAAAAAAATAATTACAAAAAAAACACTCTCCCAAAAAATCTTTTAATTAATGGAAAATTAGTTTATGATAAATCTATTATAGCTGAAGAACTAAACAACTACTTTGTTAATATTGGTCCAAAATTGGCTGCTAAAATTCCATCTAACTCCACTCCTTTTGATTCATATTTAAGAACTTATGAGAAACTTATGAACAAAACTAATTTAAAATTTAGCAAGCTGAGAGCTGCAAAAGTAAAAAAAGGTTTTGATAAAATTTAGTGCTTAGCAGTCTCAAAAGTAAAAAAAGGTTTTGATAAAATTAGTATTGATATTGTTAAATCAGTATTTGATATTATTGAACCTTCTTTATTTCATGTTTTTGATCTTTCATTTAAAACAGGTAATGTTCCTGACAAACTAAAAATTGCCCGTATAACACCAATTTTTAAATCTGGAGATAAGTTTAATATCTTTAACTGCAGACCCAGATCCATACTACCTTGCTTTTCAAAATTGCTAGAGAGAATAATTTATAATAGGTTATATAATTATCTAACTGAGAAAAACATGTTGTATTGCTAAAATAGTTTAAAAAATAAAATTCAACTAAACATGCAATAGTTGACCTTTCTAATCAAATATCTAACACCTTTGATAATGACTGTTATACATTTGGAGTTTTCATTGATCTGTCAAAAGCTTTTGATACCGTAAATCACAATATTCTAATAAAAAAACTTGAAAACTACGGAGTGAAAAATAAAAACTTACTTTGGTTCAAAGGGTATCTGACAAAAAGCAATTTTTATATTATGATCAAACTAACACTACTCTATATTCCATAACTTGCGGGGCTCCCTAGGGCTCAATTTTAGAACCACTCTTATCAATATTGTACATAATTGACTTATACCAAGCAACAAATCATTTAGATCTAATTTTGTTTGCTGATGATTCCAGTCTTTTTTATT
>NC_061159.1:18635112-18663533 GCF_022113875.1 Hydra vulgaris | reverse complement strand
ATGTATATATTTGTATATATATATATATATGTTTAGTTATATATATATATATATATATATATTTATTATTTTAAATATATATACATATGTATATATATATATATATGTATATATTTATATATTTATATATATATATATATATATATATATATATATATATATATATATATATATATATATATATATATATATATATAGTATATATATTATATATATATATATATATATATATATATATATATATATATATATATATATATATATATATATATATATATATATATATATATATATATATATATATATATATATATATATATATATATATATATATATATATGAGAGTGTGTGTGTGTGCGCGTTGGGTATAGGTATCGATTATTTACAGTTTTTTGCGTTAGACAAAAACCCTATAATTTTTTTGAACTTAACTTGTTTATACATTCTTTTAAGGTTAAGCATGAAACTTGAGATTTTTTGCATCATCAGTTTAAATCTACCTCTTCTCAACCATATATAGGAAGCACTATTTACTACTTTATATACTATTTACATAGCTTTACTTATATATATTTTTTTTCAGAGTTTCAGAAAAAATTTATATTCCAACTTGCTGAAATAAAAAATATTTTAGTGGCTCGAACTGCACTGTTCTCTAATAATCCAGAAGAAGGTTTTAAACAACGTAAAAGTTCAGATAAACTTAATGTTTTGAAAAAAAATTCGCAGATGGAGATATCCAATACATCACTTTTGTATACATGAGTTTCATCTTTTAAGTTTTTATGTTTATATTTTTACAATATTTATTTTAAATTGTCATAAACATTTTCAATGTTTCTTATATATTGTTTCTTTTTAGGTAAAACAGTTATCATTAATTCACGGTAAAAGTCTAGCTGATACAACTTAAAATATTTTGCTCTTGTAAGTAATTAGCAAAAGTTTGAATTTTAACATTTATGATTGACAGTACAGCATTTATCTTTTTTTTTATATATGTAGACTGCCAACAGACACTATTTTGTCAGAATACAGCATGAATTGTTTAAAGAAGAAAAAAAAGTTTAAAGAGTTGACAAGTCTATGTAACGCTGTCACTGGTATTCTTATTAGCTTATTAATGTTTTTATTTAATTAAAAAATAAAAATGATGTTTTAATTTTAAAAAATTTAATTTTTTTGAAAACATATTATGTTCCAGAGCCAAATAAATTTAATTTTTTTGGCTCTGGAACATGACATGTATTCAAGTGTATGTATGACATATATATTATATTTTATGAACTTATTGAAACATGTTTTGATGTTTTTATTAGAAGCTGCTTTAAAGTCAAATAAAAACTTAACCAAAATGAATGCTATCTAATTTTTTGGGAGAGGAATTAGGCATTCTTATGAGCGAATGAAGAGAACATTTATTGACTAATATGGATTTCGATCAATGTTGGCTTAATTAACTGTTTGTCATTTTTAAGCAATTTTCTTCTATTTATAATGCACTATTGATTTTATTCTACAGTACCTAATAGTTTTTAATTTGAAAAATGTAATTTTGTTTGAGAAATTATTCTTATTTTTTGTAATGTTATTAATTTATTTAAATATATCAAATTACACTTTATTTACGTTGATTTCTTTTTATAACTTCCCTTGCTTAGATTAAGGCAAATCTAAGGTGTGTGTTGTAAATCATTGCGTTTTTATATAACTTTTAAAAGAATGACTTGGTAAAATTCAAACGTCTCTAGGACGTCCGAAAAAGTCGTCCTTAAGTCTTTCATATGAGACCAGTCAGAGACGTCTCTAGAACGTGTGCAAAAAACGTCTCTAGGACGTCTTAAAAAAACGTCTTTAGAACGTCTGAAATAGACGTCTTCAAGCCTTTCATTTGAGACCAACTAAGGATGTCTCACGGACGAGACTTAAGACGTCTTACGGACGTCATTAGGACGTCAAAAAGCCCGCTGGGTAAGGTAATTAGGACGTCTAATGTAAGTCTTAGCGACGTCAATAGGACGTCTAAATATGGAAGTCCTAATATCGTCTTTATATTAACGTCACAAGGACGTCCTAACAAAGACGTCTTTACCAGACGTCTTTAGGACGTCCTAATTTGTGTGAAACGTCGCGACCTAGTTAAGACATCCGTAAGACGTTTGATTGACGTCTGTGCCCGTTGGGAATGAACAGTTTTGTAAAGTTAATGAATGGTTTGTAAGTAACAAACTTTTATTAAATGTTGATAAAGAAAATGTATACTTTTCCATAAAGTAAATAAATCAGAAAACATTCCTCTAAAATTACCAAACAATTAATAATACTTGTATTAAAAGGGAAACAAACGTAAACTTTTCAGGAGTAAAACTGGATGGAAAAATACTGTGGTATTTACATATAAATAGTATTGAAACAACACTCTCAAAAAAATATCGCAATAATGTTTAAGGCTAAACCTTTTATAAATGTAGCATCCCTGAAAAAATTGTATTTTGCTTTTATTCACAGTTATTTGTCTTACTGTAATATTATGTGGGCTAGTACTGGCTATACAAAACTTAAGAAAATCTACAACAAACAAAAACATTCATGCATAATAGTGTTTGGAGCATACAGAAATACTCCTTGCGAACCACTTTTACGTGCACTCTTTAAATGTGTATTAACTGAATTGACACCAAAATTTATTGTTTATGTTTAAAACAAAATGGGATTGTCCCCAAAAATCTATTTTAATAAAATTAATCATAAATATTTAATAGTTTTCTAATAAGATCTTTGTTCTTCTCAAGTATAATTTAAAATTAACCTCCTATTCAATTAAATATCACGGACCTTATCTGTGGAAAAAATTTCCAGATATTGTCAACAACAACAAGACTACATTAGAGCAATTTAAAAATGAATCAAAACAATTATTACTATTCAGGGATCTTAATTTATCTGACTTCAATGTTTATTTTAAAGTTAAATTAAATAAAAACAAACTTATTTATATCAATGAAATTTAAGTAATGATGTTAAAAATTCATCTTGTGATAATGTTAGTTATGAAATTTAATTTTTTTATTAAAAACTTTTTGTTTAAATGATTTTTAAATATTTTAGCGGTTGTTAGCATTTCAACAATTCTTAATTATTTGTTGTTTTGAATTTCTTAATTTTCTCAGTTATTTTCTGTTTTAATTCTGATCTATATTTTATATATTTGTATTATATATATATGTATGTTACATTTATGTATATTTTTTTTTATGTAGAGTTTTTTTTATATGTGGGGCTCGGCGATTAGGCAAACTGTGCCTTCTACTTGCTCCTACCATTAATTTTGATATATGTATATGCAATGTAAACATTCTTTAACGGCGAAATAAATTACACCAAAAAAAAAAAAAAATTTTAAACTTTTTTAAAACTTATTTTTTATTATTTTTTTGGGATGTTTATTTGATAAAACAAAATACGTCCATAAAATACAAAATTTGTTTTTACATATTTAACTGTTATTTTTATGAAATTTTATAAGTTTATAAAATTTCTTGTGTTGAATAAAAATCACCGTTTTTAACAAAATATAAAATATATAAATCTTAATATAAATATTTTAGATATTTTCATCCATGTCCAATATTTCGATGGACTCGTGAGAATTGGTCTGTAAAACATTCTTGAGAATTGGTCTGTAAAACATTCATGTTTTTAAGACAATCATCTCAAGGTAGTCGGTGGTGAATCTGGTGGTCATTTTCTGCAACTTTAAAGACTACTTAACCTGAAAAAATTAAATCCATGTTAATATTTAATTTCAAACAGTTTTTTTAAACATTATTTTTGTTACCAATTTATAAAATGTAAAAATGTAAAAAAATAAAATGTGTAGAAATGGCATAAAGATGATAAATCTCGTTAACACTGACGTATTCCTTCCTTATTTTTTATAGCAATTGCCAAAAAATAATTAAACACGTTGAAAACTTAATGTTTAAGCATTTTTAAACAATTATTTTTTACTTAAAAGAAATACGTTTTTACGAAAAAAATTATACGAAATGCTTTAGTAATTGTATATATTTTTATAATTATATCCTAATTTTTTAATAATTATATATTCTTAAAATATCACATTACCAACTAATTTACATTAATATATTTTAACTAATTTACACTTTCATTTTCCAATTATATCGATTTTTCAATTACATTGAGGTTTTGCACTTTCTATTTCTTTCTATTTCACTTTCTATACATGCTTTCTATTGTTACTGTTTGATCTCAACTTGCGTCACGCTTGTGTACGTTTTTTACGTGTTTTATTTACTGCACGTTAAGTTGCGTGTTTTATTAACTTCACGTTACGTTGAATTTTAAGCACAAGTCTCTTCAGTATTAACTACTTATCTTTACATAGTAAGTCATATTTTTATCGTATTGATTATTTATAATTTCCTATTTATTGATGGAAACCCAGTAAATAAGAATATAAAAATATTTACTCAGTTACACATGATTATAAGTACTCTTTCTTTTTCAATTTATTTGGTAACTAAAACACTTTCTATCTGATGATATCTGATGAGTGCTTGTTTGATTAGTGTTATTTATTAAAAAAATTAATAATCATAACTATTGCGCATTAACAATTTTCGTTTAAGACTCCAAATAAAATCTGTCATATATTTATTTTATATATAAAGATTTTAATGTTTTTCTTTTTTTTTTTCAACATATTTTTTTTTTAACATACTTTTGCAACAACCATACACCGATGATCAATGTGTAATTTTATATTTTTACAGAAAAATACTATTATTATTTTACCTTTGTTATAATAATATTATTATTATTACATAATACCCATATAATATTATTATAGTATGAACCCCCTCGAATTTAATTAATTTTATAACAATAATTGATTGCTTAATTCTTGGTTAAAAATTCTATATCCATTTTCTGACGAGAATCTGGACACTACAACTTAGGATTTTTATCAATTCTGCATTTTATCAATTCTGCATACTTTTAGTAAAAATGTGTCTACCCTTTTACATTATTTTAGTACTTTGTGTCTACCCTTTTGTATTATTTTAGTATTTTGTGTCTACCCTTTTACAATATTTTAGTATTTTGTGTCTACCCTTTTACATTATTTTAGTACTTTGTGTCTACCCTTTTACATTATTTTAGTACTTTGTGTCTACCCTTTTACATTATTTTAGTACTTTGTGTCTACCCTTTTACATTATTTTTGCTTTTAAATATTACAGTTTATAATGTTATAATAATAAAACTATGTTACATTTTCTTACTAACATAACTCAGAATATAAAACTGATCTAATCGCACTATTTTGAATTTGTTTTTAAGGAACTTGATTGTACTTCCTTTATTAAGGTGGTTCCCCAAGAAAAAAAACATGAAAAAAAAAAAAAGAAAATCAATATTTTGGGTAATTGTAATATCTTTTTTATTTGATGTATAGACTGAATCAAACAAGTTTTTATGAATAAACCTTTTTAGGCACCAATTCAATCCCCTTAGGTTTTCAGCAAATCACAACTAAGTATATAAATTTTTGCTTTTAAAAAAACCGTGCCATTGGGGTAAAGTGGGACAAGTGTGAGTAGAAGTTGGACAAATAAATTTAAACATTTTAACATAATTTATTAAATAGAAACTGATAAAATCATAAAATTACCAAATCGTCATAAAAATGTTCTAGAGCTTTTGCTAATCAAAATAATTAAGTCGCGAAGAAAATATTAATTAAACTAGTAAAAATGAAACAAAATAATTAAACGGGAAGATGCGGGGCATAAATTTTTCTGTCCCACTTCACCCCAATGTAAACACTTTTTTAAGGTACATTTCAAAATTAAGGCTTCTAGCGCACGCAGGGAAACAAAGCAATTTCTGCTAAATAGAGGGGAAGAAATTCAACTGTTTACTTTCAATAATAGTATTTAGGCACCACTCCTAATTAGAAATTTCAGGCTGCCCACTTCTCCCGCGTCTTACATAATTTATTTCTCTCCTATTTATAAATGTCGTTTTATACCCTTTCCAATGATTATTTGAAGTATAAAGATAAAATATTTTGCGCTTTAGAATTAAAGTTTGTATTGTTTTTCTTTGTATTTAAGTTCTTAAGTTGCATTTTTTGGGAAATATGATTTTCATGCAATTGTAGTTTTTTCAAATCTCATACTTTCATAAATATTAAACTTTATGACTTAAAATTTTTTTTGAAACATTCTTTAAAAAATATATAGACACTAAGCGAAAGAAATTAATGGCTCTTTGTTTGATTTCATTTATTTTAATTTTGTATTTGGATAGAGAGTTTTAAAAATGTATTTTTTTACGTTGACCGCCACTATGAGTTTTTAGGCCTGTCTACAGGTTTTATTTTTTCGCTTATTCCCTTTATTTATATTTAATATATCATTCGACTAAATTTCATATTATATATATTAGTTGTTTTAAAATTATTGTATCCCAAGTTTCTCCTAATTTTGATATGTGGATCGCTCTACACATTCAAAACCTTTCTTTGATGAAATGAAAATACTTAATGTCTACAAACTTAATGTTTTCAATGTTTTATGTTTTACTTATATGTAGAAAAACAATTTATCCCTACTTGTTTTTAACGACCTTTTTACATTAAAACTTACTAATAAGTACTCACTAAGAAATAAAGATTTACTAAATGAACCATTTTGTAGAACAAATTTTAATAAATTTTGTATTAATTATAGAGCACCTTACCTTTGGAATAAAATAGTTCTAACTTTGATCCGTTTTTCTGTTTTTAAAAAATTTTATTCTTACAATGGATGACATCTTAAGCTACTATTAGCTTAAAGTATAAACTTGATTTATGAGATTAATAGTAATATTTATATTAATAAACTTATTTTCTTTAATTTATAACTGATCTATAAAATTTATTCTTATGGATTTTTATAACAGATTTGTGAGAATTATTATGACAGATACGTGATTAATATTATGAATTTATTATTATATATTTATTATTACGGCCGTTATTGGATTTATATTTTCAGTTTTTATAGTATGATAAAATTGTAAAGGTTCTGATGATAAGATCAGTTGATCTTCTTTCAGAAGCCTTGTTTTCTTTGTTCTTGTAAAATATAGTATTTATTTTATGGCAAATGTAAACAATAAAAAAAAAAAAAAAAATTGATATTAAAGCAATTCGCTATTACTATAAAAGAAAATAGCTTTTTTCTAGGGGTACCACCTTTACGATATTTTTTTTTTACAATAATAGTAATGCCAATTCCAATGGTTAAACCATCCCAAAACCCTTAACTGCTGCATTTATATCCACATGCGCGTTTATCCTATATGGTCAATGGTTGTGTGCGTGTATCTTAATGTCAATGGTTGTATGTGAGAATTGGTATTAGTAATGATAACAAATATTCATTTGATTCAGACTCCAATCTAAGCTTTTACTAGATAATTTTTTAAAACATTCTTTTGTGTGGTTTTGACTGAATTATTTCGCCCTGAATTTTTGTGTGGTTTTGACTGAATTATTTCGCCCAACTTATGAAAATTACTTTTTGCCTTTTATCATATTTTTACTTTTCATGTTTTTTATTAATATTTATCATATTTTTAGATCTACTTTAAGATATTATTTGGTTTAATTCAACTTTTATAAATTATAAACTAAATTACTACTTTTACTGGAAATTTAACTCAAAGACATTGATAAAACCATTAAAATCTGTTACTCCCGTCGGTTAAACTTTTATCAACTTAAATTTAAAAGGTAAATTAAGTTAAATAATAATTATTTAATTTATTGCTAATAACTCTTAATTACCTTACCCAGCCGGCATTATTACGTTGTTTCAACGTTGAAATTCGGTTGAAGCGTTGATTTAACGTTGTTCAACTATGTCACAACGTTAAATCAACGTTGCCGTTTAAACGTTGATTATTTAACGTTATTTCAACGTTAAATCAACGTTACAGTTTAAACGTTGATTATTTAACGTTATTTTAACGTCAATATTTCAATCATTGTTGACAAAAAATACGATATAAAATTTATGCGCGCGCAGAAATAAAAGTAAAATCGTAAACATTATTTCTACGATTAAAGTTATAAAGATTTATAATGGAAAAAAAATGTAAATACTGAACTTTATCATATAGAATTTTCAAGAGATCGAAAACATGTTCAGACGATTTTCCTGCAAGAACATTATCGTTTAAAAATCGATATTTTTTGTTTAACTTGGGCTACAATGCTCAAAGACTGATATTATTAAATGTAAATATAATATATTATATTTATGATATATATATGAAATTATTATATATATATGAAAAAGCTGTATTAATACAGCTTTTTCAAAAAATGATCCATTAAATTATGTTGAATTTAATGCTAACGTTGTTTTTTAATAGAGCATCAAGAATTAAAAAAGGAAATTAATAACTTTAAAAAAGAACTTCAGCACGAAATAAAAAAATAAAGATTTATTTGAAAAATTAACTTCAACCACATCAGTTATTACTATGAAAAAAGACAAACTTGTATATAAACATAATCCAAACAAATCGTGTTATTGCAATTTACTTGTATACAAACATTTATTTTAAAAATAATAGATTTTGCGACTTTTATACTGGCCTTACAATGTGTTTTTTCAGTTAGTGCAGTATCACCATTAATCAAAAGAGATAAAGTAATATTAAAAAAACATTTACTTCTATTTTTTGAAATTTAAAAAAATCCTTAACTACTTGGACCAAAATAAATGCAATGCACCAAAGATGAATTTTTAATAATGCTAATACTTGGATTATTGACAGCTGATTTTGCTGACAGGTTTAATATATTTTTTAGGATTAGTGAATGCAATATTTTCTTCATTGTTGAAAGCTTCTAGCTCACTTTTAAACCACATGGTTTTTGTTCCAAGTAAAGATGTTATAAGACAGGGAATGCAAAACAGATTTTAGAAATTAAATTATTCAGACTAACACTAAATTTCAGATATAACAGAATTTATTATGGAAACACATTAAAATTTTGACTTACAGAAACTAACAGGGAATGAATACAAACATTACAACAATATAAAAACATTAGTACCCGTAGATCCAAATTCATCAATAATTTCTTTAAAAAATTTTTAAAGCTTACAGAAGCTAAATTTTGGATAAAAAAAATTACATATCGCAACAACTATTTAGATTGTATTACAAAATACTCTTGTATAATGTATGATTAAGGCTTTAATATTAATTTTTAATTACAAATGAAGTGATTTTAATTAAATCCATTTTTATCAGTCACTTTAAAAATATGATGAGTATTTGTATAAAGATAATTAAAATTTCAAGCAATAATATTAGCTTTACTTGTTTGTTTTTTTTAGGTGAATCAATTGCAATTGATGGAATATCTTTAAAATGCTGAGGTAATCAAAATAATTTTTAATTATTCAGGAATTTTAAGGATTAAATTATTTAGCAAAAAAATTGTTTGATAATGAGTTCAATTTAAATTAAAAAAAAAAATTAATATTAGTTCTCGCACAATTAATATCAGTTCTCTTATCTATTAAAATTTAGAATATTTTTCAACAATTTTGTGACCTCCATGAATATAAAGGGGAAAGGTGGAAATATGCTTTAAGAGCACTAATTTATATGGTGTAGTGAAAGGTATACCTTTATAAGATATGTAAAACTTTTTTATTCTCATTTCTTATATATTCAAAAATTTCTCCTTGTTTTTTTTTTTTCTAATTCTTTTTTATTAACAGCTTCTTCTATTAAATACGATGGAGCGACTGAAACTTTAATTGATGGCATTTTGTCTAACTTCTAAAAATGCTCTTCATTTCGAAAAGGTGGCGGAAAAGAAAAAAATTCAGATTGATTGATATAAATTTATATTTATAAAAATCGATCTAAAATTTCTTTATTGAAATATTTATATATATTTCAATAAAGAAATATTTTCTTTTTGTCTGCTAATATTTTTTTTTTCAGTGTTAATTCAACATTACAAATTAAAACTCAATAATGAAAAAAGCCTAGAATTGAGTTGATGTTTTATGTAAAATAAGAAAAGCCCAAAAAGTAACTGATTTAATATTTTTATTTTTTGATAAAAAAAAATTCTAATAATGTTTAAAATTGGTATTAATATTATTGTTTATTAGATGAAGATGAGTAAAAAATAAGTAATGTTTATTAGATGAAGATAAGTAAAAAAATAAGTTATTTTTTAGTCTTAAAAATTGTTTGAATGATAATTTATTATTTATCAAAATATTTTCTTTTTTAATTTTTGTTGTTTTTATATTTTAATTAAAAGTAGATATTACTGTGTCATATATTATAATATACCTTATATTATACTATTATATTTTATATTAATAATGAGTATTTTTGTTTTTTTGTACACAAGCATAATATTAGATTTACTTCATGTTTTTTTACAGATAAATCAATTACATTTAATTGGTGGAGTTACCTCATTTATAATCAGGGTGTCTGCAGCTCCTCTTAAATCCTCTAAAGTCCTCTTTTTTTAAAACCTTCTAAAATCCTCTTTTATCCTCTAAAGAGGTAAAAATTTGATCAAAGCTCCTCATTAATTCTTTCTTTTTTAATTTTTGAAGGATGTATAATGTTCAAAATACCCATTCTTGGTCTGCAAAACTGGTTAACGCCTTAAAGTACATGGAATTGTAAAAAATTGCTTTAGAAAATGCATGCTATTTAACATAACAAATGACATTATTTGATCCCTGTCCAAGCCCCATAAGTGTATAAACATGGACGTTAAACCATTAATAAATAGCCACATAAAATTTTTTATAAAAATTTTATGTGGCTACCCCGAAAAATATTTTTCAATGCTAGAAATGTTTTATATTTTGATTATTAATTTATTTTTAATATATTAAAAAGGTTGTTTTATTTAAATTAAATATTTGAAAAAGTTATTAATAACCAACTAACAGTTATATTATTTTTTAAAAACTTAGAGTATTTTCGAAAAGTTATATGGCCTCCATGGATATGAAGGGCAAAGTGGAAAAATATGTTTTAAGAACACTAATCTATATGGCGTTGAAAAAGATATACCTTCATAAGTTGTAACACTTTTCCATTAATTATTTATTTTTTAAATCTTCCCTTTTTGTTTTTTTTTAATATATTTTTTTATTTACAGCTTCTTATATTGTACTCAATGGACCAAAAGAACCCTCGGTTAATGGAACATTGTTTGACTTTCTAAATTACGCTTTATTTCAAAAAGGTGGTGGAAACGAGAAGAAATTTGTGTAGATTTTATTCAATTACATGTAAATATATGTAATATTTGAATATGTATTTTTGAATAAAACAAGTTTTATCTCTTTTTTTAATCATACCTAGCTATTTTAACTAAACTAAACTGAAAAAGTTCTAAATAGTCTAAGTATAGACTATGAATTGATTTAATATCCATAATATTCCTTGATAATGTACAGCAACACTAATGTACATGCATAGTACGTTTTGATGGTGATCATATTTTGACGCACATAGCACGTTTACATACATATATACATTTTGACATACATAGCACGTTTTGATGGTGGAAAAGTATTTTACAGTCGTTTAACGTTGATAAATCAACGTTAAAAAAACTATCATTTTAAACGCTGTATCAACGTAAATTCAACGTTGTTGTAACGTTTTTTCGCGTCGAATTAACGTTGGTATAACGTTTGAATTTAACGTTGATTTAACGTTTATAAATCAACGTTGAAAAAAACTTTCATTCTAAACGTTAAATCAACGTAAATTCAACGTTATTGTAACGTTTTTTCGTGTCGAATCAACGTTGATATAACGTTTGAACCTAACGTTGATTTAACGTTGATAAATTAACGTTGAAAAAAACTTTCATTCTAAACGTTAAACCAACGTTAATTCAACGTTAGGTTTCAACGATATTTCAACGTTATTTCAACGTTATTTGCCGGCTGGGTAATATGTGTTTTTAACTCTTTTAAATTATGTCAAAATTGTTTGAGCGAAAAAGATTTGAAATATTTTTTACTTTAATTAAATTTAATTTATTTAACGTGATTACGTAATAGTCATAAATAAACAATTAAATAAACAAAAAAAAAAAAAAAAAAATCAAGACGCTCTGCTATATTTTTATACTAACTTATATATTAAATTAATATAATATAAAGCTATAATATAAAGCTTATAATATAAAGACTAACTTAAAATAATATAAAAAAATATATTCAATGTAGAAGTACACTACTTAAAAGCACTTTTTTAATGCAAAATTAGAATGAAACCAAAAACTAATATTTTTCTGATGAGAAATTTATAAAAAAAATATATGAAATGAAATTTTTTAATAAGTTTTTTTTAACATCCATTATGGCATATTTAAATTCATAATGGCCTAAAAAATGTTTAAAATAAAATACTTTGTGACGTAATTCTATTAATCACAGAAAATTTTTATTTTAAACTAGTTTAATGCTTAAAAATTATCCGTGGTAAACTGGGCCGTCTTGAAGTGGCCCATATTTACCACAGTTAACTTCCATGGGGGATGGGAGGTATTGTATGTATTTTTTGCCAACTAGGGACACGAAAAAAAAAAGTCCCCAGAAAAAAAAAAAAAAGTCCCCATTATTTACCACCAGGGCCATCCCCGTTGGGATGGCCCTGGTGGTAAATAATGGATAAAAACAATTTTTTCGGTGTATTTCAATTGTTTTATCATTTTCATTTACATTTTTTTCTTCCGAAACGGAGATGAGTCATCATCGTTGGTACTAAACGTTTCAAAACTATTTTTCAGAGTATCTAACAGAACATTTTGTTTTGCTTTTTGTATTTTTACTAAAAAATTAGTTTTTAGGCTTGGGTCAAGAAAAGTTGCAACGAGATATTCATCATTTTCGTTAAAGTTGAACCGAGTTCGAGTTCAGATTGAAGCAAAGATCTCATAGTTGATAACTTTGGTGTTCTCTGTACTGTCTCTTCCTTTCCCAGGTATTTTAACAACGTGACAACATGTGGAATTTCCTTAGAAATGCAAGAAATACCCGATGGTTATTTTTGTAATTTCTTCAGACGGTTTAGGAAGTTTAATACATTGTTCCATTAACTCCCATTGAGCAGGTGCTAAATTGTTTAAAGAATCATGGTCAGTTATATAAAACGAATCAACTTACTTTTACTGTAGTAATCACTCCAATAAACATTATGTTGAATTCCAGCGTGTCCTTACGTTTTGTATTAATTTTTGGTCTGACAGTTTAGGTTCTTGAAGAATGTATTTTAGTTTTTCTAGTACTACTAGTACTACTTTCTAGTACTACTTTCTAATACTAAAGTAAATAAAATAGGAAACAACTCGTCTTGCAGCAGCTACCATCTGTATATTTCTGTTTGATAATTTAGCAATACATTGACAGCCAGTTGCAGTGACTAATTAAAACAGTTGGCAGAATCATATTCTGCATCTCGTACATGTTTTTGCAATAGTATTTCTTTTGCGATATTGATACAACAGACTAAGTACTATTTTAAAAACTATTTGCCATAAATCCGACAAATCGCAAAAGACCGCTAAAATAGCGAAATTTCTTTTAATAAATTGCGATAAATTGCGAAGCGATGTTTACAGCAGGTGATATATTGCGCGTCAATTTTTATCTATAAAATAGCGTGCGTTAAAAAGTCCATGTCGGTTTCAGTTATGCAAAAAAATGTAATAACATTTTTTTGCATAACTGAAAACCGACAATGCGGTAATTGAAATAATTGAAAGCCGGCAATGCGGTAACGCAAGTGCCTAATATCTAATGTGCAGTAAAACTTTGGTATTTGTCCATATGTCAGATGTCACGGATATTGCTGTTGCGTTCAAAATACTATATTCAATTTTAGTGGAAATTTTGTCAAATTTATCAAAGATAGTTTTCTCAGCCAACTCGTTCTCAACTAATAATGTGTTGTTTAAGGCATTCTCTGATTAAATAATGATATTTTAATGATTTTAAATCATTAATATCCCAACACAAATTTCTTTCAGATGCCTCTTTTAAAGAAGAACTGTTTTATTTTTAACATACCTGTTACTGCTGAAATATAAGAGTCGGTAGAAGTTAGTAAACCGTCACTATTGCTTCCTTTTGCCGGCTGAATTTCAGTTACCATAGCGTACTCGTCAAAAAGCCTTGTTTTAAAGGTGGCTTTTTAAAAGAAGTTGTGACTGAAAACAGAAATAAAGTACTTAATCTTAACTTAGAGTAATTAAAGAATCAACTGTGCAAATAATAGTAAGGAAGGAGGCATAAACTTTTTAGTTAAATGCACATCCGCGGTGCTAGGTGTCAAGATCCTAAGGATAAATTAAGGCACCTAAATAACAAAAAACAAAAAAAAAATGATGTGGTAATGTGGTAATGCATAAAACTGTAATTAAATATGCGCAAAAACATTTCATATAAAATATATAAAAATACCAAAATCAAAAACAATGTAAAGTTGCACGCTTTCTCATACATTATTAGTGACTTAGTGACTTGGTGAACGCAAGTGAACTCACATATGGCTTTAAAAGCATTGCGAATTCACATGCTTTCGCCTACGACCATACCACGGTGAACACACCGTTCTCGTCCGATCACGGAAGTTAAGCATTGTCAGGCAAGGGTAGTACTTGGGTGGGGAACCGCCTGGGAACTCCTGGTGCCGTAGGCTTTTCACTTTTTCGTAATTAAACACTTATTCTTACCTTTTGATATGCTTAATTGTTCATTTGAAACGTTTGCAAATTCTTCATTTATGTTTTTGAATATGTTTAAAGACGTCAAATCTCTGTTCACTTACCGTTGTTTCATTTTTTTTTTCAGTTTTATTAAAACTTACAAAGTATGTTGCAAAGCTCACAAACACTGTCGTCGCAAATCACTAATCAAGCAAGTGTGAGTTGTGAATAAATGCAAACTTTGCTCATTCTAGTTGTCAAACATCAAATAGAAGTGTCCTTTACTAAGTACAGCATTACAAAACGATAAAGTAAACTTCGTTACATGCATAAACAAAAAGCGTTTGGTAGAAATGAGGCCGTGAACCATCAACTCGGATTGCGCAATTATGACGGTTAGTAGACTTTTTTTGGTTTAACGTGTTTTTTTCCGTTGTGTCCTCGTTCTTGAAAGGAAGGGGTTATTCATTCGCCCGTTTTTCTAAATGTGGCTCTAAAAACTGCAGCGCAACTTACCTAGCACAATTTGTTGAACTTTTTTTATCGCAGCTGCAACAGAACAAATTCCTACTCTTCGATCAAGTTGCACGCTCTCTCCTACATTATTAGTGACTTGGTGAACGCAAGTGAACTCACATATGGCTTTAAAAGCGTCGCGAATTCACATGCTTTCGCCTACGACAATACTACGCTGAACACACGTGTTCTCGTCCGATCACAGCAGTTAAGACCCGTCAGACAAGAGTAGTACTTGGATGGGGAACCGCCTGGGAACTCCTAGTGCCGTAGGCTTTTCACTTTTTCGTAATTAAACACTTATTCTTACCTTTTGCTATGCTTAATTGTTCATTTGAAACGTTTGCAAAGTCTTCATTTGTGTTTTTGAATATGTTTAAAGACGTCAAATCTCTGTTCACTTACCGTTGTTTCATTTTTTTTTTCAGTTTTATTAAAACTCACAAAGTATGTTGCAAAGCTCACAAACACTGTCGTCGCAAATCACTAATCAAGCAAGTGTGAGTTGTGAATAAATGCAAACTTTGCTCACTAGTTGTCAAACATCAAATAGAAGTATCCTTTACTAAGTACAGCATTACAAAACGATATAGTAAACTTCGTTAAATGCATAAACAAAAAGCGTTTGGTAGAAATAAGACCGTAAACCATCAAATCGAATTGCGCAATTATGACGGTGAGTAGACTTTTTTTGGTTTAACGTACCCGCTCCCGAAACCCCGAAAAAACGAAAATTCGCGTCAATATTTATTGATGCCTACCTTATTACACAGAGTATTGTCATTTATTCTCCTCCGGCAAATGCCTTGCAGAGTTATCAATAATATTACAAGTATGTTTTATTTCGTGTATATATACAAAGATTTTTATTTTATTATTATTATTTTTTTATTTATACTCTTCCATTATTGAAGCATTTGAACTATTTACAAAAAAGAAAACAAAAAGAAGAAATTTCAAAAAGAAAAACAAAAAACAAAAAAAAAGAAAAACTTTCCACATGAATCTGGGCATTTAGTTAAATGATAATTCTATCTCTATTTCAAAAGTATTGTTTCTATTGGTCCAGATTTCTTTGGTTTCATCTGTAAATGCTTCTAAGACGTTGTTTTCTTGTGCTCTTTGGTGTTCTTCATTTAGAACTTTTTTAATTTTCTTTTTGAATTCCACCAATAGTGCAGTCCTTGAAAACATGGACTTTTTATCGAACGATCGTAATCTGTTACAATATATTTTATACAATAATTCGTTTAAAATATTTTTGCCAATAAAAAATATGTTTGTATTTATTGAAAAAGCAAAAAGAAATGCTTTAAAGGTGTTTGGAAAGCGTGGAAGATGTGGATAGATTATTTGGATGAGGGCGAGTGTGTATTTTATTAGTGGTTGAACTATCTTGCAGGAGTATATCATATGTGGTAGGGTCTCTATTTTCTTTATACATTGGGGCAGATGTTGTTATTTGTGATTCCTCTCTTTTTAAATATTTCGTTTGTTGGTATTTTAAAGTGGATGAGTTTATACCTGATTTCATCCGCTTTGTTGTTTGTGTTATTTTTTTTTATGGCATAAAATAGATGTAACCACTCTTTCAAAGTTATGTTATTCATACTCTCTTTGAAGTAATTGTTCCATTTAAGAAAGTTTTTCGGTATGTTTTTGAATTTTTCAGCATGTAGTATTTTGTATATATTTCGAGATGTGAATTTATTATTTCGATGGGGTTTTCGTTCTTTCGGTATAGAAAATGTTTTGCTTTGTTGTGATCGTATTTTTGGGATTCAGTTTGATTTTTGTATTTCCATTGAGATGGGATGGATTTTATTATTTTTGACATTTGAAGAGGTCGTAGTCCTATAACATTACATTGTAAGAAACCGGGTGTGAAAACTTTTGCTATATCTGCTAAGCAAAGTATGTTATTTCTTTTTGATTCAGGTGTTGGTTTTAAGGAACTGCCTTCATGTCTTATGTAGTTATTGGAGAAAAGAGGTTGATTTTGGAGTTCTTCAATTAACATTTTTGTTACATTTTCGCTCTTTTGGTATATGTTGTTCCATTTTTGCATCATTTGTCGGTAGTATGGGGGAAGAGTGTTTAAACAGTCACTGGAGTGGCTGGTATAAAAAGTAAGAAGACCTTGAGATGCATCTCTATATCCATTTAAGATATGAATGGTAGCATCTTTCCATGCACCTTTTAAGTTTTTGTTAAAAAGTTTAGATATCCAACTAAGTTAAATTGAATATTGTTTAAACCGCCTTTCTCAATTGAGAATTTTAATGTTTCATTTTTGGTCTTTATAGTGCTGTTATCCCATAAGTATTTTTTGGTTTTTTGTTCTATTATTTTTATCTGTTTTTTGCTTGGAAGAGATAATAATAATAATAATAATAATAATAATAATAATAATAATAGTAATAATAATAATAATAATAATAATAATAATAATAATAATAATAATAATAATAATAATGTACACTGTGACAACTGATGAAACCAATTGTAGAGCACAACAACAGAAGATGTTGTGCTATAACAGCTATAAATGTTTTATAACAGCATTGTTTACTTTTCAATGTATATAGATATCATTTAGTATTTAATAAATAATTTTTGCAGTAATCTGATTTATCAAGTTTATTTTTGAATTAGTCAATTGTCATTGATTCGATAATATATGTAATAGCAATTTGATAATAATGTAAAAGCAAGGTGCCATAAGCTGCTTAGGAGGGTTTGATTTATAACAATAATTTTTCCTTTCATAGATAATTTGAAACGTTTCCAGCTTTTTATTTTCTTTTCTATTTTCTCTATTCTTTCTCTCCATTGATTATTTGGGATGTAGTTGGTATTTGTAAAGGTTATTCCTAAAATTTTGAGGGAGTTTTCTTGTTATGAGAAGTTTAGAAAATTTTGTTTGATTTTACTTCTGTTTTCTCCCAGCCATAGTCCTTGGCACTTTTGGATGTTCAATTTTTCTCCAGTGGCTTTTCTGTTTAGAGTGAGGGCCTTTCCGAGCTCGGCAATGGATTGATCTGTAGCAAGGTAGAAGCTTGTGTCATCTGCGTTTAGTTGTATTTTGGCTCGGTGTTGTTAAGGATGATGACTTTAATGTTTGGAGTGTTTCTGATGTAATTAGCAAAAATTTCGGCTTGTAGGATATAATACCTCTAGGTATGATTATTTTTTTTTTGATAAAAAACCGTTTATTTTAAGTTGAGAGCTGATGTCGTAGTTGAGCGTTTTAATTAGGTTTATGAACGTTGAAACCATATTTATATAGAAAGTCGTATAAAAAATTTCGGTCTACTCGGTCAAAGGCTTTTACCTGGTCTATAGGTAAAAGACAGATTTTCGAAGATGGTTCTATGGGGAACGCACGCCGTTTGGTTTTCGTGTATTATGGTTGGAAGGATAGGTTTGAGCCTGTTCGCTATAACTTTGGTTAGGATTTTGTAATCTGTATTTAATAATGAGATCGGTCTCCAATTGCCTATGTCAGATTTATCTCCTTTTTTGAAGACACATGTGATAGTGGCTTGTTTCTGTGATGCAGACATTTCGTTCTTGTCTTTTATTTCGTTCAGGATTTTCACTAGGGTCTCTCCTATCAAATCAAAATTTGCTTTGTACCATTCCGCTGTTAGACCGTCATTACCAGGGGATTTGTTGCTTTTCATTAAAAAAAGGGCGGTTTTTACTTCCTGTATCGTTATTTAATTATTTAGTAAAGCGTTTTGTTTACATGTGATTTGTTTGATATTTGTGTTTTCGAAGAGGAGTTTTTGATGGATACGCTGTTGTTAGGTTCTCTGTAAAGTTTTTTAAAGAAACGTTTAAAACTGTTTAAGATTTCAGGTGTATCATATACTTCTGTTCCGTCTTTGTTTTTCACGCTTGCGACTATTTGTTTCGATTGTTTAGCTTTTTCTAGTTGAAAGAACATCTTGCTGCATTTTTAACCTTTATAACGCATGAATGATATTAATGAGTTGACGAATATGAGTGCTAAAATATAATCTATCTAGGCGAGAGTAGGGGATGTTATTGGTGGCTTAGTATGTGTATTCTAGGCGAGTTGTATTTAGTTTACGCCATGTATCTTCTACATTCAAGGTTTTTAATAAGGTTTTGAAAGAGTCCGTAGGGAGACATTTTTTTGTATTAATTTGGGGATATCTATCTATTTCATTTTCGACCATGTTAAAATCGCCTCCCATAACGGTTATATAATAATTATTTTTTAATGTTATTTTTTTTATTTTTTGGTAATGTCTAAAAATAGGTTTTTTCTTTGTAGTTCGCATGTGTAGCTGGATCCAGATTTAGCGTACACATTTATTATTAAGAATTTGTGGTTATGATTTTCCAATACTACGTAGTTGAAATAGCCGTCATTATCTTCAAAATGGTCTAATATTTTTGGATTATTAATTTCTGGGTTTATTAAGATTATCGTACCCTTTGAATGCGATGCACCAGGTGTAAAAAAACCTATATTGTTCCATTGTGTGAGAAAGTCCAGTGTGTCTTGATTATTTAGGTGCGTTTCTTGTAATAGAAATATATCGTAATGCATGTTTTTTAGTTTGCTAATAATAATTTTTTGTTTTTCTTTGGCCATTAGATCGCCAACGTTTGTTGAGAATATTTTAATTGTTTCCATTTTATAGCTTTACGTTTTCGTGGTTTGATGTGACGTAAGTTGTGATTTTAAAGGTTTTGATTGAGCGTGTGCGGAATGAATGGTTTTGAAAGCAGAAAGTGTGATGTAAGAGACAGATGTTAAATACGCTTATAGATATGTATATAATAAACTAATCGTGTAAAAATAATTCGTGTAAGATAAAATAAATAAAATTAGAAAAGTTCATACCGCTCTTTATCTTTGTATTTTTTTAAAATTTTCTTTTCGAGGGGTTGGTGGCGGGGCATTTCTTTTATTATGAGTTTTGTCGTTTTTCGCTTCGATAAGTTCACCATCTTCGAATTCGCTTTCGTATTCGTCTGTTTCTTTACTTGTATGATCATTTCGCTTTTCTTCTCTTCGTTTATTTTTATATTTTACAACTTCAAAATCCGGTTTACATTGTAATATAACGGGAATTTTGCTTATTTCAATTTTGCTTTTCTTTTCTGATGTAATTTGTTTCTTTTCTATAGAGAGATCTTTTATAGGTGCTATTTGTTCGTTTGTTTTGACTTCTCTATGTTCATCTTTTTGTATAGATATTTTATTTTCAGAATCTACGTAACTTTTGTTTTCGTTTGTTTTTTGAAAGATGCATCTTTGTTGTGGTGGGTGTGAATTTCCGCATTTTATGCATAGGAACGATTTGCAAGCAAAATGGAGAGCAATTTTTATGCCTTCAATTTCGATACTATGGGGAATTTCTTCTAACTTTACTGATGGTTTAATTCTAAAAAGTCTCCGTCCATCTTTAATATTTTTATCGAATCGGTATGTTGTGTGTTTTATCGAATATATGTCGGTTGTAAAGGGGTTTATTTGATTTATGATATCAGAGTCTTCGATTAGAGGATCACAATTCACTGTTATTAACAGCCTAATTTCACTTCTAATCTTAGTGTTCTAATCTATGTGTTGTTTACAGTTTGATATTTGAAAAGCTGTATCGTTTACAAGTGATGCATCTTCCGCTGAATTTAATTCGCATACCCAATTTCCTCTGGTGTTATATGTTAAACTTCGAATTTTATTTGGTCCAACTATTTGCGTTATCTTCTGGTTAAGTTCTTCGGCTCTTTTGTCAATATATTTGCGATTAAATGTTTCAGAAGGATCCATGTAAACATGTAAGTCGCGAACGCATTCGATTCGGTTAGATTTTTTTGAAGCGATTCCAGCGTAACTTGCCATCATCAGGACTTTAACAAACAATACTTCCGAAATAGATATAAACAAGAAACTCGCCAAACAGATTACCTTGTAACACAGGGACTAAAAAGTTTGGTATTGTGGTTTATCCTCCTCCGGTTAATTGCAATATAGAGGTCACATTACCAAGGTACCACAAAGACAGGTTTGGCTCCCCAAGGAGCGTCATAACCCGCTCTACGGACCAAGAGTTAAGTGAGTATAGGAAGAACGAAGATATGTTAGAGTGAAAGACAGGAGTAGTCATGTTAGAAAGACAGCATAGAGAAAGCGGACAGGAATGCACTCGATGTTAGGAGGTGCAATAAGTTGAAATAGGGACTAAAAACACAGAGACTAAAAAGTTTCAGTATGTGTTTTTTTCCGTTGTGTCCTCGTTCTTGAAATGAAGGGGTTGTTCATTTGCCCGTTTTTCAAATTGTGGCTATGAAAACTGCAGCGCAACTTACCTAGCACAACTTGTTTTAAGTTTCAAAATCGCAGCTGCAACAGAACGAATTCCTACTCTTCGATCAAGTTGCACGCTCTCTCCTACATTATTAGTGACTTAGTGACTTGGTGAACGCAAGTGAACTCACATATGGTTATAAAAGCATTGCGAATTCACATGTTTTCGCCTAAGACCATAACGCGGTAAACACACCCGTTCTCGTCCGATCACGGAAGTTAAGCACCGTCAGGCAAGGATAGTACTTGTATGGGGAACCGCCTGGGAACTCCTGGTACCATAGGCTTTTTACTTTTTCGTAACTAAAGACTTACCTTTACTTGTAACCTTTTCGTAATTTACTCTTACCTTTTGCTATGCTTAATTGTTCATTTGAAACGTTTGCAAAATCTTCAATTATGTTTTTGAATATGTTTAAAGACGTCAAAATCTCTGTTCACTTACCGTTGTTTCATTTTTTTTTTCAGTTTTATTAAAGCTCACAAAGTATGTCGCAAAACTCACAGACACTGTTGTCGCAAATCACTAATCAAGCAAGGGTGATTTGTGAATAAATGCAAACTTTGCTTACTCTAGTTGTCAAACATCAAATAGAAGTATCCTTTACTAAGTACAGCATTACAAAACGATATAGTAAACTTAGTTACATGCATAAACAAAAAGCGTTTGGTAGAAATAAAGCCGTAAAACATCAAAACTAATTTAAAAAATATATATAATGCGCATGTCATTCGCACCAAATGGTTACCCAGGACATGCTGATATATCGTGTTTAAATAATAAAATGTCGTGGGCATTAATCCACGACTTTAAAAAAAGAACACACAACCTTCGTCCTAACAGGATGGCTTGGGTCATGTCCGTTTTCTTTTTAACTATGGTTGAAGGTCCACGTTTCATTTTTAAAAATTTTAATGTTATCAGGACCTACAATTCAGCATTTTTTGAAATGGTTAATGTTAAGTCCTGATTATTATTTATGCTTATTGCATTATTTACTGAGAACATTTTGTGAAATTTTTCAATGTTATTTTCCCTTGAGTATTTATTATATTGTATTGTCCAGATATATTTAATTTCTTTTAAAATGTTTTCTACAACTCTTTTGGAATTTACATTTTTGTTTTCTTTTAATTTAGAGTTTCTACATTTCCACAGCTCTGTTGTAGTGAGATGTGTTAGAGTGTTAATTATTTTTTCCTTAATGTCTTTTTTTAGAAGATCCTCAATGTTTATAGGAAAAATTGCATGCACCGAGTGAAGCGGCTTTTCAAGAAGAAGTTTTTCAT
This sequence comes from Hydra vulgaris, assembly GCF_022113875.1. NCBI lineage: Eukaryota > Metazoa > Cnidaria > Hydrozoa > Anthoathecata > Hydridae > Hydra > Hydra vulgaris. Next base: position 18,640,569 of record NC_061159.1, on the reverse strand, counting down.
AAATTATTCTGATTTGTTTCCAGACAGCTCTGGCTTTGTTGCAAAAAATAAATGGTTGTAGAGTGTCTTCCATTCGATTACGGGATTTGCAGTTGGAGTTGCCGTGGAATTGTCCACGAGTTTGATTTTTCTAAAGTTGGAAGGGAGTTTGTAAGAATACGCCAGTGCGTATTTTTACTAGTTCCTTGAGCGTAGGGGTCAAAATTCCTTTCCTAGATTTTGATCCAGAGTAAGGTCTTTTGAAATTTCGCCTCTCATCTTAATTGTATTAATTTTAAGCTTAAATTTTCTTTTTGTTGCATCATATAGTTATAAATGTTTTTTGGTGTTTTATCAATAATGTTAAAGATATTAGCATTGCCTCTAATTTTTCCTATTACGCTTTTGTAATAGAAAGGCAAGCTGTTTAATGATTTTGGGACGTTATTCGCAGTTAGAAATAGCCATTGCGGGTATTTTGTTTTCGCTAAATTTGTTAAAGTATACGCTAGATAATATTTTTAAAAGTAGAATTGTCATGAGGGTGATCAAGTTCACTCAGACGGAAAATGTATTTCATCCTCATAGCAAGGCATTGATTTTGTGCATCTAAGATGCCTAGGCCGCCTTTACTAATTGGCAGTTTTAAAATATCGCTTTTTATGGGTTTTGCGTTTGCGCTCTGCCATAGGTAGGTCGAGATTTCCTTGTCGATTTTTTTTGGTCGAGTTTTGACAGAGGAAATCTGTTTATCACAAAACAAACCTTAGACAGAGCTAGAGTGTTTATAAAAATACCATCGCACTTTAATGAAATATTTCTGTATTTAAAATTTTGTATTTTTTTTTTTAAAGTTTTTAAAGGCTTTTTGCACATTTATTCTGCTTGTAAAAACTAAGTGTGTGTGGAAAGTTATCCTAAGTATTTTTATACCTGTTTGGTTGGACCATTTAATGTTGAAATTATTTTGCTTAAGTATTTTGATAGTTTTCTCGTAGCCAAAATAGTTAAAACCACCGAGAGCAAGAGCTTTTGTTTTATTTTTATTTATGTTGGAGCCAAACGCGTGTTTGAAGTTATTTAATATTGTAAACTAGGGTTGTTTACAAAAGCCAAAGTTGAATTTTCGATTGAAAAAAAAGTTTTCGAAACTCTATTTTCGTTTCGGTAAGTTCGAAATAATTTTAAAGGAATTAATTTTGCATCAAAACGATTTTTTACTTTCGAAATTGTAAAATTTGCTTCGAAATGTTTTTGCGATTTCGAAATTCTGAAAATATTATCGAAATAATTTTTTTTTTTTCAAAAATGTAAAATTTGCTTCGAAATATATTTGCGATTTCGAAAATCGGAAAATATTACCGGAAAAAATTTTTACTTTCAAAACTGTAAAATTTGCTTCTAAATATTTTTGCTATTTCGAAAATCAGAAAATATTACCGAAACAGTTTTTTACTTTCGAAATTGTAAAATTTGCTTCGAAAATATTTTTGTTATATCGAAATTCTGAAAATATTACCGAAAAAAATTTTTACTTTTGATGTTCTAAAAATTGCTTCGAAATATTTTTGTTATTTCGAAATCTTGAAAGTATTACGCAATATACAAATATTACTATAAAAGTCTAAAATTTGCTTATATTTATTTTATTACTAAAATTATACAAAATTGTTTAAAAATGTTTTTATAAATAATTAAATTTTTAAAATTAACATAAAATAATACTTAAAATTTTTGGTGTTACGGCACAGTGGTGGCAGAACTACCTCTCACTATTTTATATATATATCTACCTTAACTAACGTCACAAAGTTACAAGTTAAAAATTATAAAGTTAAAAATAAAATACAATATTAGTTCTACACATATAAAACACAACTAATAAATCGGAGTTTTTTTTTGTTTTTTTGTTTTGTTTGTTTGTTTAAAATTAATAGTATATATATTTTATTTTAATTAGAAATAAATAAGATACACATCAAGACAACAATAAATGAGCAGTGATGACTTTTTCAGGTTTAATTATTTTAGGAACTTTTAAAAGAAATATTAAAATAAATATTGAAGTTTTTTTCTAATAGAAAACGTTTAGATTTTCTTTTGAATTGTTCTAAGGAGATGTTCTTAGAATTGTTCTTAGAAGAATCTTATCTTTATTAATGTTTTTTAAAAACTTTTACACATAAATGGTCCACGGTATTGAATTTGAAATGAATTGAGTTTTAAATAAGATCTTGGAATAACAAAATTATCAGATGGGTATTAATGAGGTATTTCTGCAAAGTAAGAGTGAAATATATTAGGAGAAACTCATGTTTTGATTTAAAAGTAAAAAGCATAACTAGGTATATATTAAGTTTATAAACATTAAGGACATTAAGTTTCTTTAAAAGAGATTCATCATTAAAAGTTCTGTTAACGCAAAATATAATCCTGCATGAATGTTTTTGTTTGCTATAATTTTTTTTGAGCTTCCCAGAATTAGTACTTCCCCATGCAAGATTACAATAGGAAAGATAACTATGAATAGGGGAAGTTGGGGTGCAGTGGATTGACGGTCACAGTGAATAATTAGCATTTTCTCAAAGATTATGATTTTGCTCATCACGATGATGTAATCAGTTTATGTGCGCATATATCACCCATCTTTATTTATAAGTGTTACCACATAATTTTTGACTCTAGGTTTTTGGTAGGTAATTTATGTTTATGGCTTACTAAAGTAAATGTTCTAACCATCTTTATGTTTGTTGTGGAGATCATGGTTAAAATCATTTTATAAGTTAAACTTTTATATTCGGAATACTGATATTTATGCTATGTTTTAGTAGTTGAGCTTTTCCTTTAATAACACTCATGTCCCAAAAAATTAAATCTGAACCTTATTTTTGATGGTGGGGCACAATGAATCGGGGTACCGTGAACCGGTTGATTGACTGTGAAAAAAATGTTTATAAAAATTAAAATGTTTATAAAAATTAAAAATTCACTTTTAAAAATTTCTTTTGTTGTTGGTTAAATAAGTTTTATAAGGTAAAATTTTTTTTGTGATTTTAGTTGAATAAGTTTTGTTATCAATAAAATTTATTCTTTTTTTTTTCAATCAGAAAAAATTTAAAATATTAAAATTTAATTACCAAAAGTGCGCCAAAAGTATAGTGTACAATGTATTTACACCCTCATCCTCAAAATTATTTGGCTACGCCCCCATTAACTACCACTAAATTGCAGATGTGTTAATTTTTTCACTGTACCCCAGTACTGGGGTATAGTGAATCACTTAACACAACTCACTTAGATAGTAAATGTTTAGGTATTAGTGATTTCTTATCATGCAAGACATATTTCACAATCCTTTAGCCTTGACAAAGATAAAATATATATTTTAACTTTCACTCAAATTAAAAAAGAAAGAAATCCGACCCACTGTGCCCCAACTCTCCCTAAATGAAAAATATATAATTTTCAAAAACTCTGTATTAAGAAAATGTTTAGCTTTATATAGCATTGAAGTATTTTCGGAGATTTTATTTTCAATAGATTTATATGATATTTCCATAATATATTTTCATTTATAATCACTACTAGAAAATTAACAGTAGACTTTCTTTTAATAATTTTTTTGTTCATAAAGATTTTCGTCAAGTTAGGGAAAGATAAAACAATCAAATTTTTAATTAGTTGGTTGGACAACAAGATTTCTTAAAAAAGGGCAATATCGTAACAGTAAATGATACTGTTGCACAATATGAAATTATTCCTCTTTTGTTACAAATTCTAAACCATTCAGTGACAGGGAAAGATTATTTAAATTTACGAATCATTTACATACACACCTTCCTCAATGCATTTTTTGTGCGTTTAGTCGGCAAAAATAACCCATTCACAGAAGTCGGCAAAAGTAGGTCGAATTTAAAAAAAAAAAGGACCTAATTTTTTACTCAACAAAAATTTTAATGACACCCACCATGTCACACCTACTTGCACCTGCCCTGATGGCAGCTCAATAATTAGATATTCGTGTTTTTTCCAGAATTTAAAAGAATATAGCAGAAAACATTTTGTCATTAATTTAGCTGTTTGTAAAATCAGATAAAAAAATTCATTCATCAGATAAAAAAAAAAAGAATACAAGTGCTTTGAATTACTAAGATTAACAAAATACACTTTTACTAAAATATAATTTAATAAAGAAATGTTTTTGATTACTTGTTTTCTTTAATAAAAACTAACCGCTACAATAAGCTCGGCCCAAGCCTGTTCCGTAGCTCCGTATCTATTAAACTGGTTGAACTAAATAAGCATTCTGATGGCACGAATGTCGCTGGAACTGAAAATATTATCCGTGCAATTTGTGTCAAAACCAGAACAATTTTTGATTAGTTTGGAAAAATTCAATGGCACTATTTTTGTAGCTCTGAAAGTATTGCAGACTGTAATCATTTATTTCTTTTTCAAGTTTATCATTGCTCTCAATTAAATTACAACAAGATTTATCTGTTACTAGTTAAATTAAGCTGATTGACTTTTGTCTTTTGTTGTTAACTAAATTAATATTATTTGCAATAGGTGGCGTTGACAATTGCTGAAATTTTTTTATGGTATTGTCAGCTAAGCTGTTTGACTAGTTCAAAGTTTTATTTAAACAATTTGTTTCAATCGTTATTTCGATTTCTTCGGATTATTTTAGATGCATTTCATAAAATGTTTTTATAAACATTTTTGCCTTTGAAACGCATTCATATCTACACTGTAAAAAATGTCACGCCAAATTCTTAAATGTCAAAGCAAAATGTTTAAATTTCACGCCACGTTTAAATCTTTGCACAGAAATGATTCAAGTCGCGCGACATTAAAGTTTACACGCAATTATAAATGTCACGGAGAGTATAATTGTTTAAATGTCACGCCTCACTAATAAATTTCGCGCCACGCGCTAAATGTCGCGTGACTAATAAAACATGTGTCCGCAGCGAAAAAAAGAAATATCACATTAATTAATTTTTCGTGGTTCATTCTGTGACTAAAATGTCTAAAATAATTAAAATTTCCTATTTATTAAAGTTTATACCAGTGGTTTTGGCTGTAGATGATAATTTTTTCACGCTTAAATCTAAAGGTAAAAATTTTTTTGCAACGAGTTTTACTTTTTATTACATTACCATTAATGTTTAAAATATTAGCTAAAAATGCAATATACATAAATTGTCATAACTTATGAGAGTAAAGTAAGTTGATAATTAATCTAAGATAAGTATTTTCAATGATATATTAGGAATACCTATTCTTTATTTATAATTCTTATTCTTAATGCATCATTGAGTATTTCAAGCTCGTTTTACAATGTTATACACTATGATAACGATAATCTTTACACAATGCCATTGTGTACATTGCTATTATTAGCAATTGGACTGCCAATCGATTATTTACAATTATTATTGTTTAAAAAAAACTTTATTAGGCTATTTATGTCAG
>NC_061159.1:18580112-18630112 GCF_022113875.1 Hydra vulgaris | reverse complement strand
TTAATAATTCCTTTTGAAAAGTCTTAACTAGTTCTGCAAATTTAGGTTGCGATTCAAGTATTCCATTTAGTAGAGAATACAGTGTTGAAAACAGGAATGTTATTGTAACATATTTCTTTCCGCTAAAATGTTTTGTTAACTCCTTAACTAGGTGTTACAAATCACACAAATCCTCTAGCACCTTAAACTCAGTTGCAGTGGGAAGGTAGTCTTTTATATTTTGGAATTCAATGCTTATCATATTTAATGCAGTTTTGTTTTGTTAATATAGATTCAATCATATCGAATTGGCTATTCCAGCGAATAGCTATATGCTGTACTAACTTTATTTTAGTTTCATAACGAAGTGTTTCTTGAACTTCTTTTAACTTTTTTTGTAATATCTCTAAATGCTTAAATGAACCAACAATGTGCCTGCAGGATAAAATTACCTTGGCAATTTCTAATTTGCCTTCCTTAATTTTTAATTTCTTCAACTTCACTTTCTTTACTCTCTCTCTATTAATTAATTTTCCATTACCGTCGTAATCTTTTACTTTGTAACGCTTTGACCCATTTTTAAATTTTTTTACTTTTAGCTCTCTTGCGTTAAGAAGATCATTAACCAAGGGATTCAAACGATGATCAGCACACGGAATCTTAAGAACATTATCATCAAATTTATTTACTGCAGAGAAAAAATTTGCACCTGAGTCAGTAACTAGTGCAAAAATCTTATTATTGATTGACCATTCAGTGAAGATTTCGTTTAACGTTTTATTTATTTCGTATAACGTTTTATAATATTCAGCTGTTTTCATTTAAGATCCAGGTTTCGGTAAACTAGAGTCATTTTTTTGTCAATAAAATGGCAAGTCACACCGAGGTAGCTGTTTTTACCCAATGATGTCCAACTATCACAAGTAATTGTAATGAAATAACATCTCTTCAATTCTAGCATTAAAATTGATTTAAGATTGTCCGTAATTGATGGAATTAATTTCTTGCTCACCGTATTTATGCATGGCATTTTGTAGCTTTTGTTTAACTCACTAAGTTTACAAAATCTAGATGACGTACTATCGAAATGGGCTGATCGGTACCAACAATAAAATTCACCAATAACTTGTTTAATTTTTTTGACCAGTCTCTTCAAAACCATTCTCATTACCGCTCTCAATATCGGATATATCGTCATCGTTGAGTAAAGTTGTTGATTTTTTAGATATATTAGAATTAATACAATGAGCAATTAATAAATGGGATTGCATTGAACTGGTCGAATTGTTGTAAGCTAAAATCTTATAACATATGCTGCATTTTGTTTGATTCTTTTGGTCCATTTCGAAAAAACAAAGCTTCGTTTTCTTATTCCTTTTTTAATAACGAATTTATTTGTTTTTGACATTGTTTATTCAAACTAAAAAGCGAGTAGCTTTTTTATATGTTCGTATGTAACAAATATTAACAAAATAGTAACTCTTGTTAAAATAAATTTGTACCATATGCTACTTCACTTACGTACCGAGATATTAATGAGATTGTTATAACTTTAATATAAAGTTACATTTATTTTAGATTTATGTAACACAAAAATCGCAAAATTCGATTTAAAACCGTTGTAAATCTCTAAATAAGCACTAGAGAGTAATTAACCGTTTACATGGCAACAATGATTTCATGTCATGCGTTTAAGGCCTCAAGGGAATTGCCGTTGAGGAATAATAATGACTTACGTGCGTGCTGTGAACTGTGCATTCTAAGAAGGGACTGTCAAAGTTCTTTATTTCTTATTTAACCAGTTAATCTTTATTCGATTTTAAAGGAAAATTTGAAAAACAATTTAGTTTTTGCTAATTGTTTGAGGCTGGCCTTCTACTTTATTTTTAAAAATTTACAGATTATTAAAAATAAAATTCTTTACAGTCTATGCGTGTCTAAAGTTACGGAACTTTTCTTTCAAATTTACGCTATTCAAATTAAGATGAATTTGATTTTTAATCATTGTGTTTTCGAAATAAAAAAAGCTTTTTCGAAAGAAATTTTGGTGTAATCAAAACGACAGGCAAAAAAAAAACTTTTAATTTATTTTTTAACGCTATTCAAGCTATCAAAAAGGCTATTCAAGCTTTTAGTGAGGGTGAATATAATCCCTAATAATTTTATAAAATTTAAAAGTCATGATGCATAACCTAATCAGGCGAGAGAGGTGAAGAAGATGGTATTGTTTGTCCCGCGCAGCAGATGTCCATGGAATATCAATGAACTGTAACTTATAACAATAACTTCGTATAAACCCAGTAAGCACAAAGACGTTTAAAAGACGTTTTAAAGAGGTCTTTAAGGAGGTCTAAAAGGCGCACTTGTAGACGTCTAGATAATAAGGCTAAAAGACGTGTAAATAAAGACGTCTTTATAAAAACGCGCTTTAGACGTATTTTAGACGTTTTTTTCAAGTTAAATTTAAGTACGTGACGTAACACTTTTGCGTAGTATGTGGTATATATTCATTGTATTTATAACATCATATATTGTTTTAATTTCGTTTATACCAAATATACATATGAACCAGCAATCAAAATAATATCGCTGTAATCAACACCAACGGTTGATGCATCAAAGATGAAAATAATAAGAAACAATAACAAATATATATATCAAAACAGTATTTAAAACATTTGAAACTTATATTGAGTAACTTTTAGCTAATTTTTGACCCCATACTTGACTTATTATATGGCTTGTGGGTGTATAAAAACTAAAAATACTGATATTTAACTTATATATTATTCTTGCCATTTTCACTTATTATCATGATCAGTCAACTATCTATTAAAAAAGCAAAATAATTATTAATAAAAAAAAGATATATTAATATTATAGCAATTATTTTAGTGATTCCTGTGACAACAATTTTAGCAATTGTGTAAAAAAGTAATTTAATTTAAAGTAATTTACACTTAAAACTTGAACCAATTATTGAAAATAATAAAAACTATGTTTTTACTTTGAATATACGACATCTACTTAACGCGTAATGACAAAGCCGTCAAAAAGAAGTCATAATGACATATTTATAAACAGGTCTCAGAAAAGACGTCTTTTAGCTTTGATCTAGACGTCTTTTAATGCGTATTTTAGACTATTTATTACGCGTCTTTTAAACGTATTTTTAAACTTTAAAAAGACGCATTTTAAACGGCATGTTAAAATCGCATTTATTAAAGACGTCTAGAAGATGTCTTAAAAAAAGATATCTTCTAAAGGTTTTTAACGCTTAAATACACGCCTTTTAAACCTCATTTTAAAAACGCCTTTATAAAAGACGTCTAGAAGATGTCTTAAAAATTAACGTCTTCTAGACGTCTTTTTATCTTTTAAAAAGACGCCTTTTAAACGTCATTTTAAAAACGCATTCATGAAAGACGTCTAAAAGATGTCTTTAAAACGTCTATAAAAGTGCGTCTTTACCTAGACTAGTTTTAGACGTCTATAAGTGTCTAAAATGCGTCTTGTGCTTACCGGGAAGATAAGCAAATTCCTTAAGAAAGTTTACTTGAAGTTGATAAATGTTATTGTTATATTTGCAACACCAATCAAGAACTTTGAGCCAAAAAAAAAAGCCCCCAAAGACCTGTTACTAAAAGTAAAAAAGCTCCCTATATTCCCAAATTATGAGAGGAGCGTGGGGAGTCCACGGCTCTGACTATACCCAGTAAGCACAAAGACGTTTAAAAGACGTTTTAAAGATGTCTTTCAGGAGGTCTAAAAGGCGCACTTGTAGACGTCTAGATCATAAGGCTAAAAGACGTCTAAATGAAGACGTCTTTATAAAAACGCGTTTTAGACGTATGTTAGACGTTTTTATTAAGATAAACTTAAGTACATGACGTAACATTTTCGCGTAGTATGTGGTATATATTCATTGTATTTATAGCATCATATATTGTTATAATTTCGTATATACAAAATATACATAGGAACCAGCAATCAAAATAATATTGCTGTAATCACCACCAACGGTTGATGCATCAAAGATGAAAATAATAATAAACAATAACAAACATATATTAAAACAGTATTTAAAACATTTACAACTAACCTTTAGTTATAGAAAATTTATCATACCTATTGCTAGCTAATTTTTGACCGCATACTTGACTTATTATATGGCTTTTGGGTGTATAAAAACTAAAAGTACTGATATTTAACTTATATATTATTCTTGCCATTTTCACTTATTATCATGATCAGTCAACTATCTATTAAAAAAGCAAAATAATTATAAATGAAAAAAAAGATATATTATTATTATAGCAATTATTTTAGTGATTCCTGTGACAACAATTTTAGCAATTGTGTAAAAAAGTAATTTAATTTAAAGTAATTTACACTTAAAACTTGAACCAATTATTGAAAATAATAAAAACTATGTTTTTACTTTGAATATACGACATCTACTTAACGCGTAATGACAAAGCCGTCAAAAAGAAGTCATAATGACATATTTATAAACAGGTCTCAGAAAAGACGTCTTTTAGCTTTGATCTAGACGTCTTTTAATGCGTATTTTAGACTATTTATTACGCGTCTTTTAAACGTATTTTTAAACTTTAAAAAGACGCATTTTAAACGTCATGTTAAAATCGCATTTATTAAAGACGTCTAGAAGATGTCTTAAAAAAAGATATCTTCTAGACGTTTTTTTAACGCTTAAATAGACGCCTTTTAAACGTCATTTTAAAAACGCCTTTATAAAAGACGTCTAAAAGATGTCTTTATAACGCCTATAAAAGTGCGTCTTTACCTAGACTAGTTTTAGACGTCTATAAGTGTCTAAAATGCGTCTTGTGCTTACTGGGTATCCTTGCTTTTTTGGTAGCAGTTTCTTTTAAAAAGTAGCAAAAATAAAACTATTTATTATATATTTAGAGTTTTATTAAAGTTAGTAATTTTATTTTATTCCGTTTTAATCACCTGTGATGTCACAAATTTGTAAACCCTCTTCCACTCCCCGGTTACAAAGTGTCACAAAATCCGAAACCCTGCTAGGCTTAAATATGTGAGGTGACTTGCGAACTACCCCTGAATTATTTTTAAAATAATTTCAGGTTCTTCTATAAAATAGTGGGAGGTAGTTAAGTAAGTCAATGTAAACGGGGGATGGCGATAAGACAGTTTATGTCTTCTTCTTGCTCCGCCTATTTTTTATATATCAATGATCTTCCTCATTGTAAATTTTATTATACGGCAAAAAAAAAGATATAAATATAAAAAATAGATAATCATTAAATTATATTATTTGCACTCTAAAACAGATTCATTACATACTAAACATGCTGGCGCCGATATAAATTTACTAAAATAGTATTCTTTTGCCAAACTTTCTAAAATATAATTTTTTTTTTGAAATAAATTAAACTTTTCAATAATTTCATTTTCGAAATTAATTCAGCTTATCAAATATCTTTTGGTTTTTTTTGAAATTAATTTCCCCATTCGAAATTTTTTTTTTTCTTTCGAAATTAATTTGACTTTTCAAAATACACTGTTTTTTTTCGAAGTTAATTTGAGATTTCAAAACTCTTTTTTTTCTTTCGAAATTAATTTCCTATTTCGAAATCTACCAAATGTAACTTTTTTTCGAAATTAATTTTTATTTCGAAATTAATTTTACATTTCGAAATTCTTTTTTTCCTTTCAAAATAAATTTCCCTTTTCGAAATTCACCTTTTTATTTCGAAATTAATTTCACATTTCGAAATTCTTTTTTTCTTTTTTTTATTTCGAAATTAATTTCACATTTCGAAATTCTTTTTTTCCTTTCAAAATAAATTTCCCTTTTCGAAATTCACCTTTTTATTTCGAAATTAATTTCACATTTCGAAATTCTTTTTTTCTTTTTGAAATTAATTTCATATTTCGAAATTCACCTTTTTATTTCGAAATTAATTTCACATTTCGAAATTCTTTTTTTTTTTTCGAAATTAATTTCATATTTCAAAATTCACCTTTTTATTTCGAAATTAATTTCACATTTCGAAATTCTTTTTTTTCTTTCGAAATAAATTTCCCTTTTCGAAAGCCAACTTTTTCTTTCGAAGTTAGTTTCACATTTCTAAATTACTTTGTTTTTCGAAATTAATATGGCTAGTTCGATTATTTTCGAAAGTTTTTTTAGATTTCGAAAAAAAAAGAAGTATTTTGATAACGTTTTAATCGAAAATTTTCAAAAATTGCAATTTCGATAATGAACCCTATTGTAAACGCTGATGCTATAGATCGCGAGCTTCTCACAACAGAGTCGTATCGTCTGCATATTGCGAGACCTTTAAGTTTATTTTTGAGCCTGGCAGTGGAATGCCGTCAATGAGCTGATTGTTTTTAAACTCAAGTGCGAGCGTATCAAATGCAAGGCAGTACATCATCAGAGATATCGGGTCGCCTTGACGGATGCCCCTCTCTATTTTAAAAAGTTTAATCATGTAACCATTATTAGTGACAATGGATTGAGTGTTTTTTATGCTTTGTTTTATTGCATTAATAAAATTTGTGCCCAAGTTAAACTTTTCAAGGACTTTGATTAAATGGGATCTATCAATTTTGTCAAAAGCTTTTTCTTGATCAATTGTTATTTAGCAACTTTTTATATTTTTTTCATTTGTATAATGAATTATATCTCTTACGAGAAATATATTTGAAAATATATTTCTCTCAGGCACCGAACACGTTTGTCATGGCCTGAGTAAGATTTGAAGTACTTTTGAGAGTCTTAATGCAAATGCTTTTGTTGCAATTTTGTAGTCAGCGCATAAAAGAAAAATGGGTCGCAGTTTTGTAACAGCGTTAGATCTCCATCTTTTGGCAATAGGCTGATTAGAGCTGTTTTTTATGAGGCCAATTTATTTAAGTCAATTTATTTTTTGTGTCGAAAAAAATATTATTAAGAAGAGCGGTAAGTTCTTCACCGTATTTAACCCAATTTTCTTGGTACAGTTCAAAAGGTAAGCCATATTTACCCGGAGTTTTCCCTTTATTTAAAGATTTAGCAGCATTAAATAATTCTTGGCTAGTAGATTTTATATTGAGAAAGCCGTTTTGGTTTTCATTTAATGTGTTTTTATTATTAGCAAGAAAAGATTCTTGCTTTCCAGTATTTAAAGTTTCCTTTTTGTAAAGATTTTTGTAAAAAACTCGAATTGCTTTTAGTATATTTTTGGTGTCTTTGTATATATTTTTTCCATTAGATATTTTTTTTTTTTTTTTGATTACTTATTTCTATTTGAAATAAGACTTTTGATGGTTTATCGCCCTCTTCAAACAACGAGTTGTTTTGTCCTCACAAAAACTCCGGTGTTGTTAAAGAGAGTTTTTTGCTCTTTTTTGAGCTGTTTAATTTTTTCAATATCTTTGTTTGTTTTTTGTGTTTCATAATCAAGTTATTAAATTAAAACTGTTTCTTGTTTTTGAATTTCGAGTTTTTTAAGCTTAGCTGTTTCCATGGCAATATTTTTTATTTGGGATTTCACAATATCCCACCATTGGTTGTCATTTTGGTATTTGAACCTTTTGTTTTTTTGCTTTTCTAAGTCCAACCTTAACTTGTTTTTAAAATTTTTATCATTTAAAATATTTATCATTTAAAATATTTGTATTTAAGTGCCAGTATCCCGGTCCTCTTTTGTTTGTCTGTTCAAATATAATTTCGCAAAGTGCTACGTCATGATCACTTAAGATATTTTTCATAAATGTGGACTTGCAGTTGTTAAAATTATAATTAGAGGCATAAATGCGGTCTTCCCGACTTCGGAATGTTTTATCTTCTTTTTCATACGTAAAGACTTGTTTGTGTGTGAATTGCGTCCTGAAGACGTCATTCACTTTATGTAGTTGTTTAAACAAGTTTAAATTTTTTGAGCCAACAAGGTGATTTGGATTTAACATATCTCCACCTTGTCGGTCTATACTTGGGTTTTCAACCATCTTAAAGTCTCCGGTTAGGAGTAAAGCATCACACACATTAACATGCTTATTTATTTTCTTAAAAAAACGCTCCTTATGACTGTGTGTAATGGGTGCGTAGATGTTTATTATTCTTATTTTATTTGTTTTTAATGTTATATTGTTAGCAAAAATTCTTCCATGTTTATCTTGTGTAATATTTTCAACTATAATATCTTTTTTAAAAAGATTAGCAACGCCACATTTGTGGCTCTTAGCGCTATTCCATATGGATGTTCCATTTGTTTTGGTTTTCCATTCTTTAGCCCATTCAGTAGCCGTTTTATCGGTACTGTGGGTTTCTTGGACACAGTAAATATCATAATTAAGATTTTGAAAGAAATTCATTGTATGTTTTCGTTTGGCCGCGTTATTAAGGCCATTTACGTTATTAGTAAGAGTTTTACTGTAAATAAAAACAAACAATAGAATTTTTTAAACGCACGCTGTTGAGCAAAAGAAATTCTTATTTGATAAAAACTTTTAATTTTTTTATATTCACTGAGGCGTAAACTTAAAAAATTTACATTTTAAAACTTGAACTTTTAATTAAGTTGAAAAAATTCGTTGAAAATTTAATAAAAGTCTTAAAAATAGATAGTAAAATGAAATGCCTTACATGTCGTTTGAAATCGCCATTTCTTCCGATTCCGACATTTTGCTTACCATGAATTTTATTTCTACGTTTTCCTCGGCTTTCTTTTTGCCATGCGTCTCGAAATAAAACTGTTTTCTTTTGTTTGATAACTGCTGTTTCCCACTAGCATTGTCAAGTTTGATATCATTTTCTTTACAGATTACTTTCTGATAAATATTCATTTTTTTCATCGCTTTTCGTTTTGTTTTCTTTCGATGGATATATGCATCTTTCATTTTCAGTAGGAGGTGATGGTGGAATTTGTGTATTACTTATTGTTGTTGTTGATGGTAATGTCTCATCTACAATTAACTCATCAGCGGAATTTTTTCCTTCAGCAATTTTGGTTGTGGTGTTAGCAATCGTTTCATGCGTTTCCAATACTTTTTTCTCGTCGTCATTCTTCAGTTTGATTTTCTCCTGTCCGTTATGTTTGGTTCGGACAGAAATTTAGGTATTGAAGTATGCAATTCCTCCATTTTGGCGACTAGAATGCCACTATAATATTGGACGCCTTTGGCAGTTGTCCTCATCACAGGTCGTGAAGTGATGTGTTTGCCATACCCTATGTTTTGAAGGATTTGACCGACATTGAGCAATTTGGCTTCTATGGGAAAGCCAAAGATAGATACGTGGGTTTGTTGTTTACTTTATAGTTGGTCAACTAACGGTTTTCTGTAGGGGTTAAATTTGTTAAAGATATGATGGAATTCTAAGATATCCAGTCCATTTTCGAGGAGAACTAATTTTGCTCTGTCAGTTTTCATCACGATTTCCTAAGTGTTGTTTTTACTGATAAATTGGAGACCCTCCAAGTGTTCATCAAGGTTTAATTTTTCAAGCGCAACAATCACGTCCTCAGTATTCATGTTGCACTGAATGCTGCATTATAATGTTTTAGTTAAAGGTCTTTTTTTTGTAAGTAATATTGGTTTTAGCTGCTTGGGCATAGTTGTTCGGTTTGCTTTTGGTTTTAGCAGTAACTTCGACAAAATCCTCCTCGTCACTGTAATCTAATATTATCTCAGGAATCGCTTCCCCATTTGCAACTTTTTCCATTTTCTTCACTAAGATTGATGTTTCTTCTTTTATTAATTCATTATCATTTAAATCAGTAATGAGATTATCGATGTTTTTATTTGTAGTTTTTAAAAAAACTGTTTTTGATTTCTCTTCCGGCGTTGATTTAAAATTCGACAATTTAAGCTCTTCAAACACGTCTAAACGCCTACCTTATTACACAGGGATTAAAAAGTTTCTTTTTTTTATATTGTAGTTTATTTTCATCCGGCTAATTTCCATACTGACATATCGTAAAAAATAAAAATTACAAGATATCGTAAAAAAATACCCCCGTTACAAAGATGTCTTATAGGCCCATTACAATAAAATCGCAGAATTCTAGTATTAAGCCGATCATAATTTCTTTATTATAACTTTAGCAAAAATAATAAAAAATTTTATTTAATATAAATTACATTCTTCAAATATATATATTTAGTAAAAAATCAAGGTTCTTTATATAAAAAGTTTCTAAAAGTGTCAAAAATGTTATTCAAAAATAGTTGCATATATCTGCAACCAGTCTAAAGCTTCCGTTGCAAAAAATATTTTTTATTTCCTTCTTGTGTATTTCTTGTTTATTTTGTTTAATTGTTAATAGCAACTCGTTTTTTAAAACTTTTTCAATTTTTGCGTTCAATTTTTTTTTTAAGACATTTGTTTGTAAAAACCTTCTTTTCAAAGTGGCTCTTCATTCTATTATAAAAAACTTCCGTTAATAAAACATCCAGTAAAATATTTCCAAACTCTCTTTGCTTGGCTCTTTTTTCATAGCCAAATAATAAAAATTGTTAATATGAGGGTATTCTATAGGGTAGAGTTGATCTAAAACGTCTAAAACATAAAAAAATAAAGGTTGCACTTTCTCACATTCATAGATCATGCGAGCAGTCGTTTCAACTTTTGTTTTGCATTGCGGACATAGCTGATCTTTTCTTACTTTTATTTCAAACATCTTTTCGTTTGTTGGTAATATAACATGCGCTGCTTTGAAGCGAATTTCGCTCGCTTTATTATTAGTGTTTCTTTTAGAAATGTTGAAAAAAAAAATGTTTCCAATCATTATCGTTTAAGTTGTCCATGCTATCAAACATGCACCTCCAATTATTATGTTTATATTCAAGTTTATTGATGGGTTTATTTAATAATTTGTATAATGTTAAAACAGTTAGGTTTTATAATTCATATTTTGATTTCCTTTTAGCTATATATTGTGGGGCTTTTTTAAAATCGTATTTTTGAGATTGGGTTAAAATTTTTTGCCTCCATTCTGGCGGTAGGGCTTTTATAGTTTCGTTTAAGTTCTTTTCGCTCATATTCACGCTGTTATAATGTAAAAAGCCTGGTTAAAAAAATTTTTCTATATCAGATTAAAGCACAATATTGTTTTCTATGTGACTTTTATCTGGAATCAAAAACTTTTTTGGCGACTTTTTAATCATTTTGTTGAAAAAAATAGGTTCGTTTAAAATTTCTTCAATTTCTGTAACTGCTAATTTATGTTTTTCTTTTAATTCATGCCAATTAGTTATTAGCTGAGCATAGAAGGGTGGGAGTTGCTTGGGCATAGAAGGGTGGGAGTTGCTTGAGCATAGAAGGGTGGGAGTTGCTTGGGTAGGGTAAGTTTTGAAAACGTGAATATTTTGGTTGGCGTCTCTATAGGAGTTAAGAATGTTTATCATTGCGTCCTTTCATGGCCCGCTTATGTTTTTGCTGTGTACTTTTCTAATCCATTGCAACTGGATAGCTTTAAGTTTATTTCTTAGGTTGTTTATACCAGCTCCACCTTTTAATATTTTTTGTTGCGTTTTTGTTTTGTTGAGTCGGCAGGCTCTACTACCCCAAAAAAATTTATTTATCTTTTTTTCCATTTTGTCTAAGTAATTTTTGTTGGGTAGGGGGACTACAAAGGCTTAGTGCAATATTTGCGGGATTATCAAAGAGTTTATTATTGGTTTTTTTCTTTTTAAAGATAGTTTCCATTTTTGCCACTTCTGGAGAGAACTTTCCATTTTATCGAAACGCTCTTTCCAGTTGGTTTCAAACGAAAATCTTCCATTATTTAGGAAAACTACTCCTAAACATTTGAAAGAGTTTACATCCCAATTGAAATTTAAAATTTTTTGTATATCCTCGAAAATGTTTTTACCTAGCCAAATGCCTGGGAATTTGGCTATGCTCATTTTAGCACTGGTAGCTTTTTTATTTATTTTCAAAGCTTTACCTATTTCTCGAATCGAGTTTTCTCCTGTTAGATAAAAATTAGTATCATCCGCGTACTGCTGTATTTTGGTTTCGTTTCCTTCAACGATAATCCCTTTGATTTTATCGCATTGTTTTTCAAAAGTTGAAAAAATCTCTGCCTGAATGATATAGAATATCATTGACAAAATCCGAAATGTTTCAAATTTTTAAGTGAAAAAATTCTGTCTACCCTGTGAAAAGCTTTTACCTGATCTATAGAAGGTATGCAAGCGTCTTAATCGCTTGTTTTAGCAATGCTTATAATGTCTCTGGTGTAACTAAGATTATAGTTTATAGTTCTATTTTTGACACATGCTGTTTGGTTGCTGTGTATTATGTTTGGCAATATATTTTTTAGTCTATTTGCTAAACATTTGTTAGAAATTTATAATCTACATTTGTAAGTAATATTGGTCTCCAATTTCCTATATCCTTTTTATTGCCTTTTTTAAAAATGCATGTTATTATGGCCTCCATTTTAAAATTTGTCATTTCTCCTGTAAACAAAACATTATTTAAAGCATCAGTTAAATCATTCTTAATTATTTCAAATTTTTTTTTATAGAATTTTATAGTGAGCCCGTCTGAGCCGGGAGATTTGTTGTTTTTCATTTGTTCTAACGCTTGTTTTATTTAAACGCAGATATTTCTTTTTCTAGTAATTTATTTTCGACTTCAGTCATTTGCTGAACTTTAGCATTTGTAAACAAAAACTCCTGAGAGGTTTTGTCATTTACTTTATTTTTAAACAATTTTCTATAAAATTTCTCAAACTCAGTTAAAATTTCTTTTTGTTCTGTTTTGACCTCCCCGTAACTCCCACTTATTTCAGTGACATATTGTTTTGCAAGTTTTTGTTTTTATCATCCGAAAAAAAATTTTGAGCATTTTTCACCTTCAAATCTCCATTGAATTCTTGCTCTTATCGCCGCTCCTTCTGCTTTTTATTTTTCTATTTGTTCAAATTTCATTTTCACATCCATATATAATTTTTTCATTTACTTTATTTTTAAACAATTTTCTATAAAATTTCTCAAACTCAGTTAAAATTTCTTTTTGTTCTGTTTTGACCTCCCCGTAACTCCCACTTATTTCAGTGACATATTGTTTTGCAAGTTTTTGTTTTTATCATCCGAAAAAAATTTTTGAGCATTTTTCACCTTCAAATCTCCATTGAATTCTTGCTCTTATCGCCGCTCCTTCTGCTTTTTATTTTTCTATTTGTTCTAATTTCATTTTCACATCCATATATAATTTTTTCATATTATTATTTACATGCATTTTTTGCGAAGCGTTTTTTAATAATTTTAAAAGTTTAAATTCTTTTTTGTTTTGTTTTTGTTTTAGTTTTTTACTGAATTTTTTAGAAATGAGTCTTATGTTTACTTTGCCTGCTTCCCACCAATCTTTAATATTTTCATAAATATTTTTTTGGTGCGACCATTTGTTCCAGCTCTCTTCTATAAAAGTTTTAAATTCTTCATTTTCTAAATGTTTATTATTTAAAATCCATGTTTCTGTTCTTATGATATTTTTGTTAATATTTAAAACGACTACTTGAGCGTTATAATGATCAGTAAAATGGTTGGCTCAAAAAAAGTTTTAATATTTTGCCCAGATTTTTTACTAATATATAAGCGGTCTAGTCTCGAATGAGACACACCGTTAGTGGCAGCAAAAGTGTATTCAGTTTGAAGGGGATTAAAAACTCTCCAAACATCCTCTATTTCTAAGAGGTTTAATAAATTTTTTAAACTTTTTATGGACGGACATTCTTGTCCAAACATGGCAGGATATCTATCTCTTTCTGATAAAGTTACATTAAAGTCACCACCCATAACAATTTGAAAGTCATTAAAATCTTGATTACTGAATTCATTAATTAACTCATTAAAAATGGTAGTTCTTAATTTTTGAGAATGTCCGCCCCCGGATGGTGCGTAAACGTTAATTATCAATAAATTTATATCATTAATTTTTAGAGCCACATAGTTAAAGTTTCCTTTTAAGTCGTTACCTAAGAAAATTGGTTTTTCACACTTTTGTTTTATTAGAATTGCAGTTCCTCTTGTATAAACTGCTCCAGGTGATAAAAAAACGTCACCATCCCAATCTTTTTTCAATAAGTTAATTGTATCGTTGTCTAAATGGGTTTCCTGTATTAAAAAAACATCATATGGTCTATTTTTTAAATTATTGATAACTGTTTTCCGCTTGCTTCTGTTGCTCAAACCGTTAACGTTTGAGGTGTAAAATTTTAATTGCTGCATTTTTTTTTATTTTTTTTTATTAAAAAAAAAAAAAAAAATATCGCAATTTTAACTTTTTCTACCCTAAATTTGCATCAAACTTTAGATCAGGTAAAAACTTTTGAGGAAGAAACCCAATGACATATTAATCAAGTTAGAGAAAAACAAACAAAAAAGATTAAAAAAAATAAAAACTGACACATACCACCATTAAAAGTCTCTCTTAAAAAGTTTTTTATTTATGCCTGCCATTTGGGTTTCTCATTGCGTCTTTCTTTCGTAGTAGGTTTTTCTTTTATCGGGTTTTGAGGATGGATTCTCTTGCGCACGTTTATGTTCTCGTTCATCGAAACATCGAAATATGCATCGAAATCGCTTCCACTTGATATTTCGCCATCTTCTTTCTTCTTCGCTTTATTTTTCTTCTTCTTTGTTTTTGACACAACTTTAGTATAAAGATCTTCATCAACAACCAGCTTTTGTTTTTTAAGTTTTCGGGCTTCGTCAAAAGCTGACTGATATTCCTTTTGTGGGTTTGTTATTTTGTTTTTAACCTCGTTTAGTAATTCTTGGCTATGTTTGTCTAAAAAATTAAAAGTAGGTATATTATTTTATTTATATATATAATCATTGACTTCACTTCTGAGAAAGATGTTTAAAGTCAGGGAGGCTGGAACACTGAATTGAAATGTATCTTTTTTCTTTTCCGAGTCAATTTTTTTATATTTTTCGGCAACGGAGTTTTTTACCATATTATTGAGTTTTTTAACATTTGAATTTAATATTGAGGAAACACATCGTTTCCTTGGTACGTGAGTGTTTCCACATAGTCGACATAAAAATTCTTTCCCAGCAAAGTTCCTTTACCATACAATTCAAAATAACACGAATTAAACGTCGACCATCTTTTACAGTGTGATCGAAACTGTACGTCGTGTGTTAAATGGAAATAACACTTTCAATAAAAGATAAAAGTTTCTCTGTAAGTTCGTCATCTTGAATGGTTGGATTACATTTAATAGTGATTAAAAAACCATATTGATCTCTTCTTTTAAAAAAAACAGGAGACTTACAATTTGTTATTGCGACTTCGTTTCGAGTCATCGTTATTGCAACATCAATAGTATTAAACACAGCTATCCATCGCCCACCGCGATGGTAAATCAAACTTTATATTTTGTTCCTACCAACTTTTTCATTTTTTCTATAATTTTTCTTTTCTATATATATAACTTTATTCTATATATATAACTATATTCTATAACTTTTTCATTTTTTCTATAATTTCCTTGGCACGATCATTCACATAGTATTGACTGTTCACAGGAATCATATCCATGAACACTTTGAACTCGACGATTCGTTCATCAACCGAACTAACTACTGACGCTACTTTTGCGTAAAACGCCATTTTGAATTTTTTAAGAACCGGAAAAAACACGCCCGATCGCGACTAAAAAGTTTTAGTATGTGTTTTTTTCCGTAGTGTCCTCGTTCTTGAAATGAAGGGGTTGTTCATTTGCCCGTTTTTCTAATTGTGGCTTTGAAAACTGCAGCGCAACTTACTAAGGACAATTTGTTTAACGTTTCCCATCGCAGCTGCAACAGAACGAATTCCTACTCTTCGATCAAGTTGCACGCTCTCTCCTATTATTATTAGTGACTTGGTGAACGCAAGTGAACTCACATATGGCTTTAAAAGCGTTGCAAATTCACATGCTTTAGCCTACGACCATACCACGGTGAACACACCCGTTCTCGTCCGATCACGGAAGCTAAGCAAGGTCGGGCCAGGGTAGTACTCCTGGGAACTCCTGGTGCTGTAGGCTTTTCACTTTTTCGTAATTAAACACTTATTCTTACCTTTTGCTATGCTTAGTTGTTCATTTGAAACGATTGCAAAGTCTTCATTATTGTTTTTGAATATGTTTAAAGACGTCAAAATCTCTGTTCACTTACCGTTGTTTCAATTTTTGTTCAGTTTCATTAAAGCTCACAAAGTATGTCGCAAAGCTCACAAACACTGTTGTCGCAAATCACTAATCAAGCAAGTGTGATTTGTGAATAAATGCAAACTTTGCTCATTCTAGTTGTCAAAAATCAAATAGAAGTATCCTTTACTAAGTACAGCATTACAAAACGATAAAGTAAACTTCGTTACATGCTTAAACAAAAAGCGTTTGGCGGAAATAAGGCCGTAAACCATCAACTCGGATTGCGCAATTATGACGGTTACAAGACTTTTTTTGGTTTAACGTACCCGCTCCCGAAACTACGAAAAAACGAAATTTTTTGTTTTTTTATGTATTTTTATTTCATGAATATTGATTTTACAAGTTAGGCAGTTTTGGGGTGGTTTCCGTAATATATTTACAATTTCATTAAAAGGAAATGGGGGAATGTTACATTTGAGGGGATATTCAAAGAAAGTTTACAAGTTGGGCTAGTTACAATGAGAGGGTGATTAACATACATTTTTTTTTATAAAATACCATATAAATATAAGAGAAACAAAAGGGGCTGAGTAACAAGAACGGAGTTCACAAAAAAAGAAATGAATTTACGTGCTTATAAAATAAAAATCACGGCGATTAACCCATGACTTTATAAAATATAAACACAACCGTAGTCGTCTCCAAACAACTAAGGTCATGTATTACAAAAAAACCAAATCAAAAAATCAAACGTGCTTATAATAAAAACATCATGGCGATTAACTCATGACCTTAAAAAACATAAACACAACCGTAAGTCGTCACCGGACGACTAGGGTCGTGTAATCGTATTTTTTGTTAAGTATGGTTGAATACCCTTTACTTATAATGGTTATTCCAGACCCACAGTTCTCTGTCATCTAAACAATAAACATATGGTCTCGATTAATACTAGTACATATTGCATTGTTTAGTGAAAAAGTATTGTGAAATTTTTGAACGTTGTTTTCTCGTAAATATTTGTTGTATTTTAGTTTGCATATATATTTTATTTGTCTTAGTATGTTTTCCACAATTCTGATGGAGGTAACATTTGCATTTTCTTTCAGTTTTAAATTTCTACTTTACCACAGCTCTGATGTAAATATATCGGTCAAAGTTGTTATAACTTTTGCTTTTTGGTCATTTTTAGGTAGTTCCTCAATGTTGATCAAAAACAGAGAATGTATAGAATTGAAGGGCTTCAGAGGAAGCAACCTTTCATAAACAAATCTTGTATTTTTCCAAACACCTCGAGCTTTAGGGGAGAAGATAAAAGAATGTAGAATGTCTTCAACACGATTACATGTTTTTCAGTTTGAGCTTCCATGAAACTGTCCACGTTTAATGCGCCACCCATTTACTTTTTGTAATGTTAGCAGCGAATTGGTTAAAATTCGCCATAGGGTGTTTTTAGTTGTCCTCAGTGCATGAGAGTTGAAATTTCTTTGCCAAATGTTTTTCCAAGGGAGTTCTTTTTAAAATTTTGCGTTCCAGGAAAGCTCAATTAGTTTCATGGCTCTATTTTCTGCCTTGTTTAACAAATGGATATAAATATTTTTAGTAGTTTTACGAGAAATTTTTAGAATTTTTTTATCACTTTTAATTTTTTCAATTGTATCTTTATAATAAAAAGGAAATATTGTTAATGGATTTGGGACTATTATTTCCAGTCATATACAACCATTGTGAATACTTTGTTTTAGCAATATGGTTAAGTGGGTAGGATAAAAAAAATTTTGGTAAATAATAACTCTCGTGTGGATTGTTTGTTTTCCTTATTTGAAAAAGTTGTTTTAATCTCAGTTCAAGGCCTTAATTTTGAACATCTAGGATTCTCAATCCTACTTTGTCAATGGGGAGTTTGATAATTTCTCTTAAAACAGGTTCGGCATTTAAACTTTGCCATAAGTATATCGAAATTTCTTTGTTTATCTTTTTTTGATCAAATTTTGTTATAGGAAACACATTAGCAACAAACCACACCTTTGATAAACCAAAAGTATGGACAAAAATTCCTTTGCATCGCAAAGAGACGTTTCTGTATTTAAAACTTAAAAGTTTTTTTTTTAAAACTTGCAAAAGCCTTGTTCCAATTTGACCTTGCCGTAAACGCTAGGTCAGAATGGAAAGTTATTCCTAAATTTTTAAGTCTTGTTGCATTGGACCAAATAATATTTTGTTTGTTTTCGTCCGAGGTGTTTTTTTAAGCGATATAGTTAAAACCACCAAGAGCTAACGCTTTAGTTTTGTTTTTGTTAATGTTTGAGCCAGAGGCTTTCTCAAAATTGTCTAGAATTTTAAAAACTGCTTGTATTGATGCATGACTTCTCACACACAGGGTGGTGTCGTCAGCATATTGCAAAACTTTCAAGTTTGACTTTGTTCCCGGCAGTGGAATACCGTCTATCAGTGTACTTTTTTTTAATTCAAGGGCAAGGACATCCACTGCCAGGCAATACAACATCAGTGAAATGGGGTCGCCTTGACGAACACCTCTTCGAACTTTTAGGGGTTTACTCATGTATCCGTTATTAAATATAATGGATTGATTTTGCTTCATCGTTTGTTTAATTGCATTAATAAAATGATCCCCCAAACTAAAATTTTGCGAAATTTTGAATAAAAAAGCTCTATCAAGTTTGTCGAAAGCCTTTTCCTGATCTATAGTCAGCAAAACGCTTTCGATATTTTTTTCATTTGTATAGTGAATGACGTCCCTTAAAAGAAACAAGTTCGAAAAGATGTTTCTTTCAGGGACCGTTTGAGACGTCCCTAATATGCAAGATAGAATTTTTGAAAGTTTTAACGCGAGCGCCTTTGTAATAATCTTGTAATCTGCGCACAATAGAGAGATTGGTCGCCAATTTTGAATTAGTGTTAGATCGCCATCCTTGGGCAGAAAACTAATTAGCGCAGTCCTCTGCGACGAAGAAAGTTCATTTTTTGGGTTAAAAATATTTTCATTTAACATGTGATTTTTTCACCATATATATGCCAAAATTCGGTGTAGAACTCTACGGGAGTTCTATAAATTCCTGAGGTTTTTCCTTTGTTAAACGACTTTGCATTGTTAAATAATTCTTCGCTACTAAATATTATATTTAAAAAAAGCGTTCTGGTCATTAGTTAAAGAATTTTGAATGTTGTTCAGAAATTCACCTTGCATTTCTCGATTTAAATTTTGTTTTTTGTAAAGTGTTTTGTAAAAATTCCTTATGGTTTTAAATATATGTTTTGTGTCTTTATAAGTTTTTTCACCGCTTTTAATTATTGTAATTGTTTTTTCGGTCTGATTATTTTTCTCTAATTGAAATAACGCTTTAGAAGGCTTTTCCCCTTCTTCAACAATAATTTGCTTTGTTTGCACAAATATTCCACCATTGTTAAAAAGCGCTTTTTGCTCTTTTTGCAATTGTTTAATTTTTTCATCATCTCTTTTTACTCTGGTTTTTTCAAATTTTATTTGATTCTCTAAACGCGCTTCTTGATTTTTAATTTCTCTCTGTTTGGATCTCGAGATTTCTATTGCCATTTCCCTAATTCTGTTTTTTAAAACGTCCCACCATTGGTTGATATTTGCATAATTATATTTTTTAGATTTGTGATTTTCAAAATCATTTTTAAGCAAATAATTCACCACCAAGCAAACTGGTATTTAAATGCCAGTAGCCAGGCCCTTTCTCGTTTATTTTTTCTAAAGACATTTCACAGAACACAGCAAGATGATCACTAAAATTATTTAAAAAAAATTTGCACGCCCAGTTATTTAATTTTGTATCGGACACATAAATTCGATCTATTCTGCTTTTGAAACTTTTATCTTCTTTTTTGTAAGTAAATAAAAATTTATGCGGAAAGCGTATTCTAAAAACGTCATTCACTTTGTGTAACTCTGTAAAATCCCTTAAGTTCTTGAGACCGATTTGGTGATTTTTGTTAAGCAAATCTCCACCTTGTCGGTCAAGGCTTGGGTTTTCAACCATATTGAAATCTCCTGTTAATATTAAAATATCATTTTTTCGCGCGTGTTTATTTAATTTTTGAAAAAAATGCTCTTTTTTACTATGCGTGTTTGGAGCGTAAAAACGGTAATAATTCTAATTTTTGTGTTTCTAATGTATACTGTGACAGCCAAAATTCTTCCATGTTTGTCATGAGTAACATTCTCAAATTTTGTTTTGTTTGCAATCAGAATGGCAACATTACTTTTGTGACTTGAACCATTGTTCCATAAGGAACAACAGTTCGTTTTGTTTTGCCGTTCTATAGCCCACTTAACAGCTGTTTCATCAGTGCTGTGGGATTCCTGTATACAGTATATGTCACAACTTAAAGTTTTAAAAAAGTTAAAAATATTGTTTCGTTGGTCGCATTATTAAGACCGTTTAAATTATTTGAAAGAATTTTAACTGCCATTTCTATAGGATAAAATTAATTCAAAAAACTCAGATTAATTAAAATTTCAAGAAGTATTTGCTAAACAATAAAAAAGAAGAAAAACGAGTTTAATTGTGAGTAGACTTTTTTTGGTTTAACGTACCCGCTCCTGAAACCCTGAAAAAACGAAAATTCGCGTCAATATTTATTGATGCTTACCTTTTTCTTTTTTATTTCTTTTTTAAACAAATTGACATTTTTTTCAGTAAAATAAGTTTACAATCAGGGTTGTTTACAATAATAGGGTATTTTACTATAAAATATTTACAAGAGTTGTCCGTAAATAATAAAGAGATATTTATTTACAAAGACAGTGGGGATTGCCATAATATAAATACAAGTTTTATAATAGCAATATATTATAAATAGGTGAAAAAAAAAATTCACAATATGGTCCGTTTACAAAAATGTGGGTTTGATCTTTATTTTATTTATAAGTTCTATTTTATTTTTATTTTATTATTATTTTTTTTTTTTGTTTTCAAATTGTATAGATATAATTAAAAAAATGGAGTTTTCAACGAAAAAAAAGGGCTTATTCCGTTATAAGTTTACAATTACTGTAACAATGAAAAAAAAAAATTAAAAAAAAAAAAAATAAAAGAAACGTTTTAAAAGAATAAAAAATGGGGTTAATAACAATCAAAGGGAACGAACAAACAAATTTTTGTTGTATTTTTAAAAATCATATAAAATAAAAAAATCAATAGTTGGACAAGTTTACAAAATAGTGGATTCACATAAAAGTCATAAAACTTTATCGTGCTTATAATAAACACGTCATGGTGATTAACCCACGACCTTAATAAATATAAATACAACCTTCGCTGTCACCAGACAACTGGGGTCATGATATCGTCACTCCGAAAAACAATGATAGAACACCCATATTTTCTTATGTTAATCGAGATCTAAAATTCATTATCGCCTAGATAGTGAATGTTAAGTCTCAATTATTACCATCGCTTACTGCATTGTTACAAGAAAATATTTTATGAAATTTTTCAACGTTGTTTTATTACTTAAATATTTATTGTATTTTATTTTCCATATATATTTTGTTTGTCTAGTTATGTTTTCTACAATTCTCGTGGAGTTTATGCTTTGATTTTCTTTCAGTTTTAATTTTTTTTTTTACACAATTCTGATGTAGTTATATTGGTTATTGTTGTTATAATTTTTGCTTTTTCATCTTTTTTTGAAAGGTCCTCAATGTTTATTAAAAGAGAGCGTGCCCTGAATTAAATAGTTTTTCAGGAAGCTACCTTTCATAAACAAGTCTTATTTTTTTCCGAACTGCTCGGGCTTTACTGCAAAAAATAAAAGGATGTAGAATGTCTTCTACACGGTTATACGTTTTTTAGTTTGAGCTTCCGTGGTACTGTCCCTGTTTTATGCGCTAGCCGTTTAATTTTTCTAAGGTTGGCAGCGAATTGGTTAAAATTCGCCATAGGGTGTTCTTACTCGTACCCAGGGCAAGCGAGTTGAAATTCCTCACCCAAATTTTTTTCCATGCTAGTTCTTTTTGAAATTTTGTATTCCATGAAAGCTTAATTAGTTTAATGGCTTTTATTTCTTTCTTGTCTAAAATATGAGCATAAATGGTTTTGTAGTTTTGCGAACATTTTGGAAAATTTTTGGATCATTTTTAATTATCTCAATTGTATCTTTATAGTAAAAAGGAAGGTTGCTAACAGATTTGGAACTATTATTTCCGGTCATGTATAACCATTGAGGGTAAATCGTTTTAGCGAGGTGGTTTAGCGGGTATGATAAATAATATATTTGCAAATAATAACTTTCGTGTGGGTTGTCTATTTCTTTCATTTGCAAAAGAAGTTTTATTCTCAGTGCAAGACATTGGTTTTGAACATCTAGGATTCCCAAACCTTCCTTGTCAATTGAAAGTTTTATAATTTCTCTTTTAATAGGTTCTGCGTTTAAACTTTGCCAAAGGTAAATAGAATTTTTTTTAATTATCCTTTTTTGATCAAGTTTTGTTATGGGAAAGACGTTGGCTACAAACCACACCTTCGACAAAGCAAGAGTATTTATAAAAATTCCTTTTTATCTCAAAGATGCGTTCCTATATTTGAAATTTATTATTATTTTTTTTTAAACTTTAAAACGCCCTGTTCCAGTTTAATCTAGCAGTATATGCCAGGTCAGAATGGAAAGTGATACCTAAAATTTTAATTCCCGTTGCATTCGACCAAATAATTTTTTGTTTATTTTCGCTGAAGGTGTTTTCATAAACGATGTAGTTAAAACCACCCAGAGCTAACGCTTCAGTTTTGTTTTTGTTAATGTTTAAGTATTCTTGAACTTGTCTAGGATTTTAAAAACTTCTTCAATTGATATTTGATATTTAAATACCGTCCAGGAGTCTGTTACCTTTAAACTCGAGGGCCAGTACTTCCACTGCCAAGCAATACAGCATGAGTGAAATTGGGTCGCCTTCCACCGAAACTTTAGCGGTTTACTCATGTAACCGTTGTTTATTACTATTGATTGGTTTTGCTTCATAGTTTGTTTAATCGCATTAATAAAATTTTGACCCAAATTATACTTTTCTAAGATTGTAAATAAAAAAGGTCTATCAAGTTTGTCGAACGCTTTTTTCTGATTTATAGTCAGCAAAACGCTTTCGATACTTTTTTCATTTGTATAGTGAATGACGTCCCTTAAAAGAAACAAATTTGAAAAGATATTTTTTTTAGGGACAAAACACATTTGGAACGATCCTAGTATGCAATATAGAATTTTTGAAGGTCGTAACGAGAGCGCTTTTGTGATGATCTTACATTCAACGCACAATAGAGAGATTGGTCGCCAGTTTTATTACATATGCTAAGTCACCATCATTCGGCAGAAAACTAATTAATGCTGTCCTCTGCGACCAGGATAGTTCTTTTTTTGGATTAAAAACGAATTTCATTAATCAAGGCTGTGAGTTCGTCACCGTATATATGCCAATATTCAGTGTAAAACTCAACAGGAATTCCGTCAATTCCCGGAGTTTTGCCTTTGCTCAGCGATTTCGCAGCGTTAAAAAGTTCTTCGCTACTAAATTTTATATTCAGAAATGCGTTGTGGTCATTAGTTAAAAAATTTTAAATTTTGTTTAAAAAAACTTTCTGCATTTCCTGATTTAAATTTTGCTTTTTCTCTCATTCCATCCTTTTAAAATTACTTCACAAAAAACGACATCATAAGCGCTAAATTTATTTATAACGAACTTGCACTCACCTTTATTTAAATTTGTTTTTGACACATAGATTCTATTTATTCTGCTTTTGAAGCTTATATCTTTTTTTTCATAAGTAAATAAAAGTTTTTGTGGAAAAAGTGTTCTCAAAACGTCATTTACTTTATGGATTGCCTTAAATGCACTTAAGTTTTTGAAACCAATTTAGTGGTTTTTATTTAATAAATCCCCACCTTGTCGGTCAAGGATTGGGTTTTCAAATATGTTAAAATCACCACATAAAATTAAAAAATCATTTACTACCGCATGTTTATTCAATTTTTTCAAAAAAAGATTCTTTCGCACTATGCGTGTTTGGAGCATAAATAGTAGTTAATTTAATCCTATATTTTGCAATTATTGCTGTTACAGCAAGGATTCTTCCGTTTTTATCTTTAGTAATTTCTACAATTTTAGTTTCTTTTTTAAAAAGAATGATAACACCGTATTTACGGCTTGAATCACTGTTCCAAAAGGAACAGCCGTTAGTTATGCTTTGCCATTCTTTGGCCCATTCTACAGCCAATTCATCGGTACTATGTGTCTCCTGAATACAGTAGATGTCACAAGACAAAGTTAAAAAAAAATTAAAATCATTTTTTCTCTTGGCCACATTATTAAGGCCATTGACGTTGTTGAAAGAATTTTCATTGCCATGTTTATTAAATTCTAATTACGCAAAGAAGGAAGATAGATAACTTATGACTCAGACAATTATTAAGACCTTAAAAAAAAACTTTTTCAAATTAAGGAAACCACAAGTAATAAGAGTTCAACTACCTGAAACACGTAAGTACTTACGCATGCTCTAAACTCGCATTTTTGTAAAAAAAATTGATTTTTTTTTTTACTTTATATTATTATTATTATTATTTTATATTTTATTTTTTTTAATAAACCAAATTATAAAATATCATGAAACTAAAATTAAAAAAGAAAAAAAAAATAAATCTCACGTAATCTTTCCATCATCCCATGGAATATCGCCAGACTCGATCATTTCGTCATACCAGTTTTTGTCGCTACACTTATCCACAACAACTTTTGTTTCGTCTTTAATCCTTCGTTTTCTTTTGCCACTATCAACCGTTGTTTGTTTCCATTCCTCGCGTCTCTTCTTTCCCTCTTTTCACAAATGACCCGCCTCTTTAAACTCGCTTTCTGGTATAATAACTTGATCCACAGGGGCTTGAGCACATTCAGTTTTATCGTGTTCATCCTCAATTTGAGAATCCTTACTTTCAGTTTCAATTTGCTTTAGATTTTCGTTACTTGAAATTGGCATTTCAGTTATAATAGATAATGTTACAGCATTATCGTCAGTAGCTTAAGTTTCAATGTTAACAGCGAGTGTCGGTTTAACATTATCATTGGCACTGTTATATATTTTCTTTCGTGAGGAGGTTCTTGACCATTATGTTTTGTCCTGACTCGGTAACCCAATACCTCTATTGACACGGGGATCGGGGCAACCATATCCTCTATTATTGCAACCAGTATTTCACTACAATATTCCCTGCCTTCGTTCGGCGTTTTTCGCATTACAGGTTTAGTCACTACGTGTTTTCCATATCCTAATTGTTAAAAACATTTACCAATTTGAATACTTTTTGCTTCTAATGGAAGCCCAAAATCAGAAACATGAGTTCGACGACTCGGCTGCCTATTGGGGTTTGACTTTTTGAAAACATGATGAAAACCGTTTATACTTAATCGCTTTTCTAAAAGATAATTCCACGCTTTATCAGTCTTCATTAAAACTTTAATAACCGTTTTTCGATGTATTAATTGAACTCCTTTTATGTTCGTTTGCTAAATTTGCATTTTCAATTTCTACAAATACGTCGAGAAGATTTCGTCACAAAAACCATCGAAACTTCATCGCCAACCGGCTCACCGGCCGATATGTTGAAATTCGCAAAAAGGCCCACAGAAAGAGAGTATTAAGTTTGGTATTGTGGTTTATCCTAATTGCCATATAGAGGCCACATTAAGTAGGTACCGCAAAGACAGGTTCGGCTCCCCAAGGAACGTCATATCCCGCTCTACGGACCAAGAGTAAAGTGAGTTTAGAAAGAACAAAGATATGTTAGAGTAAAAGACAGAAGTAGTCGTGTTAGAAATAAGGCATAGAGATAGCGGACATGATTGCAGTCGATGTTAGGAGGTGCAATAAGTTGATATAGGGACTAAAAACACAGGGACTATAAAGTTACAGTATGTGGTTTTTTCCGTAATATCCTCGCTCTTGAAACGAAGGGGTTGTTCATTTTTCCGTTTTTCTAATTGTGGCACTAAAAACTGCAGTGCAACTTACCTAGCACAATTTGTTTAACTTTTCCAATCGCAGCTGCATCAGAACGAATTCCTACTCTTCGATCAAGTTGCACGCTCTCTCCTACATTATTAGAGACTTGGTCACTTGGTGAACGCAAGTGAACTCACATATGGCTTTAAAAGCGTTGCAAATGCATATGCTTTCGTCTACGACAATACCACGGTGAAAACACCTGTTCTCGTCCTATCACGGACGTTAAGCACCGCCGGGCCAGGGTAGTACTTGGATGGTGAACCGCCTGGGAACTCCTGGTGCCGTAGGCTTTTCGCTTTTTCCTAAAAAAGACTTCTTCATACCTTTTGCTATGCTTAATTATTCATTTGATACGTTTGCAAAGTTTTCATTTATGTTTTTGAATATGTTTAATGACATCAAAATCTCTGTTGACTTACCGTTGTTTCATTTTTTTTCCAGTTTCAGTAAAGCTCACAAAGTATGTCGCAAAACTCACAAACACTGTCGTCGCAAATCACTAATCAAGCAAGTGTGATTTGTGAATAAATGCAAACTTTGCTCACTCTAGTTGTCAAACATCGGATTGCGCAATTATGACGGTGAGCAGTCTTTTTTTGGTTTAACGTACCGCTCCCGAAACCCCGAAAAAACGAATATTAGCGTCAATATTTATTGATGCCTACTTTATTATAATTTTCTTTTTGACAAGATTTATACATCTATTTCATGAAAAAGAATTTACAATTGTTATCTTGTACAATCATATAGTTTATTCCGTAACATATATACATATTAATTACATTGATATATCGTTATACATTTTAAAGTTGTATAAAGTTACATTAGATTGTGTTTATAAAGAGAGTTTACAATTTATTTTGTTTACACAATATGAGAGGGTTTGTCATTTTATATTTACAAACGTAATATATAATAAACTTTGCTTTAAATGGTTTAATTAAAGTAAACTATGTTTTTCCATTAATATCAAAAACGTTAAATTTTTATTTAAAACGTGAGTGTTTTTTTTTAAAAAAAATTTTTTTTTTTTAAATTTTCATCAAAATTTATGTTTGAAAAATGTCAAAATAAAAGGGAAAAAGGGAAAAGAAAGCGTTTTTAAAAAATAATCTATGAGTATATGATATATACAAGTTTCGTGTTTAAAATATATACATCGTGGCGATTAACCCACGACCTTAAAATATATACACACAACCTTCGCTGTCACCGGACTGCTAGGGTCTTCCTCGTATTCGTGTTAAATTCTGGTTGAAGATCCGTTTGGTTTTTATTTGTGTGTATTTTTTTGACCAAGACCTACAATTCACGATATTTAAATGGTGAATGTTAAGTCTTGATTGTTTCTATCGCTTATTGCATTGTTTATTGAGAACATCTTGTAAAATTTTTCTACCTTGTTTTCTCTGGAGTATTTGTTATATTGAATTTTCCAAATATATTTTATTTCTTTTAGAATTTTTTCAGCAATTCTTGCTGCTGGTATATAAATATTTCTTTTAGTGTAACGAGGAGCAAAATGAGACACTTAAGCGTTAATACATCTAATACGGCCCGTCTAACAACATTTGAATAAATAAATTGATATTTTTCAATTCTTCTACGATCCTAATTGAAGCCTAAAAAGTATAAGTTGCAAAACTGCAGTAGTTTGGTCACCAGAGATCATTTATTGACAGCACCTATCTTGTCTCATTTTGTTCCGCATACCGGGGCAAAATGAGACAGAAATTTTTTTTAGTAATTTAAATAAATAAAGTTAAAAAAAAACAGATCTTTAAGAGGTTTAGCAAGTAATACATTTTATAATATATTACAGCTATAATCAAACTGTCACTAGTCACATAAATCACATATTGCTTAACCAGTATTTTGAAACGAACAACAGTCCGAATGAGCCCAGGTTGTGTATTATGAAAATTGACTCCACATTAACAAAATAAAAAGTAAGTAAATACAGTATAATAAATTTAAATGTACAGCATGTAAATATTAATATTTGCTTTGGTTGTTGTTTTAATGTAAAAAAATTAAATAAACATAATATCAGATATCGGCAAAAAAAAAAAAAAATACAAACAGAATGTCTCGTTTTGCCCCGCATCATGTTGGCATCGAATAGCCTAGTTTCCAGACTATTTTATTGAAGAAATAAAATACCAAAGAATGGAAATGAAAGAAAAAGGCCTAAAGATTCTAATTAAAAAAAAACTTTAAATATAAAAAGCTTTTCCACTCAGTGAGATTAAAAAAGGATAGGAAAAAATATAATAACAACTCTTAAAAATTCGTAATTTTCGCGAAGCCGAGGGATGAAATGATTCCCCTTTTACTCAACTTTTTTATTTCAAAGTGACTCAATATATTTTTTATGACACAAAATAGTTTTTTAACACAACTACACTTTTAAAAATCTTGCAAATAATAACTTGTAGGGCTAGCATTCTGTTAAACGCGAACTGTCTCGTATTGCCCCGCTGTCTCATTTTGCCCCGCGTTACCCTAGTTTTAAATTTCTGCTCTTCCATAGTTCGGTAGTAATTATATGGGTTAAGGTTTGTTACAATTTTTGCGGTAAAATTTTTCCTTGTTAAATCTTCTATATTTATTAAAAAAGGGCGTGCATCGAGTTGAAGGGTTTTAGAGGTAATAAATTTTCATATATTTTCCTTAAAAGTTTCCACACGGTTCTTGCTTTACCGCAGAAGATAAGGGGTGGTGAGTGTCTTCCACTCGTTCGCACGTTTTGCATTTTGCGTTGGTGTTAAAGTATCCCTGTGTAATTTTCCAGGAATTTATCTTTTCATGGGTAGGGAGTGAATCAGTAAGAATTTGGCAGTGCGTATTCTTGCTGGTTCCTCGGGCATAGGATTCAAATTTTTTTTCTTATATTTGTTTCCATGGAAGCGTCTTTTGGATCCTTGCTTCCCATCGCAGTTGTATTAGTTTTAGGTTTGTATTTGCTTTTTGTTGGTTTATATGTCGGTAGAGGTTTTTTTTTTGTTTTTTGGGCAATTTTAAAAATTTCAACATCATGCCGAAACTTTTTAACGACGTCTTTGTAGTAAAACGGTACACTATTTAAGTATTTAGGTTTGTTGTTTCCAGTAAGAAGCAGCCATTGTGGGTAAGTGGTCTTGGCTAGGGTAGTTAGGTAGTATGCTAAGTAGTAGGATATATGTAGGAAATATCCGTCATGGCATTTGTTGTTTCTTTCATTTGGAGGATATATTTCTTTCTGATGGCAAAGCATTGGTTTTGCGCATCAAGAATGCCCAATCCCCCCTTGTTGACGGGTAATTTTAGAATTTCTCTTTTCAAAGGTTCCGTGTAAAGATTCTGCCATAAGTATGCGGATATTTCTTTCTTTATTTTTTTAAGGTCCAGTTTTGATTTTGGAAAGGCATTTGCCACATACCACACTTTTGATAGCGCAAGGGTGTTCATAAATGTTCCTTTGCATTTTAGTGAAACATTTCGGTATTTAAAAGATTTTATTTTTTTTCAAAGTTTTTTATGGCTTTATTCTAATTGATTCTGCCTGTATAGGCGAGATCCGTGTGGAAAGTTATTCCTAAAATTTTATTTCCTGTCTGGTTTGAACAGTTTATATTATGGTTTTTTTGTTTGCGAGCTTTTGTTTCGTTCTTATATTCAATATAGTTAAATCCTCCGAGTCTAAGGCTTTTTCTTGATCGATAGTGATCAGGCAGCTTTTAATATTTTTTTCGTTCGTGTATTGTTTTGCATCTCCGTCGAGATGAATATTAGAGAAGATGTTTCTCCCTGGTACCGCGCATGTTTGCATCGGTCCGAGGAAAAAATTCAAAATTTTTCAAGTCTCAATGCTAGCGCTTTTGTGGCTATCTTATAGTCCGCGCAAAGCAAAGATATTGATCGCCAGTTTTGTATTGCTGTTTTATCTCCGTCTTTGGGTAACAGGGGAATGAGGGCCGTTTTTTGCATCCAGGATAGTTCTTTATTTTGGTGAAACATGTTTTCATTAAATAGGTCAGTAATTTCCTCCCCATATATGTCCCAATATTCTTGGTAGACCTCAACTAGGATGCCGACTATACCAGGTGTCTTTCCTTTGCCTAGAGATTTTGCTGCGTAAAAAAATTCTTCGCTGCTAAAATTAATATTTAAAAAAGCGTTTTGGTCGTCATTTAAGACGTTTTCAATGTTTTCAATGAAGTGGTTTTGTTTTTCTTCGCTTAAGCTTTCTTTTTTGTATAAATTTTTATAACATTTTCTAATTGTATTTAGGATGTTTTTTGTGTCATTATTTAATTTATCTTGGTTCTGTATTTTTTAATAACTTTTTTTTTTGGTTATCTTTTTCCATATGGAATAAAAATTTAGTCGGTTTTTCGCCTTCCTCAGTTTTTAGTTGCTTAGTTCTGACAAAAATTCCTTTGTTGTTAAAGAGTGTTTTCTTTTCATTTTGGAGTTGCTTAATTTTTTCATCGTCCTTGTTTGCTTTATTTTTTTCATTTTCAATTTGTTTTTCTAAATTTGCCTCTTGTTTTTTTTTTCATTTGTATTTTTATTTGACACTGTTACAGCAATGTTCCTAAAGGGGGTTTTGACTATATCCCACCATTGACTTTTATTTTTATATTTGGGTTTTTTAAGTTTTTGTTTCTCAAAATCAATTTTTAATTTGTTTTTAAAGGTTTCATCTTCTAAAAGCGCTGTATTAAAGTGCCAATAGACTGGTCCTCTTTTACTAAATTTTTGGATTTTTATTTCACATAGGACTATTTTATGATCGCTTAAAGCGTTTTCCTAGAATGTGTATTTGCAGCCCTTTAAAATTTCTATAGAGGCATATATTCGGTCTTTGCGGCTTCTAAACGTTTTATTCTCTTTCTCATACGTAAATACTTGTTTTGTTGCGTCACGTGATCTGAAAACGTCAGCAACATTATGTTGTTCTTTAAATTTGTTTAGATTTTTAATACCTATTATTTGGTGGTTAGAGTTACATAAATCTCCTCCTTCCCTATCTAAACTTGAATTTTCAACCATATTGAAACCTCCCAGTAGAAAAATAAAATCGTTAATCCGCGGATGCCTATTTAATTTCTCAAAAAAGTTTTCTTTATGTTGATAATTATTGGGTGCGTAAATATTTATTATTCTTATTTTGAGATTTTTCAAGATAATTGTGGTAGCAAGAATTCTTCCTTTTTTATCTTGTGTAATGTGTTCAATATTTGTCTCCTTCTTAAATAGGTTAGCTACGCCGCATTTGTGGCTTGTTGCACTATTCCAGATGGAATTTCCGTTGGTTTTATTTTTCCACTCAATATTACCCATAATACAATAATACCCAATCGTTCGCTGTTTTATCAGTGCTATGAGTTTCTTGTAAGCAAAAAACGCCATAATTTAAGTTTTGAAAAAAGTTCATCAATTTGTTTCTTTTGGCCTTGTTGTTAAAACCATTAACGTTGTTTGATAGAATTTTTACTGCCATTGTAAAAAAAAAAAATTTGATGATCTCAAGAGATCATCAAATTTTTTTTGATGAACAAAGACATCTGTAGAAATTTTGAGCGCGTTTTTTATAAGAAAAAAAATAACGTGTTCGTAGAAAAAAAAATTCAAATAATATAAAAATAAGAAAATAAGCGATTTCTTACGTTTTTTCCGTTTCCATTTTGATTCCGTCGTCGACAGGTTTAATTACGATGTCTTCGATGAGTGTTTTTTTTCCGTGCATTTCGAAGTTGTAGATCTTTTTCTTGTTCGGGTTTTCTTTACTTGGTCCGTCTTCATTTATGTTTGTTTCATCTTTCGAATGTGTGTTTTCTTGTTTTTTATTTTCTTCTGTTTTTGGGTTTTCTTAGAACTCATTTTCCCTTG
Organism: Hydra vulgaris; assembly: GCF_022113875.1. Taxonomy (NCBI): domain Eukaryota; kingdom Metazoa; phylum Cnidaria; class Hydrozoa; order Anthoathecata; family Hydridae; genus Hydra; species Hydra vulgaris. Next base: position 18,598,092 of record NC_061159.1, on the reverse strand, counting down.
TAGTGGTTTCCATAGGTGTTGATTGTTGGTTCGTGTCTCTTTCTGTTGCCTCAGGTATAGAAGCTATTTCGAAGCTTACTTGTTCTTCTTTATTGGAGTTAGTATTGCAAGTGGTGTTGTCTACATTATTTTTGTCGTTGTTTTCTTCTTAATTATTTTTGTTTTCTTCTTTATTTAGATGTTCGTTTTCGGTTTGTTCATTGTGTTCGGTTCTCACTGAGTATCCAAGGATATTTATGCGTTTTGGTATAGGTTCTTTCAGTCCTTCCATAATTGCAACTAAGATGCCGCTATAGTATGGAATTCCTTTAGATGTGAAACTTATCACTGGTCTCGACGAGATATGTTTTCCATAACCCTGTTCCTCAAGGTAGTGACCAATTTTAAGATTTTTGACTTCAATTGGGAGTCCGAATACTGACACATGTGTCTGTAATCTTGCTTCTTCAAGTGGTCTTCTGTATAGGTTTGATTTTACAAATATATGGTGAAAGCCCATTATGGTTAGTCCTTTTTCAAAAAGTAATGTTTTGGCATCGTCCGTCTTCATAACTATTTCCAGAAAGCTGTTTCTTTTAATAAACTGTTGCCCTTCCAGATGTTGATCAAGTTTGCGTTTTTCTAAAGCGTCAATGACGTCTTCGATGTCCACGGGGCATTGTAATTCATTTATTAATGTTGTTTTAGTTAAGGGTTTCTTTTGATGGAAATTTGCTTTGATTGCTTGCGCGTAGTTAAAAATTTTTGTTTGTGGTTTCTTTTTTTATTTATTAATTTCGGTAGATTCATCCTCGCTATCGTCATCATCGCTGTAGATAATCTTAAAATCCGATTTCGCGACGCCTCTTGATACTTGTTCCATTTTAAATAAAAGTCGTGCAGTTTCGTCGTTTATGGTCGAGTCTTCTTGCATATTCATACGATTATTGTTGGCTTGTGTAGTTTTGAAAAAAAACTATTTTCTCCTCCTCTTCATCACCTTATTTCACAGAGACTAAAAAGTTTCAGTATGTGCTTTTTTCCGTAGTGTCCTCGTTCTTAAAATGAAGGGGTTGTTCATTTGTCCGTTTTTCTAATTGTAACTCTGAAAACTGGAGCGCAACTTACCTAGCACAATTTGTTCAACGTTTCCCATCGCAGCTGCAACAGAACGAATTCCTACTCTATCAATAGCTAAACGGTACCAGCTCTTTCCAACTTCAAGATTTCCTTCTTCTTATCTGATTGGAGCATGATCTACCGATAAACTTCTTTCGCAACTTTTTACAACTGATTCAATGTCTTTTCTACAAACTTTCTGCTTCGGATATGTCTGTTTCATCAAATAAAGGCTTCAATTTACTCCAAAGTGATGAAGATTATGAAACGACTTCACATCAGGCGATACGAGATTTGCTGTCATTGCAGAATGGTTTGAATGCAGCTAATTCGGTGGTACCCTCGTAAGAGCATCGGCTTTATTTTCTGCTGACTTAACCAGAAAAAGTTTTAATTGTATACTGCACTCCTTCACGTCTTCAATTAACGACAACCGGCGACGGGCAAGTGGTTCTCCAAGACCGTGTATTCGAATGGGTTTGTCACCGATAAATATGGATTTCAACCAGCCAACAACAGTAGCCGAGTCACACTTCATGGTAATACATTCGAATCCCCATTTTGTTACTAAATTGATTCCTTTTGTCACAGCTTCTAACTCTGCGAGATTAATGCGAGCCGCATCATATTGTTTTCTCAGCCACGAGCAGTCTTCTACTATTTCCCCAGCCAGAACTATGCCAACAGCTAAACTGCTTGCATCGCACCACACTGTTGCTTCAGAAGTGTTTTTTACGTTCCATGACCCATGAACGGGATCTTCCTTTGTAAGTCTTAAACTGCTTACTAATTTGACAACACGATCGTTCACCAAAGTGTCCTATCCACAACTACTTAAAACCCTTTTTAGATAGCTGCACGAAAGGCGCAACCAGTTTGCTATTGGAAAATGTCCAGTCAGCTGTCCGCACCCAAAAAAAATTTGCCGACACGTCATTTTTCCTTCAGGAACTTTAAGTATATTTTCACGTTTCCAAATCACTTGGTTGTTTTGTTTGTACACTCGCAATCCAAGCACACGCCCACCGACAAGTTTTTCTGACAGCTTAGAATCCGAGCCATATTTTTTCAAGAGTTCTTGAACTCTACAATTTGACACTATGTTATTATTGACAACGATGTCATCAATAAATGAATCCGTCCCAGACTCGACAACTTTGTCTAAGGATAATACCTTTCTCAAGATTTTTGTCATTATTCTGGGCGCCGTATTTAAACCAAAACCCAACCTTGTTAGACAGTATCGCTGCCCTTCATATTCTACAACTTGGTATTTCCATAATGCTTCGTCGACACGAATCTGCAGGTACGCTTTTTTTAAATCGATTATTGATGCTTTTATTTTTCTTCCATTGACATATACGCGAAGAGTTGGCGGTTTTAAGTTTTGTGAAAAGCCGCTCGCACAAAAACGGGTGGCTTCCCTTCACGTTATTTGAGTTCGTACATCTTTTATAGCAGTACTGGGCCAGGTGATTGTCCATTTCACACACAAAGCACCTCTTCTTCTCAATCTCTTTGCTGCAATTTCGACTGATATGTCCATCCTCACCGCAACGGTAGCTTGTTATGGTCTTTTTTCCTTTAGGAACCTGTCTTAAACTAATGGCAACCGGATTCACGCAACTGAGAAAACACGATTCTTTGCGACGTAAAATTACCAAACTTCTAGATTTTTCAGCAATCTGGTACAGCGACATTGTTGATATTGAGCATGCAGTTTGCAGGTGTTTTCTTGCTTTGTCAGGTAATCCAAGAATAACATAAATCAACCGTGATCATAAACGGACGTACTTTTTTTCAAAATTAAAAATGGCGAAATTTACTGTTTCACAAATCAAGGAGCTGTTAGAGTTGCATGAAAGTACACTGTTGAAAATATTTAATGATAAGTTTGAAAAAATAGAAAACAAGCTCATTAGTATGCAAGTAGAAAATACAACTTTAAAAAATAAAATCAGCGAATTAAAGAAGTCTGCTGAGTTCACAAATGAAAAATACGAAAAAATTTTAAACGAAGTGAATGATTCTAAAAAGAAAGCATCAGCATCGAATTTAAACAAAACTAGCATAGAACTTGAACACAGCAATAATATAATTAAAGACAAACTAGCAGAATTGGAGGACCACAGTCGGCGAAACAATTTAAGATTGAATGGGATCCAAGAAAGTGAAAATGAAACTTGGGAAGAAAGGGAAAAAAAAAATACACGTACTATTAAATTTAAGACTTGGTATTAATAACAATATAATAAGTGAAAGAGCACATAGAACTGGAAAACTTGATTATGGTGGAAAAATGAAAAACAGAACTATAGTTGTCAAATTCTTAAACTATAAAGATAAACAAACGATAATGGAAAGTTACTCGAAATTAAAACTCTGGACTGAACGCCTATACATTAATGAAGATTACTGCGAAAGAACAACGGAATTAAGAAAGAAATTGTTTATTGAAGCGAAAGAACTTAGAACCAAAAGGTAAATATGCAAAAGTGGTTTATATTAAACTTGTTACGCGCGATGCTTAAAAATAGGAATTCCTTTGTTTTCGCTAGGCACTACAAGTATACTAAACTATTAAAATGGATTCAGTTTTACTAGATATTTTAAATTAACTTTTCATTTTCTTCAAAAAAATAAATATCTTATTGATGAGAGATCTGATCCAGATCTAAATTATTTTAGCGAAGCAGGTGCTTTACAAAATAATTGTTGTTATTTTTACGCACATGAAATAAAGGACTTCCTAGAGCGTGACCATTTGAATGTCTTGCATATAAATATAAGAAGCTTAAAAAAAAATTTTGAAAGCTTTTGCTTATGTATGAAAGATAATCTAAACGTTTTTAATATAATTTGTGTAACCGAAAAGTGGTACGATTCTGACAAAGTGAATTATGACTGTAATATCCATTTACCTGGCTTTAAAATAATATCATTAGCGCGTAAAGCAAATAAACGAGGCGGCGGTGTGTTTATTTACATAAAGAAAAGTTTTCAATTTTTTACAAGACTCGACCTGAGTATTTCTGATGACGATAAAGAGATTTTAACAATTGAAATTTTAACCAAAAAAAATAAAAACATACTTTTAAGTTGTTGTTATCGCCCACCTTCTGGAAAAATTTAATGCTTTAACACATATTTAAATACTGATATTATAAAAAAAGCTGACCACGAAAATAAATTAATCTATATAATTGGCGATTTTAATTTAAATTGTTTTGATTATTACGTCAAGCATAGCCCACAAAAGTTTTATATCGAATTATTCAAAAATGGAGCGTTTCCTTTAATAGATAGACCAACCAGAATTACCGAAAAAACGGCTTCAATAATCGATTATATTGTAACTAACGATGTTTTTAATGAATCTTTAAAAAAGGGTATTATTAAAAGTGACATTTCCGATCATTTCCCCATTTTTTTTCTCTATAAATATAAAACCGAAAGGACTACCTAATGAAAAAACAACCTTTTTAAAACGTATCTATAACGAAGCTAATTTATTATCGTTTCATGAACAACTGTCATTGCTTCATTGGAAAGATATAAACACTTCATCTGACGTAAACTTTGCTTACAATCAATTTTTTAAATCTTTCTATGAGGTATATGATGTAAATTTTCCGAAACGCGAATTAAACTTAAAAACCAAAAGTGTAAAATCACCATGGATTACAAACACCCTAAGAAAATCATCAAAAGTCAAACAAAAGTTATACATTAAATACCTTAAAGAAAAAATGATAGTAAGTAAAACCAACAACAAAAAGTATGCGAGAAAATTTGAAAAAATTAGAAAGAATCTTAAAAAAAAAAACTATTCCGATTTACTTATGCGATACGAATGGTGATATCTCTTATGATGCACGTAAAATAGCAATCGAACTAAACAAATTTTTTGTCACGATCGGACCTAATTTAGCAAGAAATATACTAAATATAAAGAAAACAATTGATATCTCATCTATTGCCTTAGCTAATCTTGATTTTTTGGAATTATCGTTTGAAGAATTTGAAACAGCTTTTAGTGCGCTAAAACCAAATAAAGCAAGTAGTGTTCGGCAAAATCAAATATACGTCAAACCTTTAAAGATTTGAATTTGAACTGTTCTTTGAGGGGATAGATTTGAATTTGATTTGAAAAATATCTGGAGGATTTGGATTTGATTTTCAAATATTCACTTTGTTCTCAATTTTTGCGTTTGAAAAAAAAACGCCAAATTTTACAGGCCCGCAAACATATATATCACTTTATTCCGGGGTCTTTGCAGTGGTTTCCGGAATGGCGGTCGCCTTTCAATAACAGAAAAAAAAAAAAAAAGAGTTTTTAATTAAAGTTTGTTAATATTAAAGAGAAAGTAAAGAGCATAGAGAAAGAAAAAAAGAAAAGAAATGTAAACAAAGTACAAGGTTAAAAGAAAAAACGTAGAAAAAAATATATGTAAAAATGAAAAGAAAAAATTGCAAATACAATTTAACCACAATAAAAATGGAAAAAATAAAACAATAACGAATCGAAAAACATTCAGAGAAAGAAATAATCATTCGAAAAAAGAAAATAATAAAAAAATATAATAATGGCTTGCTTGAAAGCAAAGAATTTTTTTTTTCTAATTTTACTATAACTTATTTTTATATTTCCAGGTTTCAGGTAGATTTCCTAATTTATTTATTTGTTAATCTTTTTTTTGTCGGTTTAAGTTTGCCGTTTTGTTTGTAGTATGTTTGTGAAAACTTGTGTTGTTGTTGCTATTGTGTTTGTATTGTTTGCTGTTACTGTAGCTGTTTTTGTAAATTTGATCTGTTTATGTATGTTTTTTTTTTTTTTAAACTATATTATGATTATTTCTATTTTAATATTCGTTATTCTTGTTTTCATTAATTATTTTCCTTGTTTTTCATTATAATAGTTGCTATATGTCATTGTTTACTTTTACGTTTTATCAGTTGTAACTGTTTGTAACTGTCTAACTTTGTTTATGTAGCTATTGTATTTATAAAGACAAGTGACTTATATATAATTATTATTATTGTTATCATTATTATTAATATTATTTTTATTATTTAAACCATTATTATTTTAATCATTTTCATTAGGTGTTTACTTAATATTAGTATATTTACTATTTGTAAACAACCTTGAAATGTATCTATTTCAGAAATATATATTGATTGATTGATTGAATGATTAATTAGTACCCCTAACCAAACTATTGTTTTGAAAGATATCAAATATACATTCCTAATTATGTCGGATAATCCAGAACCCGAATCTTCTTCTGTTACAAAATCCACAAAACGTTCACAATCAATTGTATGGGATCATTTCACAGTTGATGAGCATAACAAAACCAAGGCCATATGCCAGCATTGTCCAAAGCACAAGAACAAGTATGCTTACAATAAAGGTGGGACAACAAATCTAATGAACCATTTAAATTCTCAACACAAAAGCAAATTACTTGGGGACAGAGAACCAAAGCAACGACGTTTAGATGACATGATAATGACACCAATCGTTTATTCTCCAGATCTATTCAATGAATACTTAGTTAGCTGGATTGTCAAGAATGATCAATTATTTAATAAGGTAGCGTCCAGCCACTTTCGTAAACTACTCACTCTACTGAAACCAAATTTGTCAATCATGAGTGCGCGCCTATTAAAACGCCAGATAATGGACACTTACAACACCAAAAAACAATTGCTAAAGACCCTTTTTTTGAATCTTGACTCAAAGGTTTCATTCACCACTGACTGTTGGACATCACCCAACAACATTGCTTTTATGGGCATAACGGCTCATTACATTGACAAAGACTGGAACCTACATGCCAAAACTCTTGATTTCAAATCCTTGCCTGATTCCCATTCAGGTTCAAATTTATCTAATGCATTCTTGTCAGTTTTGATTGAATTCGGTCTTACAAGCAAAGGAATGGGCATTACCTTAGATAATGCTTCCAATAATAATTCATTTATGGATTTTTTAAATTCCAAGTACGAAATTAAAACCACCTTTGAGCATATCCGGTGTTTTGCTCATGTGCTGAATTTGGGCGCGCAAGCAGGTTTGGATGTTTTGAAAGATGATCTTGTAAAACTTAAAACAGGAATTAAAAAAATCCGATCCAGTCCTCAATCATTTTCTAGGTTCAAAGGTTTCCAGCAATCAAATTGCACCTTAAAACCAATACTTGATGTCCCTACAAGATGGAACTCAACAGCTGATATGCTTAAACGACCAATGAAATTAAAAGTTGGTTTCATTGCGTATTTTTGCGATTTTGACTCAACTGCAAACAATCCAGACTGTTGTCTATCAATTTCACCAGATGTTTGGAACAGGTTTGAAACAATTGTTTTGTATCTTGAACCATTCCAGGAATTTACCCAGCTCATTAGTGGTGATTCATATTCCACATTGTCTTTGGTGGTTCCTCTCTTCAATATTCTTTTGGATCACATTACTGAATGGATGACCACAAAAACCAACCCTGAAGATAATCTACACCGCTCTACAGTTGCAGCGTTCGCAAAAATTTCAAGATATTATAATTTGACTAGTGACTGCTTTACTATCTGCACTGTCCTGGACCCAAAATTTGGTATTGAATATTACAAAAATGATAAGGGCGCAAACAGCGAGTCGAATACAAAGATTATGGACACAGTCAATTGTGAATATCAAATCAATTATGCCCCAAGCAATATTACAACTGCTACAAGCATTCAAAACGTTTCAAAATATACCCCGTTCAAATCGCGTGTTTCATCAAACCCATGTAATGAGTTTGAAAACTATTGTAATGATACAAGTAAGCTAGATGGCGGCAATAATAGCAACATATTACTTTGGTGGAAATCTCGATCTGACAAATATCCAAACCTATCCAGAATGGCCAGAGATTACCTGGCCATTCCTGCTACATCTGTATCATCAGAAAGGCTCTTCTCATTAGGAAAAAATCTTATTACTGACAAAAGAAATCTTCTCTCTGCAGATACCATTCAAGCTTTCCAGTGCTTGAAGTCTTGGTTGGATTAAAAAGAATAAAAGAAGCTGTAATGTGTGAGAAATAGTAACAAATGCTGCAATATGAATAAAATTTATAGATTCAGATAACTAAAATTAATAAATGAAATAAGTTAAATAACGTTCAAATATACATCAAATCTTGAAAAGATTTGAATTTGATCTAAATTCAAAATAGGAAGATTTGAATTTGGCCATTTCAAACATTTGACGCATATTTGATCAAACTATTTGAATTTGTGCCGAACACTAAAAGCAAGTGGCTTCGATGATATAAATGGTAATGTAATAAAAAATTCATACAAGGTTATAAAAGACGTGCTTTTTAAAATTTTTTCACTTTTAATCAGACAAGGAATTTTTCCTGATCAATTTGAAATTGCAAAAATCACACCGATATTCAAAGGAGGAGACTTAACAAATATCAAAAACTATCGCCCTATCTCTGTTCTTCCAGTCTTTTTTAAAGTCTTAGAAAGAATTATTTATAACAAAATTTACACTTATTTAACTAACAACAATTTGTTATTTAACCACCAGTATGGATTCAAAAAAAACAACTCTACAGAACATGCGATTCTCCAGCTAACACGTAGTATCACAGAATCTTTCGAGAAATCTTTAGGCATATACTTTAGGCATCTTCATCGAGCTATAAAAAGCCTTAGATACAATAGATCATAAAATTCTTTTTAAAAAACTCAAAATTTACGGAATAACTGGAAATGTTTTGAAGTGGATAAAAAGTTATTTAAGTAATCGCAAACAATTTGTAACCGTTGATGCTTCTTCTTCAATAAGTTTGTTAGAAATTACTTGTGGTGTTCCTCAAGGATGTATTCTCGGACCTCTTCTTTCTTATATATATTAACAATCTCTATAAAGTATCCAGATTAAAAACAATCATGTTTGCAGACGATACAAACTTATTCTTATCTCATACTAACATCACTACACTGTTTCAAGTAATGAATGTAGAATTTAACAAGATTTCTTACTGGTTTAAATTAAATATATTATCGCTTAATATTAAAAAAACAAACTGGACTCTCTTTCACCCGCCCTCTAAGAAAAAACTACTGCCTTATGAAATGCCATCCCTTTTTATTGATAACATCGAAATAATTAGAGTAAACGTTACAAAATTCTTAGGTGTTTATATTGATGATAATCTTTTATGGAAAAATCATATTGAAAATTTATATAACAAAACTTCAAAAAGTTTAAGAATTTTATATAATGCAAGAAACTTTTTAAATAAAATTTTTTTAACTCAATTATATTTTTCTTTTATTCATAGCCATATAAATTATGCAAACATTGCATGGGCTTGCACCAATAAAAGCAAACTTGAACCTCTTTATCGTCATCAGAAGCATGCAGCACGTTTGATACATTTTAGTGAACGTCTTACTCATGCAAAGCCTCTATTAAAAAAAATGAACGCCTTAAATGTATATCAACTCTAAATGTATATCAACATCTAGTAACTGTATCTGTATCAACATCTAGTAATTGTTTATCAACATCAGTAACTCTTAAATGTATATCAACATGTTTATAATACTCTTTGTTTTATGTTCAAATTAGGCCCGTGCGGTAGATTTTCTCATTATGAGGCAAATCTTCGAAATGCCCCTTAAATGTTTTTCTTTAAAATAACCTTCGATTGTGATTTAGAAAAAAACTGCACAAAATGTACGAATTCTACTTTTTATTTTGAAATTTTAAAATAATGATTTCAACTATAAACTACAACAATGTACAGTATTACAGCTTTACTCTTCTAACTTTAACTTTAGCAAATTTGTTAATTACTGATGTGTAGTCTAGAGTGCTAGCCATTGCAGATTCAATAGAAATTAATGCCAGATTTTTAAGTTTTGTTTGTCCTATTGAACTTCTTAAGTAGTTTTTAATTAATTTTAATTTGGAGAAACTTCTTTCCCCACTAGCTACAGATACAGGAAGAGTTAATAAAATTCTCAGAGCTACAACAGTATTTGGATACAAACTAATTAATCTATTTTGGCACAAATAATTTAAAACATCAAAAGGTTTTGTAGAATATGGTAGCATTCTGGATACATCACGCAATTCTTCTCTCAGGTCATTTGCATTTATATCTGTTTCATTTTCAACCGAAAGTATAAACTCAAGACTTCTATTATCAGAATCAATGCATCATAGATTTTGCAAAGTTGAAATCGTAAAGGTTTTAAAGCATCTATTCTGCTTGCCCACCTAATAGCACTTAATGGTTTCAGAGTTAATTGAGAAACATATTTTTTTAGCACTTCCCGACGCTTTGTAGAACCAGAAAAAAAAGTGTAAAGTTCTAGTACAATAGAAAAAAAAAATGTTGTTTCTGTAGTAGAAGACGCTGCATCATTCACAACAAGGTTTAAAGAATGGCATGCGCAGGGCACATAAAAAGCCCTTGGATATTTTTCAAGTATTCTATTTTGAACACCCTTTCTTACTCCTTTCATATTGGCTCCGTTGTCATAGCCTTGTCCCCTAAGCCACTTTAACTCAAAACCTAATTTTTCCAAATGTGTCAGAATAAGTTTTGCCAAACCTTCTCCGGTTGAATCACTAGCTTCAAAAAAACCAATAATGAATTCTGCAATTTCATATTTATTTTGAATGGAGTTAAAAGTAACAACTCTTATTGTTAAGGAGAGCTGTTCATAATGACTGACGTCGGGGGTACAATCAGCGATTATAGAAAAATGTTTAGCGATTTTTGTTATTTCGACAATTTTTCTTAAAATTGAATTTCCCATTAAATTTATCAATTCATCTTGTATATTATTGCTTAGATAAGTCACTGACCATTTATCAGACTCTCGTTGACCTCTCCTGATATGTTCTTCCATAACTAGATCGAACTCAGAAAGTAATTCTACCAACTTTAGGAAGTTCCCGTTATTAGGTTGAAACAAATGTTCAGTTGATCCACGAAAAGCTAAACATTGTGAGGCCAATAGTTTAATTATTGGCATAATTCTTTTTATAACTCCTCTCCAATGCTGAAGTTCCATATCCATAATTCGTTGATATTCAGCGTCAATAGTTTTTTTCTGCTTCAATCGAATTTCCAATTCTTTCCATGCTCTTAAAGCATTTCTGTGATTTACAGACTTTTCGTGCATTGTGAGGGCTCTTATAGGATTTTTCCAGTCAGAATAGCCTTTTTTGGGCCAGTCACTAATATCAGACGAATTATCAAATAATATACAACAAAAGCAAAAAACGGCATCACTTGCAATAGAGTACATAAGCCAACTTCTCTCAACGACTTCACCATTGCTCAACACTTTCGAATAATACGAGGGCAAAAATCTACGCTTTCCTTTGTTAATAGGAAACTCGAATTCTTTAATTTGATTGGGACCCCTCTCAACTAGTAGTTGACGAGTTTGAGATGACATGCAGAAATTAAGCCATAATGCAGGATCTGAAGGAATTTCTTATAATACCTGCTGACTGCCACTGCTAATGCGGCCCGGTTCTTGATGAACTTCTGATGATGTTATTTTTTGGATCTCTTCAACAATTTTTTCTGGAGTTGATTGGGGCGGCACTGTGTTTTTATTTCCAAATCCAAGGCAGTCGCAGTTGACGTGGATGTGCTGCCCGGCTGTTCATGAAGATCTGATGGTGTTAGTATTTGGCTCTCTTCAACAACTTCTTCTGGAAGTGATTGGGGAGGCACTGTGTTGTTATTTGCCAAATCAGTTGCTGCTGATGTGGATGGCTCATCTAAACCGCACTTTTGTACTAAGAATTTCTTCATAACATTGCTGAGCTTTCTTTCTTGTTCCTCATTCTTTAAGCGTTTCTTTTTGCAATGACTTCCAGATAATTTTTTTCTTTTTTGTTCCATGCTGACGATTGCTGTCACGACTGAAATAAATTTTTGTAAAAATTTTGTAAAATCTTTGTAATGTCATCATGTTTTTAACAGTTAAAAACATGATGACAATACAAAGTTAAAATTTAACTTGCAAAGACAGGCAAGCACAAACGTTTAAAAACGTTTGAAAACAGTATTTTGAAACATAATAAGAAAATAGTCCACGCTAATATGCGCTTCAAAACGTTTTTATTCATTATGAAAGGAATAGCAAAAGCGAATGCTAATTGAGGGAGAAATTTTTTTTTTATTTTTATAGAAAAATGTGGACAATGAAAAAACTTTTAAAGTGATAAAAACATTCACGAGTTTGGTAGTAATTAAAATTTAAATGAGTCCAGTTTATGATTTAGTACCTAATTATTATTGCAACCCTGAAATTGCATTTTGATTTCGCTACTTTGCCGCCCCTTAATGGTGCCGCCTGAGGCGGCAGCCTCTTTGTATCATAGCACCGCACGGCCCTGGTTCAAATGTAAAACTAATTCTTCACCAGTTTCTTTCCATGATTTGTATATGTCAAAAGATAAAAATTAATACTAATGCACATGAATAATGCACATAATTTCAAGTTCCATTGAATTACACCTGATGATATTACAAAAATTATAGGGTCTATAAATGAAAAAAAAAAGCAAGTGGTGAAATACCAACTTTTATGTTAAAATCTTACTTAATATACTTTAGGGATAGTCTTACAGATTGTATCAATAATAGCATCTTAGATGGAACATTTCCGTCATTTCTAAAAATGGCTGATGTTTTACCGTGTTTTAAAAAAATGACCCAACACATAAGGCTAACTATCGCCCTATAAGTATTCTACCTGCGCTCTCCAAAGTTTTTGAAATGATCGTTTATGAACAGATTTTGTTATTTATGGAGCCAAAATTTGACAAACTTTTGTGTGGTTTTCGTAGAGGTTATAGTACTCAGCATACACTTATTTTTTTACTTAATAAGAAGCCTGAATGCATTAACAATGGAGGTATTGTTGCAACATTATTAATGGATCTATCTAAAGCGTATGATTTCATATCGCATGACCTACTTATTGCTAAATTAGAGGCGTATGGTTTCTCTAAAGAAAGTCTTAAATTTCTTATATCGTATATTAGTGGTCGTAAACAAAGGGTAAGGATAGGACCATCTGTTTCTAATTGGGTTGATATTTTTTCGGGAGTGCCTCAAGGTTCCATTCTTGGCCCCATCCTCTTTAATATCTTTATAAATGATATATTCTTTTTTAATAAAGATACTGAATTGTGCAACTTTGCTGATGGTAATACGCTGTATGCCTGTAACTACAGCTTAAAAAAGGTTATTTTTCGATTGCAAAAAGAAGCAACTAATACCATTGCCTGGTTAAAGTTTAACTTGATGGTTGCCAACCCTGATAAATTCCAATTACCTTTAGTTGGTTTAAAAAACACAAAAATTCAATACCTAAAAATAGGTAATATAACTGTTTTTGCCTCTGATAAGGTGAACCTACTTGGTGTTACAAATGATAAGAATCTAAATTTTGGAGAACACATTAAATACTTATGCAGTAAAGCTAATGGTAAATGTTTTGCTCTTTCACGCATAAGAAGTTTTTTATCCCGTAATAAAGCTACATTGTTGTTTAACGCCTTCATAATGTCAAATTTTTCTTATATTCCCCTAATATGGATGTTTTGTTCCAAATACTATGACAACCTTATAAATAAAATTCATAGAAAAGCTCTTTGTATTGTCCATAAAAGGTTTGACTTATGTCTTGATGAATTGTTAAGTTTTGATAATAGTCCGAGGATCCACTTAAGAAATTTGCGCTTTCTTATGATAGAAGTTTTTAAATCAATTAATTGTCCAAATCCACAATTTATGAAGGATTTATTCAATACAAAAAACCTTTCTTTTAAACTTCGTTATAGCAAAAAAATGATTCTACCTTCAAATGGCTCCAAATATAAGGATCAATGTTGTACTATATTTAGAGCCATCTCGTTATAGAACACTCTAGATAACAAGACCATGTCCTCTAAAAGTTGTGAGGTGTTCAAAAAACATATTAAAAATTGGTATGCAAAAAATTGTTATTGTAAAATCTGCCGTTTTTAATTTCTATTTTTATTTATCCTGACATTATAATACAATATTTACTCATTTTTCTGTAATAAAACGGTGTAATTTGAATTTGAATTTGAATATTTTAATGTTATTTGTAAATTATATTATTATTTTGTAAATTTATTTTTTTTTTATTTTTTTATTTTTTTTTTGATTTATTTATTATTTTTTTTTTTTAACGATTTTCATGTGAGTGTGTATTGTCTATAAATGTTAAATGTGTTGATTTTAATTAGTTTTATTTTTGTTAAACTATTGTAACCATCAACAAAAAATAAAGTTTTTAAATTAAATTAAACTAAAAATAACAATTTTATTAAGCAACAAAAAAAAAAAAAAAAAAAAAAAAAAAAAAAAAAAAAAAAAAAAAAAAAAAATGCGCACCTTATCCACTCTTCGCCTACGTAAGATGATATTAGCTTGCTCAGTCTTGTTAATTCTGAGAGATATACGTCAACAGACTCTCTCTTTAAGACGGCAATTTATGAACTCTTCGTATGCTGTTAGCGGAGAAGCAGAGGAGGCAGTAGTCAGTGCAGTTTTCACTTCATTGTAGTCTTCTTTTATCTCATCATTTAGGCCTTCATAAACAGCAAACGCCCCATCAGAAAGAAATAAGGGGAGCACTACATGCAGCTCGTCAACTATCTATTCTGAAAAATCACCCGAACCATCGTATTGTGATACCAGATCCGCAAACTTCATAACGATACTCATTGTCGAAATAGCTTGTAACAATAAAATATATTTGTTTTTTCTTACTGTCTTTCTGAATATCTTTACTCAATATAAATACATTTGCAAATACCCTCGAGAGTATAATAAACAGTATAAACGTTATGTACAACGACGCGCCCACAAAATTTCTTCTGACGCAACACGTTAATAGTTTATATATAATACAATTATTTACACTAATTACATTAATTATAAGCACATAAACTTTATGCGCTTATAAATATCTCTATCATGACAAATGTACAAATATTTTCCAATGGTGTTTTTATGTTTTTAGAAATTTTAAAAAGCTTTTTAAAAAACTCTCTACCTATCGTTTGTTACAGTATGTAATATTTTTGTATATGTAATACATATATGTCCATAGTATTTTTAAATGTTTTTTTTTTTTTATTCTAGAAAATTAGAAAAAACTTTGAAAAAATATTTTTAGCAAAAGAATTTTAGGCCACGCGAAACACTCCAGCCACTTTAGCATGCTTGATTATCTTTTAAAACTGTCTATAAAGCGAAGACTTGTTAAACTTTATAAAACATTTATAGCATATAAATAATATAAATCAAAATTAAAAAGTTATTGCAGAAATGAAATTTTTAAGTAAAACTAAATCTGTAAAATTTGACATAACTAAAATAACTTGAAGCTTACAGGTTAGTTATTTGCATAGGCTTTCGTTCACTTAGATAAAAAACAAACGATAAAATGCAAATCATTTTCGGATGATAGTTTTAAAAAAAAAGCCAAATATTTTTGTGAAAAAAAATGATAATTCTATTAACATATTTATTAACGATTTAACATGTATTCACCCTCCCCTCCTAAGTAGTTGATTTTCAAGTTTCAAGTCGGGTCAACTTTGATTTTGAGGACCATGAGCCTTATCCGTTGAAAGCGTCCGAGTCCTTCCAATATTAAACAGACAGGCTTGGTTAGGAAGCGGGAGCAATCGCTCTCGAATACTGACCACGGAAATTATATTTAGTTGCGAAAAACTGGCCAGGTTTTTTAGTCGTTTTGAGAACATTTAAGTTTATTTACGAAACAAAAAATTTTTGTTTTACGGACATACATGAAAACACAAAAAACTTAAATGTTCTCAAAACATCTTGGTGCGAAAGAATAAAAAGAATATTTGCGACCACTAAATACCCAACAAATTAACGAACAAACTAATTCTATTGGTTTAAAAATACGCTGACTAAGCGAAATAAAATTTTGCAGCATTTTGTTGAAATGTTTTAGAAATTATATTATTCACGATTTGTTACGTTTTCAGATTTCTAGCATAAATCGTTTTAAAAATATATATAAATTGTTTACAAAAGTAAATGTTTTAATTATATATTAATTAAATTGTCAAAATTTTAAAAGTTTATTATAAATTATAGATTTTATTTGTACGTTCTTATTTTTTATTTAAAAAGTATGTATTTTTTATGTAAATGTAATTTTGTTGATCTGTTTTTAATCGTAATGTTTCTTTTAAAGCAATTTTTATGATTTAAACAAAGACTTACAAAAATAATTGCGTTTTTAATAAAGTTATGATCGTTAAAGTTAATAAAACTAATCATGTAACACATATAAGAAGTTATTAAACACAAACAACGCATACAAAGTAACTCGCGGATGAACAAGCACCGCGCCTGAGGTCACGACAGAACACAAATATATATAGCAAATAATTAGATATAAAAAAAAGTTTCTAGATATTGGTTTACTAACTCTAATTATTTTCGCTTCATTTGCCATTCTTAAAAACTCGTTACACTTTTTTCTGCTTTAATTACTAATTGAATTACTAACTAATTAAAAAGCCCACTCATTAAACATCATCAGCGATATTGTGAAGCAGTTTCGCTTCATCGTCATATTTTTAACCTTTTTAGTTGATTTCTATCTTGTTAATTTAATGTCTATAGTAATTCAATGATTTAGTTATTTCATTTGTTTATCTTACTAAGAAGAATTGCTTCAAATATGTTAAACTTTTCAAACTACGCGAAACATAAAATAGGTATTAATAAAAATTAGCTTTTTTATTTAAAAAATAATTTAGCTTAAATAAAACTAAAACTTGCAAACTTTGTTTAATAAAGAATATTTGTTTCCTTTTTAAACAATCGTAAGAAGTTACTTTAGATAAAAAACATCGCTTAATTTTATAAAAATTTTTTTGTAATTGTCTTTCATCGGTCCAATTAATCTTGAGCGCTTTATTTTTTTTGCTTGTTAAATTGTTCTCAAAACGACTAAAAAATCTGGCCAGCTTTTCGCACCTAAATATTATTTACGTGGTCAGCAATCGAGAGCGATCGCTCCCGCTTCCCGACCAAGCCTGAACAGAGTATAATATTATTTTAATAGTTATCTAAATTCTGTTAACGTTGCGCACACGTTTTAGAATGATTAACAGGGGTGTGGTAAAATAGGTGTAAAACTTTAAATTTCCTTATTACTTTGATATTATGTATTTTGCCTAATTACTATATTTAATTAAAAATTATAATGTTAATAAAATGGTTTATTTCAAATATAAAGTTGAAAACTTGAATTATGTTTTTAGTAAAAACATATTTTTCTAACCCCCTAATTAATTATAATTGCCGCGTGGCAAGTTTAAATCAAAGGCTGGCTTTTTTTTTTTTTTTAAGTATTTGTTATTTAAAATGCAAAACAAGTTCTTTCAAACCACACTTTTTCCTTTAAAAGCATTTTACTTCGTATTTTTTAAAAATAAAAAACGATTAAATTAAAAAAAAAAAAAAAATGCCGATGGTAGGAATCCAACCTGGACCTACAGCTTTAGAGCGTTGCGTACTAACCACTCGGCTACACCGACTTAATCACTGATAAAGATTTAAAAAGTATATAACATATTAAAGACTTTATCAAATGGACTTAAGTGCTAAGATCACTTCTTAAGGCATTTGTTGCCACAATTCATTTTTCAAGTAAAAGTAAAACTGGAAAACCTAATATATGTTTTAGTATGTTTTTAACATTACATAAATATAAGAAAGTTCAATATTTGCGTAAGTTAGGTAATTTTGTACATAAA
>NC_061159.1:18524897-18579112 GCF_022113875.1 Hydra vulgaris | reverse complement strand
TTGATCTGTTTATGTATGTTTTTTTTTTTTTTAAACTATATTATGATTATTTCTATTTTAATATTCGTTATTCTTGTTTTCATTAATTATTTTCCTTGTTTTTCATTATAATAGTTGCTATATGTCATTGTTTACTTTTACGTTTTATCAGTTGTAACTGTTTGTAACTGTCTAACTTTGTTTATGTAGCTATTGTATTTATAAAGACAAGTGACTTATATATAATTATTATTATTGTTATCATTATTATTAATATTATTTTTATTATTTAAACCATTATTATTTTAATCATTTTCATTAGGTGTTTACTTAATATTAGTATATTTACTATTTGTAAACAACCTTGAAATGTATCTATTTCAGAAATATATATTGATTGATTGATTGAATGATTAATTAGTACCCCTAACCAAACTATTGTTTTGAAAGATATCAAATATACATTCCTAATTATGTCGGATAATCCAGAACCCGAATCTTCTTCTGTTACAAAATCCACAAAACGTTCACAATCAATTGTATGGGATCATTTCACAGTTGATGAGCATAACAAAACCAAGGCCATATGCCAGCATTGTCCAAAGCACAAGAACAAGTATGCTTACAATAAAGGTGGGACAACAAATCTAATGAACCATTTAAATTCTCAACACAAAAGCAAATTACTTGGGGACAGAGAACCAAAGCAACGACGTTTAGATGACATGATAATGACACCAATCGTTTATTCTCCAGATCTATTCAATGAATACTTAGTTAGCTGGATTGTCAAGAATGATCAATTATTTAATAAGGTAGCGTCCAGCCACTTTCGTAAACTACTCACTCTACTGAAACCAAATTTGTCAATCATGAGTGCGCGCCTATTAAAACGCCAGATAATGGACACTTACAACACCAAAAAACAATTGCTAAAGACCCTTTTTTTGAATCTTGACTCAAAGGTTTCATTCACCACTGACTGTTGGACATCACCCAACAACATTGCTTTTATGGGCATAACGGCTCATTACATTGACAAAGACTGGAACCTACATGCCAAAACTCTTGATTTCAAATCCTTGCCTGATTCCCATTCAGGTTCAAATTTATCTAATGCATTCTTGTCAGTTTTGATTGAATTCGGTCTTACAAGCAAAGGAATGGGCATTACCTTAGATAATGCTTCCAATAATAATTCATTTATGGATTTTTTAAATTCCAAGTACGAAATTAAAACCACCTTTGAGCATATCCGGTGTTTTGCTCATGTGCTGAATTTGGGCGCGCAAGCAGGTTTGGATGTTTTGAAAGATGATCTTGTAAAACTTAAAACAGGAATTAAAAAAATCCGATCCAGTCCTCAATCATTTTCTAGGTTCAAAGGTTTCCAGCAATCAAATTGCACCTTAAAACCAATACTTGATGTCCCTACAAGATGGAACTCAACAGCTGATATGCTTAAACGACCAATGAAATTAAAAGTTGGTTTCATTGCGTATTTTTGCGATTTTGACTCAACTGCAAACAATCCAGACTGTTGTCTATCAATTTCACCAGATGTTTGGAACAGGTTTGAAACAATTGTTTTGTATCTTGAACCATTCCAGGAATTTACCCAGCTCATTAGTGGTGATTCATATTCCACATTGTCTTTGGTGGTTCCTCTCTTCAATATTCTTTTGGATCACATTACTGAATGGATGACCACAAAAACCAACCCTGAAGATAATCTACACCGCTCTACAGTTGCAGCGTTCGCAAAAATTTCAAGATATTATAATTTGACTAGTGACTGCTTTACTATCTGCACTGTCCTGGACCCAAAATTTGGTATTGAATATTACAAAAATGATAAGGGCGCAAACAGCGAGTCGAATACAAAGATTATGGACACAGTCAATTGTGAATATCAAATCAATTATGCCCCAAGCAATATTACAACTGCTACAAGCATTCAAAACGTTTCAAAATATACCCCGTTCAAATCGCGTGTTTCATCAAACCCATGTAATGAGTTTGAAAACTATTGTAATGATACAAGTAAGCTAGATGGCGGCAATAATAGCAACATATTACTTTGGTGGAAATCTCGATCTGACAAATATCCAAACCTATCCAGAATGGCCAGAGATTACCTGGCCATTCCTGCTACATCTGTATCATCAGAAAGGCTCTTCTCATTAGGAAAAAATCTTATTACTGACAAAAGAAATCTTCTCTCTGCAGATACCATTCAAGCTTGCCAGTGCTTGAAGTCTTGGTTGGATTAAAAAGAATAAAAGAAGCTGTAATGTGTGAGAAATAGTAACAAATGCTGCAATATGAATAAAATTTATAGATTCAGATAACTAAAATTAATAAATGAAATAAGTTAAATAACGTTCAAATATACATCAAATCTTGAAAAGATTTGAATTTGATCTAAATTCAAAATAGGAAGATTTGAATTTGGCCATTTCAAACATTTGACGCATATTTGATCAAACTATTTGAATTTGTGCCGAACACTAAAAGCAAGTGGCTTCGATGATATAAATGGTAATGTAATAAAAAATTCATACAAGGTTATAAAAGACGTGCTTTTTAAAATTTTTTCACTTTTAATCAGACAAGGAATTTTTCCTGATCAATTTGAAATTGCAAAAATCACACCGATATTCAAAGGAGGAGACTTAACAAATATCAAAAACTATCGCCCTATCTCTGTTCTTCCAGTCTTTTTTAAAGTCTTAGAAAGAATTATTTATAACAAAATTTACACTTATTTAACTAACAACAATTTGTTATTTAACCACCAGTATGGATTCAAAAAAAACAACTCTACAGAACATGCGATTCTCCAGCTAACACGTAGTATCACAGAATCTTTCGAGAAATCTTTAGGCATATACTTTAGGCATCTTCATCGAGCTATAAAAAGCCTTAGATACAATAGATCATAAAATTCTTTTTAAAAAACTCAAAATTTACGGAATAACTGGAAATGTTTTGAAGTGGATAAAAAGTTATTTAAGTAATCGCAAACAATTTGTAACCGTTGATGCTTCTTCTTCAATAAGTTTGTTAGAAATTACTTGTGGTGTTCCTCAAGGATGTATTCTCGGACCTCTTCTTTCTTATATATATTAACAATCTCTATAAAGTATCCAGATTAAAAACAATCATGTTTGCAGACGATACAAACTTATTCTTATCTCATACTAACATCACTACACTGTTTCAAGTAATGAATGTAGAATTTAACAAGATTTCTTACTGGTTTAAATTAAATATATTATCGCTTAATATTAAAAAAACAAACTGGACTCTCTTTCACCCGCCCTCTAAGAAAAAACTACTGCCTTATGAAATGCCATCCCTTTTTATTGATAACATCGAAATAATTAGAGTAAACGTTACAAAATTCTTAGGTGTTTATATTGATGATAATCTTTTATGGAAAAATCATATTGAAAATTTATATAACAAAACTTCAAAAAGTTTAAGAATTTTATATAATGCAAGAAACTTTTTAAATAAAATTTTTTTAACTCAATTATATTTTTCTTTTATTCATAGCCATATAAATTATGCAAACATTGCATGGGCTTGCACCAATAAAAGCAAACTTGAACCTCTTTATCGTCATCAGAAGCATGCAGCACGTTTGATACATTTTAGTGAACGTCTTACTCATGCAAAGCCTCTATTAAAAAAAATGAACGCCTTAAATGTATATCAACTCTAAATGTATATCAACATCTAGTAACTGTATCTGTATCAACATCTAGTAATTGTTTATCAACATCAGTAACTCTTAAATGTATATCAACATGTTTATAATACTCTTTGTTTTATGTTCAAATTAGGCCCGTGCGGTAGATTTTCTCATTATGAGGCAAATCTTCGAAATGCCCCTTAAATGTTTTTCTTTAAAATAACCTTCGATTGTGATTTAGAAAAAAACTGCACAAAATGTACGAATTCTACTTTTTATTTTGAAATTTTAAAATAATGATTTCAACTATAAACTACAACAATGTACAGTATTACAGCTTTACTCTTCTAACTTTAACTTTAGCAAATTTGTTAATTACTGATGTGTAGTCTAGAGTGCTAGCCATTGCAGATTCAATAGAAATTAATGCCAGATTTTTAAGTTTTGTTTGTCCTATTGAACTTCTTAAGTAGTTTTTAATTAATTTTAATTTGGAGAAACTTCTTTCCCCACTAGCTACAGATACAGGAAGAGTTAATAAAATTCTCAGAGCTACAACAGTATTTGGATACAAACTAATTAATCTATTTTGGCACAAATAATTTAAAACATCAAAAGGTTTTGTAGAATATGGTAGCATTCTGGATACATCACGCAATTCTTCTCTCAGGTCATTTGCATTTATATCTGTTTCATTTTCAACCGAAAGTATAAACTCAAGACTTCTATTATCAGAATCAATGCATCATAGATTTTGCAAAGTTGAAATCGTAAAGGTTTTAAAGCATCTATTCTGCTTGCCCACCTAATAGCACTTAATGGTTTCAGAGTTAATTGAGAAACATATTTTTTTAGCACTTCCCGACGCTTTGTAGAACCAGAAAAAAAAGTGTAAAGTTCTAGTACAATAGAAAAAAAAAATGTTGTTTCTGTAGTAGAAGACGCTGCATCATTCACAACAAGGTTTAAAGAATGGCATGCGCAGGGCACATAAAAAGCCCTTGGATATTTTTCAAGTATTCTATTTTGAACACCCTTTCTTACTCCTTTCATATTGGCTCCGTTGTCATAGCCTTGTCCCCTAAGCCACTTTAACTCAAAACCTAATTTTTCCAAATGTGTCAGAATAAGTTTTGCCAAACCTTCTCCGGTTGAATCACTAGCTTCAAAAAAACCAATAATGAATTCTGCAATTTCATATTTATTTTGAATGGAGTTAAAAGTAACAACTCTTATTGTTAAGGAGAGCTGTTCATAATGACTGACGTCGGGGGTACAATCAGCGATTATAGAAAAATGTTTAGCGATTTTTGTTATTTCGACAATTTTTCTTAAAATTGAATTTCCCATTAAATTTATCAATTCATCTTGTATATTATTGCTTAGATAAGTCACTGACCATTTATCAGACTCTCGTTGACCTCTCCTGATATGTTCTTCCATAACTAGATCGAACTCAGAAAGTAATTCTACCAACTTTAGGAAGTTCCCGTTATTAGGTTGAAACAAATGTTCAGTTGATCCACGAAAAGCTAAACATTGTGAGGCCAATAGTTTAATTATTGGCATAATTCTTTTTATAACTCCTCTCCAATGCTGAAGTTCCATATCCATAATTCGTTGATATTCAGCGTCAATAGTTTTTTTCTGCTTCAATCGAATTTCCAATTCTTTCCATGCTCTTAAAGCATTTCTGTGATTTACAGACTTTTCGTGCATTGTGAGGGCTCTTATAGGATTTTTCCAGTCAGAATAGCCTTTTTTGGGCCAGTCACTAATATCAGACGAATTATCAAATAATATACAACAAAAGCAAAAAACGGCATCACTTGCAATAGAGTACATAAGCCAACTTCTCTCAACGACTTCACCATTGCTCAACACTTTCGAATAATACGAGGGCAAAAATCTACGCTTTCCTTTGTTAATAGGAAACTCGAATTCTTTAATTTGATTGGGACCCCTCTCAACTAGTAGTTGACGAGTTTGAGATGACATGCAGAAATTAAGCCATAATGCAGGATCTGAAGGAATTTCTTATAATACCTGCTGACTGCCACTGCTAATGCGGCCCGGTTCTTGATGAACTTCTGATGATGTTATTTTTTGGATCTCTTCAACAATTTTTTCTGGAGTTGATTGGGGCGGCACTGTGTTTTTATTTCCAAATCCAAGGCAGTCGCAGTTGACGTGGATGTGCTGCCCGGCTGTTCATGAAGATCTGATGGTGTTAGTATTTGGCTCTCTTCAACAACTTCTTCTGGAAGTGATTGGGGAGGCACTGTGTTGTTATTTGCCAAATCAGTTGCTGCTGATGTGGATGGCTCATCTAAACCGCACTTTTGTACTAAGAATTTCTTCATAACATTGCTGAGCTTTCTTTCTTGTTCCTCATTCTTTAAGCGTTTCTTTTTGCAATGACTTCCAGATAATTTTTTTCTTTTTTGTTCCATGCTGACGATTGCTGTCACGACTGAAATAAATTTTTGTAAAAATTTTGTAAAATCTTTGTAATGTCATCATGTTTTTAACAGTTAAAAACATGATGACAATACAAAGTTAAAATTTAACTTGCAAAGACAGGCAAGCACAAACGTTTAAAAACGTTTGAAAACAGTATTTTGAAACATAATAAGAAAATAGTCCACGCTAATATGCGCTTCAAAACGTTTTTATTCATTATGAAAGGAATAGCAAAAGCGAATGCTAATTGAGGGAGAAATTTTTTTTTTATTTTTATAGAAAAATGTGGACAATGAAAAAACTTTTAAAGTGATAAAAACATTCACGAGTTTGGTAGTAATTAAAATTTAAATGAGTCCAGTTTATGATTTAGTACCTAATTATTATTGCAACCCTGAAATTGCATTTTGATTTCGCTACTTTGCCGCCCCTTAATGGTGCCGCCTGAGGCGGCAGCCTCTTTGTATCATAGCACCGCACGGCCCTGGTTCAAATGTAAAACTAATTCTTCACCAGTTTCTTTCCATGATTTGTATATGTCAAAAGATAAAAATTAATACTAATGCACATGAATAATGCACATAATTTCAAGTTCCATTGAATTACACCTGATGATATTACAAAAATTATAGGGTCTATAAATGAAAAAAAAAAGCAAGTGGTGAAATACCAACTTTTATGTTAAAATCTTACTTAATATACTTTAGGGATAGTCTTACAGATTGTATCAATAATAGCATCTTAGATGGAACATTTCCGTCATTTCTAAAAATGGCTGATGTTTTACCGTGTTTTAAAAAAATGACCCAACACATAAGGCTAACTATCGCCCTATAAGTATTCTACCTGCGCTCTCCAAAGTTTTTGAAATGATCGTTTATGAACAGATTTTGTTATTTATGGAGCCAAAATTTGACAAACTTTTGTGTGGTTTTCGTAGAGGTTATAGTACTCAGCATACACTTATTTTTTTACTTAATAAGAAGCCTGAATGCATTAACAATGGAGGTATTGTTGCAACATTATTAATGGATCTATCTAAAGCGTATGATTTCATATCGCATGACCTACTTATTGCTAAATTAGAGGCGTATGGTTTCTCTAAAGAAAGTCTTAAATTTCTTATATCGTATATTAGTGGTCGTAAACAAAGGGTAAGGATAGGACCATCTGTTTCTAATTGGGTTGATATTTTTTCGGGAGTGCCTCAAGGTTCCATTCTTGGCCCCATCCTCTTTAATATCTTTATAAATGATATATTCTTTTTTAATAAAGATACTGAATTGTGCAACTTTGCTGATGGTAATACGCTGTATGCCTGTAACTACAGCTTAAAAAAGGTTATTTTTCGATTGCAAAAAGAAGCAACTAATACCATTGCCTGGTTAAAGTTTAACTTGATGGTTGCCAACCCTGATAAATTCCAATTACCTTTAGTTGGTTTAAAAAACACAAAAATTCAATACCTAAAAATAGGTAATATAACTGTTTTTGCCTCTGATAAGGTGAACCTACTTGGTGTTACAAATGATAAGAATCTAAATTTTGGAGAACACATTAAATACTTATGCAGTAAAGCTAATGGTAAATGTTTTGCTCTTTCACGCATAAGAAGTTTTTTATCCCGTAATAAAGCTACATTGTTGTTTAACGCCTTCATAATGTCAAATTTTTCTTATATTCCCCTAATATGGATGTTTTGTTCCAAATACTATGACAACCTTATAAATAAAATTCATAGAAAAGCTCTTTGTATTGTCCATAAAAGGTTTGACTTATGTCTTGATGAATTGTTAAGTTTTGATAATAGTCCGAGGATCCACTTAAGAAATTTGCGCTTTCTTATGATAGAAGTTTTTAAATCAATTAATTGTCCAAATCCACAATTTATGAAGGATTTATTCAATACAAAAAACCTTTCTTTTAAACTTCGTTATAGCAAAAAAATGATTCTACCTTCAAATGGCTCCAAATATAAGGATCAATGTTGTACTATATTTAGAGCCATCTCGTTATAGAACACTCTAGATAACAAGACCATGTCCTCTAAAAGTTGTGAGGTGTTCAAAAAACATATTAAAAATTGGTATGCAAAAAATTGTTATTGTAAAATCTGCCGTTTTTAATTTCTATTTTTATTTATCCTGACATTATAATACAATATTTACTCATTTTTCTGTAATAAAACGGTGTAATTTGAATTTGAATTTGAATATTTTAATGTTATTTGTAAATTATATTATTATTTTGTAAATTTATTTTTTTTTTATTTTTTTATTTTTTTTTTGATTTATTTATTATTTTTTTTTTTTAACGATTTTCATGTGAGTGTGTATTGTCTATAAATGTTAAATGTGTTGATTTTAATTAGTTTTATTTTTGTTAAACTATTGTAACCATCAACAAAAAATAAAGTTTTTAAATTAAATTAAACTAAAAATAACAATTTTATTAAGCAACAAAAAAAAAAAAAAAAAAAAAAAAAAAAAAAAAAAAAAAAAAAAAAAAAAAATGCGCACCTTATCCACTCTTCGCCTACGTAAGATGATATTAGCTTGCTCAGTCTTGTTAATTCTGAGAGATATACGTCAACAGACTCTCTCTTTAAGACGGCAATTTATGAACTCTTCGTATGCTGTTAGCGGAGAAGCAGAGGAGGCAGTAGTCAGTGCAGTTTTCACTTCATTGTAGTCTTCTTTTATCTCATCATTTAGGCCTTCATAAACAGCAAACGCCCCATCAGAAAGAAATAAGGGGAGCACTACATGCAGCTCGTCAACTATCTATTCTGAAAAATCACCCGAACCATCGTATTGTGATACCAGATCCGCAAACTTCATAACGATACTCATTGTCGAAATAGCTTGTAACAATAAAATATATTTGTTTTTTCTTACTGTCTTTCTGAATATCTTTACTCAATATAAATACATTTGCAAATACCCTCGAGAGTATAATAAACAGTATAAACGTTATGTACAACGACGCGCCCACAAAATTTCTTCTGACGCAACACGTTAATAGTTTATATATAATACAATTATTTACACTAATTACATTAATTATAAGCACATAAACTTTATGCGCTTATAAATATCTCTATCATGACAAATGTACAAATATTTTCCAATGGTGTTTTTATGTTTTTAGAAATTTTAAAAAGCTTTTTAAAAAACTCTCTACCTATCGTTTGTTACAGTATGTAATATTTTTGTATATGTAATACATATATGTCCATAGTATTTTTAAATGTTTTTTTTTTTTTATTCTAGAAAATTAGAAAAAACTTTGAAAAAATATTTTTAGCAAAAGAATTTTAGGCCACGCGAAACACTCCAGCCACTTTAGCATGCTTGATTATCTTTTAAAACTGTCTATAAAGCGAAGACTTGTTAAACTTTATAAAACATTTATAGCATATAAATAATATAAATCAAAATTAAAAAGTTATTGCAGAAATGAAATTTTTAAGTAAAACTAAATCTGTAAAATTTGACATAACTAAAATAACTTGAAGCTTACAGGTTAGTTATTTGCATAGGCTTTCGTTCACTTAGATAAAAAACAAACGATAAAATGCAAATCATTTTCGGATGATAGTTTTAAAAAAAAAGCCAAATATTTTTGTGAAAAAAAATGATAATTCTATTAACATATTTATTAACGATTTAACATGTATTCACCCTCCCCTCCTAAGTAGTTGATTTTCAAGTTTCAAGTCGGGTCAACTTTGATTTTGAGGACCATGAGCCTTATCCGTTGAAAGCGTCCGAGTCCTTCCAATATTAAACAGACAGGCTTGGTTAGGAAGCGGGAGCAATCGCTCTCGAATACTGACCACGGAAATTATATTTAGTTGCGAAAAACTGGCCAGGTTTTTTAGTCGTTTTGAGAACATTTAAGTTTATTTACGAAACAAAAAATTTTTGTTTTACGGACATACATGAAAACACAAAAAACTTAAATGTTCTCAAAACATCTTGGTGCGAAAGAATAAAAAGAATATTTGCGAACACTAAATACCCAACAAATTAACGAACAAACTAATTCTATTGGTTTAAAAATACGCTGACTAAGCGAAATAAAATTTTGCAGCATTTTGTTGAAATGTTTTAGAAATTATATTATTCACGATTTGTTACGTTTTCAGATTTCTAGCATAAATCGTTTTAAAAATATATATAAATTGTTTACAAAAGTAAATGTTTTAATTATATATTAATTAAATTGTCAAAATTTTAAAAGTTTATTATAAATTATAGATTTTATTTGTACGTTCTTATTTTTTATTTAAAAAGTATGTATTTTTTATGTAAATGTAATTTTGTTGATCTGTTTTTAATCGTAATGTTTCTTTTAAAGCAATTTTTATGATTTAAACAAAGACTTACAAAAATAATTGCGTTTTTAATAAAGTTATGATCGTTAAAGTTAATAAAACTAATCATGTAACACATATAAGAAGTTATTAAACACAAACAACGCATACAAAGTAACTCGCGGATGAACAAGCACCGCGCCTGAGGTCACGACAGAACACAAATATATATAGCAAATAATTAGATATAAAAAAAAGTTTCTAGATATTGGTTTACTAACTCTAATTATTTTCGCTTCATTTGCCATTCTTAAAAACTCGTTACACTTTTTTCTGCTTTAATTACTAATTGAATTACTAACTAATTAAAAAGCCCACTCATTAAACATCATCAGCGATATTGTGAAGCAGTTTCGCTTCATCGTCATATTTTTAACCTTTTTAGTTGATTTCTATCTTGTTAATTTAATGTCTATAGTAATTCAATGATTTAGTTATTTCATTTGTTTATCTTACTAAGAAGAATTGCTTCAAATATGTTAAACTTTTCAAACTACGCGAAACATAAAATAGGTATTAATAAAAATTAGCTTTTTTATTTAAAAAATAATTTAGCTTAAATAAAACTAAAACTTGCAAACTTTGTTTAATAAAGAATATTTGTTTCCTTTTTAAACAATCGTAAGAAGTTACTTTAGATAAAAAACATCGCTTAATTTTATAAAAATTTTTTTGTAATTGTCTTTCATCGGTCCAATTAATCTTGAGCGCTTTATTTTTTTTGCTTGTTAAATTGTTCTCAAAACGACTAAAAAATCTGGCCAGCTTTTCGCACCTAAATATTATTTACGTGGTCAGCAATCGAGAGCGATCGCTCCCGCTTCCCGACCAAGCCTGAACAGAGTATAATATTATTTTAATAGTTATCTAAATTCTGTTAACGTTGCGCACACGTTTTAGAATGATTAACAGGGGTGTGGTAAAATAGGTGTAAAACTTTAAATTTCCTTATTACTTTGATATTATGTATTTTGCCTAATTACTATATTTAATTAAAAATTATAATGTTAATAAAATGGTTTATTTCAAATATAAAGTTGAAAACTTGAATTATGTTTTTAGTAAAAACATATTTTTCTAACCCCCTAATTAATTATAATTGCCGCGTGGCAAGTTTAAATCAAAGGCTGGCTTTTTTTTTTTTTTTAAGTATTTGTTATTTAAAATGCAAAACAAGTTCTTTCAAACCACACTTTTTCCTTTAAAAGCATTTTACTTCGTATTTTTTAAAAATAAAAAACGATTAAATTAAAAAAAAAAAAAAAATGCCGATGGTAGGAATCCAACCTGGACCTACAGCTTTAGAGCGTTGCGTACTAACCACTCGGCTACACCGACTTAATCACTGATAAAGATTTAAAAAGTATATAACATATTAAAGACTTTATCAAATGGACTTAAGTGCTAAGATCACTTCTTAAGGCATTTGTTGCCACAATTCATTTTTCAAGTAAAAGTAAAACTGGAAAACCTAATATATGTTTTAGTATGTTTTTAACATTACATAAATATAAGAAAGTTCAATATTTGCGTAAGTTAGGTAATTTTGTACATAAACTTTCGCTGACTTTTCTTATATAAAAAAGTGCTGCTACTCTTTCTCGCTATTACCGCGGTTGCTATGGCTGCCAAGAGTATTGTGTCAAACACTCTCCAATGAGTATTGACTTTGCTATTATATAATATTATTAGCGACGTTTTTAATTTTTTAATACAAAAGTTTTAAATTTAACTTATTTAAAAACGCGTAACAAAAACTTTACGTTGATGTTAGCTATTGCTATTTCAAATTCTTTTGTTTAAATCATGCGCAAATGAAAAATCTTTTGTTCGTTTATAATGGCAGTAAAAGTTCTTACTAATAACGTAAACGGCTTTAATAACATATCCAAACGAAACAATATTATGAATCTTTTTTGAAATACTAATATGACATTTATTGCATTGGAATAACCCACAGTAGCGATGAGACGGCTATTGAGTGGGCTAAAAAATGGAAAAAGAAAACTTCTACTTCTACTTCTACATGGAATAGTGGAACAAGCCGCAAATGTGGTGTCGCTATTCTTTTTAAAAAAGAAACAAAAATAGAACAATTTACACAAGATAACAAAGGTAGAATTCTTGCTGCCACTATAAATATAAAAAGTATAAAAAAATAAAAATAATAAATGTTTATAACAATAAAAAACATTAACCAAATATTCATAACAAGAAAAAACATTTTTTTGAAAAATTAAACAAGCATGCCTTAAGTGATTTTAACATGGTTAAAATCACTTAGCAAAATCTTAGAATAGACAGGGAAGGTAGGTGTTCTTTAAACACTAACCACTAGATAAGCATTTAAAACGTAAACCTTTTAAAGGAAAAACATAAAGTAATAGTCGTGTTTAGAACACTATTTACGCAAAAGCTGGTTTTTACATATGCAAAAGAGGATAACTCTTTTAAGTCGATTAGACCGCGTATATGCCTCAAATGCACTTTTAAAAGATTGCAAATGCTCGCTCATGAAAAACACCTTAAGCGACCATAACACAGTACTTTGCGAAATAAAATTCAAAAAATAACGAGAGAGTACCAGGATCTAAATACCAATATAATAGGTGAACAAATATTCAGAGATGAACTACTAAAAGATTTTGAAAAACAAAAGGATAAAAAACTAAAATATAAAGATATTAATCAATAGTGGGATATAACTAAAACCCGCATCAGAGAAAAATAAAAAACAATAAACTATTTTAGAAAGACGAATACAATTTGACAAAGGAGTTTTTGTGAGAACAAAGCAACTTTTGTATGAAGAGGGTGAAAAACCTACAAAATCTCTCTTCCAAATTAGAACGAGATAACAAAAAGAAAAAAATCATTAAAGCTGTTCATGATGGGGACGATTTCCAATATGAACCAAAAATTATTCTTAAACCAATAAGAAAATTTTACACAATCTTGTATAAAAAAACACTTCAGTCATGAAAAACAAAGTAACTTTATTAGAAAAATTAATACCATTTAAAGCGACGATCAAAACGTCTATTTAAACATAAAATTTAGTATAGAGGAGCTATACAATGCTGCAAAATCCATAAACAAGTGCAAGACCTTAGGATTCGACGGCATCCCAATTGAATTCTACCAAAAATATTGGGACATTTACGGCAAAGAGCTTACTACCCTTTTTATTGAAACATATTTAATCAAAAAAGCAAACTAACTTGGACGCAAAAGACGGCTCTCATTTATCTTTTACCGAAAGATGGGGACCGAACTTTAGACAAAACTGGCGACCAATATATCTTCTATGCGCCGACTATAAATTAGGCACAAAAGCTCTTTCATTGAGACTCTCTAAAATTCTTAATATTATACTCGGGCCGGCTCAAACATGCTCAATACCAGGGAGAATCATTTTATCGAATATACTTCTTGCAAGAGATTTAATCCATTACATAAACAAAAAAAAAAAATTGAAGCTGCCTGATCAGGAAAAAGCATTCGACAAAATTGACCGAAACTTTCTGTTTAAAATCCTTGAAAAATTTAATTTAGTAACAAACTTTAAAAACGCGATTAAGCAAACTATGAACAATACTCAATCAATTATTATGAACAAAGGCTATATGAGCAAACCTTTTCAAATAGAGAGAGGTGTGCGTCAGGGAGACCCAATATCTCTCATGCTGTACTGCCTAGCAGTTGAAACGCTTGCCCTTGAATTTCAAGCTAACACATTCGTGGACGGCGTTCCCCTGCAAGGTACAAATACAAATCTAAAAGTAATGCAGTATGCAGACGACACCAATCTTTTTGTACGCAGCGCTAATTCGATAAAAGAAGTCTTTAACATACTTGATGACTTTAGGCAAGCCTCAGGACGAAGCATTAACGTAAATAAAACTAAAGCCCTTGCTCTCGGAGATTTTAACTACTTCGGGTACGAGAACACCTTTAAAGTTCTAAAACAAAAATTTTTATATATAAATTGGTCAAACAAGAGTTTCTAGTTTTTATATATAAATTGGTCAAACTAGAGTAAAAATATTAGGAGCTGCATTCTAAACGGATCTTGCTTATACAAGCAGAATAATAAAATTAAAAACTTTCAATATCGAAATCTTTCCTTTAAAATGCAAAGGAACTTTTATTAATTCCCCTTTGCCCTGTCAAATGTATGGTATATGGCAAACGCATTCCCAAGAAAATAAACAAGGGAATGCCGACCTATCTTTGGCAGAGTCTAAACGCCGAACCCATAAAAAGAGTTATTTTAAAATTAATTGTAAACAAAGGGAGTCTGGGTATTCTTGATGTACAAAACCAATGTTTTGCCATCAGAATAAAACATATATTCTCAATGAAAGAAGTAGACAAGTGCCATCACGGCTATTTTTTGCAAAAAGTATTTTCTATCTTATTCTCTAAACATTTTAGCACAAACTAAATACCCGCTATGGTATTTCCTTACCGAAAAAAGCAGCCCAAATTATCTCAGCCTACTAGCTTTCTTTTATGAAGATATAGTTGAAAGAATTAAAAATGATATTGAAGTCTTTAATACCACACAAAAAACTGCAAAAAACATTTACTCATATTTCTCATCAAAAAGAAAAATCTAAAGCTAATTTAATTGAGATGGAATGTAAAATGTTAAAGACTCTTCCCTGGAAACAAATCTGAGAGAGAAATTTTGATTCTCATGCTCATGGAACAAGTAAGAATGCATACTAGCGAATTCTTACAAACTCCCTCCCTACCCTAGAAAAAATAAATTCTTGGAAAATTAAACGTGGCCAATTTCACGGCAACTCCAAGTGCAAAAACTGCAACTGGGAGGAGGACGCCCTCCCCCCTTTTATATTCTACAGCAAGGCGAGAGCTGTGTGGAAAAAAATAAAAAATATTTATGAAAAATAACTTCCCTTAAAACTTTTTATCTCGGCACAGGCCCTCTTCTAAATAATTATAGAGGACCTTCCAAAAAAAAGTTTTTACAGAAAAAAATTATTAACACCATAACTCATATTACAATTAATGAGCTATGGAGATGTACAAACTCAAAACTAATAGAAAATCATGATATACCTGCAGCTAGAATCGTTGAAAACATACTAAAAGAAATAAAATATATCTGGAATACACCGTATAAAAAATACTCCAGAGAAAATAAAATTGAAAAGTTTCACCAAGTGTTCTTGATAAATAATGCAATAAGCAACAACAATAATCAAAATTTAATATTCGCCATTTAAGTATTGTGAATTTTAGGTCTTTATTACAGTAATATTTATAATGTAAAACATAAGGATCTTCAACCAGCGTTAACAACGAACGTGTTATTTATTTCTTAAACTACGCCTAAGCACATGTCCGAATAACCGGAAAAGTATTTAGGACATGCATATATATTTTAAATGCATGGGGTAACAATCAACATTATTTATTATAATCACGAAACATGAAAATATCTTTACTTGTCTTAAAATTTATTTCTATGTGTATACTTGATGTGCATGCGCATAAGAGCATACTTTTAACTATTACCATTGTATATACATTCTTACGTTCAGAGCCAGATCAAGGATGGGGAAGGGGGGCTAGGAGTGGATTATAGCCCCAAGCCCCGCAAATTTAGGGGCCCCAAAAAATTTTAGACGACCTTTTTTTTTGTTTTTTTTTCTTTATAAGTCAATTTTAGGCTCTGGCCCATAAAACGGCCTATTTAGATATAGCGAACTTTTTAATTTTACATTAAAAAGTTCGCTAATACATCTAAATGGAAAAAATATAATAAAATAAATTTCAAAACTACATTTTAATAAAGAGCCTAGTAACAATATAAAATGTACAGTTTTTATATATGAATCTGTAAATCTGTACTTTGTTTTTAAATTTGAAAATGTAAAAAACTTCATTCTGTTTTTGTATTTAAAAATGTGAAACTATTTTAAAGTTTATATAAATATATGACGACACCCACCATAACTATGTATAAAATAACCCAGTAGTAAAATCTGTTTTAAAGATATATACACATTGCTATCTTATATTATAAAAATTTTTATTCTCTGTGTAATAAGGTAGGCGTACGGACGTATTTACAAGCAGTTTTTAAAGAATAAAAAATGGCATCCGAAATGAAATTAAAAGAAGTTTTTTTAAAAACAACAGCTAACATCAATACTAACGAAATAAAATCTAACGATGATAAAGTCTTAGAAGATGAGTCCCTACTCCTTCGAATGAAAATGAAAGCTGTTGCAAACTGTGCAATGATTAAGATGATAAATACAGATACATGCAACGATGAGGAATCAGACAGCAATGTCGAAGTGAAAATACTTTGAAAAAAATACCTTACCAGCAAAGAAAAGTTATGCGAAAGATGCACAACAGATTACAAATAGTAATAAAAAACCTTTAAACAAAACTCTTCTAAGTGCAGTTCAAACGAGGATGAACATTAATGACGTTCTCACTGCACTTGAGAGTCAGAACATCAACGAGCATTTGGAGGGATTGCAATTCATTCATAGAAACTTGGTTTTCGAAATAGAATGAAAACTGATGATTCAAAACTAATTCTCATCGAAGGAAGACTTGACATTTTGGGTTTCTACCACGTTTTCACCAAGTCAAGTCCCTACCGTAAACCACTAGTGAACAGGCTAACTCAGTCACATGTGTCGGTGTTTGGCCATCCACTAGAGGCGAAACACAAGCAAGTTGGCAGAGTATTTGAGGAACATAGGTATGGAGACATAAACAAGTCCTTCGCGACCTGTAATGAGGAGAACTGCTAAAGATAGAGAGTACTGAAGTGGCATCCTTGTTGCAGGTCTGAACGACATGCTGGCTCCGATACCCAGAATGATGAACGACCTCGGACACTCTGTGCGAACAATGTATACAGAACAAGTTGTCGAAATCGTAGGAGAGATGAAAACTATTAAACCTGTAGCAACAACAACAACTACAAAAGATGTTTTAGCAGTAGAACCTCCAGCAGTTGCTGAAATACCCGAGCCAAACATAGAGGAAAAAACTTAGTTCTTAAAAAAATAGTTAAAATAAACATTAATGAAGAAATAAAAATTCAAACGATCAAGGAAGAAAAGAACCAAAGAAACGACGGGCAGAAAGCGAATGAAATGGAAATGGAGGAAGACTATACAACAAAAGAAGTACAAAACGAAAACCACAAAAATAAAAAAAAAAAAAGAATAAGAAAAGCAACAAGCGAAAGAAGTACTCTTTCGATGCCCCAGGCAAAAAAAAAAAGCGAAGGAAAAACACGACATCGACTTTAACAGGAACAACGACAAGCACGATATCGAGGAAATGGTGATTTCTGGAGACACATAAGTTGGTTTTTTTTATTCTAAGTTTTTTAAAAAGTTTTATTTAAATTTTTTTTTATTTTTTTGCGAGTATTTTTAATTTAAATATTCAAGTTTTAAAACACAAAAGTTGTAACTTTACGCCTCAGTGAGCATAAAAAAATTAAAAAGTTTTGTTAAATAAGAATTTCTATTGATCTACAGCGTGTGTTTTAAAAATTCTATTGTTCTTTATTAATGACGGTAAAAACTCTTACAAACAACATAAATGGCCTTAATAACGCGGCCAAACGAATAAATACTTTGAACTTATTACAAAATCTAAGTTATGATATTTACTGTGTCCAAAAAACCCACAGTACCGACGAGACAGCTATTGAATGGGCTAAAGAACAGAAAACTAAAACAAATGGAACATCAATATGGAATAGCGATAACAGCCACACATGTGGTGTTGCTACTCTTTTTAAAAAAGATATTATAATTGAAAATATTACACAAAATAAACATGAAAGAGTTCTTGCTGTCAATATAACATTAAAAAAAAAAATTCTAAGAATAGAAAAGTATCTAAGCGCAGTCATAAGGAGCATTTTTTTAAGAAGTTAAGTGAGCATGCAGTGGCGTAACTAGAGGGAGCAAAACTCCGCATAGCGGGAGGGGGGTGGCCCTGGAGCTTAGAGGGCTCCGCAGAGAATTACAAATTTTACTAATATGAATAATATGACTGGTAATAATAATATGAGTGTTACTAATTTCTGTTTTATCGAGTACATTTTATGAATTTATAATTTTACACATATCCCTACGGGTATTTTTGGAGAAAAATTGATAAAAAATTTAAGAAGGGCCCCTTTACTTTTTTGGTGAAGGGGAGACCCGATTCTATAGTTACGCCATTGTAAGCATGTAGATGTGTGTGAGTTTTTACTGCTAACAGGAGACTTTACAATGGTTGAAAACCCAAGTATAGATCAGCAAGGTGGAGATATATTAAATCAAAATCACCTTGTTGGCTTCAAAAATTTTAATCTGTTTAAACAACTATATAAAGTGAATAACGTCTTCAGGACTCAGTTCACGCACAAACAAGTCTTTACTTATGTAAAAGAAGATAAGACATTCCGAAGTCGGTAAGACTGCATTTATGACTGAAACTATAATTTTATTAACTGCAAGTGCACGTTTGTAAAAAATATTTTAAGTGATCACGATGCAGCACTTTGCGAAGTTATATTTGAAGAAACAAGCAAAAGTGGGCCGGGATACTGGCACCTAAATACCAGTATTTTTAATGATGAATTTTAAAATGAACTTTAAAAATAAACTAAAAACGAACTTTGATAAGCAAAGAAATAAAAAGTTTAAATACAAAAATAACAATCAAAGTGGTGGGACATTGTAAAATCTCGAATAAAAATTATTGCCATGGAAACAGCTAAAATTAAAAAACTTGAACTTCTATAACAAAAAACGGTTTTAGTTCAAAAAATTGATTTTGAAAATCAAAAAATAAACTTAGATATTGAAAAAATTAAATAGTTCAAAAAAGAGCAAAAAACTCTCTTTAACAACACAGAAGTTTTTGCGAGAACAAAACAACCCATTTTTAAAGAAGGCGAAAACCATACAAAACCTTGTTTCAAATAAAAATAAGTAATCAAAAGAAGAACACTATTAAAACAATAACTTATAGATATAATGTGTATGAAGACGCCAAAAATATACTCAAATCAATTCGAACTTTTTACAAAAAGTTATACAAAATTGAAACTTTAAATATTGAGAAGCAAGAATCTTTTCTTGCTAATGTTAAAAAGACATTAAATGAAAATCAGAACGGTTTCCTAAATTGTAAGGTTAGTAGCCAAAAATAATTTAATGCAGCAAAATCTTTAAATAAAGGGTAAACTCCGGGTATGATGGCTTACCTGTCGAACTTTATTAAGAAAATTGGTATATATACGGTGAGGAACTTACCGCTCTTCTTAATAATATATTTTTCAATACAAAAAACGAATTAACATGGTCTCAAAAAACAGCTTTAATCAGCCTATTGCCAAAAGATGGAGATTTAACGCTGTTACAAAACTGGCAACCAATTTCTCTTTTAGGCGCTGATTACAAAATTGCAACAAAAACGCTTGTATTAGGACTCTCAAAAGTACTATATATCTTACTCGGGCTGTCACAAACGTGTCCGGTGCCTGAAGAAATATATTTTCAAATATATTTTTCGTAAGAGATATAATTTATTACACTAATAAAAAAAACTTGGAAAGTTGCAAACTTAACTCAAACATTTTTATGAAAAGTCACCTACTAAGAATGCGTTTCGCCAGCTTGGTTCAAGTGCAAGCAATGAAACTCCAACGCAGGATGTAATTGAAAGTAAAGATTCTTAAATTGAGGATGTACGCGACAAAACTAAATGTGATCAAGCCCCTGTGGATTAAATTGTTTTATCAGAGGACGAGTTTAAAGAGTCGGGTAATTTGCGAAAGAAAGGAAAGAAAAGACGCGAGAAAAGAAAACAAACAACGGTCGATGGTGGAGAAAGCAAAAGATGAATTGAAGACGAAAAGAAAGAAACGGTGGATAAGAGTTGCGATAAAAACTGGTATGAGGATATGATCGAGTCGGACAATGTTCCAAATGACAATAGAAAGATTACGTGAGAGTTATTTTTATTTTTTATTCTTTTTTAATTTTTGTTTCACGATATTTTATTTTGTTTTTATTTTTTTTTTTTTTTAAAAAAATTTTTTTATACATACATTCGTGTTTGGAGTATGCGCAAGTACTTACTTGTTTTAAGTAGTTAAACTCTTGTTACTTGTGGTTTCCTTATTTTGAAATAAGATATTTTTTAATGTTTTAATAATATCTGAGTCATAACTTAACTCTCTTCCTTCTTTGCGTAGTTAAAATTTAATAAACATGGCAATGAAAAGTCTTTCTAACAACGTCAATGGTCTTAATAATGTGACTAAAAGAAAAACTGTTTATAATTTTTTAAAAATTTTGTCTTGTGACATCTACTGTATTCAAGAGACATATAGTACCGATGAATCGGCTGTAGAATTGGCCAAAGAAAGGCAAAGCATAACTAACGGCTATTCTTTTTGGAACAGTGGTTCAAGCCGTGAATGCGGTGTTGCCATTCTTTTTAAAAAAGAAACTAAAATTGCAGAAATTACTAAAGACAAAAACAGAAGAATCCTTGCTGTAGCAGCAATAATTGCGAAATAGAAGATTATATTAATTACTATTTATGCTCCAAACTCGCATAGAATTTTATTTAATTTTTTGAAAAAATTAAATAAACATGCGGTAGTAAATGATTTATTGACTTTATGTGGTGAGTTTCACATGGTTGAAAACCTAAGCCCTGACCGACAAGGTGGGTATTTATTAAATAAAAACCACAAAATCGGTTTTAAAAACTTAAGTGCATTTACGGAAATCCATAAAGTAAATGACGTATTTAGAACACGTTTTCCACAAAAACTTTTTAGTTATGAAAAAGAAGATAAGTCTTGATTTCAATTTTGCTTTCCAAAAAGCAAAATTTAAATCAAGAAATGCAGGTAGTTTTTTTAAACAACATTCAAAACTCTTTAACTAATGACTAGAACGCTTTTCTGAATATAAAATTTAGTAACGAAGAACTTTTTAACGCTGCCAAATCGCTGAGCAAAGGCAAAACTCCGGAAATTGACGAAATTCCCGTTGAGTTTTACATCGAATATTGGCATATTTACGGTGAAGAAATCACAGCCTTAATTAATGAAAATGTTTTTAATCTAAACAGCGAACTACCCTGGTCGCAGAGGACAGCGCTAATTAGTCTTTTGCCGAACGATAGTGACTTAAATACAAAACTGGCGACCAATCTCTCTATTGTGGGCTGACTATAAGATTATTACAAAAGCGCTCGCGTTACGACTTTAAAAAATTCTATATTGCATACTAGGATCGTTCCAAACGTGTTCTGTCCCTGAAAGGAACATCTTTTCAAACTTGTTTCTTATACAAATGAAAAAAGTTTTGCTGACTATAGATCAGGAAAAAGCGTTCGACAAACTTGATATTTTTTATTTAAAATCTTAGAAAAGTATAATTTAGGTCAAAATTTTATTAATGCGATTCAACAAACTATGAAGCAAAACCAATCAATAGTAACAAATAACGGTTACATGAGTAAACCGCTAAAGGTTTGGCGAGGTGTTCGACAAAGCGACCCCACTTCACTTCAATGCCTAGCAGTGAAAGTACTGGCCCTCGAGTTTAAAAGTAACAGACTCCTGGACGGTATTCCCCTGCCGCGAACTAATCCAAACTTAAAAGTGTTGCAATATGCTGATGACACGACACTTTGTGTGAGAAGTCATTCATCAATTGAAGAAGTTTTTAAAATCCTAGATAAGTTCGAGAAAGCCTCCGGCTCAAACGTTTATAAAAATAAAACTAAAGCTTTAGCTCTGGGTTGTTTCAACTACATAGCTTATGAGAACACCTTAAATGAAAATAAACAAAAGATTATTTGGTCGCATGCATCAGGAATTAAAATTTTAGGTATCACTTTCCATTCTGACCTGGCATAAACTGCAAGGTTAAATTGGAACAGGGCGTTTGAAAGTTTTAAAAAGTAACTAATAAAATTCAAATACAGGAACGTATCTTTGAGATGCAAAGAAATTTTTGTTAATAATTTGGCTTTGTCAAAGGTGTGGTTTGTAGCCAACGTCTTTCCAATAAGAAAACTTGATCAAAAAAAGATGAACAAAGAAATTTTTATACACCTTTGCCAAAGTTTAAACGCGGAAACTGTTAAAAGAGAAACTATTAAACTTTCAATTGACAAGTGAGGTTTGGGAATCCTAGATGTTCAAAATTAATGCCTTGCACTGAGATTGAAACATCTTTTGCAAATGAAAGAAACAGACAACCCACACGAAAGTTATTATTTGCAAAAATATTATTTATCATAACTGCTGAACCACCTCGCTAAAACGAATTGCCCTCATTGGTTTTACATGACGAGAAATAATAGTCCCAAATCTATTAACAACCTTCTTTTTTACTATAAAGATACAATTAAAATAATAAAACATGATGAAAAATTTTTTCAAATTGTTCGGAAAACTACAAAAAACATTTATGTTCATATTTTAGACAAGGCAGAAAATGAAGCCATAAAACTAATTAGGCTTTCGTGGAATGCAAAATTTCAAACAGAAATTCCATGAAAAATACTTTGGGTGATGAATTTCAATTCGCATGCACTGGGTACGAGTAAAAACAGCCTTTGGCGAATTTTAACCGATTTGCTGCCAACCTTAGAAAACTTAAACGGATGGCGCATGAAACGGGAGCTGTACCACGGAAGCTCAAACTATAAAACGTGTAACCGTGTAGAAGACATTCTACATCCTTTGTTTTTTGCAGTAAAGCCCGAGCAGTTTGAAAAAAAAAAGATTTATTTATGAAAGGTTGCTTCCTGAAAATCTATTTAATTCCGTGCACGCTCTCTTTTTATGAAACATTGAGGACTTATCAAAAAAAGATGAAAAAGCAAAAATTATAACAACAATAACCAATATAACTACATCAGAATTATGAAAAAATAGAAATTTAAAACAGAAAGAAAATTAATACATAAACTTAACCTGAGTTGCAGAAAACATAACAAGACAAATAAAATATATTCGCAACGCTTTTAAAGATATATGTGAGTTCACTTGCGTTTACTAAGTTACTAAGTCACTAATAATGTAGAAGAGAGCGTGCAACTTGATCGAGGAGTAGGAACTCGTTCTATTGCAGCTGCGATGGGAAACGTTAAACAAATTGTGCTAGGTAAGTTGCGCACAAGTTTTCACAGCCACAATTATAAAAATATGCAACTGAACAGCCCATTATTCCAAGAAAGAGAACACTACGGAAAAAAACACTTACTAAAAGTTTTTGGTCTCCTACGTAAAAAAGGAACTAAACGTATAAACAGCAACGTATGAACAGGAACGTATGAACAGCAACGTATGAAAAGAAACGTATGAACAGCAACGTATGAATGATCTATACAATTCGATAGACCAGGATGCCGCAATTGCTGCTACAGCCGCTGACCTCCTTAGGAAGATGGAAGCAGTAGCCAAGTGTGGATCGAGCGAAGTCGAAACTGGGATGACCAGTGACGATGATGATTATGTTTCAATCCCTCATATTATTTCTGGAAAAGTAACCCCACTAAACTACGCTAATGCTGCAAAGCTCAACAATTCACCGATAAAA
The DNA here is from genome assembly GCF_022113875.1 of Hydra vulgaris. NCBI lineage: Eukaryota > Metazoa > Cnidaria > Hydrozoa > Anthoathecata > Hydridae > Hydra > Hydra vulgaris. Next base: position 18,554,952 of record NC_061159.1, on the reverse strand, counting down.
AAACCCTCACTAAAACCCTATTAAGCGCTGTTCAAACAAGAATGCATATCATGGATGTTGTAAACGCACTAGAAAAAGTTAATTTAGATGAGCAACTTGATGGTTTACAATTTATCCACAGTAAACAAGTAATTGAAATAGTTATGAAAACAAAGGCAGCTAAAACCACCCTCCTCGAGAAAGGTCTTGACATACTTGACCACCACCACATCTTTCAGAAATAAAGGCCACATCGTAGACCAGCACAAGTTTTGTGCTCTATGGGTAAACAGTGTTCGGTTTACCCATAGAGCACAAAAAATTACAAATTGGCAGAACATTCGATAAACTTGGGTATGGAAAGCATATCCTCACACGCCCTGTGATGAGAAAAACCGAAAAAGGAAAAGAATTTTATAGCGGTATTCTCGTCGCAATAATGGAGGAAATGCGAGCCTATGCCCAAATCCTCAAAACTGCTACAAACCCAAACTCAAACTGCTACAAAACCTATTGAGAACACATCAGAAAAACCACCAAACCCAACAAACCAAGAATGCAACAATGAAAAAAATCAAACCGAATTAGCAGAACACCAACAAGAATCTTCAGAAAAGTTCGCTTACAAATACTGAAACAATTAGCGAAAAAAGAAACACAAGAAAAAAAAAATAATGAAGAAGAAACAACCAAAAACATTTCAATGAAAATAGAAGAACTCAAACAAAAACCAAATGAAACAATTAAAAAAACAACACAAAAAGACAACGACGAGATCTGACAAAGAAATAGCTAAAAAAGAACTATCAAATAAACGAAAAATATTTTACTTTGAAACGCCTGGAAAAAAGAAAACGTCAAGCGATGAAATAAAGTTCCAAATCACGCGTGATGCAATGGAAACCAAACAAAATCAAGAGCGAAAAGATGAATAACGAAAGTCCGTAAGAAAATCATTTTATTTTTTATTTCGTTTAATTCTTTAATTGCTTTTTCTCTATACCATAAAAATGACCGCGTTTTCTTTGTGCGCAATTTTTTTTTAAGTTGAATACTATTATTCTAAAATCCAATGAGATCTTTTCTTTTATTTTAAATAATGGCAGTAAAAGTTCTAACAAACAATGTTGATGGCCTTCATGACAAGGTGAAATGAAACAAAGTAATGAATTTTTTTGAAAACTTAAATTATGACATCTGTTGCATTCAAGAGATCCACAGCACAGATAAAACAGCTAATGAATGGGCCATAGAATGGAAAAACAAAACAAACAGTATTTCTATTTGGAATAGCGGAACAACCCGCGAATGCGGTGTAGCTATTCTTTTTCAAAAAGGAACAAAAATAGAACAAATTACACATGACAAAAATGGTAGAATTCTTGCTGCCACCATAACTATAAAAAAAATGCTAAAATAAGAATAATAAATATTTATGCACCAAACTGTCATAAAGATAAGAAACCATTTTTTTGAAAAATTAAACAAACACGTGCGCCTCTGCGACTCTATTTTTTTATTAAAAGATTTTAACATGGTAGAAAATCCAAGTGTTGATAGGCAAGGTGGCGATTTATTTAACTCTAATCACCAAATCGCACAGTGGGCCAGAACGTTTTTTCCGTGGCCAAAAGTCCCAAAAAAGTCAAATCTTTTAAACTTTTTTTTTATTTCATTATTGAAACCAAGGTGCTTTACTCCACTCAAAAATGTATCTGCCTAATTACAAGAGATGAAGGCAAGCTTGCTCGAACCATTTATAATGGCTATAAAATTGTCAAATTATCGCAAATTTTTTTTTTCAAAAATACTTATCCTCAAAATTTACATAACTTTTTTCAATTAAAAAAGCTTTGGACTATTTTTATTTTAAATAAACATATTAGCTTAGTGCTTATAAAAAGTATATGTTTTAGTTATATATTTGCATTTAATTTATTCATAACATGTCTTAGAATTGTTGGTATTTTAGAGGCGTTTTTCTAAATTTCCTCATCTTCCTTTTTCTAAATGCCACTCGAAGATCGTTTAATTTTCTGATTTTTGCGTTTACTAAACGGCAGTTATTGTTCAAAAAAAAAAAACCCAGCTGCGACCATATATTCTTTATGATATATTTTTATAGTTCAAAATCGACGAATCTTTTTGCTTTAATAAAAAGACCGATATAAAGTTAAGTTATTTGTTTAAGGAATATAGTTTTTTTTTTTTTTTTTTTTTTTTAAATTTTATTAAACACATTGAATCGTTATTATTTAAAATAAATTTTATTTTATTATTATAATATTAGCAATTTGATTGCAATTATGTTCCGAAAGTAATAAAAATACTTCAATAAATTTACACTAAATTATAGATATTTAAATTTTCTCTTCAATTTTCTCAAATTTTCTTACTTCAAGACAAATCGTAGATCAGTATAATAGTATGCTCATAAACGAATTAAGCGTATCCATCAATTTAAATGATGATTTTACCTGTTTTGAAAAAGCTCTTCTCAAATTTGTATGCAAATGCCGATCAAAATTTAGCAAAAAAAATTTTCGAAAAAAGTGCAAATTTTTAAGTGGCGAATCATTTTAGCTTAATAATAAAATTTTGTCTTTAATTAATAAGCAACCTTGCGAACAATCATCACAAACCGTCGATTCAAATGTTTCTTGTTTAAATGAACAGTCATTTGGAAGACCATGTTAGAAATACGAAGATATGTCCTAACGAAGTAAACGTCGGCACGCATCCATATTGTTAGTAAATCATGATCATGATAAAATCTTACAAGCAGCAGAAGTGGGGTAAAAAAAATACGATATAGTTTGCTGATTTATTAAAAGAATGTTTATCAAATACAGATTCGGCAAATGTAAAAATAAAACAAAATGTTTTTTTCTCGATTAAAACAAGTAAATTGTACCTAATACGTCACTAGAGGAATGGGGCTTCGACGGTGCAAGTAGCCAAAAACAGTATAAATAAAGATTTTTTCGTCCAAATAAACAACAATGATAAAAGTAATGTTTTAATGTCTGATCAAAGCTTTAATGTCTGAGTGCAATAATTTATTGGTGAAGAAATAATGGAACCAGAAGCTGAAAAGAAGCTTGTAATTGAAGTAACATTCAATCTTAAACTTACAATGATTGATGGAAAAGCAGTTAATGCAATTTGTGACAATAAATCAGCTCAAATTTGTAATATTAGCAAATGTACTCATAGATCAATGAACAACTTAGATAAAGCTCTGATCCGTTCAACAGATTTGCAAAGCTTAGAGTTTGGGTTATTGTCATTACATACATGGATTTGATGTTTCGAGTATACTCTACATATAAGTTATAGACTTGATATTAAAGAATGGCAAATACGTGGACCTGAAAATATAAAATTAACAGCTGTAAAAAAAATGTTTGTTCAGCGCGAGTTTACAAAAATTGGCCTTATTGTTGATATGCCTCTTCAAGGTGGATCTGCGACATCAAATGATGGCAATACTGCTCGTCGCGCCTTTCATCAGCAAGCAGAGTTTTCGCGAATAACAGGAGTCAAGAATGATTTAATATACAGGCTATACGTTGTTCTATCTGTCATTAATTCGAATAAAAAAATTTAACTTAGCTAAATATGAAACATATTGTTTGGAAACAGCAAATATTTTCGCTCGAGAGTACTCATGGTTTTACATGTCAGCCTCAGTACACAAACTACTCATTCATAGTAGTCTGACAATATCTAGATTTATGCTACCAATTGAAATGTACTCTGAAGAAGCAATTGAAGCTCGGAATGAAGATAATAAAAATATTTGTTTACAACACACTCTCAAATTTGATCGAAAAGCTACAATGACGGACCAATTTAATTATTTAATGCTTTCGAGTGACCCAATTCTTTCATCTCTAAACTATGCAAAATCAAATGTAAACATAAAAAAATGAATTTACGCCTTTTCAAGATGTAATTGAGAAAACAAAAATTGTAATTAAGAATCGTAAGATGTAATTGAGAAAACAAAAGTTGTAATTAAGAAACGTAAGATGTAATTGAGAAAATGTAAGTTGTAATTAAGAAATAGAAAGATGTAATTGAGAACACGAAAATTTTAATTTAGATATCGCTTTAAAGGAGTAAGTGTAAAATGGCGCTTAAAAAAATGGCGCGTAAAAAAATGGAGCGTATAAAATGACGCACTTAAAAATGACGCAAGATTTGTAGCGTAAATTTAATTTTTTAGGGAAAAATTTAAAAAAAATTTATAATTTTTGGGCAAATGAATTTAATATAATAAACACTAAAAACATTTTAGGGAAAAATTTATAATTCAATTAAAAATTATAATTGAAAATTATATAATTAAAAATCACTTCATTGATCATTTAAGCACTAACTTGTACGTCTTCCATATTTAAAATAGTTGCATAGTGCGTGGTTGTGTGTTGTACCGCACGTGCACAATCTCCTCCCATTATAGTATTTTTCGCCTCAATTACAATTCGTTCAAAGTACTGCATGCGCTGTTCCGCAATCCCGTCACCTAATACAGGTGGAATGCGAATTGCATTTTTAACGTTACTTTTAATTTTGGACCAGATCGTTTCCACCGGGTTTAACATTGGACTGTAAGGTCCCAAACGTAACAACTGAGCTGGTGAATTATCAAACACCCTTTGCAAACGAGCGTGACAAGGAGCATTATCTGTTACGACGACCAAATCCTCCAAACGATTCCCGGATGTAACCCACTGGTGAAACATAGCCAACATCCACTCGTTACAGGAATCTGCTTTAAATGATCCCCTGCGAATTTCTATCATGACGACATTTGTAGTTGAAATAGCTGCGATCAAGTGTATGTTTAAACCTTTTGAAGCAGGTACTTTCATAATTGCTCTTTTTCCTTGTCTCGCGCGTCCTTGCGTTTTTCTACAAAATAGGTTAAAATTTGTTTCATCCAACCAAACTATCTGACGACCATTTGTGATATGTTCGTTGATGTTTCTAACATATTCAGCTCTTTTTTGTTTGTTTTCATAACTGTTCATTGTAGAAGGCTCCTTGTGCACTTTTTTAAATGAGAACAATCTGCCTTCGAGGTAATTTGCTATTGTTGTTGTGCTAACGTATATCTTAAATTGTCTTAATATCTTGTTTTGATGGCCACCAATGTTAATTGACAATCATTTTCAATCCATGTTAATGTTTCTTCGATTTGATCTTCGGTCAACTTTTTCGGTTTAAAACCTCCTTTTCCGATGAATTTCCGCTGCGAACCCAATTGTATGCTGTCTTATGTTTGATACCTAGCATTTGCGCGAGATTCACCCAATCTTCAAATCGCTCCGCACATTCAACAACTCTTCTCCTGTCATTTGGAGAAGATAAAACGTAACGTTTCCTTTCAACTTGTTCAGTTGTGTGTATTTCATGCCGACAAATCGGACAACTTGAATCTGGTTGTTCCAGAACTGGACGTAAACAAATTTGGTGACATAAATGTTGACACGGATTTAGCTTAATCACAAACTTTCGGGTCATAGTGTATTGGCATATAATACAACGATCTTTCAATTCCATTATTATTACTTGTGCATACAAAAGCAAAATTTAAGATATAACAAAATTTAAGATATAACTTAAATTCATGTTCAAAAAGACCTTTTGTAACAACCTACAAACTTAGAATGTGAATTTGCTATTTTAATTTATGTGTTCTCAATTACAAGTTACGATTTCTCAAAAACATATTATGATTTCTCAATTATATCTTACGTTTTCTCAATTACATGTTGTGTTTCTTAATTACATATTACGACTTCTTAATTACAACTTTCATGTTCTCATTTACATCTTGAAAAGGTGTAGATGGAGACGCAGTTAATCTTCTTTTTTAAGAAACTGAAAAGAAAAATACAAATGATGCTAATGACGATATTTATGCGGATGAATAATATAATGAGTTGGATTAGATGATGATTTTGATGATAGAAATCAGGAACTAAATCCATTAAACATAAATTAAATAAGAAATTTAAATGAGCACAATGATATTATCGAATCATCAGAAAATGAAAACACTGATTTGCCATTTTATTACTATGCTGACTTTGAATACACTGACTAAGATTTTATTTATATTATTTTTACCATTTGATTTATGCAAAATTGTTATGTGCACTAATTTGTAAAATAGAAATAAAATTATAACCTTGAGCAATAAAAAATAAATTCTAAGTTTTAAATGATTATTTAATATTACCAATATAAAATATAGTTAATGTAGTTCACTAAAAGTCTATATGAATAATGTTAATGACTAATAGTTTAAATATTTTTTAACCCTTACAGTATATGCAAGTGTCTAACTTCACTTTTCTTACAGTGTCTACGTTAATTTTTTATGCTTAAGGCTTTTTAAAGTTTTTAACGTTACAATTTTTTAATTATATCGCTGCAATTATTAACTAATTAGTCTTCAATATCATATAAACTTCAAATTTTCAGACAAATAAATTTTTAGAATGAAATTAGTCTAAATTCTTGAAATTTCAAAATCGATTTTAAGTCTAAGTTATAGCTAGTCGCAGCTGATTTTTTTAAATAGTACTAAACAACCGTTATACTTCCTAAATATCATTCATTCCAACTTCAAGAGAGGGGCGTTTGGTTGGAGTCGAGTATTTAAATATTCGATTTTTACGCATTTATAGTGAAATGATTTTCTTTTTTTTTTCCTTTTTTGAAAATACTAAAATAATAAAATGAAATTTATTTTGAATAATAACGATTCAATGTGTTTAATAAAATTAAAAAAAAAAAAAAAAAAAAAACTATATTCCTTAAACAAATAACTTAACTTTATATCGGTCTTTTTATAAAAGCAAAAATATTCGTCGATTTTGAACTAAAAAATATATCATAAAGAATACATGGTCGCAGCTGGTTTTTTTTTTGAACAATAACTGCCGTTTAGTAAACGCAAAAATCAGAAAATTAAACGATCTTCAAGTGGCATTTAGAAAAAGGAAGATGAGGAAATTTAGAAAAACACCTCTAAAATACCAACAATTCTAAGACATGTTATGAATAAATTAAATGCAAATATATAACTAAAACATATACTTTTTATAAGCACTAAGCTAATATGTTTATTTAAAATAAAAATAGTCCAAAGCTTTTTTAATTGAAAAAAGTTATGTAAATTTTGAGGATAAGTATTTTTGAAAAAAAAAATTTGCGAAAATTTGACAATTTTATAGCCATTATGAATGGTTCTAGCAAGCTTGCCTTCATCTCTAGTAATTAGGCGGATACATTTTTGAGTGGAGTAAAGCACCTTGGTTTCAATAATGAAATAAAAAAAAAGTTTAGAAGATTTGACTTTTTTGGGACTTTTGGCCACGGAAAAAAAATCTTAATTTATTTAAAAATCAACATAAAGTGAATGACGTCATTCACTTTATGTTGATTATGTTGATGTTGATTAAAGGATTTATCTTCTTTTTCATAGGTGAAAACCTGTTCATGCGTGTAAAGCGTTCTAAAGACGTACGTCTTTAAAACGCTTCAAATCAACATAAACGCTTAAAATCAACATAAAGTGAATGACGTCATTCACTTTATGTTGATTATGTTGATGTTGATTAAAGGATTTATCTTCTTTTTCATAGGTGAAAACCTGTTCATGCGTGTAAAGCGTTCTAAAGACGTACGTCTTTAAAACGCTTTACACGCATGAACAGGTTTTCACCTATGAAAAAGAAGATAAATCCTTTAGAAGTCGAATTGATAGAATTTACGTCTTAAACGCACTTTTAGAAAAATGCAAATGCGCGTTTTTAACAAACATTTTAAGCGACCATAGCGCAGCTTTATGCAAAATAAAACCTGAAATAGCCAACATTAGAGGACCAGGATACTGGCATCTTAATACAAGCCTTCTAGGTAATAATTCTTTTAAAGATAAACTTTTTAAAGGTTTTGAAAAACAAAAAAATAAAAAACATAAGGACAAAAATATTAATCAATGGTGGGATGTTGTTAAAACGCGTATTAGAGACATTGCCATGGAAACATCAAATTAATAAAAATTCAACGTAAAAAACAACAGGAAAAGATAGAAAAACAAATTCAGTTTAAAAATAATAAACCAATTAGAAATTAAAAATAAAACAACTTCGAAAGGAGAAAAAAACTCTTGCCAATGACAAAGGAGTCTTCGTGAGAACGAAGCAACTCTTGTCCGAAGAAGCATAAAATCCCACAAAGTCTCTCTTCCAAATGGAAAGAGACAACCAAAAGAAAAAAATTATAAAATTATACAGGACGGAGATTAGAGTTTTTGTTGGATTTTTGTGGAGAAACCTCCACAAAAATCCAACAAAAATTCTAAAAACAATTAGAAAATTTTATAAAGATTTATATAAAAAAGAACCATTAAATAAAGAAAAACAAAATCATTTTCTTGATAACATTTAAAACGCTCTAAGCGAAGATCAAAATGCCTTCTTAAATATTAAATTTAGCAATGAAGAACTTTATAATGCCGCAAAATCCCTAAATAAAGGAAAATCTCCTGGAATTGACGGAATCCCAATCGAGCTCTATCAAGAACACTGGGACATCTACGGGGATGTGCTCACTGCCCTCTTTAATAAAAACATTTTCAATGAAAACCAAGAACTAACGTGGACGCAAAAAACAGCCCTCATGTGCCTTTTACCGAAAGATGGGGATAGAACGCTAATACAAAACTGGAGACCAATATCGCCGCTATGCGCAGATTATAAAATAGTAACAAAAGCGCTCGCGCTGAGACTATCTAAAGTATTAAATATTATACTCGGGTCTGCGCAAACCTGCTCGATACCCGGTAGAAACATATTTTTTAATATACTACTCGCTCGAGACGTTATTCAATACACAAACGAAAAAAACATTGAAAGCATCCTGCTAACAATTGATCAGGAAAAGGCATTCGACAAAATCGATAGAGCCTTCTTATTCAAAATTTTAAAAAGGTTTAATATAGGTAAGAAATTTATTAATGCCATCAAACAAACTATGAAAAACACCCAATCCATTGTCATGAACAATGGTTTTAAGAATAAACCTTTTGAAACAAGAAGAGGTGTCCGTCAAGAAGATCCAATATCACTCATGCTGTACTGCCTGGCAGTGGAAACGCTTGTGCTAGAGTTTAAAAACAACAAACTCATAGACGGCATTCCACTGCCAAGAACAAAAACAAACCTAAAAATTATGCAGTACGCAGACGACACTACTCTATTAGCACGAAACGCGAAATCCGTCGAGGAAATTTTCAAAATCACAGACTAGTTTAAACAAGCCTCGGGCTCGAATATAAACAAAAACAAAACTAAAGCTCTAGCCCTAGGAGGCTTTAACTATATCGGATACGAGAATACTGCAAAAGTACTCAAAAAAAAATTTTTTAACATTGACTGGTCAAACCAAAGCGGAATTAAAATTCTAGGAACTACCTTCCACACAGATCTGGCCTATACAGGCAGACTAAACTGGAATAAAGCGATAAAAAACTTTCAAAAAAAAATCCAAAATTTTAAATATCGAAGCATCTCTCTAAAATGCAAAGGGATCTTCATTAACAACCTTGCTCTGTCAAAGGTATGGTATGTGGCAAATGCATTCCCTATATCAAAGTTTGATAGCAAGAAAACTGATAAGGGAATATCAACCTACCGATGGCAGAGTCAAAACGCTGAACCTTTAAAAAGAGAAATTCTAAAATTACCTGTTAAACAAGGGGGGCTGGGCATTCTTGATGCAAAATATTTAAACATTTTTCAAATGAAAGAAATTGACCTTTGTCACGAGGGATGCTTCTTACAAAAATACTATTTAGCGTACTTCCTAACAAACTTAGCCAAAACTAAATACCCGCAATGGCTGTTTCTCACTGGAAACAACAAGCCAAAATCCCTAAATACACTACCCTTTTATTATCAAGTCGTAATTGTAAAAATTAAAAGCGAGGCTGAAATATTTAAAATAATTCAAAAAACATCCAAAAACATTTACACACATATCACTCAAAACGGTAAAAATAAAAGTCTAAATTTGATTCAAATAAATTGGGAAGCAAAATTCCAAAAACCAAACGTGGGCAATTCCACGAAAACGCCTGTTGCAAATCATGCAAAAGAGTCGAGGACACTCTACATCCGTTTATTTTCCGCAGCAAGGCGAGAGCTGTGTGGAAATCATTAACAAATACTTACGAAAAACGTTTACCTTCAAAACCTTTTAACTCTGTACACGCCCTCTTCTTAATAAACATAGAGAACCTTCCAAAAAAAAACTTTATTGCAAAAAATATAACTACGCTAACTCATATTACAACTTATGAACTTTGGAGATGTAGAAACTCCAAACTAAAAGAAAACCGCGATATTCCTGCAAAATGAGTAGTTGAAAATATTTTAAAAGAAATTAAATCCATCTAAATACTCCAGTACAACAAATATTCCAGAGAAAACAATGTTGAAAAATTTCACAAAATGTTCTCAGCAAATAACGCAAATAGCAATTGCAACAAGCAGAACTTAACATTCACTTTTTAAAAATAGTGCATTTTAGGTCCTGATTAAAATTACTATAATTAGAAAGAACACACGATCTTCAACCAGTGTTAAAAACGAACGAGTGCATAACCCTAGCTGTCCAGAGACAGCGAAGGTTGTGTGTTTTTATTTTAAGTCGTGGGTTAATCGCCACGATTATATTTTATAAACACGAACACGCGCATGTCCCTAGTGACTCTAGAAACTAAAAGACGTGATGGAAAAAAAAGCAAAAAGAGACGACATTTTAGAGAGCAAACGAACGATCGACTTTGAAAAATCTGCAACTGAAGACGAAATCGCTAAAAAGAATTTGTATAACGATATGATTTAATCGGGAGATATTAAAGGTGATGGCAGAACGCTAACGTAAGAGAAATATTATATTATTTTTACGTTATTTTTTTTTTAATTCTGAAATTTTTTAATTTTGAATGAAAAAAAATTTAATAAATTTAAAAATTTCAATTTTTAAATTTCTTTTTAAGGAGTATACTCCCCCAGAAATTTTTAAAAAGTCAAAAAAAAAAAAACTGATTTAAACAATTAAATATATGGGGGTTTCAGAAATGTTAATTGTTTAACCTAAAAATATCTCTAAATACCAAAATTTTTTGTTTTTGAGAGTTAGGTACAAAAAAGAGAAAAATTTTTACCCCTAAAAAAATCACTTGTAAACCAAAACAACGTATTGATTTCACAAGTTAAAAGCATTTTTGGCTTCTTGTTAGACTTGTTAGCACTTTATTTTTGGTATATGAAGACAAAGTTCGTTTTGTTGTTTTAAAGCTTATTTTTTGTCCCAGAAATTTTAAATTTTTTAGTTTTCGGACATGGTTAAGGCTGATCGAATTAAAGTTAGAACTAAGCGAGCAGGCAAAAGAAATAAGATTTTTAATAGAAAAGTGATAAGTATCAGTGTGAGTGTAGATAATATAAATTTTCCTTCTTTAAGTGTATATATCGAATCACCTGTAAATAGTCAAATTGATATCTTCGATACGCCAAGCTCTTCTCTTCGCAAAGTTGAAGCAGTCATTAGCTCAACTCCATAAAAATATACCAATACTAGAAACAAAGTTCTGACAGGATATAGAATTATTGATTGTTCAATTTTGTCTGATGTTATTAGCGTTTTGAGCTGTCCGACTTGTTTCCAAACGGCTTTAGCAATCATTGAAAACAAAAGCAAAAAGCAAGGACTTGCATGTGAACTTTCTATTATTTGTTTAACAGGAAACAATGACTGCACAGGAAACAATGACTGATGCTGTATCTGATTTAAGACTACAGTGTCAAGACAATAATAAGATTCTTGATGCTGGTGTATCATGTGATGGCACGTGGCAACGTAGGGGATTTTCATCATTGAATGGTGTATTAGCAGCACTTTCAATGGACAGTGGGAAAGTTTTAGATGTTGAGGTGATGAGTCGAGTATGCAGAGGGTGCTCCTTAAATCAAAAATTTTTTGAAAAAAATCCTAATGCATACGCCGAGTGGAGAAATTCCCACATTTGTAAAATGAATAATGTAGGTTCTGCAGGTGGAATGGAGTGCGAAAGAGCCAGTCGTATTTTCCAGCTATCGATTAAAAAGCATAAGTTGCAGTACATTAACTTTTTAGGTGATGGAGATAGCAAAAGTTACAATAGTGTCAAGGATGTTTATCCTAATATTAAAGTAAATAAATTAGAATGTGTTGGACACTATCAGAAGCGTGTTGGAACCATACTCCGGAATTTGAAAAAAAAAGTTAGGGGACTGGGCGGTCGTGGTAGATTGACAGATGCAACAATTGATCGATTGCAAAATTTCTTTGGTGTGGCAATTAGACAGAATACTGGTAATTTTATTGCCATAAAATCAGCAGCGCTTGTTACTCTTTTTCACGTTGCATCATCGAAAGCCAATAATTGGCACTATCCACATTGTGCAACAGGTGTAAGCAGTTGGTGTAAATTTAATATAGACAAAGCAAATAGCACTAACACCTACAAGCCAGGACCTGGTCTACCTTTAGAGGTTGTATACAAGATTAGACCTGTGTTTGAAGAGCTCACAAAATTAGATGAGCTTAAAAAATGTCTGCACGGTAAAACACGAAATGCAAATGAGTCTTTCCATGGGAAAATTTGGGATCGCATACCGAAAACGAAATATGTCTCGCTGACTTTGCTGAAGGCTGGTGTTTATGATACTGTTGCCAACTTTAACATTGGGATGAAGTTTTCAATTCTAATATATGAAAAACTGAACATGGTTCCAGGTTTTTATACACTAAACGGTGCTATCGACATAAATAAAACACGCATTAAATCGTCGATCTATAAACTAAACTCCCATAACAAGTTGCGTCGTCAAAAGTTAAGGGCTACAAAACTGAAGAAAAGTGACAAAACCTCTGAAAAAAAAAGTAAAACAGTAATGAAGGAGGAGGTTTTTAATATTAAAGATAGTCTAATATACAATGTTACGTATATTTGTAGATCTTTCATCGTTTATTTTCAATTTTTATGCGTTTTCTCAGCTTGAGGTTTTTCAATATGCCGGCTAAAATTCCAAGAGAACCGCTTAAGCGTTTTATCTGAAATTTTCAACAAATTTTCCTTTTTATAAAAGCTGTGTTTTAAACGGAACAGAATTTTGAAATACTTATGAACAAAACAGTATAGCTAATTTAATTTTTCAAAAAAATGCACTTTTTTCTATTATTAACTTTAGATCACAAGTCTTCAGGCCCAGAACCTTTTAAAAAAAATCTGTTTCGTTTAAAACACTCATAAACCTATTCTAATTGTGTTTCCAAAGTTTTTTTCAGCCTTTTTGATTAGGTTTTGCTAAAACTTGGCCAGCACAAATCTTATTTTCTGCTTATTTTTGGGGTTTTTTAATTTTTTTAAAATTTTCTACATTTATGATAAGGATAATCATTTTATGTCAAATGTTGTTATTTATTGTCTATATTTAAAAATAGGGGAGTATACCCCTTAAAGCACTTCGAGAACCAAAGCATCCGTAATTAGGTATTTCAAAAGGATATGATTTTGATATATTTAATTTTAACTTTTATAATGTTTTTACAATCTGTCTGCGAAATTTTTAATTGTTTTTTTTTTAAATAATTTAAAAAAATAATTATGGCAGTAAAAATTCTTTCAAATAATCTAAATAGGCTTAATAATACAAACTAAATCGAATGAAATCAAATTTATTCTGAATAAAAGGTCTTACACCAAGGATATTTACAAATAGTTATGATACTAATCTGAAGTAAACACCTATAAAATTTTATCTATAAATATTAACAGCTTAACGCTTCCGATCAATGCTCACCATTCGTGCGCATTTTTAAATGGAGTTTTATGAGCATGCTTGGCCTTTTAGATATTTCTCTTTTTGACCACGCGATGAGGTACACTTAAATCTGTTAATATCTGTTTATTCAGTAATAAGATCGACAACTTTGCTTCATCAACTTAATTAGTAATACGTAATAATTAGTTTTAATTTTTTAATTAAAAGACGATGGTGACTCTAAATTTGTTTAAAAGACATAAACATATATATATATATATATATATATATATATATATATATATATATAATATATATATATATATATATATAAATATATACTTATATATATATACTTATATATACATATATATATATATATATATATATATATATATATATATATATATATATATATACACACATATAAATATATATATATATATATATATATATATTTATATATATATATATACTTATATATATATATATATATATATATATATATATATATATATATATATATATATACATATATATACATATATATATATATATATATATATATATATATATATATATATATATATATATATATATATATATATATATATATATATATATATACACACATATGCATATATATATATTTATATACATACATATATATATATATATATATATATATATATATATATATATATATATATATATATATATATATATATATATATATATATATATATATATGTATATATATATATATATATATATATATATATATATATATATATATATATATATATATATATAAACAATAAAATATATAAAATTAAAGTGTCTATACATATATTATATGTATACAATATATATATTATTGACTTTTTTTCTTTAGAATATTAGATATCTGAAAAAAATTAAAGTAGTTAAACAACTTTTAATATTTCCAAGTTTCTTCACCTAAAGCAAATATATGATTGTTTATAGAGGTTTTCCTATTTTCTTTTTCTCCGATATGGCGGATTCTTACCAACTCCCTTCCCACCTTAGAAAAATTAAACTCATGGAAAATTAAACGTGGGCGATTCCACGGAAACGCCTATTGCAAATCATGCAAAAGAGTCGAGGACACTCTACATCCTTTTATTTTCTGCAGCAAGGCGAGAGCTGTGTGGAAATCATTAAGAAATATTTACGAAAAACTTTTATCTTCAAAACCCTTTAACTCTGTACACGCCCTCTTCTTAATAAACATAGAGGACCTTCCAAAAAAAAACTTTATTGCAAAAAATATAACTACGCTAACTCATATTACAACTTATGAACTTTGGAGATGTAGAAACTCCAAACTAAAAGAAAACCGCGATATTCCTGCAAAAAGAGTAGTTGAAAATATTTTAAAAGAAATTAAATCCATCTGAAAACTCCAGTACAACAAATATTCCAGAGGAAACAATGTTGAAAAATTTCAAAAAATATTTTCAGCAAATAACGCAAATAGCAATTGCAACAAGCAGAACTTAACATTCACTTTTTAAAAATAGTGCATTTTAGGTCCTGATTAAAATAACTATAATTAGAAAGAACACACGGATCTTCAACCAGTGTTAAAAACGAACGAGTGCATGACCCTAGCCGTCCAGAGACAGCGAAGGTTGTGTGTTTTTATTTTAAGTCGTGGGTTAATCGCCACGATTATATTTTGTAAACACGAACACGCGCATGTGTCTATTGACCCAGTGGTACGACAAACATGCTTTTATTTTTTAAATGCAAGGTTTAATAGTCAGCACATTGTTTTATAAACACGACTTTTTAAATTTATGTTAGATAGTTTAGATTAATTTTTATTTAAATTGCGTATGCGCTTTTCGTTAAGATATGTTTTTAATAAAATTTTGACATTTTTAATAAAACTTTTACTTTTGTGATATTAAAGGAAAAACATATTTTATTTTAATTTAACTATTTAAAGCAAAACTTATAATATATTATGTTTGTAAATATGAAACGACAAACCCCCTCCAACTTGTAAATAATCCAAATTGTAAACTCCCTTTATAAACACCATCTATTATAACTTTATACACCTCCTACTTGTATAACGATATATCATTGTAAATAATATGTACATATGTTACGAAAAAAACCATATAATTGTAAAAGATAAAAGTTGTAAATCCTTTATCATGAAATAAATGTAAATATCTTGTCCAAAAAAATAAAAAATAATAAAAAAAAATAAAGTAGGCGTCAAATCGCTTCTCGGCCTAATGGCTAAGATCACGTGTAGTATCTGTTCTTATTTCGGCTCCGGACCATTTCACAATTGATTACGGTGTTGTTAGAAAGCAGAAACAGCATAAGATCGAAACCGTGACAGTCGATAGAGGTTCTTGGCGTAGTCGCTTTTTCAGTGTCTCCTTCTACGTCCAGAAATTTCAAAGCGATCCGTCCACTCCGGACATTAAATGGAGATAAACCATTAAGTTGCTCAGTTTTGGCTGAGTGGCAATTAAACCCTTAAATGGGCCATACCTAAACCCTTAATTGGGCTAAACACGGAGTCTCGGCTCCCAAACAACACTAGCCTTCTAGGGCCCTGTGTAAGTCTGGTTTCAGCAGCAGGTGTCTCTAGTTGGTTAGTAAAAAAAATAAAAAAAAATAAGGTAGGCATACGGACGTGTTACACAAGCGGTTTTAAAAGTTAAAATGGCGTCCGAAGAAAAGAAGAAAACAGTTTTTTTAAAAACTACAAATAATAAGAACAAAGTCGATTTCAATTGTTTACGATGATGAAATATCAAAAGAGGAAGCTTAGTAAAATGAATAAAGTAGCAACAGGAGCATTGATTGCTGAGATTAACATCGATTATAGCGACGATGAAGAACATACCGAAAAAAAAAATTTAAGACCAAAACCAATAAATTATGCACAAGCCGCTAAAACAAATATCTTACCAAAGAAGCCACCCCTAATTAAAACACTATTAAGCATCGTCCAATGTAATATGAATATTGGCGATGTTATCAATGCCCTTGAGAAGAAAAACCTTGATGGGCATTTGGAGGGCCTCCAATTTATTCATAAAAACATCATACTAGAAAATGTTTTAAAAACCGAACTTTCAAGATCAACATTACAAGAATCTGGACTTGATATCTTAGGATTTCACCACATCTTTACCAAATCAAACCCATACCGAAAACCAATCATCGAACACCCCTAGCGAAAACAACAAATCCATGTTTCTGTTTTGGGTTTTCCAATCGAAGCCAAAACGCTAAAATTTGGAAAATTTTTTAAACAAATGGGCTATGGAACCCACGTTAACTCCAGACTCATAATGCGTACAACAACGAAGGGTATCCAATATTACAGCGGAATTTTAGTCGCTGTAATGGAGGATATGCCCTATTAAATACCAAAATTCCTTAACATCATGGGGTATGGAATAAGAACGTAACATAACGGACAGGAAGAAAATGCCCCAACTGTTTTGGAAACATTGTCAAAGAAATAACTGCCAAAGCAGTTGAACCAGAAGTACTTGAGGATGTAATCATCGCTGATATACCTCAAAAGCAAGAGAGTGATGAAACCATATCTCAATCTTCTGAAAAGAATAACAACAAAACCATCCTAAACGAAATGAAGAACAGCAACAGCAAAAGCGACGAAATAAAATAAAAAAAAAAGTTTTAACATACGAAAAAAAAATGAACGAAAAAGACGATGAAAAGACGCAATGGTCAAATAAAAGAAAGCAGTTCTATTTTGAAACTCCTGGAAAGAAGAGAACAGAGAATAACAACCACAAATGTGGTATTGTGGCGATAACAACCACAAATGTGGTATTGCTATTGATCACTTAGGATATTTTTTATAAACGTGCAAGTGCACGTTTATAAAAAATATCTTAAGTGATCATGACGTAGCACTTTGCAAAATTATATTTAAACAGATAAACAAAAGAGGGCCGGGATACTTGCACCTAGATACAAATATTTTTAATGATAAAATATTTTGAAAACAAATTAAGATTGGACTTTGAAAAGCAAAAAAAAAAAAAGTCCAAAAACCAAAATGACAACCTATGGTGGGATATTGTAAAATCCCGAATAAAAAAAATTGCCATGGAAACAGCTGAGCCTATGAAACTCGAACTTCAAAAACAAGAAAAAGTTTTAGTTCAAAAAATTGATTATGAAACACAAAAATCAAACATAGATATTGAAAAATTTTTTCAACAGCTTAAAAAAGAGCCAAAAACTCTCTTTAACAACACCGGAGTTTTTGAGGACAAAACAACTCGTTGTTGAAAAGGGCGAAAAACCATCAAAAGTTTTATTTCAAATAGAAATAAGTAATCAAAAAAAGAAAACTATTAAAACAATATCTGATGGAAAAAATATATACAAGGATACCAAAAATATACTAAAAACAATTCGAGTTTTTTACAAAAATCTATACAAAAAGAAAACTTTAAATACTGAAAAGCAAGAATCTTTTCTTGCTTTTATTAAAAACACATTAAATGAAAATCAAAACGGCTTCCTAAATTTAAAATTTAGTAGCCAAGAATTATATGATGCTGCTAAGTCTTTAAATAAAGGGAAAACTCAGGGTATAGATGGCTTACGTGTTGAACTGTACAATGAAAATTGGGATATATACGGTGAAGAACTTACCGCTCTTCTTAATAATATTTTTTTTGACACATAAAATATATTGACTTGGTCTCAAAAAACAGCTCTAATCAGCCTATTGCCAAAATATGGAGGTCTAACGCTGTTACAAAACTGGCGAGCAATTTCTCTTTTACGCCCTGACTTCAAAATTGCAACAAAAGCGCTTGCATTAAGACTCTCAAAAGTACTAAAAATCTTACTCGGACAGTCACAAACGTGTTCGATGCCTGAGAGAAATATATTTTCAAATATATTTCTCGTAAGAGATATAATTATTATACCAATGAAAAAAATATTAAAAGTTGCTTAATAACAATTGATCAAGAAAAATCTTTTGACAAAAATTATAGATCCTATTTAATCAAAGTCCATGAAAAAAATAACTTAGGCACAAATTTTATTCATGCAATAAAACAAAGCATGAAAATTACTCAATTCATTGACACTAACAATGGTTACATAAGTAAACCTTTTAAAATAAAGAGGGGCGTCCGTCAAGGCGACCCGATATCTCTGATGTTGTACTACCTTGCAGTGGAAACGCTCGCACTTGAGTTTAAAAACAATCAGCTCATTGACGGCATTCCACTGCCAAGCTCAAAAATAAACTTAATGGTCTCGCAATATGCAGACGATACGACTCTGTTTGTGAAAAGCTCGCGATCTATAGCAGAAGCGTTTACAATATCAAATAACTTCAAACACGCGTTTGGTTCCAACATAAATAAAAATAAAACAAAAGCTCCTGCTCTCGGTGGTTTTAACTATTTTGGCTACGAGAAAACTATTAAAGTACTTAAGCAAAAAAATTTTAACATTAAATGGTCCAACCAAACAGGTATAAAAATACTTGGGATAACTTTCCACACAGACTTAGCTTTTACAGGCAGAATAAACATGCTAAATGCCTTTAAAAACTTTCAAAAATAAAATACAAAATTTTAAATTCAGAAATATTTCATTAAAGTGCAAAAGGATTTTTGTAAACACTCTAGCTCTGTCTAAGGTTTGGCTTGTGGCAAACGGATTTCGACTGTCAAAACTCGATCAAAAAAAATCGACAAGGAAATCTTGACCTACATATGGCAGAGCGCAAACGCAGAACTCATAAAAGGGGATATTTTAAAACTGCCAATTAGTAAACGCGGCCTAGGCATCTTAGATGCACAAAATCAATGCCTTGCTATGAGGATGAAATTCATTTTTCGTCTGAGTGAACCTGATTACCCTAATGACGTTTTCTGTCTTCAAAAATATTATCTAGCGTATTCTTTAACAAAATTAGCGAAAACAAAATACCCGCAATGGCTATTTCTTACTGCAAATAACACCCCAAAATCATTAAACAGCTTGTTTTTCTATTACAAAGACGTAATAGAAAAAATTAGAGGCAATGCTGATATCTTTAGCATTATTCATTAAACACCAAAAAACAATTATAACTATATGATGCAACAAAAAGAAAATTTAAGCTTAAAATTAATACAATTAAGATGGGAGGCAAAATTTCAAAAGACCTTACCCTGAATCAAAATCTGGAAAAGAAATTTTGACAAACTCTTGGAGAACTAAACGTAGACAATTCCACGGCAACTCCAATTGCATATCTCGTAATCGAGTGGAAGACACTCTACACCCATTTATTTTTGCAGCGAAGCCAGAGCTGTCTGGAAACAAATCATAATAATTTATGAAAAAACTCTCCCTGAAAAGCGTTTATTTCGGCGCATGCAACATTTTCTATAAACGTTGAGGACCTTCCAAAAAATGACTTTAATGCAAAAATTATTAACACTCTAACACATCTCACTACAACAGAGTTGTGGAAATCTAGAAACTTTAAACTAAAAGAAAACAAAAATATACATTCCAAAAAAATTGTAGAAAACATTTTAAAATAAATTAAATATACATGGACAATACAGTATAATAAAAAGTCAAGTGAAGTTAACATTGAAAAATTTCACAAAATGTTCTCAGTGAATAATGCAATAAGCATAAGTAATAATCAGGACATAAGTCATAATCAGAACATAAAAATTTTTAAAATGAAACGTGGAACTTCAACCATAGTTACAACGATAACGAACATGACCCTAGCCATCCTGTAAGGGCGAAGGTTGTGTGTTCTTTTTTTAAAGTCGTGGATTAATACCCACGACTTTTATTATTTAAACACAATATATCAACATGTCCTGGGTAACTATTTGGTGCGAAGGACATGCGCATCATATATATATTTTGAAATGGTTTATTTTGTCTCTGGAGAAAAAAAGAGAGACAAAAACAATACATACTTGTAAAACATTTTTTTAGCGCGTGCGCATTGTAATTGCAAATGTCCCAAGTAGAAACAATATTGGCGCGATATTGGGTATCTTGGCCTAGATTGGCCAAGATATGCAATATTGCGCGAATATTGGCAAACAATATTTTGCGCCAATATTGGCATATCAATATTGGCCAATATTATCATACCAATATTACGCCAATATTATTTTCTTAATATTGGAATATAATATTGGCGCAATATTGACATGCCAATATTGGCCAATATTGATATGCGAATATTGGTGCAGTATTGTTTGCCAATATTTGCCCGATATTGTTTTGTTTTCATTACTCGATTATAGGCCAATATTGACATTTTTACATATTGATACGCATGCCTAATGTTATTGCTTGTTCATAATGTCCTTTATAAAGAAGTACTGTGAACATCAAAGGACAAAACTATAGTTTTGTCCTTTGATGTTTACAGTACTTTTAATACAACATTTACAGATTGAATCACGAGAAGAAGTGGTTGTTATTTATTTAATAACAGATTGTATCACGAGAAAAAGTGGTAAAAGTGAAGAAATCCTTTTAATTGAAAATTTAGAGATTGTGTGAAGAAGTAGTTGTAATTTATTTCACGAGAAGAAGTGGTTCACGAGAAGAAGTGGTTGTAATTTATTTAAAACAGATTGAATGACGAGAAGAAGTGGTTCTAGTTCATTTAGAAACAAATTGTATCACGAGAAGAAGTGGAAAAATATTTCTGTACTATAAGATAAAGGTTGAAATAGTAAGTTTACTTTTATATAAAAACAATTTGAGTTAATTGCATCTGCAAGATTTGTATATACCGGTACCTCGGAGGGATACAACACTATGTCCATTTTTTTCCATATTGACTTTATTACAGAGTTAAAATCAGCTTTTCTCATATTTCTTAGAGGAATAGAGCACTATGTCCAAAACCAGTTAGAACCGGATATAGCATGTTTTAAAACAACACCAAGTCCACTTTCATTTAGAGGGATAGAACATCATGTGGACTTGGTGTTTTATCCTTCTGAAGCATGTGAATTACTACTGGACATAGTGTTGTATACCTCTACACAGCCTGGCGGATTGTTAGTGAAGTAATAGTACTTTTGACAGTTCTGATAAGTTTACATACCGTGCGTTCGTTTATACCCACCTGGTGACTTGCGGTTAACTGGAAGTCACTTTCCCGTTCTTTTATGGGTACTTGAAGTCACCTTAATTTACCACAAACGTTCTTTTATGGGTACTCGGTAAGTTCAGTTACTTCCTCATCTTACCGTAGTTTGGACTTCGGCGAGATCAGTTGACATGCGCAGTGTTTCATCTAGGCGGCGCTTACGTGCTGTCGCCCTGGCAACCTATTCTCAGCAGCCAATAATGTCAAAGCTTCATAGCTTCATTATTTTATGGCGGAGATCTTATTTACGTGAAAGAAACCATTGCGCATTACGTTAGAAACGATATAAGTGTTTCTGACGCCGATAAAGAAATTTTAACTATTGAAATCTTAAACAATGTATCTAAAAATGTATTACTAAGCTGCTGTTATCGACCATCTGACGGTCTGAGTGAGAATCTGAGCACGTTTTTTGAGCAAAATGTTATCAAAATAGGCATTAAATAAAAAAAAAAATTATTTTTGGCGATCTAAACATGAATTTTTTAAACTACGAGAATGACTGTAAATTAAAAAAATTTTATGATTTAATATTTGAAATAGGAACATTTCTTTAATTAATCGTCCAACTAGAGTATCAGCAAACTGAGCAACTCTCATTGATAACATTATTACAACTGATGTCTTCAATAACAATATACAAAAAGGTATATTGAAAGCAGATATAACTGATCATTTTCCAATATTTCTATCATTCAACTCAAATTCTAAAATTAAAACCAAAACTAATAATAAAATAAGTAAACGCATATATAATATAAACAATATTGAATAGTTTAAAAAACAATTATCACTGCTTCATTGGAAGCATATAAATTTTAATGATGACGCAAATAAAATTTATGAAAATTTTTTTAAAACATTTTATTCTGTCTATGATGCCAATTTTCCTATCTGTGAAAAAACAATAAATCAAAAAAGCTTAAATGTTCCTTGGATAACTAAGGGTTTTAAAAAATCATCTAAGATCAAACAAAAGCTATATATAAATTACTTAAAAACAAAAACATCTTTAAACGAAAAATTATACAAAGATTACAAACATCTATTTGAAAAAATACGTAAAAATTTAAAAAAGAATTACTACTCGAAATTAATAGAAAATGTTAAGAACGACTCTAAACGTACTTGAAAAATATTAAGAGAAATTGGTGGAAAACAAAAAACTTGCTCAGGTTCCCTACCGCAGGTGATTAGAGTGGATAACAAAGATACTTTTGAACCTAGATTAATAGCTCATGAGTTTAACATATTCTTTACTGATATCGGTTCGAAACTAGCAATTAAAATTCCTTATACCCAAGTTGTGTTCAATAACTTTTTAACACCGATGGATGATTGCATTTGTTCAAATAATTTATCTTCTGAGCTATCATTTGAGGAGTTTGAAGTGTCGTTTAAATCTATTAAAAAAAAACAAAGCCCCTGGAGCTGATGAAATAAATGGAAACATAGTCTTAGAATGCTTTGAACAATTAAAAGATATTCTCTTTCAAGTTTTCAGAGCGTCAATACAACAGGGAGTTTTTCCTGATATGTTAAAAATAGCTAAGATAATCCCAATATACAGAGAAGGAGACAGAACTAATATATGTAACTACCGACCTATTTCTATTTTATCAACATTTTCACAAATCTTAGAAAAAATTATTTACAATAGATTATACACTTATTTTAAGGAGAAGAATTATTTTTATAAAAATCAGTTTGGCTTTAAAAATAATAGCTCTACTGAGCATGCAATCATTCAATTCGTCCGTGAAATCTCCAACTCTTTCAAAAATTCCCAATTCACTTTAGGTATTTTGTTGGATTTATCAAAAGCATTTGATACAGTAAATCATGGCATTTTGATTCATAAACTTAAATATTATGGAGTGGATGGTGTAATTTTGAAGTGGTTTAAAAGTTATTTAACAAACCAAAAACAATTCGTTTCTTTTAACGATCCTTATCAAAAAATGATTTAGATATTTCATGTGGTGTTCCGCAAGGATCAATTTAAGGGCCACTCCTTTTTTTAATATACATTAATGACTTGCATAAAGTTTCTAATCTTTTAAGTATTATGTTTGCGGATGATACTAATTTATTTTATCTGATAACAATATTAATAAACTCTTCACTACTATGAATGAAGAACTCAAAATAACTTCTAGCTGGTTCAAATGCAATAAACTTACCCTATATATTAAAAAAACAAAATGGATTCTTTTTTATTCGATAACTAAGAAACGTTATTTACCCCCAACTCTACCTGATTTTTTCATTGACCATATTGAAATACAAAGAGAATTGCACCACAAAATTTTTAGGCGTATTCCTTGATGAGAACATCACATGGAAGCAACATATTGATTATGTTGGTTCTAAAGTTTCAAAAAATATTGGAATTCTTTATAAGGCCAGAATTTATAAAATTAAAAAAGTTTTATCCCAACTTTATTATGCATTCATTCATAGCTATATGAATTATGCAAATAATGCTTGGGCAAGCACTGAAAAAAGTAAGTTACAATCTCTCTATCGCCGTCAGAAATATACAATACGTGTAATTAATTTTGCTGATCGTTTTTCTCACTCTAAACATCTTTTTTCTGAAATGATAATACTTAATAATTACGAACTTAATATTTTTAATATTTTATGCTTTGTATATATATGTAAAAACAATCTTTCTCCTGCCATTTTTAATGACTTAATTACTTTGAAACCTACCAATAAATACTCTCTAAGAAATAACAACCTTCTATATGAGCCTTTTTGTCGAACAAGTTTTAACCAATTTTGCATTGATTATCGTGCACCTAATCTTTGGAAAAAAATTGTTTTGCCTAATTTTAATTTTGATCTTCCTACTTCTTTGCATCTTTTTGAAGTTAAGCTGAAAAATCTTTTTCTCTCCCGTATTATCAAAATTTGACAATAATATTTATACTATGGAAATATTTATTAAACTTTATTATATGTACTACAAAGTGATATATGTATATTTTATTTTTATTTTGTTGTACTTATAGTTACTTTATAATATCATATTTTGTTTACACTAGTATAAGGTTCTGACGATAAGATCTTACTGATCTTCTTTCAGATACCTAGTTTTTCAAATGTTAGTAGTATTTGCTTACTTTATGATTTGTGTTAATTTTTTATTTACTCTCATTATATTGTAAAAACGAACTAACAAATGTAAACTAAAATTTAAAAAAAAAAAAAAAAACTTTTATTTACTTATGAAAAGGAAGATGAAAGTTTTTAAGAATTGAAAGAATTTATTCTTCAGAAACAAAATTAAATTACTGCAATTGCAAATTTATAAAAAATATTTTTAGCGACCATCTTGGCGTTTTTTGCGAATTCAAACTTGAAAAAAAGAATGAGAGAGGGCCTGGTTACTGGCATTTTGATACCACTTTGCTAGGAGACAAACCATTCAAAATATACTTTATAATGATTTTGATAAAAATAAAAACAAAAAATATATATACGCAAATAACAACCAATGGTGGGATGTTATAAAAACAAGAGTTAAATATATAGCCATCGAAACTTTAAAATTTCATAAAAAAGATAGGAAAAAACAGCAATTTTTGTTAGAAAAGGAAATAGAATCAGAAAAAAAAAACCAATTAGAGATAATGAAAAAATAAAAGAATTGCAAAAGAACCAAAAAGCACATTTTAACAACAGCGGAATTTTTGTAAGAACTAAACAAATTATTAATGAAGAAGGAGAAAAACCTTCAAAAGCTTTATTCCAAATAGAAAAAAGTAACCAAATAAAAAAAACCATTAAAAAAATTAAAAGCGGCGACAAGACCGATGTCAACACAAAAAACATAATGAAAAACGTAAGGAAATTCTATAAATCACTTTATAAAAAACAAAATATACATCTTGAAAAACAAAATGATATTTTAAATAACGTTCAAAATGTATTAACAAATGACCAAAACGCTTTTATGAATGTAAAATTTAGCAGCAAAGAACTTTATAATGTTGCCAAATCGCTCAATAAAGGAAAAAACTCCGGGCATAGACAGGATTCCTGTACAGTTTTACACCGAATATCGGGATATTTATGGTGAAGAACTCACTAACATTATTAACGAAAATATTTTTAAGCCAAAAAAAGAACTTTCTTGGACGCAGAGAACAACGCTTATAAGTCTTCTGCCCAAGGAAGGCGATTTTACACTAATTCAAAATTGGCGACCAATATCTCTGTTGTGCGCGGACTATAAAATTATTACAAAAGCCCTAACGCTAAGACTTTCGAAAGTTCTGAACTCCGTACTAAGATCTTCTCAAACGTGTTCCGTCTCGGAGAGAAACATCTTCTCGAACTTATTTCTTGTAAGGGACGTCATTCACTATACTAACGAAAAAAACATCGAAAGCATTTTACTGACAATTGATCAGGAAAAAGCTTTTTACAAAATTAATAGAGATTTTTTATTCAAAATATTAGAAAAGTTTAATTTAGGTGAAAATTTTTTTAATGCAATAAAACAAACAATGGAACAAAATCAGTCAATTATAATTAACAACGGTTACATGAGTGAACCGCTAAATGTTAAAAGAGGTGTTCGTCAATGCGATCCCATCTCACTCATGTTGATTTGCCTGGCGGTGGAAGTACTGGCCCTCGAGTTTAAAAACAACCGACTCGTGGACGGTATTCCTCTGCCTGGGACAAGATCCAACTCAAAAGTTTTGCAATATGCTGATGACACCTTCCTGTGTGTGAGGAGTCGGACATGAATAGAATAAATTTTTAAAATATTAGATAAATTTGAAGAAGCTTCAGGCTCCAACATTAACAAAAACAAAACTAAAGCTTTAGCCCTCGGAGGTTTTAATTATTTCGCTTATGAGAACACCTTGAACAAAAATAAACAAAATATTATTTAGTCGAATGCAACAGGCATTAAAATTTTAGGAATAACTTTCTATTCCGACCTTGCGTATACCGCAAGATTAAACTGGAACAAAGCAATTGAAAATAAAAAAAAAAATTAATGAATTTCAAATACAGAAACGTATCTTTGAAATGCAAAGGAATTTTCGTTAATACTCTTGCATTGTCAAAGGTGTGGTTTGTAGCAAATGTTTTTCCCATAACAAAATTTGATCAAAAAAAAATCAACAAAGAAATTTCAGTTTACCTTTGGCAAAGTTTAAATGCCAAACCTCTAAAAAGAGAAATTCTCAAACTTCCCATTGACAAAGGAGGGCTGGGCATTTTAGATGTTGAAAAGCAATGCATTGAATTAAGACTGAAACATATTTAGCAAATGAAAAACTTAGAGAACCCACACAAAAGTTTTTATTTGCAAAAATACTTTTTATCTTATCCCCTTACTCACCTTGCTAAAACAAAATACTCACAATGTTATATTTGACAGGAAATAACAGTCCCAAATCTATAAACAACCTTCCCTTTTATTATAAAGATACAGTTGATATAATTAAAAACGATATGAAAATTTTCCAAGTTGCTAATAAAACTACAAAAAACATTTATATCCACATTTTTAACCAGACACAAAATAGAGCCATAAAACTGACTGAACTTTCGTGCAATGCTAAATTTCAAAAAGAACTTCCATGGAACAAAATTTAGGAGAGGAATTTTAACTCGCATGCACTGGGTACAAGTAAAAATACACTTTGGCGAATATTAACAGATTCGCTGCCAACCTTAGAAAAAATAAATAGATGGCGCATTAAACGATGACAGTACCACGGCAACTCAAAGTGTAAAACGTGTAACCGTAAAGAAGACACTTTACATCCCTTTCTCTTTTGTACTAAAGCCCGAGCGGTATGGAAAAAATTAAAACTTATTTATGAAAGGTTGCTTCCTTTGAAACCTTCAACTCTGTGCATGCTCTTTTTTTAAAAAACATTGAAGAACTCCCGGAAAAAGACGAAAAGGCCAAAATTATAACAACTTTAACAAATATCATTACATCAAAACTATGGAAAATTAGAAATTTGAAACTGAAAGAAAACCAAATCATAAACTCCACGAGAATTGTAGAAAACGTTTTAAGACATATTAAATATATGTCTTAAATTAAATACAACAAATACGTAAGAGAAAACAATGTTGAAAAGTTTCACAAAATTTTTTCAGTAAACAACGCAATATGTAGTAGTAATAATCGAGACCGAACGTTCACTGTTTAGATGACAGAGAACTGTAAGTCTTGTTTAATTTTAACGAAAAAACGGAAAAAAAAGGGTATTCAACCATTTTTCTAGAATATTACGATTGCATGACCCGAGTTGTCCTGTGATGACGAAGGTTGCGTTTTTATATTATAGGGTCGTGGGTTAATCGCCATGACATATATTTTATAAGCACGAAAAAATTTTATTAATATTTTTTATTATTTAACAATGTATCTAGAGTATTACAATTGCATGACCCTAGTCGTCCGGTGAATACGAAGGTTGTGTTTTTATTTTATAAGGTCGTAAGTTAATCGCCACGACAAATATTTTATAAGCACAATGATTTTTTATTATTTACTTATATGCTGTAAACCCACTACTTGATGTTTGACAACTAGAGTGAGCAAAGTTTGCATTCATTCACAAATCACACTTGCTTGATTAGTGATTTGCGACGACAGTGTTTGTGAGCTTTGCAACATACTTTGTGAGTTTTAATACAACAGAAAAAAAAAAATGAAACAACGTTAAGTGAACAGAGATTTTGACGTCTTTAAACATATTCAAAAACATAAATGAAGACTTTGCAAACGTTTTAAATGAACAATTGAGCATAGCAAAAGGTAAGAATAAGTGTTTAATTACGATAAAGTGAAAAGCCTACGGCACCAGGAGTTCCCAGGCGGTCCCCCATCCAAGTACTACCCTTGCCTGACGGTGCTTAGCTTCCGTGATTGGACGAGAACGGGTGTGTTTACCGTGGTATGGTCGTAGGCGAAAGCATGTGAATTCGCAACGCCGTTAAAGCCATATGTGAGTTCACTTGCGTTCACCAAGTCACTAAGTCACTAATAATGTAGAAGAGAGCGTGCAACTTGATCGAAGAGTAGGAATTCGTTTTGTTGCAGCTGCGATGGGAAACGTTAAACAAATTGTGCAGGTAAGTTGCGCTGCAGTTTTTAGAGCCACAATTAGAAAAACAGACAAATGAACAACCCCTTCATTTCAAGAACGAGGACACTACGGAAAGAAACACATACTGAATATTTTTAGTCTCGCTTGTGGTGTTTGTTTTTATTACGTATTGATTGCGATTTTTATAATGGCTAAGAGTTATGTTGGTGCACTTTTGGTAATTCAGCTGCTCCAACTAAAACCAAACTTGGAATTTTCGAGTCAAAATCTTCGTCTAAAACATTTGCCGCTATGGCGATTTAAATTGTAATATTATTGAATTTTTGTCTGCTTTGGCAGAAAAAAAGTTACTTGGACATGTTTGGGGTGTCACTAGGCATTACTCTTACAAGCTCGTCGAGTTTGCTGTAGTAAACGAGTCCTTAGTGGTGTCTTTTCTGGAAACTGATACTGAGATCAAAGGTTGTGCCTTACATTTTCAGCAAAAATTTATTCAAAAAGTACACGTTCTAGTTCAAAATATTCCTATCGGTACACTTAGAAATGGCTGCCAAAGCGCTCTTATCCTCCTCGGTAAACATCTAGCTGCTGGAAGAGGGGAGTTCGACTCATTTTACGACCTTGTTGATTTCTCGCAGGATACAGGACTTCGACCATGTTGAAATCTTCCGTCCTGTTGGCCGGAGATTTCAACATGGTCAAAAGCCTGCCTCTCGACACAGAAGGCACCAACAACGCTAAATATCACACCTACGGCGTGGGCGAACTCGGGGTATTCCAAGGTAAGTATAACCTGGTTGATGTTTTCCGTTTAAAATTCCCCAACAAAAGAGAATTCACATGGCGAAATCAAAAGGCAAAATGTAGACTCGACCGAATCTCCGGCCCAGAAAATT